>CM070576.1:71771902-72971902 GCA_036346355.1 Rhipidocladum racemiflorum
TGGAAAGCTCTGATTGGCTATAGAAAGGGGAAATGGCAAGAAGAGGCCATGAAGAGCGATAGGCCTGTGACTATTTTGTTGTTGAAGTGAGCACATCTATGCCAAATTGCTAGGCGCTTTATTTTATCATCCAAACATTTGTCTTATTGGTGTTACTAAATGTAACTTTGAAAATTTTCAAAAGTACAGTGGTTGATGCTTGAATGTATAATGAATGATCTAACTAATGCAATGCCATACCAGTTGAATAATGAATTTTTTACATTGTAATCCTACTAGGATGGTTTTAGAAGCCTAACGTCGTTAATCACATTTCATAGTATTATAAAGTTTCAATCTAATGCTAGTCATTGTGGTAGTGTTGTTTGGGCCCATTTCTAAAACTAGAATTAGCTCAATAGCATTGTGTTAAAGTATGATTCAAATTCATTTCGGTTTCATTTCCTACTCTAATTTAGAGTTTTATTCATATACGAAGTCATTTATATTCCACTATAAATATGTACGTGTAGTCCATAGAATAGAGCAAGGCAAACAAAACAAGAGAATAGGAAAGATTGCCTCATTATAAACATCTCCTCGTGTATTGATATTTGCCTTTGTGTATCCGTGGTTTTTCCCGAAAGGGTTTTTCATATTAAATCCTTGTCTTTCGTTCCTTTGATCCTATATTTTTGCCCTGCTTTTTGTAACAAGTGATATCATAGCTCCAGGTTTCAAATCAAGTTGCAACCCCTGGGAGGGGTGACTCCTGGGGTTGGCCATCTGTGCGGCGTCATCAAGGCATCAATCGGTGGCATCCATGTCAAGTCAGCAGTTTAAAGTACGTGATACCTATACATGCAAGTTGCACTTTAATAGGCATTGTTTGCCGAATTTTGTGTTCTAGAAGGAGCATGTCAAATATCCATGTTATGAATGTTTTGGGTATCCCATAAGAATTCCGAGAGGATCATTGGGCAACGATGGCAAGGGATCCCCCGATGATAGATTTGCTGAGGGGTGGACCATCATGGGGTGCTTCAGGGGACCCCTCGATGGCAGAGGCATTGAGGGCTCAGCCCTTGTGGGGCGCTTAAGGAGTTCCCTAAACCACCCTCATGAAGGTTCCAAGAAATCCCTCAGGCAATAGAGGAGAGGGGTCTCCTCGATGGTGGAGGCACCAAGGGGGTTTACCCTTGATGCTCGTCCATGGGATTCCCAAGATCAACCTGGTGGAGGCCCCAAGATCAACTTGACCCTTAACACTCGACCAAGGGATCCCCTAGATCAACTCGGTGGCCTCATAGTTAGGAGATTGTTGTCATCACTTGTGGATAATCTTTAGGAGAGTGGGAGGCGCTCCCTTCTTGGTGATGGAGAACCTTCAAATATTCTCGGGGGAGACGTGGCTTGTTGACTGTAGTCGGTGTCCCCACAGACAACACTAATGTTATAGGTGTGAAAACCAAATACGAGTGAGGGGGTAGATGCAAGTCATCTAAAGGGCCATCGTTCACGGAAGTAAATATAACACGGGGATTTATACATGTTTGGGGGTTCGAGAGAACCGCCCTACTCCTATTGGTGGGCCATGGGGGTTGCCTCTGAGGGGCAAGTCCCCAAGGGCTCACTAGTTTGAATGTGCTATTTTATTGCTCAACTTCTAAATGACAGATACATGAGGGTATTTATAGTCTCTTGGGCCTGTATAAATGACTAAAATACCCATTATGAAGATAGCTAATATATAAGTACAAGTGAGAGGTATTATTGTGTATTTTTTAGTACAACAATAGTTCTTTGATCTGCATATCATCTAACCAGTTGTTGGTTGCATCGTATTGGCGGCCACATGGTGAGTGGACCCCATGCCTTGGGGCATATTCTTGGGCTTGTGGGGCCACTCGCCTCGAGGGATCTATTGTGGATGGATGCACCCTGTGATAGCTTTGACCCTTGATGATATAGCCCCTAATAATGCCTACAAAAAAAATGCAAGGTCAATGACGGTACCATTTCACTAGTAATTTCTACCACTACTTCTATTATTTCCTTCACGATTTTCTGTGATTTCTCTTGATTGCTTAATAGTCTCTAGGGTGATTTCTTTGCTTATAGCCTTCTTGGTTTGAAATGACTCTTCTTTTTGCTCGAATTGTGGATGTAAGCCAGTAGAGATGTCATCTTCATATATGACATGCACGGTTTTTCATGGTCTCCCTCTTGGTTGTTTGATAGTCTATGAAGTGGTTGCTTCTTTACTTGTAGCCTTCACCATTTCTAACTTCTTTTCTTTAGAATCAAATTGCAAATATGAGTAGATGTGTCATCCACATGGCAAATTAATATTATCATCCTAGATGGAAACATGTAAAACTTATAACTTGCTTTGCAACAACTTCGGCCAACCATCAATTGTAAGCTCTTGACATTTACAACAATATTTTCTACATACAATGCACATATATTAAACTTCTACTGCTAATAACAAGAGCATCAAGAAATACAAAATGTAACTACAACACCTAGTGTTTTCATCATTTTATTGGTTGATAATGGCAATCAAACAAAAGATGTTGTAGAATCAAGGGTTGAAGGAAAGAAATAGGCATGGCTGCACCCACCTTCCCCAATGAAGGTTTGCAAACATATGTCTAGTTGTCTACATAGAATTTACAGCGTAAAAGAAGAAGAAAAATTTCATATGGCCTTCTCCATGATTCATCTCTTAGTGTTGATCTTAATGTAAGTTTTCTAGTTTCACCCATTCTTTAGAGTATTACTGATTAATGTGACATAGAGTTGAAGCACTACACCAATGTATACAATAAGGAACATCAACATATCTTATTATTACAACTAAGATTTTGCCAAATGACTTGATGTATGACCTAAGTATCACAAAAGTGTAGAAAACTATGTGCTACATAGTTTTAAAAGGCAGATTGGCCAATCGGTTCAACCAAAAAAGCCTGAATTGATGGGTTTAGTGGCTTAGTTTCCTCCAAAGACCGTATCCACAATTGGAAGGGAAGAATGGTAAAATTGCCTATTTTAGCGAACCGGAGAAAACCAACTGTTTGCATGAACTAAATAGTTTTTTGCTTAAAGGGTCAAAATATGTCTATAACATTTGCTATAGTTCACACTCAAGGGCAATAGTGAAAATGACACAAAGGAGGGATTTTAGGGTTGTTCATAGTTTGATGGGAGAAACCGCAACTGGCCAACCTGTGCCGTCTTGTCTCTTCCATGTTGTAGTGGCCTCCAAGATCTCGAAACTCCATGTTTTGGACTTAGCCAAGTTAGGATTAGGTGTTAGTGGTGGGTAGTAACGTCGAACAGTTCAATCTTCGACCATGTTTTAAAAGCTATGATGTGGTATATTCCTCTTATCATATGAATTAGAGTTCTTACCACACAAACATTTGTTGTCTTATTCTTATTGAACTACGGGAAATTCTAGGTTTGAGTCAACCTTACTATTTGAATCTATCAAGTTTTGTGTTTGTAGAAATATCTATGCTGAACATTTATCTCTATTGTGGTGTATGCCTACATTATCACAAACGTTAACCATCTCCATTTGTATAAGCTTTATTTGTCATTTTTTATTTGCCTTAAACAATGTTGACTATTGTTGTCTATTACAGTTTCTCAATGTGTTGTAGGGAAAGGCCTATGTTCTGTTCTACAGAAAGTATGAATTGAGCCCATTAAGGATAGAGGGATACATCATCTTCGATGTGCTACTTGTGGATAATACATAATGCCAATGTGACGCTCTTGGACATCTCATCTCCAACATGCAACTGTGGTTAATTCTTCAACTATGCCACACTTTTTTTTAACATAAAACAATAGAACTAAGTTGTGTTTTTCATGTTAATTTGTTTCTCATCCTTAATGCGCCTTCGTTAGTAATTTGTCAAGTCCGGTGTGCCCGTTGTGGTGATTGCATCAACATCAAGCTAAAATGGATGATATTCATTTAAGCACGAATGTGTAAAATGTGTATTTGAAGATTGAGGAGCATGTTTAGTTATAGGTCAAATTAGGATTATAATGCTATATATTGTTAGGTTAATAAGTCACCAACATAGTAGTTAATACAATGTAAAACTAGTTTTGAGCAACATAGATAACACTTGATCTCACATCGTACATAAAGTAACATAACAACAACAGATATTTAAGAATGCCACGTAACAAATAAATGTATTAACTTACAACGTGGTAAAGTCTGATCAATGTGTAATTCCTTCTCACTCATTGATGCTATCTTGGATCTTTGTTTTTCTCTTCCTTCCCTTTTCAGTATTTTTATTAACCATTCAGGCTGTGGTGAGAAAAACATTTATTAAATACAGTCAAACAAAGCCGTTGGCATTTTTTTTTCATAAATAGCCATCAAGGGAGTATCCGATAGCCATGAAACAAAGACATTTGATTGACAACAAGTCTTACTATAGGCAATGTAGTACTAAATGTGAGTAGGTGCAAGTGGCAACTAAAGTAGATGAGTGTTTATTTTAAACTAGTTATGCACTTATGCAACCAATCCCAGTATCATAAAAATATGCAAAAAAAAGTATGGACATGGAATCAATTAGAGACGTGCTTCTATGCTCTTCCTTTTAAAAATTGCACAATTATTAAAGCATGAATGAATGGTAGATGGTGATTACTTACCCCTTCGCTTGCTTCAAGATTTGTGCAACTTGTACTAGAAGGAAAAGCATAGAAACACCGCTCAATTAATTAACATCACATGTTAGTACCAAAATATGGGGGATAGCAAATAGAAGATGTTCGACCTTAAGATCTATTAAAATCATTTGGTTTCCACAGACAAGCACAATATAGGGCCTAGAATCCCATTGTCACATCATGTATGACTAGTCCAAAAATACATACAAGTTAGTATCTGCTAGCATGTTGAGTGAAACTTTTGATTTTGAGGCAATAAAATGGCAGGCAAGCCAAAAGAAATTACATTAGCAAAAAAGTATGGTACAAGGACATGTAAGTAGCAGCTTTGACACATCTTTATGTTAAGCATAAATATAATCAATTCCATATGTAAACTTAATTGCTTTAAAGAAGATTCACCACAGCCTTACCAATGTTAACATCATTCTTTTGAGAGAGAAAAAAATAGCCACATGTTAAATTTGAAGAAGCAAGTCAAAAGAACATATCTGTGTTGTGTTCCTATGAATGTATGAAGTAACCAATGGCAATCAAAATGTTAAGATGTGGATTTTTCTAAAAGAAGTAGTGTTTACATAAATTTGATAGAAAAATTAATACTTAAAAGAGCAATTACCATGTTTGTACACTTATCAAAAGAGTACTTCTTAGTGACACTTTTTCTTTCAAAATATACATTACTAGATATTATTTCTCCAGTTGAAAAGTATATCTCCGCAGACTCCCATGTACGAAATACGTAATGATTAACAGGATCAGTAAAATACTGCACAACCAAACAATCAATAATTAGAGAACTGAAATCAACTTAATGTTCTCAATGAATAAGAAATGAATCATGGCTATATATGTGTTACTCATATATTTAACCAAAGGAACCAAGATGCTCTATTTTAATGTACCGGGTCTTTTCTCATTCCATTGTTGCATTTTCTGAATGTGGTTTCTTTGACCCATCCAGCTGGGAGCCCCTTAATATTGAACTCGAGTTGTGCAATCATCTACAATCAAGGGTAAGTGTTTAACTAAAACGTTAAAAGAATTTAAGAGGTACTACAATGTTATTTAAATATTATAAACAGTTCCAACAAGGTCCCCACATTATCTTTGGAGCTTGTGTCACACTCTTCATTCGTAGAGCATTTTGAAATCTTCCCCTCATTTTCATATAGCAATACGTCTTCTTTAGATGACAATCGCACTCCACTAGACTCATGAACAAAAAACTGCAAAAGAGAAATGTACTCAGGATTAGTTGGTCAAATGAGTAAGTTTTTTTTTACCTATTTCTTATATAAGCAATATTAATTCTTACAAGGGGAAAACCTCCTATTGTCTACACAATATAGACAATTAATTAATACGAAATAGAAAAATTTTATTACTCTCTCACGGATTTAAACTCCACTCTGTGTAACTCAGCAAATTCCTACTATAAATATACGGATAAACATCCCCATTACGTGTGCAATAGTTCACGCACTACTAATCTAAGGACAAGGCACTTTACTATTTATGTCATATCATGAATCTCTACATTATGACTACCACACACAAAAAAAAGAAATCACGATATACATGCAATAACTGCAAATAACTACAATGAATCCCTACTATATATGGGCTGATGGCCAAATTTCTCAACTATGGTTCACTAGCTGACACGCAACTAGTTTAAACTAGCACACAATTTTACCATATATATATACACGCACACAATTAACTGCGGAGCGTGCTTCTATGCTTTTCCTTCTAGTACAAGTTGCATAAATCTTAAAGCAAACGAAGGGGTAAGTAATCACCATCTACTATTCATTCATGTTTTAATATTTGTGCAATTTTTAAAAGGAAGAGCATAGAAACACCTCTCTTTAACTGCGATAAATTTGTAACATCTGTAACAACCGGAAGGCACGCACACAGGTAATGTATGAAAGCAAGTAGAGATCTAATCTAGTATACAGATACCTTGAACATTTTCTGCATGTCGTCCCCTCCAGCTCTGATCTCGATCATCCAGCCGAGTGGAAGCCAGCTGTACTTGCCCTTGAAATTCCCCAATCGGACGGATCGAGGGTCAGGCCCGGAATGTAATCAGGACAAGAGCATGCATGGGCTGATTTGAACCTACCTACCGATCACTCACCTGCAGCGTCGTCTCGTCGTCGAGCGTGGCCTTGGCCTGCAACGCGTGCTCCGCCGCTCCCGAGTGGATGTATTGCATCACCTCGCTCTTCATCGTGAACGTGAAGTCCGTCACAGGGCATGTGTAGTACTGCATGCGCACCAACGAATCAGCAGGAGGGCTCGGGCCGGGCCGGGGATACGAGAGTACTGTACGTGCGTGCGTACCCAGTTGATGATGCCGTCGTCGAGGCGACAGGCCTCCACGGTCCAGCCGTCGGGAACCCAGTCCGGAACCTCCAGGTTGGGTTCCTCCGGCTGCTCGGCACCGGCCGGGGCCGGCTCCTCGTCGTCGTCGGAGATCATCAGCGGCGAATCCCAACTACCCATCTCCATCGCTCCGAAGCCGGAACGAGCAGAAGAGAAGAGAGAGGAGGGAGAGGCCAGGCGGGCGGAGGGGAATTAGCATGTGAAGAAGAAGCGTGCGTGGCGTGGGGTGGGCCTGCCTTTAAAGCCAGGGGGGGAACGGGGGCTCATCCGTCGGCTCAGACCGGGTGTTCGTTACGATCGGACGGACTGCAACTGATCAGGTTGGAATGGAAGGTGGTGGCGTGCGTGGCAAGTGTGCACGGCCGGAGGAGCGTCCGTCTGTTCGCCTCGCTCAGGCTGAGCTGTTTGGATCAGCTTGCATGAATGCATGGCCATGGCGTCGTCTACCTCGATTCAGGCGGGCGGCGATGAATCTAGAAATTTTTCGTCCGAGGTTTACATTTTATACGTATAACTTATAATCTTTTACAATTATTCTGTAACATCGTAGACCCAACATATATATTTAAATTTTGTTAAAAATACAATACAAATAGTTCTAAGATATTAAAAATCCCAAATCACTGAAATCGAAACTAATTCAATCAATAAATTTGGCACATCAAAGAGACAACCTTATAGCACTTTTCAAATTTTTTAAGATTCCGGGACATACCTAGCGCCCCTGAACTCACGCATGCATGTAACTAAGACCCTATTTGGAACAGCTTCAGCTTTGGATTTTGTCCTCTGGAAGCCAGGATCTGTTCCAAACGGCTAGCTTTTTCGTAGCCAGAAGCCCATTTGTACTAGAAAAATCTGAAAGACGAAAGCTAGTCTGAGATAGCTTCCTACGGCTTCCGTAGGTTAGGGTTATGACTTTACTACTAGAGTTTGAAGAAAATTATCCCTCCCCACCAAGTATAAAATCTCAAACCGCACCTAATTTATCCTCATCCCCAACCCGTGTCCCTCACACCTAAAAGCTATACTAAAAAATCCGACTGCCAAATACCAAATCTTTTCAACCCAACCATTCAACTGTGCAACCCCTCAGTCATGCAACCTAACTAAAAGCTATTTTTTATAAAAACTCAAGCCATACTAAACAGAGTCTAAGCATGTTTGTTTGGCTAGGAGAAGTCCCACTCTCACACCAAAAACGTGGCAGTTAGCAGCTCTGTGGGTGGGAGGAAATTAATTGCTGAATCGTTCGGATCAGCATCAGGTCTCACTTGCATTTCAGTCGATTCTTCACCATGTCATCGAGGTGTTCGAATTGATGTGGTGGCCATTTCACTGGCTTCCTTTTTTAAAAAAAAGGTAGATTAGAAACGGCAGCCTTCCATTTGTTTTGCATTAACCAGCGTATCCTTTTCAATTAATGCTCATCTACGAGTGGTACGACTAGTGTTAATGTAAAGGCGAAGATTTTTCTCTGATATTAAATGTTACAAGCTTTACCTCGGCTAACATCAATCGCGAAGATTGCCAACCAAACAAGGATAGTTTCCGACCTTGCGCAATGCCAGCGTATAGCGTAATCTTGACTCCCTTGCTATGTAATCCCCTAGCTACAAGGATAACTCGTGTACTAGCACATTTCATGACCCTCTAAAGTGGCCTCGACCGTTTTCCCAACGTCTGTCACAAGGAAGATATGCGCGCTGCGTTGTGCCGATCATAATATCATTCGTTTAACAAATATCAGCATAAACTAGTTTAGGAATCACGCACAATAGAAATGACTAACAGAAAATCTATAATTGAGCCAACATTAATACATCTCAAAACTAATGTGGCTCATTCGAATACAGTACTAATCAAAAGGGGGGAAATGATAAGAGCTGTTACAAAGCCCGATAACCAGTTAGAGCTAGCTTTTCACCTCAAACACACTGTGGAATCTGAGGAACAACAATCTAACCAAACTAAATAGCCCAATCAAGAGAGATGCATTCATGGTTACGGGCTGACCGTAGTAAATGCTATAAAAATGTTGCTCATATAGGTATTTGTTAGATATTATATCTTGGATCAACCCCGGTTTGACATCAATCATGATTTTCTTTATTAACTATATCATTTCTATTATCCATGGTAATTAACACGAAAGGCAAACCCTATCCTCCCTAATTGGAGGACAAAAATGAAACAAAGTTGAAACATAAAATTTACCAAACATTTAATTCAATGGAGGAGTGGCACAGAAAACAATACTCTAGCGAATGAAATGGTTTCATCACAGTCTAGCAAAACGGGTACGAGAAGTATCATATGGCATTATTGACATAATTGCTAGAATGTGTCATATGGGTAAAGTTTATACTCTCTGCAGATATTTAAATCTAATTAATTAGCCATGCTCATAGTCATGAGCAGTTTGAGAAATAATATCAAGTATAGTTTTGTTTTTGCAAAGACTTTGGAAAAATGAGATATAACGGGTTGGTTTATTCTTAAGTCATGATTGGCTGTGATATATTCGTTGTCTGTAACATCCTCGTTTCGGCTTTCTGGGAAAATCTAATTTAAATTAATTAAATTCAAAATTTGGATTTTCATTGGTGTTTAATTTAACCTGGCACCTCTATCCATCCAAAATCGGAATTCAATTCCCTTCCGTTCGAAAAATCAACTTTCCAGATTCCCGTCAGTACCCAAAATTTCACCGAGTCCGAAAATGCTTCGAAAATCATGGAACCTATTGCATTAGGTTCCAAATATTCTAAAAACATTTTGGGAATTTTCCCAAGATTTTTGGAGGCTCTCTGGTATTTTATCTCGCACGGCTTTTGTTTAATGCCCGCTATTCACTCCAGAATATTCAAATCTCCAAATTTCATCCAAATTCCACGAAACCAATTTTATTGGGTTCCAAATATTCCAAAATGGTTCTAGGAATTTTTCCAGAAATTTTAGACCATTTTTGCTATTTTTTCTCTAGAGCGTCACTTTCGCGTAAACCCCGGGCAACCGTGGAGTGACACGTGGCGACATTGTTCATCATCCTCAACATCACGTTGGATTGGTTTCCAGAGAAGAACTTCATACCTCCACTCAAGCTTTCCTTTGATTCAAACCATCATAACTTTCCATTCAATGCTCCGATTTGCGAACGGCCGGATCCGTTGGAACCATGACGACGAAGCCTTTCCACCCCCCACGATCTTCAGCCCGGAATCACGCCGAAATTTGAACAATCTATCCAAAACCGAAAATCACATCAATGGCAATAAATCGGCCGTTTCTTCACCAAATTGCGTGATTCCACCTCTATTTACTTCGTGTTGGAGTTCTCATTCCCGTGCACACAACCTTCCATTGCCTCTCACCGTCGTTCATCCGCTAGATCAAGAAAACCGACGAAGAACGCTGTTTTTCGTGTTCTTCGTGTTCATCCTCATATCTTCTTCTTCGGTGGGTCAAATTCAATTCCGTTCGTTCCCTTCTGTTCGTATGGATGTCTAGGCTCTAATCCTTCAATCAATTTTAGGTTTCATCAAGTGGGGACGACGAATTTCGTGGTTGAGTTGCTTCGGCCGAACCGATGATTTTCGTCGAATTCGTCGTTTCTGGTAGTTTCTTGTTCAATTCCTTGAAACCTTGAGTTCCTCTAGATGTCCTCTAGATGTTCCACCATTCAAATTATGTAATCATCTATTAATTTCTTGAAATTTTTCCGAATTTTCAGATTTTGGGGTGGCCTCTGTTTTTCGGGCTTGTGCGCGTGCTCGCCGGCTCCCCGCCGCCCCTCCGGTTCCGCCTACTTTGCATGTCGCCGCCGCCTTGCGTGGCCGTGTATGTGTGTGCGTCGCCATTGCCTCGAGCTGCCCATGCCCGGCCCGACCCGCGCGCGCTCCGTCTTGCGCGCCCTCACTGGCGCCTCGCCGGCCAGTGGCCCGCCGCCCGGCGACTCACCGTGTCGCCACCCACGGCCTCGCCGCCTTCCTGTTCTATCCTTGCCAATGGGCCGGCAGCTTCACCATGGGCCGCCCATGGAGCTTCTTACTCCTTTGTCCCTTGTCCAAGGAAGAAGAAGCCCAAGGCCTATGACAGCATGGCCCCACCCTTCATAGACTCAACCTTTTGGAAAATCAGCCCAAAATAAAGATGCCAAGGAATATTCCACGATTTCGTATTTCCAGGATTTTCGAACTTCGGAAGCTCATAACTTTTCCGTCCGAACTCCGATTGACTCCGTTCAAATTCATAAATTCATCTAAATTCAATATCTACCTGCCAGTACTACTTTTATAATTTTTGGATTTTATTTATTTTATTGTTATTTTTTTATGTATCGTTTTGCGCGTAGCCGAGGATCCCGCCAAGTCCGCCGACCCCGCCGCCGGACTTCAAGAGTTCGACCCCTTCGCTGCGACTGAAGGCAAATCCCTTAACGCATTTTGCTCCTATGTTTGCAAATGATTTACAACGTTTTATAAGCCTGCATTGCTATGTTTATCATCGTATGTCAAATATAGGTGATTAGTTAATCCAACTTGCAATTACCTCCTTGATTATTGTTATCCATGCTTAATTGTAACCCTAGGATTCTTTGTTATGTCATGACTATCTTATATTGTGACTTTTGTTGGTTAGAACGGTAGATATGCTTTGCACCCGAATTGATGAAAATGACCCATGGGTGGGATTATACAGAAGTATTGATTCAAAATGGAATTTAAGTATTATGGTAAATGATTTGGTATTGTTTTTCCAAAATAAAAAGGAAAAGAAAAAGGATTTGGACTTGGGCGGATTGGAATGTCGGGTGGGTGCGGATTGAGACTAGTTTGCATTGTGCAAGTACCGCCCCAAGTCAGTTAAGGACCGACGCTTATGATTGTCCATTCTAAGCATAACCGTACTACCACATGTCTAACATGGTACGACCTGGCTAAATAATTTGTAGAAACCTAACTTAGACTCGCTAGTTGGTGGAATGTGGGTGCCAGATAGAAGCAAGTTGTACTCCCCACACGACGCAAGAGGGGGCTTCTGTACTGGGTAGATAGAACCCTAACAGCGGTGAAACCTCAGCGGGTGAGTTGGGTTAGGCGTATTCATTGTAAAGGCCTTGTCATGATCTCTCTGCCGACACACCAAAGGAAGTGTGTTAATTGCATGGCGTTAAAGAGATGATCATGTCTTATGGGTAAAGATGTACACCTATGCAGAGTTAAAACTATTCGAATAGCCGTGCCTACGGTCAAGGGCAAAGCAAAGAATGCTTTCATACTGGTAGACTTTGGTTTTGGTTTTAAAAATAAATGATGTTTTGGGATTCGGGAGTGGTTAAAACTCTCGGATGTTTATTTGGCGGATTGAGCCAACCAGGTAGATGGAACCTGTTTTATGCCATGACGGATAGAGTCATGTGTGGATAATCTTGTTCTTTTAAATTGTGGTGGATAAAGCCCTTATATTAGTGATGTGGATAGAACCTTCACTGAAATATTACATAAATCAATTGTTAAAAAGAATTGCTAAAATATGCTTTATGAAACCTACTAACAAGTATGGTTTGGTGAAACTTGGCTTTATGCAAAAGAACCATATCAAGCCTTCCTTGGAAAGCCCCACATGTGCATAATTCTCCCAGACTTGCTGAGTACTTTTGTACTCACGTGCTACATAAACTGTTGTCATCAGAGAACTACCAGGACGCTGTTGAAGATAGTGAGTTCTACGCTGAGGAGTTTGAGGAAGATCGCCAGGAGAACTAGTCGCGTGTCTTGTCGTCGCATGTGGTGTTTTTTGGTTTTCGCTTTTTGTCGTTTTGTTTCCGCTGCCGTGTATCCGGTCTTGTGACCGAGTATTGTAATAAGTAGCCATGCGGCTAATACTTTATAGTTATGTTACAATCTCTTTATGTTCGGCAATGATGTATCATTTGTTATCGTGTGTACTAGCTACGATCCGGGACTAGTCTGAGACATACCTGAGAAGATTTCGGATAGCTGATCCGGGGTCTCACAACGGTGGTATCAGAGCCTGAACGACTGTAGGCCGTGACCTAGCTAGAATGGCAAAGCCTTAAGGACTAATATTTTTATAAAAACTTACTTATAAAATTTTAAGTTCCTTTGCTTCTACCTCTCTTATCCTAGTGTCTTGAGCTTATCTTATCTGTTGTTTAAAACTGGTTACTAATCTCAACTTGTTTCAAAATTTGTAGATGTCGACTTGCACCACCTTTGCGTCCTTGGCTGGAGGCTTTTGCGCGGAGCTGTCCTTGATGCTCCAGGAGCTAGAGTTTCCCCACCGCCCAGAGTATCGCTGTAGCTCCGTGCCTAGCGTTGGCTACAACACGTGGAAGGTTCGGCTGTTGGTGCACGCCAGGAGTCGGAGTTTGGCGGAGGATCGTCCGTTTTACTTCACTTCAGAGAGATTGAAGATGGGTGATGCGCTGCAAGATGCAGCAAGACAGGCCATTATCCACTTAGGCAACAGCTACAGTGACAGACTGGAGGACTCCCCGTACCGCATGTTTCCTTGCCATGAGGAAGGGAGGTACCACAGCAGGTTTCGGAGCACGGATCAGGAGGCAGATCTGACGATCGTGCATATGGGATCGCTCATCCGAGCCCAGGACGAGGCGTATGTCAGCACCACACACGAGCTTCAGGACATGTACCAGAAGTTGGCAGCAGCTCGAGAGGAGATTCACCAGCTGAAGGAGGCTCAACAGGCAGCCGTTCTTCCTCCACAAGCCCTTGTGCAGGCGGCACAGCCAGTAGCGCTAGTGCCGACGATGAGCCGGTTGACTTCGCCGAGAGGCAGGAGCTCTCTGTCGTGATGCAGCGGCCGCTCCCGTGCCCACGTCGTCCAAATCCAACACACAAAGAATAATTAAATTGGCTTGCCACAGGGGCATCTTCGTCCCGTCACCAGTCGAATCGGGGGATAATATAAACAATGTGTAGAAAACGATCAAAATGTCATTCCACAGAGAAATTAGAGTGCACGGTGTCATTACGTGAAAGACATACCAATTTAATATCATTTTATCCGCGGCAGTCCAATTAAGTGTTATTCATCCAAATTTCCCGAATTTAAGACCTTGCTCTCGGACCACTACAAAGAAAACGAAGTGAGGTCAGGCGCGCATCTAGATCCGCGCCACGAAGCTGACTTTTCCAGCCCACGACGCATCCTCCTCCACCCCGCGATTCCGGGGCTACTATACGAACGCAAGGAGCGCGTCTGTTGGTAGCAGAGGCGGGAGCAGGAGTGGGCTGGCGATGGCGGCGGCAAGGGGTGTCCTCGCGCTCTTCGACGTCGACGGCACCCTCACCGCACCCCGCAAGGTTTCCTTGTCTGGATCCGTTTCTCTTTTGTTACTCGTCTTCTTGAGGCCCTCCGCTGCGGCGGCTGTGTGAATAATGAAATTTCCTCTTCTCTTCTCTTCTCTTGGGTAGGCGGTGACGCCGGAGATGCTCGATTTCATGAAGCAACTGCGCGAGGTGTGAATGGCATCTCTTTTCTTGCTGTTCTCTTCGTTTTCATAAGATTCTAGGGGGAAATTACAATCTGGTTATTCGGGAGCAGCATGTGCCTGTGGGCTTGGTGGGGGGATCCGATCTGGTCAAGATTTCTGAGCAGATGGGCCAATCAGGTCTGGAATATATATGTTCAATTTTGCAGTTTTGCACACAAGAGAGTTAGCTTCGTTTTGGAACAACAAGATATGTAGTTAGCTAGCTTCCGTGTTCCTGATACCACATTGTATCGTTTATGCAACCCTGTAAGTAACTGGTTTCATCTTTCTTCCGCAGTTATCACTGATTATGATTATGTCTTCTCCGAAAATGGTCTGGTTGCGCACAAGAACGGCAAGCTCATTGGAACTCAAGTAAGTCTCTAGGCACCCTATGTACGCTGTTTTAGCATGTGCGCATTTGATATAGTCAAGCTCATTTGGAGATTATCAAGTTTTCCTTTGTCTGAATGAGCTAGCATCGCTCAGACAAAGCAAATTCTAGTCATTGGCTATTCCTAGTAGCCTATTAGAATGAAAATCTTGAAGCTTTCGATGCACTTTGTATATGCCAGAACCTAATGTTTTGCACTCTGCAGAGTTTGAAATCGTTCCTTGGAGATGATAGGCTTAAGGTGAGCCTATGTGTTGTTACATTCTTGTACTGCTTTCACTGATAAATTTTGAGGCCTTTCTAATGATGATGTGTTCTTTGCAGGAAATTATTAACTTCACTCTTCATTACATTGCTGACTTGGAAATCCCAATCAAAAGGTCAGTAGAGAACCCTGTCCAAGAATTCCCATTGGCGCTAGCTCTTTACTGACCAAGTAACTGTTTGCTCAGGGGTACATTCATAGAATTCCGAAGTGGAATGCTTAATGTTTCACCTATAGGGAGAAACTGTAGTCAAGAAGAACGTGACGAGTTTGAAAAGTACGATAAGGTACAAATTATATTCTAAAAGGCAGTAATGAATTCTAATCAGAGGAGAAAAAAGGTTATAGTTCAAATGCAACGAAACTGAAATGACTGATTTTCTATAGGTACATAACATTCGGCCTAAAATGGTATCAGTGCTTCGTGAAAAGTTCGCACACTTGAACCTGACATTTTCTATCGGTGGGCAGATTAGTTTTGATGTAAGTCTCAGAGACTTATACATATTTGCTGGAAATATTATATTTATGCTATTTACTACCGTGTCACTGAAATTCAGGTATTCCCACAAGGCTGGGACAAGACGTACTGCTTGAGATATCTCGAGGAATTCCAAGAGATCCATTTCTTTGGGGACAAAACCTATAAGGTGATATGTCTAGTTTAGTTATGTAGTGCTTCAAAATAAAACAATCTCCTTTTCTTTGTCTGGATAGTGCTATCTTTTCAAGTCATTGATAGTTTGATACATATTGTTTATGCCATCTCATTTACTGTCTACCAACTTAATTATAATGTTTCAATGCTAATAATTTGTCTGACTAGTGCTTCTTTTCTATTCGATAGGGTGGGAATGATTATGAGATATTTGAATCTGACAGAACAGTTGGGCATACAGGTATGTTGGTTGTATGGTAAAAGCTACTATTCTCGTGCTCATGAATAAATAGCACACAAAATGATTAGTTACAGCGTGGTGATAGTTGATCTCCCATTCTCCCTGCTCAAGCACAAGGGCTGTTTCGCCATTAACCTGCCACTTCTTTGAGTTGGTGACAATAGAGTTGTAATATTGCTGACAGAAAAATTATATTTTGTTTTTATATACCTGGAACTATTCAAGTTGAACTGCACTAGATGTGTTAAAAGAATGCCACGCTTTCATGAATATTGATCACTTCGGGGTTATATTCATCATGGAAGTTTTTGTCCTCGAGAACCATAGACATCATTTCTTGAGTGAAGTATTGAATAAACATAGGTCATCAATCATGGTTATCACAACGACAAGGCGAGGCAAGGCGCCAGCCTACCGCCTGGACGCCTAGGCGCCTAGGCGAGGATTAGGCGAAGGTCAGAAAAGAGAAAATAAGAGAAAAATAAGTAAAATTTGAATTTTTTTTTCTCTCTTTTTTGGCCCAGGCCCATTTTTCGGGCCTAGGCCCAGCTGCCCTCTCCCTAATCTAGCCCTAACCTAGCCCCTGTTTCTCTCTCACTCCTTCCCATTAATCCATTCGACCACCGCCCACTGCCTGGACTCCTCTCGTGCGCCGCTCCTCCTCCTCCTCCCATGCCGCTCCTCCTCCTCTTCCCGCGCCGCCGCCACGCTCCTCTCGCACCGCTACTCCTCCTCCTCCTGCGTCGCTGCTCCTCCTTCTCCTCCCACGCTGTCCCTAACCCAGCCCGTGCTTCGGCCAGGTGAGGTGAGCGGGCATAGCGGTCTTCCTCCGGCGCCGGGACGCCTAGGCGACGCCTTGATATCAATGTCATCAATACTCTTGTAGAAATATGACATGTCCTAATATGATTGAGCTGTGAATCATCTTACTAAATAAGTTCTTTCATGCATCTACAATGGCCTTGGTTAGTCATATTAAAACTGGTTTAGGTTTTACTGAGTTTCATGCGTTATTTCTATGATTGCCATGCACTACTCATGCTGACTAAGTCATTTATATTTGCAGTTACCAGTCCTGATGACACAGCGCAACAGTGCAGATCTCTCTTCATGTCGAAGTGATCACCATTTATCTATATATTTCACATCCCTCAGATGCATCTTAGTTTGAAATAACGGCTTAATAAATCTCTCTTTAATTCATTTATACATTTTCATGCTATTTACTTGTCACTATTGCTGCTTAAAACAAAATGTACTTCTCTTATTCCTAAAGTTCAGATTATATGTACACATTTGGCACAAATAAATGAGAGTTGCCTAGTTTTACTGTGGTGGGTACTGTTGTTCACGGTGGTAATGTTGGACTCACCCTGTACTGTGAGATGGATCTTTACAGTTCTCTGCACACAGCTGTGATGTAAAGGGGAAATTATACATGTAATGTTTGATTGCCGTTGCTAGCTATTTTCTGCTAAATTTGTAAGACATATGCATGCAAGGCATTCAGCTGGTTCAAATGCTTTGATCTGGACCTGTGAACCTGCTGTTTACTGTTAATTGAAAACTGTTATTTTTCGAGCCTTTGTCTGAAATATAATACTTCTGGGAAGGGGTGAAAACGGATTGGATACGGGTAGATATTGCCCTTTCTGTATCCTGACCCATATTTTTTTTCTCGGATTCGGAATCGGATAGGGATACGAATTCGAGTTATTCGAGATACGGATATAGGACGGATTTAGATCAGGATTGCATAAAGTTATATGGATAATGCGTGCATACATAGAGTAATATATGTGGAATCAAACCATATAAATACTTGACCATAATAGCAAGTTATATATGACTTCAAGTGCAAGTTATGCTACACAAGAAAACTTGAGCAGATGGCATGCATCACAGATGTACAACTCAACAACTGAAACTCCAGAGTGTCTACAACTTGAGGTCCAAATTCTTCATTTTGTACCAAAACAACCACCATTCAACAATGTGATTGCTTCCAAAGTTCCTTATAGGACAAGAGGGGTCCAAAGATGATTGATAAAAAATGTACTTCAAGAGGGGTCTTACTAGACAAGAAAGAGAGCTCAAGGTTTTGCTTACAGAAGATGATCGTGACATTGACAAAGATTCCAGAATCCAGACTACCATCTCCTAGTATGACCTCTCTGCAGTCTGGATTCTGAGTAATTTTGTGTTCAGCCCAAAGTATGGAAGAATGTAGATGTATCCAACATTCCTTATAGGACTCAGAGTTATCAACACGCACAAGCTGCAAGTTCTCAGTCACATGAATATGCCGCAGATCACCAGATTACTTCTAGACAAAACGAAAGTGATTTGGAAGTTGGCTGTCATGCTGTAGCGGCTGTTGAAGGGAATTGCAACTTGAACAACTGAAGATTTGGTAGCTCTACAGGAAATATAATATACAGTAATTCTACCCAAAAAAAGAAGGTGGTATCCTGTGCCGGACATGAAAAGAAGAACACTGAAATTCACAAAAGCACATGAATAATCATCAAAGTTTTCATTGTACCAAGCATGATCTATATTTCTTGTACCAAGCAAGAACGCACTGATTAATTGAACAAATTTTTACAGAGAATAAAATTCATTCAGTTGAACTCTTGTTAGATGAGATTTTGAGTTGAACTTCCAGTGCCATGTTGGATATGATCATCATCACTACTGATAACAGATTGCAGATAGTTGTATTAAAAAAATGTACCACCCGTATTAAAACAAGAATGCTTATGGTATGGTATGGTATGGTTGAAGCTTGGGCGGAGGGAGGCATTCGGACGGAGGCGTGATCTCGTCATAGATTATCCAGATATTACTTGTTATGGACCTGATCTCGAATCCAGATCCGATCTGATAGTTGAATGCTTACCGAATTAGATTCCAACCAGATTTGGCTTCAAATCAAACAAAAAATATCTGGTCCGTTTTCACCCCACCTTTTGGATCGAGACTAAGGCCCTGTTTGTTTCGGCTTAGGTTTTTTGGCTTTTGGCTTAAAGCTAGCTTTTTGGCTTAATGAGCTTTTAAGCCATCTGCTTTTAAGCCAAGACATGTTGTTTGGTATCCTAGCTTATTAATAGGTTAGATGGTACAACTTGCAGACGAAAAGTCAAAAATACCTTAAATGAGATGTTGGATGAATTCTCAATTTATATATGATAGCATTTAACGGGTAATTTTGGAGACTTTTAGTGGCAAAGAGTTATTTCATTCAAAAAAGCTCCTCTTGTCTGGCTTTTGGCTTATAGTTATACAGGGGCTTTTGGCTTTTTTAAAGCCCGGCTTAAAAGCCAGTCGTTTGTTTCGGCTTAAGCTTTTTGACTTTTTAAGCCGATGAAAAAGCCGAAACAAACAGGGCCTAAGGGTGCGTTTGGTTGCTTGGATGAGGTTGGATGGGATATGGCCATCCAACTTGTATGGGATAGAGCCATCCAGGTAGTCGTTTGGTTTGGTGGATAAGGATAAGCCAATTTTTTGTTTGGTTGGATGGATGAGGAAGGATGGGATGAGCTAATTTTTTGTTTGGTTAGATGGATGAGCTAGTTGTAATCAAGGTTTCGAATTTTGGTTTGAATTTTCTTGGACAAAATTTAATTAAAATTTGAATTTTGAACAAAATTTGATCACAATTTAAATTTTTGATAAAATTTGAATTTTTGGATAAAATTTGACCAAAATTTGATTTTTTTGGACATATTTTGAATTTTAGAATAAAATTTGCATTTTCAAACAAATTTTTATTTTTGGACAATTTTTTACTAAATTTTGAATTTTCAAACAAAATTTGACCATATTTTGAGCGAAGTTTAATTTTGGCCAAAAAAACTTTGCCGAAATTTGAATTTGATCAAGTACACCTCTTCGTGCAGCAAACTGGATGAGCACATCTGGTCTTTTCATTTGGATGGCTTTATCTAGCATCTTGAGAGAATATTCCCAAAAAATGGATGACCATATCCTATCCATCCATCCATCTAAATAATTAGATGACTTCAAATCTATGGATAGCCATATCCCATGCATCCTCATCCACCCAACCAAGCGCACCCTAACAAAGTGTAAAATCCGAACTCCATAGGGTCCCGGGTCATAATTCCAAAAGTTGCTCGTGCTTGTCGTGCACACTCGCACAATGGCCGGCGGCGGCGGCGGAGAGAGCGAGTTGGCCGCGGCCGACGGCGATGTCGGCGCCGGAGAAGCAAACCCGAGCCCTAATCGTGGCCCCAGTAACCGCAGGTTCTTCGTGGCGGTGCATGTGGGCGCCGGTTTCCACGCGCCGGCGAACGAGAAGCTGTACCGCCGAGCCATGAAGCGAGCCTGCCTCGCCGCCGCCGCCGTCCTCCGCGAGGTCCAATCCTTAAACCCTAGCCCCTACATGCTCCACTCCCCTCCCCTCCTCCCCCCGTATAGTGCCTGGTTTCGCATGCTATGTCGACGGCTTGATGCGATCTCACTACGGATTCGATTAGAGCTTGGGATTTTACCCGTTGAGTGGAGTTATAGAGCAGATATAGTTCTAATGGAACTCAATGACACTTGGTTTAGTAGGAACATGACATAATTGGATCAACCGTATTTATAATTATAGGCGCCTGTGGGTTTGCATTTCTACTGTATTGTATTACTGATATTTAAAGTATGTCTGCTTGTGATAATGAGATACTGTGATGTGAAAACGGCATATACTTGAGAGCAATCCAGCAGTAAATTCCTAATGTTATATGCATTTGCAGGGCAGTGGCACAAGTCTTGATGCGGTTGCAGCTGCCATTCAAGTTTTGGAGGTCTGTATCGCTCCCTGCCTATAGTCGTGGTGTCTACATCTAGTTGTTTTTGTTAAAATTTGCAGCGAATATGAATTGGATTAATACAAGAAACAACCGTGTGATGTATGATGTATGTGATTTGATCCCAATTTCCAAATGTCAACAGGGAAAAACAAAAGAGTGATTTTTTCATTGATTGTATAAGCAAGGTTTGTAACCCTCCTAGATATAAGCAAGTCTGGTGTGTTGTAGGCTTGTAGTTTAGGTACATAAAAGGCTTGCTGGTACTTGCTTGTTCCAAGCAAAAGGGGTGTGAATTTGTTCATTCTCATGTCTTGTTTAATAGGATGATCCCATCACAAATGCTGGCCGGGGTTCAAATTTGACTGAGAGTGGTCGTGTGGAATGCGATGCAAGTATCATGGATGGAAGCACGTGTTCTTTCGGAGCTGTTGGAGCTGTGCAAGGTACTTGTAGTAATTTACTAAATTCAATCCTCCAAAATGGAAGCTTAAATAAGAGTATTACACAAAAGTTACTGTTAATATGTTTATTTTGTGCTGGTTGATGTCGACTCTGACCATACTTCCTATTTCTTGTAGATCAGGTGTAAAGAATCCCATCCAAGTTGCTCTGCACTTGGCAAAGGAACAAATGATAGGATCTTCACTGCTTGGTCGGATACCCCCCATGTAAGTACAAAATTCAAGAATCTTCTCCACTTTTTGGTTGCTCAGAACCTGTTACTTTTCAGTAAATTCTTGCCCTTGTATTATTTTCACCAGTGTCGAGCAAATAATTGGATTATGCTGTGCTCTTCTGATTTAGCATGAATGTCATATCATCTTTAAATATGTAATGCTGACAATGGCTTATATTCACCCGCAAATTGAGGAATGGAACTATTGCATGATGATTGCCTTTTCATAATCCATGGATGACATTCTATCATGCACTCATCCATGTTAATTTATTTGTTTGTCTAACCTTTCATACATCTTAGCTGTAATTTTGAATAGCTGAATTATTCTTTGTTTTTAGGTTTTTGGTCGGTGAAGGAGCATGCCGATGGGCAAAATCTAAAGGGATGAACCTACTTGGAGCTACATCGGAAGCGAATAGTGTAAGTCCCTGCTCTTCTGTGGAATTCTTTCATTCCTAATTGGTGGTAATTTACTATTTTGTACATTCTCAAACAGTGGTTCGTGACTGAGAATGCAAAAGCACAGTGGGCAAAATACAGTTCATTGCTTGCTAGTGCCAAAGAATTGGTTAATCGTAAAACTGGTTCTGGTTCAGAACCTCGATCAGTACAATTTGAAGTATCAGGTTCCTTCCTCTTTTTCTTTCTTTTTTTTCTTAATTCTGTTCTTATCCCACTTGTGCTTTAATGAGCATGATATTTTATTCAAACTTCTATCCTGGGTAAGTGGTTATATAACTCATCCAGTGATAATGTTCCTTTGGTTGAAATATCTTCTGAAACTCAATTGCACTTGTATGATTAACTTTGTTTCCTTAGCATACAAATACTAATGAATACTTGGAAGTTTACTATTAGCTGTTGCATAATGCTTTGCATCTATGGACTGAAGATCTACTTCCAGTTGTACAATGACACTTAGTTGTATACAATGATATTGATGTGCCTCTTTCTGTCTAGGGCGCAAAAACCATTTCAGTTTACATGGCCCCGTGAGATCGTTCTCTTTTATTAATGCTCATGTTATCTTAGTTGGTATTTTCTTCCATTCAGTATCGATGGATTACATTCTGCCTCAGGCAGTACCCTATAAGTTAAATAGATTACATCATAGCACAATTGTAATTCAATTTATTCTTGTGTATGTGTTAAATATATGCTACACACAGGTTCCACTACTTTTCATTTGCTGATAGTTTTATATGCTGCATACGTAATCTGCTGCTTCTTTTTTTTGCTTATATTTCTCTAAGTTTGGAAAGAGTACAAGATCCAACAGAAACCATGCTGCACAATGTAGGGCAAGCACAATGATTTGACTGATCTACTTGCGTGTATGTTAGATTCTTAGATCACTAATAATGTGTTATAAACTACTTCCAATTGGACTTAATCTCTTCTACTGTATAGCACTATAGCTGCATGTTATCGTGCGTTCATCTGTTAAGTTGTTTAGCCTCCATAAATGGCCATCTAGTTGCTATTATGTCTTCATGAAATCTCTTTAATATATTCAACACTCAAATATTTAGTTATGCTGCACTGGGTCTCAGGCAAGTGGTACTACTGGTATTTGCTTGTCCTTGTTGTGTGCATCTGTTCCGATGGTGGTGGTGTTTGGACTAAACTTTCAGCATATATAAGTATTCATACTCCACCAGTCCACCTCACCTGCCCCTATTTCATTTTAGGAGCTGAATCTGAGAATATTCATGATGTGAAGAAGATATTCACACCATCAACCATGGAAGATGATCAAGATTGTGTGATGGATACTGTTGGTGCTGTTTGTGTTGATAACTATGGAAATATAGCATCAGGCGCATCTAGTGGTGGCATTGCACTAAAGGTCTGTTGGTCATTTTTCATCAGTCACCTATCAAAAGTTGGCCTCTATATGGAATATGAAATTGTTGTTCCTTCAGAGACCCTTCTCTCTTTCTATTTCTGGAAAAAAAAATCAGCATGATTTCTCGTTTGAAATTTCTGATAATCTGCCATTTGCATATAGATCCCACAGACCTTAATAAACATGATGTTCTTACAGGTAGATGGCCGGGTTGGGTTGGCTGCTATGTATGGCTCTGGGTGCTGGGCTTCATCCAAAGGACCCTTTGGCACACCATTCATAGTTGGGTGTTGTGCAACTGGAGCTGGTGAACACTTAATTAGAGGATTTACGGCTCGTGAATGTTGTATCTCATCGTCACTGTATGCTCACTTCTTCAAATTAGCTCTTTTTATATATAATTTTGCATTTTACAGTTGTCCACCATGTCATTTGGACTGAAAACTCAATCATCTATCTTTTTGTGTTTAAAAATAGTTGCCGCATGCACAAGGGCGTTTTGCTAGCCTCAATGGATTGGCAAACATTAAGAACCACATGCATCATATTTATATCGGTTTTGGCTTTGCTATGATAATTCTTCAGTTTGAGCCTTCTTGTTTGCCATCATGTGATCTAGTCACTTTGGGCCTTACTATTTGCCGATCGAGAGCAGTTGTTGTGCTTAGGGTTTGCCATAACATGATCTAGTGCAGCTGTCCGTGCTTAGGTATCTTTGAACCTTTCCACATAATACAGGACTAGACAATTTTGTTATTTTTCAGCATCATGACCTCTTTTACGATTGCAACTCAATATGTATCCTTTCAGGTCACAATCTGGCCCTGCTTCTTCCTGTACCAAAGTTCTGCGCTCGGTAGTTCAAAGCAGTAGTGAAATGTCTCATGATACAGGCGCTGGATTGTTGCTAGTTCAGGCTGATGTTCTAAAGGTGATCGTTTGCAAATCCATCTCCTTCAATTTTGATGAGCACCCCTCCACTTTTTGTTCTTAACAATGTAGGTTCTGCAGAGAGGAGAGTTGTCCGAACTGGAGGCCGCTGAGCTTGTTGCTGCCTACTCCTCCCCATCATTTGGCATTGGCTACTTCGAAAACAATATGAATAATCCAAAGGTAGTGTCAGGCGCTTTCCAATAAATCGATTTTACCTGACTATTTGGACCGATCATTTCATGTTGGAAATCTTGATATATTTTGTAGGTTTCGATGCTTAGAGCTTCAGGAACTGCATCAAGTACCATCAAGCATTTTGCTACTCGTATTAACTTCAATACACCATCAGCTGAACAATGACGATGCGCTGTTTTCCTGTGGTGGCGATCATCTTCCATGCAGAAGAAGGGCATGCGTGTATTCTCAATACTTCATTTTCTAGGGAAACATTTCCATTCTGTTAATGGGTGAGAAAAATCTGCGTGCGCCAAAGACAAATTATTAATGTGCCATCCATTGGCATTCCGTCATGTTGCTGACAAATAAAATGCACCAAACGAGGGAAGTAAATTCCAAATTGAGATCTAAATAAGAGGAAAAACCAGAAACAATGTACCCCAGGTTGCTAGTATCTGTTCTACGGCATTGATCTTGTAGAGCCTAGAGAAAACAGAAATTTGGGGAAATGGACAAGGCCCCAATAATATAATGCTATATTAGACAAACCCACCCCCCCCCCCCCCCCCCCCCGGCGGCGCTCCTCTAAAGTAAATCTGAAAATTCAAATATTCCATCTATTACATGGGAAAGAATTGGAGCCCTCTCAAGCCATCCACCTCACCCCTCATGGCATTTTGCAAAAAAACCCTCTATGTTATTTAAATTACGGATAGGTCCCTATAAATTACAAATAGATCCTTTGCGATTTTTTGTGAGTATAAAAAAAACTTTTTCAAATTACGTTTAGGCCCCTGGTTTGTTACTTTACAGCAAAGCCCCTTGCTAAATATGAATCTCGAACGAGCCCTTTTCTAATTTTTCATAATAGCGATTAGGTCCGAAAATATAACAAACAGGTCCTCGGCCCTTACGTCCAGGTCCTTTCTCCGTTTTCCCCGAAAAAAATATTTTCGTCAATAGAAATATGTGTACGTTTTCCCAACTCGATCTCTAATAATTTTTGAAACATGTATTATTACTCGGTGAACGCATAGAGTGTTAAACTCGATAAAAAAATGTTGACATCTCTAATATTTTTCGGAACATGCATTATCACCCTGTTAACACATAGAGTATTAAACTCGACAGAAGGAGGTTAGCCGAGTAATGATAAAGTGTTAACCAAATTCGTCAAAAGAAATATATATCTAGGTTCTTTCTTCGTTTTTCCCGGAAAAAAATATTTTCATCAACAGATATATGTGTACGGCTCTATCTCTAGATTTTTTCTCCCAACTCGATCTTTAATCTCTAGACTTTTTTCCAAACTCGATTTCTAATATTTTTTGAAATATGTATTATTACTCGGTGAACGCATGGATTGTTAAACTCGACAAAAGAAGGTTAGCATCTCTAATATTTTTCGGAACATGTATTATTACCCGGTTAACGCATAGTGTTAAACCCGACAAAAGAAGGTTGACGGGTAATAATAAAGTGTTAACTAAATTCGTCAAAAGAAATATGTGTGCAACTCTATCTCAAACACACTTCGCAAACGTCTCAAAGATTATATTTGCAAGGACGTATTAAGCAAATAAATTTCGGAGTCTATAAGGTTTATCCTCTTAGCCATGTGATGGTCAAACCACGACCAAACGGACTTGCAAAAACCACGGTGCAAGTACCACATGCTCTTAGGACCGGAACCCATAGACCTCCCGTTTATTCGCACAACGAAAACTCGCAAATAAACAGTCAAACCAATATATGCTTGAGCATTACCAAATAAACGCAATAAGATTTTGTTTTGAAAACAAAAACAAAACATGAAGCTTTATCTATTGCAACACATGTAAAGAATGAACTTCATGCAAAAGCCAACGCATTAGCTTATCCTATTTGCAACTAATACAAATCAAAGCTCAATGCGAAAACTCCAAGCATAAGCTTGACCTATTTGCAACAAATGCCAAATAGAGCTTATGCAAAATCCAAGCACGAGCTTCACCCATTCGTAACATATGCCAAATGGTTAGCTCTATGCAAAAACCAAATCAAATAAGATTTGAGCTCGAATGACTACGGGATTGAGATCACCAACACATGATGAAGCTGAAAGCAAAGACTCAACCCCTCTTAATAGCACGACGCTAAAACTAGACACAAAGCTAGGAAAGATCCTTAGCCTATCTAGTTATATCTTAGCCGTCGCAAGCAATCCCCTTTGGGGTCTTTATGATATTCAATCATCTTGTTCTCCCGGGATCGTCACCCTGGCTCTCTTATCTCTTTCTGGGATCTCCTCTTGACGTCCATCACCTCATGATGTCGTCGTTGTCCCGTTTTCATCATCTCAACCATCTTTGGACTTAATCTGGCTCATTCATCACTTATGAAAATGGTTAGTCCAAGATGTATGGTTGTCTCAATCATATAAGCACTCCATTAACACATAATGGATACCACTTACATCAATTGAGCACAACCTAAATCAATTAAATGAATTTATATGTGTCTTGAGCACATGATTCAACTAATGCTTCATAATACTCAAGAACTTTCCATTTGTCCTTAATCAATCACAAAAACACCATCAACATATGATGAAATGTCCTTTGATGATTAAGAGACAAATGAACTCAATTTAAACATTTATTTAAATTGATGTGTTTCGATATATAGAGTGAAGAATAGATCAATACAATGATACATCAAGTTTAAGTGTGAACTCCCCCTAGATATGTGCATCCATGTAATATATGAATTGGGAAACATAATGCACATTTTGTGATTAATGCAATGGAGAATTCATACTTTAACTTGAATCCAAAGTATGTAATTTATACTAGAATAGATATGCATACATACTTTGGGTTTTTCATTTTCCATCCAAATATGAGACTATTGAATGTAACTCAATAAAAATGTTAGTCTCAATAAGATTAGATTTATCATTAAACAAAGATTAATCATTAATCTAAACCAATCACCAAAACCAAATGGAGCTTGAACTTACATCGGTGAGGACGAGACTTCTGATTTGAACTACTCACCTACTCAAACGCTAAAAACCAGTAAAAACTGTCCTAGTTGATCCCAGATTCTAGGGGTAAAAAGAACACCAAAGATCTAGTTTCACGGAGATCCTTCACACTAAATTGCAATTCTTAACACAAGGAACAAGAAACATGATAGAAATTTGAGGAAAAGCGATGGAAGGAGTGGGAAATCAGATAGGAAATCACCATCTTGAGGAGGAGGTCGTCGTCGTTGGGGAAGCCCTCTTGGAGCCATCCGTTAGGGTCTTTCAGGGGAGCCCACGCTTGGGTCCTCCCCATCCACTTACCCTCACGGACGTCGCATCGCTGTCGCTGTTGCCGCCGCCTGCGGAGTTGGCCTTGATCTCTAGGTGGACAGGGAAGGGCGGAGGATGGACAAAAGCGACGGACGGAGAAAATCATCGGCTAGGGTTGGGAAGAGCAGAGTTGGCCTCTATCTCTCACTCGGTGACCGACTGATCGCGTCTGCGTGTGATTGGGGAATTTGGGGAATGGGATGGGGAATTGGGGGCCTTGGGGCGACCGCGTGATCGCGTCTGTCGAGACCGTGTGATAGCATCTGGAGAGACCGCGTGACCGCATATGGCGAATAGCGACTTGAGACGTGGGCTAAGCACTACGGCCAAACTGTTGTCTGCTGAACCCAATCGGTTTCTTCGGCATTTCGGTTTCTAGGATAAAAAACCTAACCATACACCAAAAATCGAATTGCACCCAAATAAAAACCTACCTGAAACCCGAAAACTGAAAAAATAGAAATAATTAGTTAATTCGGTTTGGTTCAATTTTTCAATTTCGGTTAAAAAATGCCCACCCCTACCTCGAGCGCCCCTAGAGACACTCAAAGTACAAGGGGGCTAGTGTTGGAGGACATCCTATGGCCTCCTCTCTGGGTCCCTCCCTACACTACTCTTATGGGAGAGGATACCTGCGGCCCTAGAGGGACTCTATCTCCTCCCTGGCGAACACTTGCCCAAATTCCCAGGACTCCTAGGGCGCTCTACCATGTCCGCATACTTGGCTCTTTCTGAAGAGGGCCGTGGAGCAATGCCCAGCCCTCTAGGGTGCTTCGCTTCGCTCTCACCCATATGATATGAGGCTTAACTCTCGGTCCTTGAGGATGCCCCTGTAAGCGTTTATTGAAACACGAAGGTACCCTTATCTTGTTTGGCATCGACTGTGAAGTGGGATCGCCAAGTCCCCGTGAGGTTGGTCTTCAAAGGAGGGTCCAAGTCTGAGGACCCCAAAGTCAGAGGGACATGGAATCCATTATCACCTCCTGGGAATGACGAAGATGCCCATGCTTAAATCACCCTGCTAGGGGTAGGATAGTATTTGTGTACCAAGCTGAGCACCTATAAAGGCTCATTGTAACCCCTACTTGTAGCGGCTTGAACTTTCATTGAATACAAGAGACATACAAGTGGTGTACCCCCGGGGAACCCGAACAAAGAGGTACCCTTCTACTCCCCGCCCGAAGGGCATACCGACAAGAGTATGTCATCTACTTTAGCACCTGAACGTATATATAGACTAGTGTCAATACTCTCTCTCTCTCATGGACGGCGGCTCGTGAAACGGCTAGCATCCACCCCCACTCATGTGTCCCGTTTCCTAACACGATACATTTGTTGTTAAAGTTACATCTTTTCTTTATGTTCATAGTATCCGTTAAATTATCTTTGACTGATTCAAATCCAATCTACATCTGTCCTGCGCTTGTATCTTGAAAATTTTGTATCCGTATCCAGGATATCAGTCCAACCAAGTAAATCATGGACAGTGGGCACGAAATGCTCAGGCACAACGCGGCGTCAACATACGCAAAAGCACTAAATTGCTGGGCTGACGGGCCATCTGCGTTCCACCACGAAACTATTTTGCTGACATCAGCAGCCATAGAAGATATTCAAATGTTCAAAAGGGGGGTAGCCTTAAAACCGAGTATCAGATTCGCGATTTGTTTGAACTATAGTATTTCTGGAATTCTGGTTTCAATACCCTTCTTTGTTAGAGATTATATGTCGATTTTTACACTAATTGTCCCAGTAATAGTATCGACTTGCCACTTAACAGACTTAAATTACTCCGCAAGCATGTTGGATTAGAAAGTCAAGCGCAGAATACTTCGTTATACATACTGAAACATTCAGCTCCACACCAATACTTTTCCCCTAATCAATTCCAAAAGATACGCACTAAAACACCATGCATGAACTACTGGAATATTCAGACCTAACACACACAACATTTTATTTAACCTAATAGAACATCTGAAGTTAAGAGTCGAACAGGCCACCGATGTCACGACACAAACCATGTGAAAAGCTAGCAGTAGCTATCTCAAGGCCAACTATCTGGAGTACTTTTGTAAAGAGAATTGACGGACCTTAATACCGAAGAGTAACGGGGTTACAACGTTTCCATCAAATGCCATACGGAGGTCAATTTTGCAAAAAAAAAATCTAGTAGCATTCTCAATCAATAAATTATTTGGTCGGGGTAAAAAGGCTACAAATAAAAGAAATAGTGGTGGAAGGGAAAGGAAATGTCCTAACATACAAAAATGGCATTTTAAGTGCCAAGATTGGCAGCAGCCGTTGCGTGCATTATTTTGCTACTTCTTATACGCAATTAGCTTTAGAGATAGATTATCTACTGTACAGTCTCGGGAGAAGCTTTTTCATGTATAAGCTCAGATTGCCAATGCTCCATCCACATATTCACTTTCGTCATCGGAAGTGAGAGACTTTGGTTTGGACATGGGCATAACTCTTGAAAATCCGTAGCCCAGAGAACTTCCAGTTGTAGCACATAACTGTTACGGCAAAAAAAAAGTAGTCCAGTTAATCAAATAAACTTCATTGTCTCAGCAGGTTGGTACCACTTTCATTTTTGCATTTGATGAGCACCTACGCATTAATCACACTTACCCTTCCCTATAGGATTTCAAGAACCCCTAGTGAAAATTAGAAAATTGGTTCGCTACAATTGCATTCTTGGAACATTTCATAGCTCTTATGTCATTTATAAGAATTTGATTGTTAAACCATTATGAATAAGGTAACCAAGTGATGGTGCAACCACACACCTCCGTGAGCTCTGACAGATGACGATTCCTGAATTCGTTGATAGTTGCCGCAATCTCTGACATTGGAAGTTTTGCCTGCAATACATCACACGAAAAAAAAAATGATGCTTATGCATCAAATTCTATACATTATGAATGAGCACAACAGATTATATAACAGCAGAGCTTACTTGCGCCAGAACAGCAGCAGCCAATTGCAGACTTGGTTCTAAGGTCTCAGGGACAACCTTGAAAAAATTTTAGATGAAGTTTCATTAGAAGACAATTTAATATTATCATGAGGGATAATGAAGTATATGATAAAACAAACTGGGTACAAGATAAAAAGAATACATTGTGGTAAAAAAAAAAAAAGTGAGACAAAGTCCTCCTGCAGCACAAGGGCAGGTTATGTGCAAGTTATGGAAGCTGCTAACCCAACAAGTATAGAAGAACCATTGATACATAACAGTGACATACAGTTTACAGTTGTACCAATCAGATACAGGATGCAGGTCCGATCCACGCTTCATGGATATCATACTTATGAAGCAGAGTTGCAAACAAGCACCTAACCAGTAACCACCTTATCAAATTCAAATTTTAATTCATCAGTAGCCAAAGAACTTTTTCCTACCGGTCCGCACAAATATGACTACAGCCATGGGTGTGTACTGATAGGGTTCTGAAACTGGCTGGCCACTACGTTCTAGATTTCTAATAAATAATTGAATTCATATAGCATGACCAATTCTACTTGCTGCAAATAGTTTTACAAGACAGGTTACTGGCTTACAATTTGTTCTGATAAACTAACAAAGCTACTGAAATCAAACCACATGGCCTTTGTCCATAAAGTTGCACCAGGAGCATATAATCACATAGAAAATTTTCAGGTCAGAATAACAGATTGCTCTGTAACATCTGCTTACCGCTGTTGCACCTGCTTTCTCCAAATTAACACCATGATCAACATCATGTGCTCGGACAAATGTCTTCACATTTGGAAAATATTTGTTCAAAGCCCAAACGGCTCTATAATTCGCACCAGGAGTATCTAAAGTAATTGCAGCAGCGCATGCCCTCTCAGCTCCAACTTTGTGCAGTACCTGGCAAAAATCAATTGAGACCAGTACTTTTGACAAGCACATGACAGAATGTTAGTTGAACTCCTCCTACCTCTCTACTTCCTGCATCACCAAAATATACTGGTAGGTCAAGTGCCCGTCCAACTGCCACCCGATCACTGAAAAAGTACCCAAGAATTAAATAGTGGAAACAATGGTAGAGTTAACCAGCAAGGTTGATAAATTGATTAATTGAACAAGCACGATACAGTAGATCAAGATAATAATAAACAAATCCTATAGCAATAGCATCATGAGTTTGTATTCAGAGGGTAAGCTACTATCAGTCTATCACAATGTAACCATTAACCAACGGTCACTGAAAGGGGGGTGTAAAACCCCATTATTCCTGGTGTTGCCACCACTTTCCTAGTTTCTTGTCTGAATTTTCTAGATATTTTTGCGGATTTACAAGAATTCCTCTCTCATTTCATATTAAATGTATGAGTGAGAAGCATAAGACCAACCATTAGTCGACAAGAGAGTTAAACCGTAACAAAGCATTCGCAAACTTAAACATCTATATACATATTTGAGTATTTATTATAAATATCACAGTCATACTTCATGGATCAACAATCGTTCAGTAGTGATGTTAAGAGATGTTTCTCTATTCTCTCATAGTTGCCTTAAAATAAGGTTATTGTAAGATGCAGTACCATACCTTCCAACATCAAGCGCAACAAATGGAATTAGTCGCTCTGACAGGAGCTGGGCGATGATCTAGCATAAGGAAAGACATATTATTAGGACTCTATCGAACATAGTAAATATAGTAGCTCATGGGGATTGCCAGACAACCTGTCCAACACGTCCAAATCCCAATATAATAATATGATCTTGCAAGTCATCCGTCTACATACACAAACAAACAAAAAATTCAAAGCAATATTAGGTGAAAATCAGCATCTTCTAGGAAATTAAATAGCTGCCACAATGTCACTTGTAAACATAGGGGATTATAGAACAGTAATAATATTCTTAACTTGAAGCAACCTTTTCTCACTACCAGGTGTTTTTACATCCAGCATATACTGCTACCAGGTGTTTTTACATCCAGCATATACAATGACCACTGTACCGGTCGTTATTCCAAATACTGGCAGAAACAAGCTGGTTGCATATGATATCATCATGCAATCCTGACCTGATTGACTTTTGGACTTTCTATTCACTTGATTTTTTATTGTTTTGGGGATGATGAGTCATAAACCTCAGCCAAAGTGATGACTACCTGTTCTGGCCAATGTTCCGCATAACTTTTCCTTGGAAACATAATATCCATAATATTCGTGTACAAAAAGGCAGAAACTATGTAACTGATCAATTAATTGCCAATTCCTGGCCGAGTCATGGACGCTAATTTAGAGCAAAATATTCCATCCACTATGCGACTGACCGATCGCCATCAGTAACCAAAGGGAAGTGAGTAAAAAGCACCTAGTTTTTAGCGTTAGCTGTTTTGAAGTAGTTTTAAAATTCTTGCAAGATAATGGCACCATTCTGTAAGGAAAAAAACTTGATTACTGCAGCAATAGAAACTAAGAAATTACAGGAAAATCAAAGTGCAAACAAATTCCTTTTGGAAAAAGGATTTTAAAACTTATTGATCATCATTACTGCTAGCAGTTTTAGGACTGACCCACTGGAAATTACTAGACCATAAATATAGTAAACAAGGCTGCTAATTTATAACGTTTGATTCACTAGGGTGTGCATGTGAATGACCCCCACTTGAGCATAAGTTATGATGATAGGCATTCTCAAAGTCCAAATTTGCCTTGAACATCACAGTACAAATTAGACTGAGAAAAACATGCAATGCTCTTGGATTTAGCTGCGATTACAGAAAATGCAATCAAAGCAATAGGTGACAAGTGAGTAGATCTATGACAATAGAAATAAAGAATATACCTCACTTTCCACTGGCAATAAGCTCCTCACATCATGCTGCTCAAATTTTGATGCCAGAAACTGGCCTCCAGCAGCTAACCATGGTGTCAGAGCCATTGAAATGCCAACCACTAAAAATAATAATGATGATAATTGAGGAGATAGGAGACCCTGCAAATTTTGTCCATAAGATTTTCTTGATGCTGCACAACAATCACGACTTATGAAAAATATAGATGTCCTATGATCTAACACAAATGTACATTAGAAATACATCTTATCACCTACAAGGCTACAACAATAGGAAAGACACAAAACATCAGGTCCATCCATCCATAGAAAATAACAAATTTAAAACCTGGTTCACGGCTTCTCCAAATGCAACAAAAGCAAACTCCCCGCCAGGTGCTAGCATAAGACCAACTCGAGTGGCAGCTATGGTGGAAATTCCAAACACTCTACCAACAAATGTAACCAACAGTGTCTTTCCAATAATCAAGAGACCTAATATCACAGAGATTGCTGGGAAGTTTGACAGAAGCAACTTTGGGTCAATAGACATTCCAACCTGGAAAGACAAACTTCAGGGTCAGCATTAAGCATGGTTTCAAATACGTTTGGAACTTATAGAAGGAATTCTCATCATTCTAAAGTAAAAAAAAAAAAATAGAGATATTGAAGTTGGACAAGCGAATTTCTGAAATATTAATTTCAGTAGAATTTAAGCCAGAAAAATAAGTGATATGACACTCATTAGTAACATTCCTATGATTCGACACAATATATGATCATTTAACATCTAAATAATTAAAACTCATTTATTTGACAAGTTGTTGAAAGCTAGTTTACGTTTTCCTCAACCCAGGTTGAAAGACGACAATGAATGATACTTTTACGAGTAAGATCTTGGCATAATATGATATACGCAAGGTTTCCTGCTAGACTGTGATGTAAGATGCTACTAACAACATTTACCTGGGGATAGCACAAATAGACCATCCATATTATCAATTGTTTTAAAAAAATAGTTGTGCTTTGAGAATCTTGTGATAATAGTAAAAATCTGCAGCAAGATTTGAGTGTGAAGTCAAAAGGTTAAATTGAACAGTTTGAATGAAGTGAACAAGGTTGTCTATGCAATTCCATGCATATATCCATGACTTCATGACTATTGAACTAACAAGCCAATATCAACTTAATTAGATGTCTGCAAATTTGCATTTTATATCTGCACTATCATATCAATGGTATACACACTTGCAACAAATTCCTGGCAGTACATCGAAATCACAGTATCTGATGAGATTATATTCAGAGCCCTCACCGTCATAAAGAAAAGACCTAACAGAAGGCCACGATAAGGAGCAATATCTGACTCGACTTGTAAGGAGAACTCTGTTTCTGCTAATAGCAGACCAGCCAAAAATGCTCCCAGTGCCATTGATAACCCAGCCTGTGAAGACAAGGTACAAAAAATATTCAAAATTGCTTCAAGAAATACAGGGTCAGAATATAATAAAATAAAATATGTACCCGAGCAGTAAGAAGACTTGTGCCAAAAATAACAAGGAGAGTATTTGCCGAAAATATCTCAGCATTCCGATTTTCAGCAATTTGTTTGTAAATTGGCCGAAGCAACTGCGCAACACAAAAAAATGGAAGTGGAGTCAAACAGTAACAATCAAATTCTAAGGAATGCAGCTGCAAGTGAAATAGGACTAAAACGTGCACACAGGCAGCAGGGGCTATATGCAAGCATGCGGAGCTACGTGTGCATGTTCAGCTGGCAGTCAATGCAAAATTCTTCAAAAAGATAAGCATGCCAACTAAAATGATTGACAGTCAACTCACCAGACGACCTCCAGCAATTATGGCAGTTATAGCAGCTATTGCCTTCACCGCTGCCATTCCCATGGCTTCCGCTATTGCTTGGAAACCAACCTATAAGAAGCAGAAACTGTATCAAGTAAGGATCAACTTGTTCAGTCAGAGAGATAAAAACAAAGCATAGCAAGACTGCAAGGTTATTGAAATGACTCTGCAAGAAGCAAGCCACGGTCCCATTGCAAAGCTGATGCCTTTGGCAGTCTCAAGTGTCAACCATACAATCTTCAATAGTCAAATATAATTATATAACACTAGCTGATCTTGCAGAATAGTTACTCATTTATATATTTGTAGATTTAGCCTACGTCATCAGAAATCTAGAATTATCCATTAGTGCAATAAAATATCATCAGGCTCAAATATCTTTGGACATTTTCAATAAGAACCCTATGATGGAAATATGTGTTTTGAAGTACCCCACAGAAGTTATGGCCTGATGAAGAAATTTAAAAATTTTGAATGAGCATATCACAGAATAAAGCATCTAAATAATTATATCTCCATCAATAGTTCACGTGAAAGAACATGACGTAAAAAGGTTACCCCTCCTTTTGAAGAATTAGGTGATATAAGAGGTATTAATATCAACAGAACCACCACGGCCAAATCCTGGAGACAACACAAGAAACACCTATTAAAAGGCAGTCTTACATTAGCATTACCAAAATCCATAAGTCAACATGTGTGGGCGCGTGGGCTCAAATACCCTCTAAGCATACATTAGGAAAGAGAAACCCAAAATCTAATCTACAATATTCGGAAAAACAAGGTATACGCCAGATCATGGTGTAGCTATACCTGGAATAGCAACACAGAAAACGTTGCACGTCCGTGGCGTGAAGTGCTCTCCCCACGTTCTTGCAGTACCTAGAAACCAAAAACAGTAAATGCTCAACAGCCAACCAACAAAAGATTCAGACAAAAACATGAAGAGTGTAAATAAATACATAGAAGAAATGAAGTATTCCACATTAGTCAAGCCTCCTTGCTTGAATGAAACCTAGTCTAGGCCTGAATATGAAACTGTGAAGAATGACAAGAAAACAAGTTTCTTGGCAATCTATTTTTTCTCCCAAGTGAAAACTGATTTTGATGAATAACTTCATTTCAACTTTGAGGTTATAAGGAAGTACTTGCAAGACGACAGCGGTGGATGACAGAGCCAAACCACTCCCAATAACAATTGCTGCTGGTCCTGGTAGTCCTGCAAAACGGTGAGCTATCATACCAACAGCTGCTGTAGTAGCCAGCACCTGTCAATCGTTCAAATTTGTCAGGGAGTAATTCAATCAGAACTATTGTTTGATGGTTGCACAGCATGAGTTTCACCTGAGCAGAGCCTAACCCAAAGACATACTTCTTCATTGAGCTTAGCCTTTCCACAGAAAGCTGCAGATACAAAATGTTAAGCTGATATCTCTGGAAAGAAGAAAGAACCTTAAAGAGCACTCAGCTTGTACCTCAAGGCCAATGTTGAACAACAAGAACACAACTCCAAATTCAGCAATTGCCTTTGTTCCATGGACATGACGAATGATAGAGAGGCCATAGGGACCAATGAGGACACCAGCAGCAAGGTATCCAAGAACAGGACTACCTAAGATATCAAGGCATGCAGTAAATGAGCAAAAAATATACCACATTTATCTTCTTAGGAGGTTACCAGAATTTTTTAATTAAAAAAATGGAAGGGTTTTTGTCACGGATGTTTATAGCACACAACAGTTCATGCATCAGCACTCAAGTTTTCAGGCGTTTCAACACTGATAAGTCGCAGCAAACGGTTGCAGGGTATGGTTGAAACTAAAACTTGACTAGAACAAAAGCCGAACTTGTTTAATATAATTTCAGTTGCAAATGTTCCAGCCGATTAGAAGATATATGAAAGTTAGACACCACGGTGCCATGCAATGTGCGTAAAGATATCAGGAATCCGTATCTCACCTCCAGGTATTTTCTGGAACAATGGTACAAAAACAACACTAGCCAGAAGCAAATATAGTATGTCAAAAAGTGAAGCTTCTTCCTCATTTACCTGAGTAGGGTAATAAAGAGCATAAGTTATTTGCAAGCTAAACTTCATGTTAACTTATGTGAGCAATTAGAGACACAAAAAAAGAGAGAGAAAACAAATGCCCAAGGTCAGATGAAAAAGGGAAAAAAAAATACCTCTTGATGAGGTAGGAGCTCGATTAGTTTCTTTACTCGTTTTGGGATCTGTCGTATCTCACGAACTACGGGCTTTGCAGTGGAGGTAACTTCCTCAATACTTGTGGTAATGTCTTGCTGCTGAAATAATTGACTACTCTTCTCGGCTCTATTTAAGAAGAATGCCCTATGGGACACAAAGAATAAAAAGGTCATTTGATACAGAATTGGTTAATCAATATGCATGAAATTGACGGGAAGCTCCTTCAACTATTGTAAGAACAAGCACTTTCAGTTGTACTTTTCTCATTTCCAATGAAGCGAAATGTGATTACACAGAATCACGGATAGGAATATAATAAACTATAACGGTATACAAGGTAAATGGATGGAGGTGACAACAAATCTTTTTTGAAAAACAGAAACCAAGAAAAAATATATCAGTTACCATGCAACTCACCCTGCACCAAGAAGCAGCATCCCGACAATAAGCTTTGGTGCATGTTTTCTAGCCGATTTCATTAACCCTTGGAAAACAGATGTAGGTGTAAACTCTCCATCCACTTTGGAGGAGAAGAAAGATGCCGAGAAGAACCGAGATGATCGCTTCAGCGATGCTTTGGGAGACTCCTTCCGTTCTATTTCCTGCTTCTTCCCTTGCTTTGACTTATCTATATCAGGTTCAGCTTCTTTATGAGGCTCGACAAGCAACTTGTCACTGCTTTCTTCATCAGACATTTCAGGGGACGATTCAAGGTGCTCAATGCCTTCAACAGCCAAGTCACCAACCATTAGACGCTCAACGTTTGACACCTCGTCTCTTTCATAAATATCATCTATACCATCACTGCTATAGGCATACACTTCAGAAACTAGTTCTTCTTCACGAGTTATTTGCTCCTCAGCAAGTGGTGGTAGCTCTACCACGGCATCAACCGAGGAGATGACCTTCTCCACTTTCTGCAGAGCTAGTTCCGCGTCGTTTGCACGCTGAGCGGCTTCCATCTCAAGAGCCACTGCCTGTTCGGCCAACACCATTATATTGGCAACATCCTCCTCAGCCTTTGAAGCATCCAAAAGAGCCCTCTCAGCGAGCTCCGTCAATCTGTCAACCTCCTTCTGCAAGTCCATTTTCTTCCCCTGGATACGTCTCAGCTCCTCATCGCATTTTGACAAACTTGCCTGGCACTCCTTAATCTCCTCCAGGGCAGACGCAAGGGCTTCCTCCTCCACATCATCAACACTAACTTCCATTGGCCCGACCGACCCCCTCTTTGCATCCAGAGCTTCTGCTGCCAACTGCAACCGAGCCTCAGCCATGGAGAGTGCCATTGTGGCCTTCCGGACAGCCTCCTTGGCATCGTCCTCCTTGGTGATGATCTCCTGTACGGTTGCCACAGCGGAAGCGACGTCCCTCTGAGCACCGTCGGCCCGATCCTTGAGAGCGATTGCCGACTCCGATATCCGCTGTGCCTTGTGCTCAAACATGGTGCTGTTCAACCTAGCCACCTCCAGCTCCTTCCTCGCCTTGGGAAGCATCTCCCTCAGATCGCCTACATCAACGCCGCCCTTCTCCTCATCAGACCCCGAGCTACTCGCTTCATCGTTGCTCTCGCCAGAGCCCTTGGTACCTTCCAAAGGGCCATCAACATAGGCCAATGAGTCGTTGCCCTGGCACCGCAACGCCTTCCCTCTGATGCGGAAGGCGAGAGAGCTCCCGTGCTTTGGAGCCAAGTAGAAGGGACCACCGGAAGCGCAGCCTCGGAGGGCTGAGGCGACCACGAGGTGTCCGCCGCCGCCACGATGCCTGGTTCGCCGCGGTGAGCAATTCCGGAAGCCACTCCCGGCGCCGATCTGTAAGCTCGTCCGTGGAGCCGTACGAGCGGGCCCCACGCCGGAAGCAAACCTTGACAAATCCATGCCCCCCTGTGTTGGAACACAGCAGCAACGGAACACAAATCAGAACCCCGAAAAAAAAAAGCAAGGCCAAGAATGGCGTTCGTCAAATCGGGCGGCGATGTCGGATTGATCGATGCATCAAACTTCACGGCAGAAGGGGGGGAATCCGAAAAAGAAAAAAGAAAAAGAAATGGCGTTCATGAAATCGAATAGAGCTGCGACGAGTGAACCAAACCGGTCCGCCCAAATTGACGAAGCGGCGGTACGAGAGCAGCGCACAAACCGATCGAGCTGCGCCCGGGAAGCTGGAGACGGACGGAACAACCGAGGGAACAACCGTGGATTGGATTGGATGTGAGTGAGCAGGCAGGAGGAGACGGGGGGTCACGAGAGAAGGGCGGAGGAGGAAGGCGAGGGGGAGAGGGGGCGCCTCATTTTTGCTGCTCTGCGGCTGCCTGCCTCGAGCAAGAAACAAAACAGTCTCTTGGGATGGGAGTTGTTAAGGGCAGGAGAAGAGCCGCCGCCTTTTGGCAAGCAGTTTGAGCAGCTTCGTTTCGGAATCAACACCGCATATTTGCGGCCTGCCTGAGCCCGCTGACCTGCCTGCCGATGTTGCTCGTTGGATATTCCGCTCCAGAAGCCGACGCCGGGGCGGATTCGGCCGGCCCTCCTCCTGCCCTGCCCTGCCCTGCCAACACTAGACAAAATAAAAGGTCTCTGTTAGAGCATCTCCAATAGAGCGCTCTAAAAATGAGCCTTAAACTTTAATTTAGAACCTAACTGATTAGATTTAGAGTTTTAATGAAATATTCACTCCAACAATTAGGCCCTAAAACCCAACGAAGATAGGGCTCAATCACAGAGTTGCTAAATATAGCTACCCTATTAGGGACTCTAAAACAATTTGCTAAATTTTAACAATTTAAAGTTCTTGTTGGAGTTAAATCTTTTTCCCTAAAACCCTATAATTCAAATTAGGACCATAGTTAAGACCCCTCTTGAAGATGCTTATAGGGAAGTCAGGAAGTGGTACACTCTTTTTCTCTTCTTGAAAAAGATTAAAGATAGGAGAAAGACCTCTCCGCTTTAAACTTGAAGCAGTGTTTGAAATATCAACTAAAATCACTTGAAAACTACGATTTTTTATTTTTGATCGTATCGGTTCGGCTCAAGAAACAGAATCGGTCGATATACCGATTTAATTTAAATTTAAACTCAAAAATATCAGAAATTTAGAGAAAAAATTATCGAAAAGTTCCCTAAAATTGGTATTAATAGCTTTTTGCCTTCTGCCATGAAAATTATTTTAATTTTTTTTTCAATTTTTCTTGAAAAAAAATCTACGAAAATCGGTAGATTTTCGATTTTTTATGTAAATCGATAAAATCGGTAGATTTTCGATTTTTTTCGCCATCGTTTGACTGCCGAGTTCAAAAGTTTGACTTTAAATTTCTTTCGATTTCTATCAATTTTCTACGAAAATCGATACCATCCGGGGGAGCGATTTCCAAGCTTGATTTGGTAATGTAAACCCTGATTTATAGAATATTGCAAGAACAATATAAATTGCCTAAGGCCACTCGGCAAGGGAGACATAGATACGGGGATGCATCTTATTTCTGCATTAACAAAAAGCTTAGCGTATTTACAGAAACTCTGCATACATAATGAACGGATACTAAAATTATGGATTTACAATAGATTACTTATTACTCCATTTGATCATAAATAATAGTCATTTTGATACAAATGTAAAAAAATCAAGTTTTTGAAATTTTAATTGTCGCTATCTTTTTAAATCAGAAATGTAGGAACTATCACTGCATGGCTACAGTACACTGATGATTGTTTGTGGTCTTGAAAGTCTTTGGAGCAACACCCTTGGCGGTCTCTCTCGCTGGGACAAGTGCAACATTTTCAAGGGGCGTTTGTTTTTATTTTGGATTCTCTAAGAACTGATTTTAGATTATGGTTATAGAGAAACTGATTCTCCAAAAGTTAGAATATAAAAGCACATATAATATGGATTATGGATTCTAGTGTATATGGATGGGTTGAATTGTGATAATCGGATTCTAAAATTGTGATGTTTATTTTTTATTCAGCTTTTAGGACTAGAATCCATAATCAAAAACAAAAACAAACATACTCTAAATAAGCTGCCATATAGCACGACCGCACACACCGCGAAAGCAGAAAGCAAAATAAATTGCACATCGCCACGCAAGGATTCAGCTAGCGATCAGATTAACAAACAATCATAGAGCTGAGCTCACAGGTAAAACCAGCACCAGAGCTGAGCTCACAGCTAGCGATCAGATTAACAAACAATCATAGAGCTGGTCTCTGAAATCTCGATGGAAAAAAACCGGATTCAAAATTTGGTTTTTGTATTTCGTTCGGATTTCGTCCGAAAGAATAAGATCTCGGTGAAATTTCGAATTTCGGTATGTGACAAGATTTGATCCAAAAACAAAAATTGAAACCCTGCCATATCTCATTGACATGTGACACCCATGGGTTCAAATGTCAATGAGACATGACGTGATAAATCATCTAATACATATCAATTTTATGGTAAATAATCAATTATTCTTTTGTGTTTTGGACAACATATATATTTTGACTTTGTATTTTGGACAACATATATATTTTGACTGCAGTTTTGTCCATGGCGTTTATATTTGCTGAGGTTAGTTCAAACTTTGGATCAAACCAAATGTTACAAGCAGCACGAATCGTCTGGAAGCGCAAGAAGTGTCAGTGTGCCACTGTTAGTTCCCATTCAGCAAAAAAAAAAAAAAAAAAAAAAAAAATTGCTGCCACCTGACGTGAAGCATTTTCGTGGAAGTATTAGTGCCAGTCGTGATAAATACATACAGCCGCACAAGGCTAATTTATGCACGAACATTTAAATTTTTTTAATCCTGTGTGCTGTATAAGATCCAAAACATGCTTACAGGAAAGTTCCTTGCCAAAAAAAAAAAAAAAAAAAAAAAAAAAAAAAAAACTACGGGGTTCTTCGGCAGGAAAAAAAAAACATGGCAGCCGGAAGAGTTACTAAAACTACAAGTCTACAACATATCAGCCGAAGCATACAATCACCCATATACACGAACAATAGCGCACAGAGCAACAAACGATCATCTAAAAATACACCATGCACCAGCTTATGCTGCAATAACAGAATAATCCAATAAAATACAGTCGAAATGCATGTCTAGTTTATAGTCTAATGATGCATAATTCATGAAGATTCGGTATGATAAAATATAGATCAGTCATGTTAAGTTGATGAGCTAATTCGTCAAAGATCCATCTGAATATGTGTTGACGAAAGAGCCTAGAGCACACTAATCTCGTCACCCTCAAGAGCTAACCATGTTGAACTGGAACCTAGACAGCTGCTGCGGGATGGTGGAAATGACAGGCCCGTATCGCTGCATCCACATAGGGAAGAAGTTTCAGCAACAAATTTTAAAACAATTGTCTTAAAAGCAAGTTGTAATAAAAGAATATAAACTGCAAACGATAATAAGGCCTTATTTATGAAAATAAGCAAACTCTGTTGATGGCAGCAAAGAGCAATGTAGACTAGAGAAGAGATGGATCCTTTCTTTTAGAAATCAACTCAATATTATGATAATTCCTTTCATGTATGTAGGATAAAAGGCATGAAGACAAAAGGAAAAAAAAAAGGTGAAGATAAACAAAATTGGTAGTATGGGAATATCTTCTCGTGGTATTTTTTTCTAAAAAAAAACTACTTTAGGCATATACTTCATTACAGTTGGTAGATGAGAAAAATATTTCCAAACTTCATGTAAAAGCAACTTTCACCATGGGTGGAGTGCTACTTTACCTGAACATTGTCATAGAGTTCAAACAGTGGAACAGCAAGCAGCTTCAAGTTCCTTGGAACAGCAAAATACTCTCTTTCAGACAGGTGAACAATGTAAAGCTTCTTGCACTCCTGTTCATCGCAGTGGTCATTTGCACTATCTTACCACGATAATAGAAGGCAACAAACTAGCAAAAAGCCTCTTAAAGCAAGAATGTACCTTAGGCTTGGTTATATGCGGAGGGCAGTAAGGATACATCACAGTCTCGAAGTTTGGCCTCCACCACACAGCAACACACTCTCCAACCTGGAAGTGACAAGTAAGCATATTATGCTTTTATCATAATGGATACAGTTTACACTATACAATCTCTCTATCTTTGAAGTCATCCTATAACATCATTATCAACATGATGGAATAGAAAACATGATCCAAAAAGTTACTGTAAGCCGATGCTAGAAAAGAAGGTAAAGATGAGATAAAGTTCGTGCTAATTAGCACATTTCGCATTTTAATGAAAGTTCATCACCAACACTATTTCAAAAAACTCCAGGGCAGAGCAGCGGGCCTACCTACCTACATTTACTTGAATTTGTCTATCTGAAGAAGACGTCGAAAAGATATTCGCACACTATATGTCAGTTTGTGTTAAATCTTGAATCTTGTGAATGTGATCATGATTTTGTACAAGTAATCACCCATGCCACTGTTTTGATTTACGTACATCACAATACATTATGCTATATAATGTTCCAAATCTAATTATATGCCTTAAACAAGAAAAAAATGACTACTACAAACATGGTAAATAGATAGGTTAAGGAAAGCTGAAACGGCGGTTCAGTTTCATTTTGTTCTAGATTAATAACAAGGCACACTATACAAATCACAAAGAGCTGGATGCAAATGGTCAAGAGCACTCGAGGTTACCACAAAGTGATGAAGATAACCTTCAGTACTACTGGAATAGCTATGATTTAGCAAGATATAAAGTAATCACATACAACTTAAATTCCAACAAAGTTGCGTACAATATGTCCATTAACAAAAAACGAATAATTTCCCTCGAAGGCTCGAACTCATTACCTGCCAGTTAGGTGGAAAGGAAGGTGAGTTCACTGCAAGTTTGCTGCACAACTTTCTTTTCAGACCCTCAATTTCTGTAAATTCCGGTCACATGAGCCAACAGCTAAATACATAAGACTATCATTTAAAAAGGCTCTGACAGAAAGTTGAACAACAAAAAAACTTGCCATTTTCTCCAGGCTTCAACCGTCCACCAGGAAGTTTGCAAAACGTATTCCCAATTTGCAACAGCAGTATGTGAGGGTGGTTGTGCTCTTGCACCTAGACAGGATAGTGCAAGTGAAGAATTCAGTTAGTTTGTCAAATTACGACGTCCATAGACAACTATACTAAAGGAAGTTTGCCAACTATTGGATATTTCAAGCACAAAAATGTACATGGTAATAATTATGAGATGAAGAATAGAAACATACCAATAGGATTGCGTCAACACTTGTTCGCATTCCTTCTTTCATGTAGCTGTCATTCAAGAAATACTTAGTAATTAGCTTACAATGCATTGGGCGGAACAAACTTAAAAAAATACATAGCAAAAGTGCATAACTGTTCAAGAGATACTTAAGAAACAAAGTACACTATAGATAAAGTGATATCTGCTGTTAAGCTTAAGAGTATAGATCTCTGTAAAAACAGTCAAATTGGTTTATTATCTCGAAATAATAATACATATATTGCAATCAATTGAAGAAATAGCAAAATTTCTCTATTGAATTTCCTTAATGGTATATTTTTTAACTTAATGGACCACACTTCCTATAGATATGATTTATCTTGTAAAATTTGTGACCCAGTGCTCCAATAATTACAGAGTTACCTCCTGAGACAAAATGGATCTGCCAAGCACCAGCTGAAATGCTAGAATTATTCAGTAGGTTTTAGCAATTTTTGTTACTGTACTTCCCCTGCTACAGACCTAATCCAGTAAAAGAACTATAACTCAAACCTAAAGCAGGACGGCGCAAATATTCGACCTCATAAACTAGAGCACTAAACATTTTTGTTGTTATTTCAAGCCAACACCCAGCGAACCACCCCAAATATAAAGCCATTCAACTAGAACAATTTCCTATGTTAGCATACAGATCAAAGGAGGTGTCAACAATAACAGGCTGAACACTAGGTTTTCATGAACAGTCATAACGCAATTTCAACAGTGTATAAATCCAAGCTAAAATAAAACGTCATAGTCAAAGTAGTTTGCAAATAAATCCTAAAATGTGCAATAATTCCCCAGTACTCCCAGCAATGTTCGTTAGAACTCTCCGACACAAGCAACTCCTCGCACGAACTAAAAACTAACGACCGATTTTTGTAAAAAAAAAAAAAAAAGCAGACATGATGTGTCCTTCTCCTCGCACGAACTAAAAACTAAGCTCTAGGGTTTAGATCAGGGATGCAGAGACGGGGGCTGAGCCGGTGACGGCGGGGCACACTTACTTGACCTTCATGCGAGCGAGGCGGTCGGCGACGGATGTGTCCTTCTCCATCTTGGGCTCCTTGGTGCCGAACGTGTAGTTCGCGAGCGGGTACACATTCACCACCGGCGACGAAGAGCTCACCATCTCCTCCTCCTCCTACAACTCACTCGCTTCAGCGAGCTCTCTTCTTCCTTCTCACGCTCCGGTGGTCGCCGGAGGCGGTGGGGTGGCGGCGGAGAAGAGGCTGCCGGGCCTTTGGGTCGGCCCGAGTTAGCGGAGGAATCGACACACAACTGGACAGAGTCGCGTTTGGGCTCGGTCGGTTCTATAGGGTTGGTGTGCGCCGCCGGCCACTGTTCCTAGCCGTCCGATCCATGTCGAAGCTGTCACTAGCCGTCCGATCCTTCTCGAAGCTGCAGCAGAATATACACGGCAAAAATCATAGCTGATTCAGCCGTAATCCTTCTCTAATCTTCCAAGATTAAACTTTCAGAAAAACTAAAAAACGGTATACCGTTGCAACGGTATACCTCTGAAACTCATGAAACTTATAATTTTTTGCACTGAAACTCATGAAACTTAAAGACTAAAAGCGATAAAACATGAAGCCGATGAAACTAAACATCAAACTCATGAAACCAAAGATCAAACCGATAAGTTTCATAAGTTTTCATTTATACCGTCTGACGGTATCTGAATTCACCACTCTCTTAAACTTTCGTACAACCTGGGCAAAAACGATTCTCAGTGGTGCTATCAAAGGTGTACAATACTACAACGCACTGTGGTGTTACCGTGTTACAACAAGGTAGTAGCATCTCTCTTCTAGACAGATGGAACAGTGTCTCAAAGTAGTGATGCAGTCATGCATTCAGCTGGGAGCATCAGCAGGTTGACAGGTGATCCTAAGCTCATGAGCACTCTTGTGCTGCTGCTGCTGCCTTGTTTTTTTTTCCAGGAGAAGACGTCCTTCCTGTCCATCTTGACAAAGAAAACGATAGCACGGACAACGTCGCCGCACATGGCATACATTTCGGCCAGTGCAGTCCCAAACTGGGCATGGACCAGGAGTGCCGGCGACACCAGGTTGGCATGGATCCATCTGCCCATCACCAGCTTCTTGAGGCTCTCGCAAGCTGAGAGAACCGAGTCAACCGTGAGGCTGTCAGGGGTGACAGCGAGGCCTTCAAGCAGCAACCGGGGAAAGGGATATTAAGAGAAAAAACACAGAATCACCGTTCAAGGAACTGAGTTATATTAAGAGGAAAAACGTAGAATCACCGCTCAAGAAACCAAGCTATCATACGTCGTGCAAAAAATTAAGAAGGGTCCAATTGCACGAGACAGACATGTAGCGATGCTATCGACAGTTCCCATAAAACGTAAGAAGTTGACTGACAGATGCTACAGTAGCACCGATATGTTACAAGTTACTGCATCATCATTGATTCTTGTATAGCGTGTAAAAACAAGAGGAACGAAATTATACGGTACACTGAAAGTTAGGTACGTAGCAGCACGTACGTACGTCTTCTGGTCATTTCAAGTGCAAATAAATCATGGTTTTCTTGACCACAGCCTGCGAATTCGTTCACTTTCAATCCAGCGCGCCGCATGCCGGTGCGTGGCCGCCGGCATCGGCGTCGGCCATGACGACGCCGACGAGGAAGTCGAAGATGTCGGTGTTCTGCACGGCGGCGGCGACGTCCTCCTTGTGCACCGTCCGGCGCTTGCCCTCCAGCGTGGCGGCCCAGGCGCGGCGCGTCAGCTCGGCGATCAACATCTCGCACGCCTTGGAGAACACCACGGGCGCCTCCCCCGATATCATCCTCACGCCGCCGCCGTCGACGCTGCTGTCCCCCGCCGACCGCTTCATGATCTTCTTGATGCGCGCCAGCGGGAGCGCGTGCGGCCCCGTCCGCGACGACACCCCGCTGCTGAAGATCCCCGAGTAGGGCCTTGCCTGCCTCATCGCCGGCTCTAATGGTGCAATTACAGTGCACAGATGTGAGGAGGGGAGGAGACGGTGAGAATGGATCTTATACGCATGCCATTTGACTCTGAAGAGGCTGCGTGGGGCGTCGCTGCGCAAGGCCGGCAGGCGGCAGCAATGGGAGGTGGCCGGCTGTTTTGAAAGGATTGGTAAGTACAGGGATTATACAAATGAAGAAAGTACGAGATGGTTGACATAGTACGTAGGCGAGTACAGAACGGCAAAGGTAGCTTTCACTTAGGCCCCGTTTAGCAACTTGAAATCGAACCGTTTCTACTAGAATATGGGAGAAACTCAGCCAAACGGGCTAAAGCTCGAAACAATTCTCCTCGGAATGTTTCTTCTATTTCCACGTCGGGGCCGAAACACCCTCAACCCCGTTCTACCCTGATTCACATAATCCAGACAGCTAGCCAAACAGTTTTCAGACAGTGATTCTGATTCTACCTAAAACGTTTCTACCAAGAATCTAGAACCGTTTCTGTTTCTACTAGAATCTGGAACTGTACCAAACAGGGCCTTATACTGTGCAGTCAAATTTGGACGTTGTTGCTTACATCTATGTGTTGCTTGTGCTTACGTTAGTGCACTTGTCATTCCCATCTACCGAGGCAGCCCATTTTTGCCGCGGCAGTTATTAAACGGTTCGACGACTACTAGTTGTCGTCAAACCGTACGACGATTATTGCCTTGTTTTTCATGAACTTTGACGGCGGAAAGTTAATTGCGAGATTAACAAGTAGTCGCCAAACAGTAGGGTAACTACTCTTATTTCGCCGTGCCGTTTAGCGATTACTGGTATTTCACCGTACCATTTGGCGAAGTAGTATTATTTTTGCAATTTTATTTTTCATGTATTAATATCGCAATTACTCTTAAAAAATGTATTATTTAAAAAAAACTCTATCATGATGCCACACAGGACCAGCTGGGAGAAAACAAGGTACATCATGCATATAATATAACCAGCACTGTGAGGACCGGCATTAGCTCAGATGGCCAAGGCGCTTCGGCGCATGCAGCCCGCCCACACACTCAATCGCAGGCGGGCGTCTCATGGAGCTAAGTGCAAACGCGAGTGCGTGAGCATGAGTATGTGTGGGGTGCGTGTATAGGTATGTATTTGTGTGTGTGTATATATCTTAACTATTATAAGAATGAGTTGGTGGTGATGGTGAGTCTGCCAGGCCGTTTTTGGGCCAGAACAGTAGGTACCGTGCCAGATCGTCCACCCAAAGTGTGAAGCCCAACTTCGGCCCATTTTCTCGCTGCCAGCGCCGTCCCCCACCCCCTCCACGTCGCGTACCCTATTCTCCACGCTCACACCAACCGCCGCCGCTCCACCCACTCTTCCTCCCATTCCCCTCCCACACCTCCGTCGCCGCCCCTTGCTAGCTCGGCCCTCCTCCCAAGGTGCGGCCGTGCAGCTCCTGAGGCCATGGGGCTGCCCGGCCGCGACAGGCGGCCGATAGAAGTGGAGATCGAGGAAGGGTCCCTCGGCAGTGCGACCCGACCAGTGCCCGCGCCTCCCTGGCCTAGCGGCTCCGTTGATCCGTTCCATCCGGCGACCCACGGCCCTCGCGACGACCCCACTCGCGCCCGTCGCCCTCACGCCGCCCCCAACCTCCGCCTCCCCGTGGTCGCTACTCCTCTCTCACTGCCCTCCCGCTCCCATCTCCCTCTCGCTGCGCTCCGCCTCACCTGGCGCCCGCCTCCTAGCGGCCGTCGCAGCCAACGAACCCGAACTCGGTGGCGGCGGATCAGAAGGCGGCGGTGAGGGCCCTGGGAACGGCGGCGGCGGCGGTGAAAGTGATCCGCAGGGCGGTGGCGAGGGGGAGGAGAAGATGGGGAGGGGCTGTCCATGTTGCAGAAGCTCACCGTCGCCTACGCCGCGCTCTTCGGAGGTAATGCTACAAGTTTCTCTTTTTTTCCCGTAGTGATACACTGCAAATCTTTTGGATTCCAGTTTATTATATTCTCTCGCTGCGAATTGCGATTCGTCCTTGATCAATATAAGCTATTATGGTCCGGATTATACTATTGGTACTGAAGTTCGATTTGCGGAGAAATGGGCTACGATGACTGTGCTGGGTGTTATTCTTCAATTCCCTTTCATCTTCCTCTATTGTGTTGTTTATCACCATTGTTTCGATGTTCAAGTCTACCATGGTCATCTATTGCCACTCCAGGGAATACTCCATCATAACTTTCAACAATCAGTATCTGCTAATCCTATTATTCCTCGATTTGGAGGGATGAGATACAAGCCACATGATGAAAGAACTACTCTACGTCTTGCATTGCAGGTCATCTAGCACTCTACTGCTGCGCCCTTCTTTTTCTTATTAACTTTGTTTTACATGCTGCTACCAACCACTAAAACTCTGCTGACCTCATAAAATTTCCCTTAGTTTCATTGCTGATGTTGTGCCCTTTCACTTCTTATTATGGTACCATGCTACAGTTCGGTTCTTAGAATCAATCTGGGCCTGGTTAGTCTTTGGATATAGTACTAGACCGCTTCCCTGTGAAAAACACCTTGTTGTAGGAAGGCGATATCTTGAAAATAATTTTACTAGAAGTATGTATTCAGCGTAATTCTACTTGCGTTTGAGCTTGTCAAAGTTTCTAGAATGCCTATTTCTCCAATGATTTTTCAAGGTATTGTTAATGGTTAATCGGTCTTCAACTAAATGGGATAGGATTCAGATTAACTGAGGTGTTTTGAGAAACAATCAGTATTACCTTGATCTTTTCAAGTTGGTAGCTGTTAATTTTTATGGCAAGTTCTCATAAACCATTAAGCTGGGTTTTTGAGTTTTCTAACCCATTTTTTTTGCTTAATTTAATAGAAGCAGCTGCTAGACTGTTTGGTCTGTGTCTTTCTTAAGTTTAGCTTGTCACTTAAATAAGGAAGAATGTAGTAATTTCTAAAGTAAGATCGGCATCTTTAATTCATTTAGTAGCAGACACAAGAATACAAAATCATTTTGTATTGGTAATTCTTTAGTGCATATGTGTTTCACACTTTCTCGACTCCCAATAGTAGGATCAATTGCAACTTTCTTTCTCTTGTTTGTTGCTTGGAGCTTCGAATGCCCTTTTGATTCATGTCCTAACTCCAAAAGCGAATGATGCAGCGAGCTAGGCAAGTCCTTGAAGTATAGGTGCAACACAGATTAATTCCTTTTGTAGATTTTGGTTTACATGTAGTAGCCACAGATTAGGCTCCATTTGTTTATGAGCTATTGTTACAGACATGACATGACTTCAATTTTTGTGTTTCCCTGTGTGTTTTTTCTGCAATGGCTTTCGTCCATCCACATTGATCTCTAAATGATTGCCTTACACGTGAATCTCTTATTGAGCAATATCTTGACTTCTTAAATATCGCAAACAAGTGAGTTTAAACTATTCAAGTTTTCTTCTCAACTTTTTTGTACTTGGATTGACTTATGTCCCAAAACATACTTGGTATCTTTCACCCTTTCTAATTATTCACTTTGTTTATCCATGGATGCAGGGAAGAGCTACAGCAAATGAGAATATGAACTTTCGTCTCATAGTAATTTGATAGCTGGTATAGCGTCCTGTTCTTTCCAGACTAATTTTCCCATTTCTTCGTCAGGGAATCGGTGAAGGAGAGCAGAGTACATTCTTGAGCTCCAGGAGGATTTACCTCAACCATTCAAATCTATAAGATTTCTAGACTATGAAATAATCTTGATGGTGAAAATCACTTTCATTTCTCATGTTCAAACACAATTTGATTTGGCAGCTTTCATATTTGGGAAGTATAGGTCTTTCATCAAAATAGGTAATTCTTCTGCACTTTCTTTGGGCATATTCTTCTATCCCTCGTTGTACAATTTATTTACAGAGTACATCAATAACTCCTCAACCTTTTCGCTTATATTGGATCAAACAGATACAAGACATCCTATGTAAAACAACTTTCTGTAGGTTCAAAGTTAAGCCAAGCTGTCATCATTATGGAAACCGGAATTTCAAATACTGGAGCTCCAACAATTGACTTTGTTCCTGGAAGACGGGTAAATGAAATGACATTTATTTGTGGATGGATGCATTATTGCCTTATGGACACTATGTAACTGATTTTGACTGTAATCAGGTTTCATCAGTTTGGCCCCAAGAAGGGCGTCTTCCTGATGCTATAAAAGGTTATTGCTAAACAATTTTCTTGTTATTGCTGAATATAGATATATTCTTGTTAAGAATATCTACCAAGTGTCCATCAAATGATTTAGGAAGTTATCCACAATCAACATATGCGCTCTTGTTGGATTATGGCTGCACACCTCTCATGATCAGCCTGTTGCATTAGGGGTTCATTTAAATGAGCCATTCAATGCACTCATTTATTTGGGAGCATCTTTTATTAATGCAGAAAGATTATTCTTTATGCTGCACTTTGATCATGATGTATTGATCTCGAGGTTATCTACTTTAGAATCACAGTTAATCGTGACTATATCGGCCATCTCGCATGTTATACCATGATACCAATTCCAAATTTTATGGTTACCTACTTATCCTCAGTAAAGCTTTCTCCCAATTGTTGAATATCTATATTGGCTGGTTTAAGTGTCATTAGTTATGGTCGTTTGTAAGAATACATTAAATGCAACGACTACGGGGTGTTGCTATCATGTTTTATAGAATTTTTATGCAGTTTAGAATGCCTTTGCTATGTTGAGTGTTAGATCAGAGGCCATATTTATTGGTATATATTTTGATTGCTCTTTCTTGTTTTGTTGGTTAGGTGCATCGCATTTAAGGGACATCTTCATCGGATGGGCTTGATGGACAAAGATATTGTAGCTCTATCTGGTGGTCATACTTCTTTTGAAACATAAGCACCGATTCTTTGAGCATAATATCTCACCAGGAATTGTTTTTGTAAGGAAGGGCTCATCCTGAAAGATCTGGATTTGAGGGCGCATGGACTAGGGAGCCACTTAAGTTTGACAACTCGTACTTTCTTTAAGTTCAAAGTTACACAATTTGAAGATCAATTTGGAGACGCTGGGTCATATTGTGTAATTTTCATGCTATAGATGAACATAACCAGTAGTGAAAAGCGGTACTCTTAATGAGAATTTTAGTTCGTAAAGAAAGTGGAAACTTTGAATTAATTTGCTGGACAAGAAATATCACTACTAAATTGTGGACATCTTTTTCCAATTTGATTTCTTTACTAGCTTGCATATGTATGGTTTGCTGGATGTGTATAATAGAAAACTGATGTTTACTGTACGGTTTGAGATCATGCTTGGTGACATGTATCACCTCTTTTAGGAATCCGTTGCAACGCACGGGCACCCTACTAGTATAGATAGATAGATAACCAGCACTGTATATCATCCACCGAGTCATTGCTCTACAAGTATGGGAGAGTTTCCTTTCCTATTCCAAGCAATTCAATTCTTATGCCTAACTGTTGCTACAACCTGTGTGTTGATGACAGGGCAGTTAAGATAGCTAGAGGCTTTTATGGTCTTGTTTGGGAGGTTTTAAGGTAGTTTTAGTTTTTAAAAAGCTAGTAAACCCCTCAAATAGTTTAACTTTTAAGCGACTTTTGATATAATTTAGAAGTTATATATAAAAGCTGAAAGCTGAATTAGATCTGGTTTTGCAGCTTATTACTGAAAGAACTTAGCTTTTTGTCAAACCATCTCTTACAAGAAACTATAGCTACTTTTTAACCAAAAAAACAAAAAAAAATTGCTTTTCAAAAAGCTACAGCTCTCCAAACAAGCTCTATGTCAGTGGAACATCCATTTGTAGCAGAATTCCAATGTGATGAACAATCTTAAGGCACTCCCAATAGTTATGTGTGCTTAATGTTATAACTATGGCATTGTTTGGCAGAACTCCAGCTCCATCAGATTCGTGGATCTAGTGGAGCTGGGTATTTGTAACTCCACTAGATCCGTAGAGCTGGAGCTGTGAGTATATTAGGGTGTTTAGGTGGGTCATCTTGTTTATATTTAGAATAAAAATATAAAACTTAATTCACTTTATTTTAGCCTATAAGCTTCAGATCTGAAGTGGAGCTGAGATCTAGAACTCTGCCAAACAGGACCTATGTCACATGAGATTTTTATGTGAGACGAAGGAGAGAAAATGAGGTTGATAAATTTTGGATAAAATTCAGATGAAATACAAAAATTAAATTTCAAATCCATTTTTTTTCAACCGGGAAATCCGAGATCTCGGCCGAAATCATCGAGATTTTGGTCCACATTGAACAGACCGAAAAATAGTCAAAAACACGTCAAAAAATTTTAAAATTTTTTTAGATGGTCCCGACACATCACTAATGTTCCCATAAAAATTTCAGATGATGATCAAGCATGAGGAATTTTTAAAAAAACTAACAGTGGTAATATCATGATAAAAGCCTTATGTAACATCTGTTTTTGATTTTTCAAATGTAACAAATGAAGTTCAAGTCATTTGCAAAGTTTTCTATATATTCCTATATATTATAATGCAATAAAGATAATATTTTAAAAGAAAAAACTCTAAAGTTAAAAATTTCAGCGCAAGGGCGGGCCTTCACCTCACCCATAGAACATACATACACATACACTAGATAGCAGATATATATATATAGATAATACCTCATTAGAACATGTTGTTCACATATTACATATTACACTAAACATGATTTTATTTTGGTCCTAAAAAATTAGTGCAAGTGGATGAGATAAAACCGACCTAACCTAATTAGCATATCACATATAAGATTCAATATATTAGTAGCTCACTTTGTGCAAGGTTTGCATATCTACCGGATGGATCTGAACATACAATTTGTTTACTACCAAAGTACCAATAAAGAAACAACAGCTTTCGGAATAACAAGCGCACACATGATTATCTATACTTCGGAATGCAATTACAATCTACCCAAAAATTACCAACATGCAAAGTGAGTTTGCTCTAAACATTGCAACAAGAACAATTACTTATGTTCACTGCTTTGATGAGGAAGTAAAATAATTTTGGTAGAAACAAAGATACAGAATAAAACAATGCGTCACCTCAATCTCACGCAAGTGCATGTAGATATCAGAAGCAAGAGTAGCACACAACTATCGGTCCTTATAGTTGTTGTCAACATTACAAATGTGGTCGATTTCTATTGGGCACACATCCTATCATGCGCAGCAGATTGAGTATCTGAATGTCAATTTTTGAACTTTTAAAAATTAGTCAAAAACACGTCCAAAATTTTTGAATTTTTTTGTTAATAGTCTTGACCTCAAATCCAATCAAATCCCACCGACAAAAAATGAAATCCGGTCTAATTACCCGAGATTTCGGCCGAGATCACCGAGATCTCGGTTGAAATCACCGAGATCTCGCCGGGATTTGAATTTTACACTTTTTTATTCGGCCAAGATTTAGGATTCGGGAGGTCCGAAATCCAAAATCTCAACTGAAATTTCCAAAATTTCGCTAAAATTTGAAACCTTGCATGCAACTCTGAACTCCTGGGGAGGCTCTGGCCTTTAGCAAGTAGCAAAGTACGAATAAGCACTGTATTGTGTGGCATAATGAAGTTTTATTTTTTTGGGTTCAAATCTGTGTATCTGTATTCTGGCGTCATTCTTGACTTATCTTGGTAGTTGGTCCTGACTCCTGAGAAAAGACGAGATGGCTGCAAACACGAGTCCTGATAACTCTAGGCGCCTGTCTACCTATTTTCTAAGGGTTAAAAGAATTAAAATTAGAGTGAACTGCACAAACTACAAGTACAGTGACATATGACACAAAATCACAAGTCTAGTGAATATTTTCCTCATATACTATCGGAGACTTTGTTGCGCAAATCAGTCTTGATAACCTTCATTGCCGAAAAAATCCAATTTTGCAAGTTCTCTTTCACATCCATAATTAGGCCCATGGCATGAACAATATCTAGATCCTTTGTTTAAAATTCATTTGACATTACATTAGTGATGCCCAACAAATCTAACATCAAATGCAAGATGAACAATATCTAGATCCTTTCTTTAAAATTTATTTGACATTGCATTAGTGATGATCTATCTTTTTTGGGCTAATCTGATCATGCCTTGTTTCAATCTGACAGGAAGGATGAGCGTGATATCCTCGAATTTCTTATGAGCGTGATATGTCATCCTTTCTGTCACCGTGTTGGAGCAAGGGCGCACGCCCCAGTGCGACCCATAGGTGGCTTCGCCTCTGCCTTCACGTGTCCTCCCTTCATAAAAACCTCTCCAAGAATGCGTAATTCTTCTAACGGTTTTTTTACCAAAAGAACCTTTTGGTTCAGTAAAATCACAAATAGTTAGTGAAAGAACCCCAAATAAGTCCTAAATTGCGCCAAGATAAATCGTAATTACATTTAGGTCTTTCTACCGTTCTTTTAAAGAAAAGAATCCTATGATTCAGCAATTTATGCGTCGTATTGCACCATCAAAAGCGTTTTTCTAATTTTTTGCATCGACTTCGCTTATTTAATTGATCTACTAAATCATGCTTTAAATTTGTGAAACTTTTTGAGAAAGGTCCTAAAAGCATATCTAAGCTACCATAAAAAATTTGGAACATGATCAAACTATTGCAATTTTAAAAAATTCTGATAATGGTGTTAATGCATTTAGAGTAACTATGTTGATTTAATTGAGCTACCAAATCATGTTGAATTTTTTTAAAATTTTTTGAGAATGGTCCTCGGAGTATACCTAAGCTATCACAAGAATTTCAGATCTTGATCAAACTTGTGTGATTTTTAAAATTTTTGACAATGCTACTAATGCGTTTAAATTTTGCTGTTTTTGGTTTTTCAGAATCATTAAATTAATTTTATTTTTTGAACTTTTTGGGAAGGGTTATGAGGGTATACCTAAGATACCATAAAAATTTTAGATCATGGTAAAACTTGTGCAATTTTTAAAAACTCTGATAATGCTACTAATGCATTTTAAGCAACTTCACTGATTTAATTGAGCTATTAAATCATGTTGAAAATTTTTGAAACTTTTTGAGAAAGGTCCTGAGACTGAGAGCATGCCTAAGCTACCATAAAAAATTTAGATCATGATCAAATTTTTGCGATTTTTTAAAATTCTAAAAATACTACTAATACATTTAAATTTCACTGTTTTCCATAAAATGACCCTCGGGTGATGTCGCGCCGCGCCTAAGCATCTAGCAACATATATATTTTGCCAAGTTGTGCTGGTTCAGTCACCTTGCCTTTACATCTAACCCAGGTGGCCCCACATGCAGTGAAGAGGGGAAGGATCGGAGTCACCTCAGTGCCAAGATGGAGACCTTTCAGAAACAAAGATTTGTTAGGATAATTAGAAGGGAATGCATTATGAACCCATGAAAATTTTACAGGTATTTTCGAAAGGAAATGGCAGAGGGCATGTGTGTGCACCCAATGGACTGTCTCCACGCAGAGCACACATCATTGCATATATTTTTTTCTACCGAAGATTGCTGCAACACCAACACTAACAAGAGACTACTACAATCGTCTTTGCTTTTTTTAACAGGCAGAATCGCCTTTGGCGAAGATCAGCAAAGCACCGTTCTAGAAGAACTGAAGAGCAACATGCCGAAATGAAAATGTTACATATATGGCCTGTGCACTTTACATTGATGTCATCTGTCGATGGGACACGGTTGGTGCAGTTCTAACTTAAGTAGTCCATTGCTCCGATCAGATGGCCCGTGCCACGAGGACGGTTTAAGTTATAATCCCTATAAGGACTACACTGGAAGCGTGTCCGGTTGAAAGTGAGGACAGAAGTTGGCTATGTCGAGACTCGAGTGGGCCATCAACGATTTGATCCTACTGACGGTCCCGCGGAGATTGCTTAAGTTGTAATCCCCACAGGACTGCATCAGAATCGTGTCTCTTTCAATCCTTTCACCGTAATGCCCATCTGTAAGATTGTAACAAGTACTAGCAACTAAACAAACCAAAATAAGACCCAGTTCGTTTCAGCTTATAATTGTGCAATTTATGGATTATAGCCAGCTGTCCGAAGAAGCGGATGCCTAAAGAATCTGTTGGCTGGAGAATCCTCCCGTTCGGTAATCCTAATTGTTGACGGCTTCGGTGTGATACTACGGAATGACGGTATGAGTCATTTTCGATCTCGGCCATAAGGTACGACGCTTGTAACATGTTTTTGCGCCGTTTCTGCAAGTGTGGGCCTTTCTGGGGGATTTTGGGCCTTTCCGGAGGGGAATTGGGCCTTCCGGGGGAGTTCGGGCCTTGGGGGTCCATGTGGGCCGAAGGTGGGACATATTTGGGCCTTTTGGAGGTGGTCTAGGACAGCAAAACTGCTGCCCTAGCCCTACCTGTGCCCCAAACAAGTCCCCTCCCTAGCCCTAGCCCCCACTTGTTTCCCCTCCACCCCATTGCCTCCTCCTCCCTAGCCGCCACCCCCCTTAGCCTCTTGCGCCCTCCCCCATCCCTCTCCACCTCCCCTTGCTGCCCTAGAGGGGCTCCCCACATCTTCCCCCTGCTGTTTCCTCCATTGGGAAGCCACGCGACGAGGAGATCCGTGATTCCGTGCGAGGAGGACGATCGGGAAGCCGGGAGGAGCGTTTTCGGTGTTCGTTGTTCGCCGAGAAGAGGTATGTCATGGGGGATCTAAGGGATTAGGTCTAGGTACTGATCTAGGGATGGATTTCATGTTTTTAGATCAAGGGAGGTGCTGCCATGGGGTAGATTTGATGAAAACTAGAGTTGTATTCACGTTCTGTTCGGGCAGATTGGGAACCCGAACTAGGGCAGGCGTTTTTGCCAATTTAGAGTTGGAATCTGGTCGTACAGACGTTGAGGAAGTTGTAGGTAATTTAATTATCTTTCCGTGGACATAAAGAACGTTAAATTCCGATCAGCCGTTTGAAAGTTATGACTGTTTTACCGAGCGTGTTAAAATCTGTGACGTGATTGGAACAGATCACGGTATTTTGTAGATTAAACAACATTAGAGTCCGAATCAGTCTTTCCCTATAACTAGAAAAAGTTGGGAAATTTCCTAAGCTATGCGAGGATGTACTTGTTTATTCAATTTGGAGTCCTAGAACAGAAGTTATGCCCATTGGAAGGCTGTTGTCCCGAAGGGACAGATTTGCTGTTTTCTGATTTTAGGAGTTGTAAGCGAAGTCGGGGTAGTGGGATATATGTGTGCTGTTTTGTGGACTCGATTTGAGTGTGTGGCACGTGTTTGCAGGTGGTGTGCCTCCAGGAGTGCCCTCAACCTCTCGTCACTCCGTTGCCCGTGGTTGAAGGCAAGTGTGTTGCGTGGATTGTATGCTATACGTGTTGCTAGAATTGCTTGATAGTATTTGGAATAGATAACATGTTGTCTTGCCATGAATTACATGTTATATTTGAAAGGATGTCCTTAGGCCATGATTTAAATGTTGTCGATGATATGGTGTCCTCATGCCATGATTAAAAATGCTTGTTGTTGATAAATGATTCACATGCCATGTTTTGAACGATTACCGTCGATTGTTGAATACGGTCCTACATGTTGAGATGCCATGTGTTGATATGCAATATTTCTATTTATGTATACGTTGCTGTCCATTTCGCATTCATGGCATATTTTCATGGCCGGCCGGTGAGATAAGTCATAACTATTCCGGTAGGGTCGGTGAGAACAGTTATGACTAGTTCGGGGCTATTCTTTCAAGTAAGTCCTACATCGTGATTCCATCACCGAGGTGAATGGAAGCGAGTGATAGGCACCCTCCATCTTCGGGATGGAAGGGGGCGAAGGGTGCATGCCGACGGGTGTGCACTCAACCATACCGGTATGAGTTTCCAGGAGACATGTGCATTGCATTGCATGAATGAAACTATGAATGAGAATTCTTTTGAGATGTTAATGAGAATGTTGTTGAGTTGTTCATGAGACGAATGCCATATTGACTAAGAGATGATTATGATGTTTACATGTCGTGTACATGAGGTTGGTAATGTTGTGGTATGTAATGCTTATGAAGATTGAAGTTGATGGTTTGTTGTCTTGCACTCTGTTTTTCATTACATTACACTTTGCTGAGTGATGAACTCACGCTTGTGTTTTATGTTGTTTGTTTATTTAGGTACAATGAAATCGGCACGCGGGAAGGGAATTTAGCTACACTTCTTCACGTAGCACTCATAATCTAGATAATTCACCCATTTCTATGGAAACATGGCAATAAGTTATGTTGATTTTGGTGTATGGATATTATGTGTGTTGGTTTCCCTCATGTGTGTCATGTGGGTCTTTGGAGCGATTTGTTTTATCATCCTAGTCTTAGTTGATGCTTATTCCATGATTATCATTGCTTATTGTTATTCTAGTTGATGCTCATCTATTGTTGTCGATGCATATTGATATCTTGATTGATCTATATATTGATATGATATTGTGATGTTCAAATTTATGCTAAAACAAAGGAGATGCTGCCGAAATTTTCCATTTAGTCATGGTATTAATTGTTGTATGGTCTATGTTGGTGACATTATGGGCTTAGTAGAAGCTGGGGTGTTACATTCGGTCGGCGTAGGGGCATCGGAACCACGCGATGCAGGTGGAGGGATGTTGGGGCGTTGGTGGAGGGGTGCCGGAGCCACGCGATGCAAACGGAGGGTGGAGGAGCTCAGGCGAAGGGGCCTCGGGTGGGCGGAGGAGCGGGCGGCGGGCGTCAGGGGGAGAAGCTCGGGCGGAGGGGCCGACGAGCGGAGGAGGTCAGGCAGAGGAGCTCGAGCAGGCGGAGGAGTGGACGGCGGGCGGCGGGGGAGAAGCTCGAGCGAAGTGGCCGGCGGATGGAGGGGCGACCTAAAAGGACCCGCCTAATTAGTACCTTGCAAAGTAGGGATTTGGATAAAACAATCTAGGTTGCAAAAGAAAATTTCATTATTGTAGTTGTTCAAAAATAAACCCAATCAATTTATTAAATAGATTGCAACGAACATAAACATATGCATTGAATCTTCACACATACATAAAATCAAATAAGTACTCAGGGAAATTAAAAAATTTACACAAATGGGAAGTCACAAATAAAACATAACCAATTTATTTTTCTGATGAGAAGCATTAATTAATAAAGTCAAATTATACAATTTAATTATTACAAATTGAATACAGTGGGATAATAAAATTATACAAGAGTTTAATTACATCTCAGATTGCGAATTACATAAATAATCAATTACATCTCAAAAATAAAACTTACAAGAATGTTTAAGATTTTCTAAAATCTAAACTTCAATTGAACTACAACTTTAATCCCTAAAAAATATCAGTCAGTCATTTGTACATATAGAACCAAAAGTAATAAATTAAAATGACAAAAAAATTAAAAAGAAGAGTTGCTGTCAGACTCGTATGATTTGGTATCATGCACTGATATAATAGATTCGTCTGGGGCCAAATCGGCACCTCTCACGAATTTATGTTCATCACTTGACAATTATATTAAACTGTGAATTTAATCGTAGACACGTGAATAATGAAAAATGTAGCGCGGTAAAAAAAAATAAGTTTTCACCGTAAAAAGGTAAAACCCTCTACAATACATATGAATAAGCACGAACACTATGTAATAGGATAGAACCAAACTTCCAGCCGAAGCTAAGCTTCAGCCCACACCCTTAACACTTAAGGCAGCCATATGGCCATGCCCAAGCATATAGGGCAAGCCCCATCCTGTCAAGGCCACAAGCCCACCTCCTGGAACATCACCCCGCACAAGGCAAGCCACCATCACAAGCCTCATCAGAGCAAGGAGCTCAAGCAAGTAAGGAGGCCACCAAGCTACAAGACCAGGAGGAGCAAGGCCAGGAAGCCATAGGAACAAGAAGACGCAAGGGTAAGGTCATCACCAGCATCCACATCCACAGCACCACAATCTTGCATACTATTTCATTCTCCCCATCACAAGTAATTTCACATTCATTCTAGTAGCAGAGACGTAAGCATAACAGTAGAAAAAAAAACAAAATAGAAGAGTCGATATACTCAGCACCTTCCGTCAATAACAAACCCTAATATCATCATCAGCCATGAAAACAACTTAGGGCCTGTTCGTTTCAGCTTCTGGACAGCTTTTGCTTTTTAAAAAAGCGGATTATTTGGCGAACGAGATGATTCTAAAGAGCTTCTCTGAGAATCAGAAGCTAATTTTTATATAGAATCAGAATCTGACTGAAACCTGATTCTCACTAATTCTTGCTGATTCTCACCGGCTTGGTCCGGAACCTAGAAGTTGTAGCCGATTCGGCCAAATTCTCCCATAATCAGAAGCAGCTTCTCCCATAATCCAGAATCTATAATCCAGAAACTGAAACAAACTGGACCTAATCTCACAATCATAGTTAATCAAATTAGGAATATGATAATCAGTAACTAGAGGATTGGGTGAGAGGAATCAGTAACTAGTAATCGCGTAACAATGTTTGCAATTAAATGAATTACAAATTAAAATAAAAGAAGAAACAATAAAAAAAGAGAAAGAAGGAAAAGAAAGAGGAGTAATTTTCTAAAACACACAAAACAAGTAATTAATCACGACTAATAATAACAATAATTTAAATTCCAACGTTAGTAATTGTGTAAAAATTGGTTGCAATTAAATGGATTAAGAGAAAATAAAAGAAGGAAAAAGCAAAGAGAAAAATAAGAAAAATATATTTGTAGTTAAATTAATAGATTTATGAATAAATTTGTTCATGTGGACAATAAAAAATAAAGTTAAGTCAATTAAAAACCTATTAAACCATTAAATCTTGTCGGTCTAATTCCCAACTAAAGCGCGAAGAAAGAAAATAATAAAAAATCCTAAAATGTGCAATGCAAATTTTATTAATATTAAAATAATAAGAAATAAATGTTGAATGCCTTAAAATGTGTAAAAATTTGTTGGCCACTAATATAAGGCATTTATGTAATTTTAGGAATTAATTTTAATCAGTCCGCTGATCTTCAACCTTGTAAAGACGTATATTTCTACACTAATCCAAGCAAGCTTTCTTTAATTATATTTGTGAAAATATTTTCGATTTTTTTCAGAAAGTATCACTGTATGGGAACAATATCTTTCAAAGTAAAACCTTAAATCAGATGTCGTTGAAAAGATGGATATCGGTGAACTGCTGCGATGCTCCGCTCCTCCTCCCCGCCGCCGCCATGCGACGGCGGCCTGTGGGCCAAGGCCGCCTCATCGGCCGCGCTTCGCCTTTACTTCTCCCTCCCCAAGAAGGGTAAACCGCAGGGACGCGAGTCCACCGTCCTCGCCGCCTTCCTGCTCTCCTCCCCGCAGGATCGACTTAACCCCACCGTCCTCTCCCTCGCCACCGGCACCAAGTGCCTTGGCGCCGCGCGCCTCAGCCCCCGCGGCGACCTCGTCCACGACGCCCACGCCGAGGTCGTCGCACGCCGCGCGCTCCTCCGCCTCATCTACGCCGAGATCGGCCGGAACAACGCGCCGGATTGGTTGGTTACTTCCGGTACGGATGGGATATGGAAGCTGAGGGATGGGCACTACCTTCATCTCTACATCACCCAGCCCCCATGTATGTACCATGCCGCCAAGAAAATTCTTACTGTTTTGCTTGGTTTCCCATTGCTAGTTCTAGAGCCTGCTAGGTAATGACAGAAAAACTTTGCACTACTATGATTATTAAAAATTTTGCATCTTTCAAGGTAAATTGGTACTTCTGCTGCTGCTCTGTGGTTGTGCTGATAATTTTATCTGGACTGATGTGGTAATGTATTGAAATAGATTTGTACAGGGCATTCTGGGAGCAATGTTTTTAGTTGGGATGGGCTTGCGAGTTGATTTGGTTCTTTGGTGTAGGTGGAGTCATGCCGGTGCCGCGATCGGCGTCGGAGTCGCCGAGTGAACAGCTCGATAGTGTGAATGTTTCATGTGGTATGCTTCTTTCTTATTCTTGGTGTTCAGTGGAATAGTAAGTTCATGTTTGGAGCTGCTAATTTTCATGTATATAGCTCGTAGATTCGGCAAAGTGTTTGATTTTCTGGTAAAAATGTTATCTTGACAAATATAACATTTTAGTTTTGAGATAACTTCAGTTTATCAGTCAGATGTGCCTATTATGTATGATGGTTTTATGATTATGTCGTTTGTGCTTATTGGAAAAAATGCTGCCATGGAAACCTAGCTACTTGTCATTGATGATTAATATGACAAAAGTTTTGCTAGACATGGGATTGGGGAATGATTAGATTGTTTATTGAATGCTTAGTGTGGGTGGGTGGGTAAGGGTGTAGTAGTGCAGATCACCCTTTAAACTTTGAAGGCATTTGATGTAGTCTGGGAGATAGATTGATCTTTCATCCTTGTGTGGGTTGGTTTTTTTCGAGATTGTATTTTTTGGCTGGCTACTGAAGTCTCATCCATTGTATTGTCTTACCATAACAATGCCATTTTCCCCATTGTTAATCTGTCATGTTTTTAAATTAGTATACTGCATTGTGGATCAGATGCTGGGTTTGTTCAAAGAAAGCCCGGGCGTGGTGATACAACATTGTCAATGAGCTGTTTCGACAAAATCAGTCGCTGGAGCGTTGTTGGAATTCAAGGTTTGTTGCCCATGGCCATTTTCCAAATTAACGTGGTGGCTATCAGTAAGGTCAAAATTTTCTAACATTTTGATGCTATTCATCATGCAATGTGAATACAAAATATAACTTTTTCTGGCATTCCTTATTTTTTTAGTTGCATCATTTCCCATTTACTGACCACAAAGTGTTTGATGCTGTCACTGGATCAACTGCAATGAGCTCTTGTGTCTTTCATTTATGTTCATTTACAGGTGCATTGTTGTCACACATTCTGGAACCCCTGTATTTGTCCACTATTTATATTGGACAATCACCTGATGGTTCTCCTGAAGGGTTTTCTATTGAAAATAGTATCGGGAAAATTCTTGATGCTCGCCTGTCTTCTCTATCCGCTAAATTACCTGCCCCTTTTAAATTGAACAAGGTTGGTGTTTCTGTGCTTCTACTTCGCCAGTAATTTTCCATGACAGTGATCGTTTCTATGCCTGCAGCCACTATTTTTTGAGGCACCTATTCCTCCAAAAGAGTTTCAACAGACTTCTGGAGATATACCACCTTTGACATGCGGGTAGTGTATGGTTTGTTGCCTTTGTGACTCGACTTTGTTTTTGGCTTTTGTTGTATGTAGCATTTTTTTGTTAAAATTTTAAACAAAAACTCACCTTTGCAATATATATTTTACTAGGTACTCAATATGCTGGAATAAATCTGGTTTGCATGAAGTTGTCTTGGGAACAACTGGGAGAAAACAAGGCACATCTTCAAAGGCAGCATGCTTACCTTCCACAGAGTCATTGCTCTGCAAGTAAGAGAGAGCTTCCTTTCCTGTTCCAAGCATCCTGATACTAAACTGTTATGATAATCTGTGTTTTCATGTCAGGAGAAGATTGGTAGAAGCTTTTATATCACTTGAACATCCATTGGATTCCAAATTCCAATGCGAGGAACTGTCTTACCGTGCAATGAAGGTACTTCAGTTCAGTTTATTTTGTAGGACCTAATTGCTTAATAACATGTAATGCACGAAACCCATACGGTTGGATTTCGTTAAAGGATTCCTGCTTCTTTACTTGTGATGAATACAAGAAGTCAAGAACTGATTACTGAACGGCGTCCGATTTCTGTTGCAGGACATGGCTCATGAGTACCAGCAGACACTTGAGCTTCTTAAAAAGGCCCCATTTTTTGGCCGATGGTGTGCTAAGCCAGCATCGTTCGATTCGTTTGCAGTTTCACGGCGATAAACATCTCAATTCGACCCCAACGGTTGGTTCTTGCTGTTCGTCGGAATTATGATTTGCACGGTAGTGTGAGCTGTTGGCCTGTTAGGGCACGTACGCTTCTATACAACTCTGAACTCCTGGGCAACTTGTAGCCTGTAGCGAACATACAAAGCCCTGTGATGTTTGACATTACGAGGTTTTGTAGTGATTATTCATTCTGTATATGTGATGATATTCTAATTCTTTTAGTTGTTACTGTCTTACTGACAACGAAAATACGAAGAAACTTGCAACTTTAAAAAGGAAAAGACTAGTCGCCGGCGGCGGCGCCGGCATGTTCTGATTTTTTTTTTCAGTCAACAATAGGCGCAAATCAACTCATGATCACATCGCACATGAGCTGCCTCAGCGCGGTGAGGGAGAAAGAGCGAGATGACGCTGCTCAAGCAAAGGCCAACAAGCATGATGATGCAAGGGAAATCGATGATGCGACAGAGGTTGCCGATGCAAGCGGCTGCGCGTAAGAGTATGTACAGTAGTATTAGAAGAGATAGCTCGGTATTATCTAAAGATAAAACTAAAGATAACTTCTACATGGATGTCATCTTAAGGTTGACTACAGATTTTACCATCTTTTAATTATGGCATGAAAAATATTTATTATAGATAATAACTCATGTAATGGTTTTTACGCTGTCTGTATAGTCGTTTTCTTTACGAAGAGATAATTATACTTTCTCTCTCCTCCTCTTTCTCTATGTCAACAAAAAATTTATGTGCCAAAGTATATACACAACTGACATCACATTATTGTGCATGTCTAATCTCCTACTACCGTATTCCTTTTGCTTGTTTTCTGAGTCGATCCAATATATATATATATATATATATATATATATATATATATATATATAACTATCTTATAAGCGGAGAGAATGCCGGCTCCTTAGGCTATCCACGTCAGCAGCCTTCGCGCGCAGCCCCTGCCCTTTTGCCGTATTTGCGTTCAGCCCCTCCTTGCTCGCGTGGTCAACCTTCTCGATCCGGTTCTCATCCGGCTGATAAAGCGTCGTCGAATTGGTGCTCGCGGAGCCCTCGAGGCTACGCGTCGGTCCCCTCCATCGCTTCCCATCGACCCTTCATCGCCGCTGCTCTCTCCTCCTTCCGCACCGCGCAGCATCGTCGCCTGGCCGCACACCTCGGCAACCACGCCGCCCCGCCGTTTCCCGGCCTCGCACGCTCCGCCTCTATCCCCGCTTCGCTAGTACTTATCTTAAAGTGCCTGGAATTGGAGGCCGCTCAGCATCACCACCTTAACGCCATCGTGTTGAGGCCCTCCGAAAAATACGAAATTACGGATATATTCATTCACCGTTTTTTTCCTTCTAAAAGGACCCAACAGTTTTCTCAAACAAAGAACCTTATGGTTACGCAAATTCACTGGCGACTCATAGCCAGCCAATTTTTTTAAAAAAACACCACCGCCTAAATACAACAGTTTTTTTAAACAAAGAACCCAGTGGTTACGCAAATTCGCTGACGACTCATAGCCAGCCAATTTTCACAAAAAAAAAACACCAAAAAAAACTAAAATTACTTTTTTGCAAAAAAAAATCTGACGAAATTTTTTCGCACGGCGCGTCATCGCGTGCGATTGGACCAAGTCATTCATTAGAGCTGCTAAGCACTAGTGCTGTATGTAGTACAGGAACAACCGAACGGAACAGTAGGCTGGCAAGCTAGTTGCAGCTGTACCTAGGGTTCAGAAAATTGTGACAAACCGCGGTTTTCAACCGTATCGAGCCGGTTTGAAACCCTAGACCGATCAATAAACCGATTTAATTAAAAAAAATTCAAAAAAATTACAAAAATTTATACGATGTAAACTGATTGAAAACCGAGAGGTTTTCAACAAAATCGACGACAACCGCTCCAAAAATCCCCTCCCCCCAAAAAAAAAGGTTCAATCGCCGATCGGTTTTTCGAGAAAACCAATAGTGTCGGTGTTTCGTGCACCGGCAATACGAATTTATGGTCGGATGGGGTCGCGCGCTCCCTCTCCCCGAATGGTCGACTCAAGGAGTCAAAAGATGTATACTGGTTCGGGCCGAATGTCCCTACTCCAGTTCGTTCGGCGTGGGTGTATTGATCTTTGGGTGATGAACAAGGGGGGTACAAGCGAGGCGGAGGGTCGGCTGTCCGATCCCCTTGATGTTTTTGCTAGGGAGTTGAGGTTACCTAGAAGACTGTTTTCTCCGCCCCCCCTCCCTCTTGGGCCCTGCCCCTCCTTATATAGACGGAGGAGGCAGGTTACACGGGAGTTGGGAAAACTACGAGGAAAGAGGCCTGCACGTCTTGAAGTCTGGTTCCTGTCTTGTCCGACCGACCCCTACCCGTCCCGAGGCAGGGTTGGTGGTTCTGTGATGAGCAGTCTTGCGTAGTGCTGTCTGGGTGGCGTGTCGCGTGGTGCTCCTGTCAGCCTCGGTGGCTTTAATGGCGCTTGACTTTGCCTTGGCCTCGGGAGTGGGCGTACTCCTCTGCGGTGTGCCAGGCGACGGGACGGGGGCTTGACTTCTTCGGTGGCTCTTCTGACAGCCTCGAAGGAGCCGCCTACCCCTGACGGATGCCAGTGGACGCCAGCGCGCACAAGGCGACCACGACAATCGGGCGTGGGCCTGGCTCAGACAGCGGGTGGAGCTTGCCGACCGCGAGCTCCAAAGTTAGGTGGTCGGAGCCCACCGACCGCCGGACCGAGTCCGCCGACCGCCCAGTCGGTCGGCCCCGCATGGTCGGGTTCGCTCCTCGCGCCCAAGTACCTTTCGGCGGTCGGGCCTTTGCGTGGTTGGTCGATCCGTTCGCTTCCGGCCGATGGGGTACCCATGGCACGGTACTCGCCAAGAGTTTCGAGCCGGAGCTGGTCGGAGAGCCGCTCGGGGTTTAACTGGCGGTGGTAGCCGTCGGAGGTCGGTGATGCTAGGTCGTCGTGGATCGCTCGGGAGCCGCGCCACCTAGAAGGGCCCGTGCGCAAGGCGAAGCGCACCGCTGGTGTAGCCTCGAGCCCCGAGCTGCCGGAGAGCGGCCTGGGGTTTAGCCCACCGTGGCATTCGCCGACCGAGATCGGTGGCGCCTAGGTTTGCCGCGCGATCGCTTGGGGAGCCGCGCCACCTAGAAAGAGCCCGGTGGAAGACCGGCTGGTGTAGCCCCGAGCCCTCGAGCTGCCTGGAGAGCCTGGCCTGGGTTTAGCTCACCGTGGCATTCGTCCGACCCGAGATCGGCGGCGCCTAGGTCGGGATCGCTTGGGGAGCCGCGCCACCTAGAAAGAGCCCGGCAAGTGCGAGCGCATCTTGGTGTAGCCCCTGAAGGGCCGGAGAGAGCCTGGCCTGGGGTTTAGCCCACCACAGATTCGTCGACCGAGGTCGATGGGGCCTAGGTCCGCTGATCGCTGGGGAGCCGCGCCACCTAGAAAGAGCCCGGCGGCGTGAAGACCCGGTGGTGTAGCTCTGAGCCGGTCGGAGAGCCGGTTGGGGGTTTAGCCCTCGGACCGACTCAAGCCACGCCGCTCGTGGGTTTTTTCAGAGTCGGGTGAGCAACGCGACGCTTGCCTTCGTCGGCTTGAACGTCGTGCTCGCGGCGAGCTACTATCGGGTAATCCGAGTGGAACCTTGGCGATCTCCCTCGAGGATCGTTTCCAAGCGACGTAGCTCGTCGTGGGCGTCCGACCCGCCGGGCGTTCCATAAAACCTTTCCTTACTCGTCCGTATCGGCCGCCGGTCGTCCGCCAACCCGAGCGCTACCGCCGCCACTCATCGATGAGCTCGCGGAGAGTGTGAGGTATGGTCTCGACGCGCCACGATGATTGGGTCGTCCGCCGACCCTAACTAGTGGCCTGCAGGGGCTCACCGCGACTCGCCTCGCTCTCTTTTTACGTGTTGGGGCGGCTTCGTTCGGTGGTGGATTCGGCCTTCGTAACCCTCGGCGACGGTGCCGGGCCTCGGTGCGAGCCCCGCCGCTTGCTTTCCCGAGGCGGCGCCGATGGGCCGTTTTCTTACCTTTCTTGGCATGGGGCGCCAGGGTCTGCTAGGCCGACGGGCTGCGATGCGGCGTATGCGCGGCGCGAGGCGGCCGTCTGTCGAGCGCGATTAATGCTTAGTGGGGTTTAAATGGCTGCGCGTTACGGAGTAGTGGGCGTGGCAAAGGTCGACGGTTGGCATCGGCTTGGCCTGGCGAGGTGGCGTCGGTTAGCGCGGAGGCGCGTCCGTTTCGGGCGTCTATAAAGGAAGGAGAGGGCGGCGCGAGGGAGCAAATCCTCTGCTCGTGTCCTCTGAAAAGAAAAGGAGAGAACGCAAGGGGAGGAAGAAAGGACTTCTCGCCGTTCGCTGCCCTCCGCTCCCCACGCCCATTTGGAGATGTCGGCCTCGCACTTCGGCGGCATGGTCGCTACCTTGGCTTGGAGAGGAAGGAGCTCCTTCCTCGCTGACCTCGATCCGGCCGGGCGGTGCCGGCCGGACCGAGGTCCCCGAACGAAGACGGCGAGATAGTCTTCTCGGCGGCCTTCTACAGCGGGTTTCGGCCTCCCACTCCACCCGATTCGTCCGGGCTCTTGCACTTCTACGGTGGGGAAGTTCACCACCTGAACCCGAACGAGTCCTCCACATCGCGGTCTTTATGACGCTGCAGGCGAGGCCTTTACGGGATCGAACCCCACTGGGGGCTCTGGCGCCACTTCTTCTTCGCGAGGCCGCCATCAGATGCCGCCGACCTCCTCGGCGCCCTCGCGATCCAACTGTGCAACCACCGCAGGTCGTCCTACATCGACGTGAAGCTGCCGACGTCCAATCGGGGGTGGCACGGCGAGTGGTTCTATGTCCAGAACATCGGTGGCAGCGCCCCGGCCTTTAGCGGGGATCCACCGAAGTCGCATCCCTGCTGGACCTGGGGTCCCGACGCGAAGGACCGGTCGAAGGTGGATTTGATTCTCGAGAAGCTTGCGGACTTGAAGCGGCGGGGTCTGACAGGCAAGGTGGTCCTCAGCACGTTCATGGAGAGGCGCATCCAACCCCTCAAGGATCGGTTGCGTCCCATGTTTGAGTACATTGGGCCGACCGCCCTGCAAGGTCGCTTGATCGGAGCTCCTCCGTCGGAGATCTCGCGGCGTGTCATGATCTCCATCGCGGAGATACCGAGCCGGGCCGGGCGAGGCGCTGCGCCGTTCTGCCAGAATCCTCCGGACTTAGTACGTCGCGGTGGCTCCGTTTACTTTTGTTTTGTTCTCGCTTCCTCATCCCTCATCCGAGCGTGTTCTCGCAGGGCTTGGTGGGTCGATCTCCCGCCCCTTGCTGCCGGGGGAAAAGGAGTTGAGGGCGGCCGCGCGCCTCGAAAAGGAGAAGCAGGGCGCCACCCTGCTAGCGAAAAAGGTGGCCACCAAGACGCGGAAGAGGAAAGAGCGCCATGGACCAGGCCGCGCGTGGCGAGGAGGTCTCGGAGGAGACCTCGAGTGAGGGTGACGAGGAGTCGTTGCCGAGCGAGGGAGAAGAAGTTGCCGGAGAGCGACTGCGGCCGTGGACGCTGGTCCCACCATGGGGCGGGCGACCGCGGCTGGGAAGAAACCGCGGCGCAGGTTTATCTGCGAGCGCAGATCCCTGTCGCCTCCTTGCAGGGGTCCGGCGAAGAGGGTACGTCAGGTGCCGGTTGTTCGCTTCTCCCGGTAAGTGACTTACGCAATTCCTCCGTCTTTGTCTTCTTCAATTCTGACCGATCATGCGGCGAGGGCCTCACCACTGGAGGGCGCTGAGTCCTACTTCGGCGGTGAGGAATCGCCCCCTCCCGGTCCTGTCCGCGGGGCGTGCGGTGGTCGTCGGGAGCGGGGATCGTCCGGATGCGCTCCCCGCGGTAGGGCCCGTCGGTGAGAAGACGCTGCCGGAGGGGGACGCATCTGGGCCGCTGCCGGATGCGATCGGCCGGCGAAGCTTCCGTCAGGCGTGCTTCCGTCTGCGTCGCCGATGAGACCGGCTGGTCCTCGCCTTCCCCGTCTTGCCGCCGTCGGAGGTCGGCCGCGAGCCTGTCGCCGGGAAGCACTGGGTTGCGGCGAACGCCGGCGGACGAGATCCGCCCGCCGCCGGGCCGCCGCTGGCGGGTCCGAGTGTCGCCGAAGAAGCTGGCACCGGCCGCCACAGCGTTCGGCGGGCGGGAAATCAAGTCGTCGCCGATCGCCGGCTGACTTGGCCCGCCGACCGCCGGGGTCCCGCTGCTCGTTACGACGGCAGCGTAACACGCGATTGGGACGTTCTGGAGGAGGAGATGGGAAGGATCCACGCCGACCTTTCTCTCGTTGTTGACGCCGCGTCCAAGGCGAGGAGGTCCATTGCTCAGGAGTCCCGCTCGGCCAGATCGGTAAGTCTGACGGGGATTTGTCTTTTGTGCATCTCTCGGAAAAGGAGATCTGACCGGCAGGTATTCGCAGCGCTTGACATCCCGGCGGTGGACAAGTCGATGTTCCTCCGGCACTGCACACCGGGAGTGCCGAGGGGAAGAGCCGCTCGACGCCGGGCGCTTGTTGCCGAAAGCAAGGAAGGGCCGCCACTGGTGGTCGGGCCGGGGAAGTCACCAAGCCTTGCGGGAGGCTCGGCCCGGTGGAGTCGTTGACCGTCGAGGGAGAGAGGGCCAGGTCGTCCCTGGTGGAAGCGGAGGCGGCCAAGACTTCGCGTCCGCGAAGTATCCGCCCGGCGAGGCCGCCTCTTCCGAGAGGAATGCGAGTCGGCCAGGAGGCCGGCCGGCCAAGCGGCGAGCGGGATCTTGCTCGGGGAGCTCGTGGCGCGAGGGAGCTTGCCGACCGTGTCGCGCCGATCGAGAAGCACGTGCCAAGGTCGAGGAGGAACTTCGCCAAAGAGGCCTCCGTGGCGGTGAGTAATTCAACCCCTTGGAGCCATCGCGACGGGCGTCTTTCCGCGCGCTTTTCTCTCTTTTACGTGTCCCTGCAGAGCTGCGAAAAGACCTTAGCGGCGTGCTAGAGTCGCGAAGGGCGGCGGTGGAAGAACGGGATGCGGCGGTCGAGTCACGTGACTTGGCCTCGTGGATAAACGGGTGGCGGAGAGGAAGCGGCCGATACGACGCCGAGCCGACGGCCTTCGTAGGCACTCAGGCTGTCTGCGGCCGGTTGTTCGGGCTTACTCGCCCCGGTGCTATTCTCGCTCGCTGGGTGGATTCTGGAGCGGCCGAGGCGGTGCGGGAGGCGGCGGTGCTTGGCGCTTCCTCGGCCCTGGTCAACACTGTCTCTTACTATGACGGCGTCGACCTTGAGGCGGTTGGGAGCGGCGTCGCTGCTGACCGAAGCGACGAAGAAGTCGACGCTTTCATGGCCCGGGTCGATCCGTGCGCCCAAGAGATTGCCCGCCGGATCTCGCCGCGAGAAATCCTCCGTCGGACGGAGGGAGACGATTAGTATCCCTATCTTTTGCTTTTTCGGCAGTGTATGTAATGAACATGATTACCCTGACCGAGTTCGAAGTGTCGGGTTGCTTCAAGTTATTTTGCTCGTCTATCCCGTGCTTCTTCTATGAATTTGGGCAATCTTACGACCATAGCTACAGGGCCCGCGGGGGTGCCCTGAGAGCGTAGGTGTTGCCTCAATCCCGTTCGGAGAGATCACGGGATAGGACGAGCTATTTCGAGCGATAGCTTTGCGGAGGGGTGCCTAGGTCGGACCGCCCTCTTTGCGAAGCTTGTGCTTGGTAGGTTAGATCGCTGACCCGAGCGAAGGTGCTTCGACCGTCCCTAGCGTCTCTTGGTCAGAGGACTCGTTTCCCCCCCGCAGAGTGCCACTTCGAAGCCGTAGCCGCGGAGGCGTAGGCCGTAGTACTTTTGGGCTGGGGGAAACAAGTCATGAGGTAGATAGCTTCGGCCTGAGTGCGGCTTGGGTTAAGCGAATTAACGCTTTCTAACGACGACCGGGGTTGGTCTGCCCTGGTCGATCAAACTATCTTCTGCTCGGGCGGCTTCCTTTCTGCGTGGAATGCTACTCGGGAACCGTAGCCGTTGGGGCTTAGGTTGTAGCATTCGGTTCGAGGAGATTGCCGCGAGGGAGATTTGTTTGATCGGTCGGCTTGCCGACCTAAATCGAAAGGCTCCATCCGCCCGCCGCTTGGCCCTTTGCTCAAGTAACCTCCCTTTTGCTCAAAGTGCTACCTCGGAGCCGTAGCCGCGGGGGCGTGGGCTGTAGCGTTTTGGGTTTGAAGAGGTTACTATGAGGGGGTAGCCCGGTCGGAGTGGTTACCGGTCATCGATCTAGGTCGCCGACCCCTGAGGTCGGGAAAGTAGCCCCCGAGTGGTGCGTGGGGACTGGGGGTACAGTCGCCACGCACCGCTTGAGCCGACAGAAGGATTTAAGTTTTCTTCGGAGATAAGTGTGGATTAACTCGCCTGGGGGATCGTGCCGATTTCGGAACTGGTGCTGGGCGCTTCGTCTTCTGCGCCGTTGCGTGACCCCAAGGCGCTTTGTCCTCTGCTTCCTGGCGACTTGGGGCGCTTTGTCTTCCGTGCCGTAGGTTATAAAAGGAGAGGCGCCAGAGTGCTTGTTACTTCGCCAAGACTGCCGCCAAACGAACTTGCTTCGCGTGCTATGGCGGACCGCTACACACAACTTCGAGAGGAGGTGGGCGACGAGCAAGCCTGGCTGCGGGTGGTGGCGGAGGTCGAGGCCGGCCGCGGCGCGGATGCGCGCGTAGTCGACATCCTTGTTGCGGGCATTCCCCATGTGGGAGGTGAGGGCGCCACGATCCGGGCGGTGATCGAGCGGCGCCACGCGTCGTTGGGTGAGTGGGGCGCACACCAGGAGGAGTATCGCGCCTTTGCCGAGTAAAGGGACCTTGGCGAGTGGTTCCTTTTTGGGTTGGGCTGATGTTCCTCCTGTAAATGAATAAAGTGACCGCGTTTCTCTCTTTTCGCTTCTTGTTGTTTTTTTTTGTGTTGAGATCTAGCCCTCGTTCTTTCGCATGTGATCAAAGGAGGGCAGCTTCGGGACCTCTGCTTTCGGGGCGGAGGTCGTAGTGCTCCGGATCAACAAAACGAGAGAGGTTCGAGAGAGAGAAAAAACCACTTGGTCGGTCGTCCGACTGCTGCAGCTTTCTTTGCTCAAGTGTTTTTCGCATGGTACAAAAAGAGGAGAGAGGCCGACTATGGATAGAACCTTCTCAGCTTCTCTATGTTCCAGGCGTTTGCAAGGAGATTTCCTTCAGCGTCTTTGAGACGAAAAGGTGCCGGGCCGGAGAACTTCTGCGATGGTGAAAGGGCCCTCCCAAGGCGGGGAGAGCTTGTGCCTGTCCTTCGCGGATTGGACTTGACGCAGCACTAAGTCGCCGACTTCGAACGAGCGGCCGCGGACCCGTCGGCTGTGGTAGCGACGCAGGGCCTGCTGATATTTAGCCGACCGCAAGACCGCGACATCCCGAGCCTCATCGAGCTGGTCGAGGTCATCCTGCTGCTCCTCGGTCCCCCGTGCGCTGTTGTAGTTCTGCACCCTTGGCGCACCGTACTCAAGGTCGGTCGGGAGCACAGCCTCCGCTCCGAATACTAAGAAAAAAGGCGTGAACCCGGTCGACCGGGTTGGTGTGGTTCGCAGACTCCAAAGAACGGGCGGTAGCTCGGCGGCCCACCGTCCCGCGAGTTTCTTCAATCGGCTGAAGATTCACGGCTTGAGTCCTTGGAGGATCATGCCGTTGGCTCGCTCGGCCTGTCCGTTGGCTCGGGGATGTGCCACTGCCGCCCAGTCGACTCGGATATTGAAGTTGTCGCAGAACTCGAGGAACTCCTTTCCCGTGAACTGCGTCCCGTTGTCGGTGATGATGGAGTTGGGCACCCCGAACCGGTAGACAATATCGCGGAAGAAACTTGCTGCCTGCGCCGATGTGATCTTCGCCAATGGCTTTGCTTCGATCCACTTTGTGAACTTGTCTACGGCGACAAGCAAGTGAGTGAAGCCCCCGGGCGCCTTTTTGAAGGGTCCGACCAGGTCGAGCCCCCAAACCGCGAAGGGCCACGTGATGGGGATCGTCTGCAGGGCTTGCGCAGGAAGATGCGTCTGCTTGGCGAAGAATTGGCATCCTTCGCAGGTGCGGACGATTTGAGTCGCATCTGCTACGGCGGTCGGCCAGTAGAAACCTTGTCGGAAGGCCTTTCCTACCAGGGACCGCGGCGCGTCATGGTGCTCCACACCCGTCGTGGATGTCCAGCAGAAGGTGCTTCCCTTGGTCGGAACGCACTTCGAAGGATTCCTGACGGGCTCCTCTTGTATAGGGCGCCCTCGATCGGGGCGAAAGACTTAGCTCGCCGAGCAGGCGCCGAGCCTCGGTGGTATCGGTGGGAGCGACCTGTTCGTCAACCGATCGACAATCGGTTGCCTCGATCGGTTTCGGCCAGACGCCAAGTCCGACTCCGGAGTGGGCATCTGGCCGAAGATCGGTGGGGCCGCCCGCTTTGAAGTCGGCGGCGCCCTCGGCCTTCGGGTCCAACCGGATTGAAGGGCGGTGAAGTCGAAACGAAGATTCCAGTGGGGAACCGGCCCTTCCGGAGGCGAGGTTGGCGAGGAGTCGGCTTCACCGTTGTAGGCTCGGTAGCTATGATGGAGCTCGAAACCCTTGAACTTCTCCTCGAGCTTGCGGACCTCCAGCGATGGCGGCCATCCGAGCGTCCACGGGGCTCGGTGGCTTTCATCACTTGGTCGACGACCGGCCTTGGAGTCGCCGTGAACGTTGAGCCGTCGTGGCGCCAGGTCGTGGCGATCCGAAGGCCATTGACGAGGGCTTGCTCGCGACATTGTTGGTGGCGTCGAAGAGTAGTCGTATGGCATACCGGAGTTTGTTGCCGAGTGGGGAGATGATGGCGACCCCGCGCCGCCCGTTCTTGGTGTAAGACCCATCGAAGTACATCGCCCAAGATTCGGGTCCTCGACCGCCGCGAGGACTTGCGCTTGATCCACTCGGCGACAAAGTCCGCCAAGACACAGGACTTGATTGCCGTCCTGAGGACGTCACGATATGTCGAGGCCGTTGAGCTCGAGAGCCCACTTGGCGATCCTTCGATGAGCGTCGCGGTTGTGGGCGACTTCTCCGAGCGGTGAGGAGGTTACCACGGAGATGGGGTGTCGATCGAAGTAATGGGCAAGCTTCCTCTTGGTGATGAGCACCGAGTACAAGAATTTCGTATCTGGGGATATCGGACCTTTGTTTCGAGAGCACCTCGCCGACGGCAAGTAGACCGGCCTATGCACCTTGAAAACGCGGCCTTCCTCCGCTCGCTCCACAACAAGTGCCGCGCCGACGACTGAGTCGTGGCGGCGATGTAGAGGAGCAAAGGCTCGTGGCTCGGGCGACCAGACCGGAGGTGAGGTCGAAAGGCCTTTAGTCGACTAAAGGCTTCCCGAGCCGTTGGTCCAGAAAAGCGGTCGGACTTCTTCATCGGCTTGTAGAGTGGCATCCCGTGTTCGCCAGAGGCGGATACGGCGACTTAGTGCCGCGAGGCATCCCATCGACCTTTGAACTCCCTTCAGATCGTTGATTGGCCCCATCCTTGCGATGGCGGAGATCTTGTCTCGGTTGGCCGATGCCGCGCCGAGACGATGAATCCCAGCAACTTGCCCTTGGGGACCCCAAAGACGCATTTCTCGGGGTTGAGCTTTATGCGAAACCGTCGGAGGTTCGCAAAAGTCTCTTCTAGGTCGGCAATGAGGTCATCGGCCTTCCTGGTTTTGACAACGATGTCGCCGACGTAGGCCTCGATGTTACGGCCAATTTGGTCTCGAGAAACATGCTGCATACACCGCCGGTACGTGGGCGCTGCGTTTTGAGACCAAAAGGCATCGTGGACGTAACAAAGATGAGCCGTGCGGGGTGATGAAGGAGGTCGCGAGCTGATCGGACTCCTTCATCGCAATCTGGTGATAGCTGAGTAGGCATCCAAAAGAAAGGGACTCGCACCGGCGGTGGAGTCCACGACTGGTCGATGCGAGGTAATGGGAATGGATCTTTCGGACAGGCCTTGTTGAGGCTCGTGTAGTCAACACACATTCTCCATTGCCCGACTTTTTCTTTACAAGGACGGGATTGGCGAGCCACTCGGGGTGACGCACCTCCCTTACAAAGCCGGCGCCAAAAGTTTGGCGATTTCTTCCCCAATGGCCCGACGCTTTTCTTCGTAAACGGCGCAGCGCGGCGATCGGGTCTAGATCCCGGTCGAATGTTCAGGGAGTGCTCGGCGACCTCCTTCGGGACTCCTGGCATGTCCGAAGGTCTCCAAGCGAAGACGTCTCGGTTTGCTTGGAGGAAGTCGACGAGCGCGCCTTCCTATTTGGTGGTGAGGGCGGCCCCGATCCGCACGGTCTTGGTGGGGTCCTCGGGATCCACCGCGACCTCTTTCGTGTCCTCCGCGGACTTGAAGGAGCTTGGCCCCGACTTGCCGGAGTCGGGGGCGGATTCGAGGGCCTTCCCCTGGATCTGGGCGAGCTCGGCGGAAGCGACGATCGCCGAGGCCACTCGCACCGCTTCGCCATGATTGTAGGCGAAGCCGAAAGATGTGGCCACGGTGATGACACCTTGCGCCCTGGCATCTTCACTTGAGGTAGGTGTAATTGGGGACCGCCATGAACTTTGGCGTAGCATGGTCGCCCCGAATGGCGTGGTAGGAGCCGGGAAAGTCCACAACCTCGAAAGTGAGGCTCTCGATGCGGAAGTTGTCCGGGCTCCCAAAGGTGACGGGCAGGCCGACCTGCCCGAGGGGGTGGGCCTGTTGGCCTGGCACGACGCCGTGGAAGGGCGCCTTGCTCGGCCGGAGGGCGGAGCGAGGGACTCCCAGGGCATCGAGGGTCTCAACATACATGATGTTGAGATCGCCGCCGCCGCCCATGAGCACCTTGGTCAGCGCCGTCCCCACGATGGGGTCGACGACGGCGGAGTAACGTCCGGGTGCGGGATGTGGTCGGGTGGTCGGCCCGGTCGACGGCGAGCGGGCATTCCGCCCACCTCAAGTCGGCGGGCCCGGCGGGGGTACCCGTGTGGCCCTCTCGGTGGGTGTGCGTCAACCGGCGCTTGTCGGCGTAGCACTCCGCCCCTCCGAAGATCATGAGGCAGCCGTCGAGTTGTGGGAACTCGTCGGCTGGCTCATCGCTTTTGCCCCGGCTGCCGGACGCCGGGTCGCGCTCTTCCTTACCCCGCGATGTCGTGGGGTTTCCGAGAGAAACCGCTCAGGACTTCGCAGTCCGATACTTGTGTTTGACGGATAGTCGTGGTTCTGCACGGACTATCCATCAACTTCTCGAGCCGGTCGGGTGTCTGCCGAACCTCTTTGTTTGGCAGCGGTCGGCGGCCAGCGACTATTCGGCCTTCAGCGGCCTGCTTCCCTTCCGCTTCCTTTGTCGAGGCGGTCGGAGGCGGCCGGCTCGAGGTCGGTATCTTGTGGGCCGTCTTCCTTTCGAAGATGGCCCCACGGCCTCCTCGCCGAGGCGTGGTTGGTGGCGATGTCGAGGAGCCTTGGTGGTCCGGGCTTCGCGACACCCCAACTTGTGGACCAGGGCCTCGCACGTGGTGCCGTAGATGAACGCCGACGACGCGTCGGCGTCGCGGATGTCGGGGAGCTCGTTGCCTTCTTTGGGAGAAGCGGCGGATGTAGTCGGAGGGTCTCACCGCCGCTTGCAGCTCTTGAGATCCCAGGAGTTGCCAGGGCGTTTATGTACGTGCCCTGGAAGTTTCCGACGAAAAGGTTCGTCAGTCGGCCCACCGCCGATGGTATCTGTGGCGGGCAGTACTCGAGCCATGCTCGAGCCGAGTCCGCAAGATAGATGGGGAGGTCTTGGATGACGAAGGAGTCATCCGTCGCTTCCCCACTCGACAGCGAGCCGATAGTCTTCTAACCAGACATCGGGTTGGTAGCCCCGTGTACTTGGCTATGTTGGTCGGAGCCGGAATCGGCCGGGAAGTCGGCGTATGCGGATGAGGCGGGTGAACGACGCGTCCGGGACCGTCGAATCCGGTCGGCGGTTATTCGTCGCTATTATCGGCGACTGCGAGGGCGCCGCCTCGTAGCTCTCCTTCGGCGCCTCGAGGGTGGTGCGAAGATCGCATTTGTCCCCAGGCGGTGTCGCACCGGGTGTAGGATGCCTGGGGAGCTCGCAGGTGGGGCCGTCTTGGCTGAGCTCCGTCGACCCTGTGAGGGGAGTGGCCCAGCGGCCCGAAGTGGCGCCGGTCGTCACGGAGCCGGAACCTTGGGCGTCTTCGAACGACAAAGACGCTCTACGATCCGGAGGTTTTGATAGGTGGCCTTGGCCAGGCTCCGTTGGCTCGAGCGAGCCCTCGGAGGCGGCATTGCCGGCTGCGGCAATGTTAGGTTGGCGTGAGGAAGAGCGGAAGGTCGTTCGCTTCCTCGACCAATTCTTGATGCACAGCCTTGTGGCGGCCAGCCGAGGCGAGTGGTGGGTTAGGCGGCGGTGCTCGGCTTCGGCCTGGAGCTTGTCGAGCTCGGCCTTCGGGCCTCTAACTCCTGTCGCCGGAGGTCGTGAGCGTTAAGTCTTGTCGTCGTCTTCCGCGGATTCCTCCGCCGCGCCTCGTCGCGGAGGAGGGTCCCGAGGGTAGCGAAGTGGAGGATGGCTCCGCGCACCGTCATGTTGCACTCACGAAGTACGCCTGTCAGGGTACTCCTTATCGGGCTGGAGCCGTGGTGGAGGAATCGCCCGGCCAGTCGTGGAGGAAGCCGGTCGTGGCCGCCATAGCCACAGTTGCGAGCTCGTGGAGGTAGCTCCGCCGCCGCGATCCGTGGCGATGTCGCGAAGCGTGGCAGCGACAGGCCCGCCGCGGCGGCCCGTCTTGAGGGCCTCGGTGAGGAATTCTTGAGGGCGTCGGCAATCGCATCCAGAGCTTACGGAGGCGTCAGGTCCCGAGCAGCGGCGGGGGCGAGGACAAGCTCCCCGGCCGTAGTAGCGATGAAATCGAGGGCGCCGAAGCGGATCCGGCCCTCGACATCGGCGAATCGTAGTGGGAGGAAGCCATCGAGGAGGAGAATGGGAACGAAGATGAGGATGTCGGTGAAGACGCGCGAGATCCCCTACATGGCGCGCCAACCGCTTGTTTCGTGCACCGCAATACGAATTTATGGTCGGATGGGTCGCGCTCCTCTCCTCGAATGGTCGACTCAAGGAGTCAAAAGATGTATCTTGGTTCGGGCCGAATGTCCCTACTCCGATTCGTTCGGCGTGGGTGTATTGATCTTTGGGTGATGAACAAGGGGGTACAAGCGAGGCGGAGGGCCTACCGTCCGATCCCCTTGATGTTTTGCTAGGGAGTTGAGGTTACCTAGAAGATCGCTTTCTCGCCCCTCCTTCTTGGCCTCCGCCTCCTTATATAGACGGAGGAGGCGGAGTTACACGAGTTGGGAAAACTACGAGGAAAGAGGCCTCGCACGTCTTGAAGTGCAGTTTCTGTCTTGTCCGACCGACCCTCGCCCGTCCCGAGGCGAGGTTGGTGGTTCTGTGATGAGCGATCTTGCGTAGTCTCGCCTGCAGGTGGCGTGTCGCGTGGTGCTCTGTCGGCCTCGGTGGCTTTAATGGCGCTTGACTTTGCCTTGGCCTCGGAGTGGGCGTACTCCTGCGGTGTGCCAGGCGACGGGCCGGGGCTTGACTTCTTCGGTGGCTCTTCCGATAGCCTCGGGAAGGAGCCGCCTACCCGACGGATGCCAGGGACGCCAGACAAGGCACAAGGCACTGACATCGGGCGTGGAGGCGCTCGTCTTGTGGTGGAGCTTGGTCGATCGCGAGCTCCAAAGTTAGGTGGTCGAGCCCACCGACCGCCCGGAATCGGAGTCCGCCGACCGTCCAGGGTCGGCCCTGCACAGGTCGGGTTCGCTCCCCGCGGCCCAAGTACCTTTCGGCGGTCTTTGGGCCTTTCTTCGTGGTTGGTCGATCCGTTCGCTCCGGCCGATGGGGTACCCATGGCACGGGTACTCGTCAAATAGATTTTCGTTTTTTTTTTCCTTTGAATTTGTTTTAAATCTTTTTTCAAACGCTCGGTTTCGAAACTCTTCAGTTTTTGACGATTTTCGCTCAATTTTTGCGGCTACCGCCGAGACTTCGATTTTCAATTCGAAAATGGTTGCATCCATGCTAATTGAGTTTGTTGCTGCTGCAACTCAGTTGTGAGGGATATTAAGATCAGTGCGGTGCTTGCTCACGGGTTCACTGCTCTGATATGGAGCGAGCATTTAATAAACAAAACTAACCTCTTTTGACAAAAGCGACGACTAATCAGAAAGGCGTCCCATTGCTGGTACAAGAGAGAGAAGAAAACGCGTGAGCCGTGAGGGGTACGAATCGGGGCGAGAGAAAGGGAGACTAAATTATTCGCAGCGAAAAGCAGAGGCTTGGATTGATCAACTGGCCGTCCGAAGATCATCTTGCTTTTCCTATACACAGCTTTGTTTCATCACAAGTGATCTGCAACTGTTCGTGTTGATTGCCCAAACTAAATAAATAACTGACAGGATCCCATTTGCAGCGAAGAATTGAAGAACATAGTGTATAAATGAAAGATGTGCAGATACAGATAGATATGGCCTGGGCACTTCATATCTGTCCATGAGTATGATCTAAGCAGCATTCAATGGCTGATGGCCCTCTCAACATAGCCAACTCTTGTCCTCACTTTTGAGCCCCTTCACCGTCCTTCACAGCTGTAAGCCTGTAACAACTAACAGGCCGGACAAGGGTTGTGTAGTACAGCCTCAAGTCTAGAGTCCAGACACAATAATAATAGCATGACACCCAATAGAGTAGTTGGTGTAACTCCTACTACAATCTACCTCCACTACATATCATCTAGCCTTCCTTCCAGGAGCTGGACTCCACAGCAGACAGCAGCCTATCTGTAGTAACCTGTTCTTCCAGTTCCAGCCTTCCTTGAAGCATATTCAGATTCTTTGTTTGTTCGAAAACCTTCACTTGTAAGTGAAGGGAATGGTTGCAAATGGCAGTGCCCATTGTTGGAGCTGTGGCATGATGCAGTGAGTAGAGGAGTTTGGTGTTGCTGGATTTGTCAAAAACCCACTTGCTTAGGATCTCCTCAAAAGGTTTACTTGCTTAAGCTTCACACCACTGTTTTATAGTACATATACTGTGACCGTGTGTGGGAAGATCAAGTAAGAAAATATGTCTGTCTTTTTCTCTCGAGTTACAAGAGAAGAGCGGCCTTTCAGTTTAGTTTTTTACTCGTGTCAGTATGATTTCTTTTTTAGTGGATTACCTGGTTGACAATGTTGCTTGGGAATTTTGTAAGTGCATATTGATTAACTTTACGCGTCTGCTGAATGGAATGTAAAGATGTTTCTTCAGTTTGTCCATCAACCACACAAAATTAACTATAGGCTTGATTTCAGAAGACAGTACAAGGTATTTTTTTTTGAGAAATTTTACGGTGAATTATACTTGTAATATAAAATGTGTAGTATAAATCACATCTAAACGTTGATTTGTTAACGGTGTTTCTACTACTCTACTACCAGATGTAGTATAAGTAAACTCGAGTTAATCTGACCAATTGGATCGAAAAGAATGAACGATTCATATTTAATTTTGTGTACCGTAGAAGAGCTCTTTTTTTTAGTTTAGCAGAATCTGTGTGTGATTTGTCTGTTACACTCGAAACCTGGATCTCTTTCAGAACCAAATGGTTGTGATTAACACAACGACAATGACAAACCATCAAAGCTTCCTTTTCTTCTTTTCTTTGTTTTATCATCTCACTCTTCCTTTATCATTAACTACCAGCTACTTTATAAAAGCATCGTGTCAAAGCCCACCATACCACAAGCATCTGGTTCCTAGATCATTGCTAAGTACACTTGTTCCTTAAAATATAATGCTACTGCAATCTAATCAACCTCACAAGACGCAACAGGTGTTAGAATTATAGTCTCAGAAACAAGCATATATGACTGCATCTCAGCCTCTGAATTCTTTTATTAGCCACCAAGATATGCAAAGGGGAGGTGACCGAAGGGAAGAGAGGTTGGCGATGGTTAATTGGTTCTTGACATGGGACCATTTGCTGCAGACTCTGGATGCCGCTCAGCTCCACAAATCGATGAGAGGCAGATGCAGAAATAAAAGAGGCCAAAATCAGAGACCGAAAGATGTAGCGACGAGACCAAACAGACCTGGACCCAAGTGAGCACATGCATGCCTTGAATACTTGAATACAATCAAAACATGTTTGCATGTGGGGAAAACGTACATGTATCCGTTGTTTGCCGAATTTGAAAGGTGACAGCTGAACTTGCAAATGGCTATGAAAATTGAAATTTTCTTGGTCTTCTGATATATATTTTTTAGGATGCGTATGATGGTTTCATGTCTCTTGCCTTCCGATAGTTAGGAGCATAGTTACCGGATTCGCTGTAAATCTCCGTGAATCGAGCCTATACTGGTTTTGGGTACGGGTTTCGTGTTTGTTGTTGAAATTGGAAGAAAAAGTGGCGAACCACGCATCCGAATCCCGTACCGCGACTTGGACGAACCGCATTTTTGGTAACTATGGTTAGGAGTGCCTTGATCGAACGTTTAGGGACTAGATCCTCGCGTGACAATGGTCCTATGTGTGGAAGTATCTTGCATGCTTTTCCTCGTCAGCTTAAGTTTTTTTTAGTGAATTGGTCGGTGCATATAACTCAATATGGTATCAGAGCCTAGAGGTCCATAATTCAAGATCTGGCTAAAGCAATATTTTTTAAAAAAAATTGCATCTCACTTCTAGTCCGCATCTTAGGCCTGAAAAGAGCATAGACATGAGAAGGATTGTTGAAATATATTGTCTACATTTCCTCGTTAGCTTAAGTTTTTTTTTGGTGAATTAGGTGATGCATGCAACTCAATACTATGCAATACTATGCAAGTCTCTTTCTTGAGTTTTGGATTTTAGGGATACTTTGGTGTGAAAGATAATCAGATAAAGAGGTGGGCTTTCTTGTGCTCAGGGGATTTTTTTTTTAATCGGTGGCAGGAGTGTTGCCATTCAATTAAGCGGGAAAATAAGTTTTTACAACTTAGCTGGTAAAAAAAGGCCTCTATAGGCAGGAGAATGCAACCACCAAGGTACACAATCAACATACCCTATCCAAAATCAGACTCGAATCAGTGGCACCTTTGGATACTGCGAACGCCCTTCTCCGATCGCTTACATCCTAAGAGATGAGGTTGAAAACGTTCTGCACCATCCGGTAGGAATTCTAAAAAATCCTCATGTTCCTCTCCTTCTGTATGTTCCGGAAGGCGTATATAAAAACTCCATCGACGTCCTTCCTATGCTGAGGTGGTGTGATCTCATGGATGGACTACCACCACTAGGCAGTGGTGGACACATTGTTTTCCAAGTTGTTTGAAGGCCGTTTCGATGTGCAACCATTGGAAGACCGTGAGCCATATTTGTTTCGCAAAAGGGCAGAACAGCATGAGATGAGCGGCAGATTCGGGGTCGGATCCGCAAAAGGGGCATACAAGGCTATGTGGCCATCCTCTGATGACTAGCCTGTCGGCTGTTAGAATCCTGTGCTGGATGAGGAGCCATGAGAAGAATATATATGCACCTTTTTCCAAGTTAGCCTCATGGGAGTTACACTGTGTGCCTTGCACCATCACAAGATCTGGAGACACAAACATGAGATCTTTAGTTGGTGTGCCATCATACTCTAGAGACAAAGACCCCTCCAAGAAATTTTCCATTTTAAAGCCGAAAGCCAAAATTTGATCCTCACCTCCTCCTAGTTAACTATAGCCTTTGCCTATAAGGATAAGCCCTAGTTTTGGCTTGCTTGAATTATGTATTCAATAAGCTGGTAGGCCGAGGTAAAAGGGCACTTGATGCTTACTGCAAAGATAATGTTGTATGCGTGAGCATGAGCTGCCTACGTTTACATATGACCAATGCCCACCACCATCCGAAGGAAACTTTCAGGCCTTAAAGCAAGCACATTAACAAAGTGTAGTGCCCCCACAGCACGAACACATTTCTAGTGTCAGAAAGGAGACAACCATCTGGGAGTTTTGCTATTGTCTGGCCTCTTCAAAGTTGGTCGCTAATTACTCAAAACCCATACACTTAGAGCATCTCCAGCAAGTGCCCCTAAAACAGGGTCTCTATTTTAGATTTAGGGACTCCCCCTATTTTTTGGGGCCCTGTTTCAGAAAGACAAGTTAATAAATTTCCTAAATCTCAGCCCCTATTTTACTTTTTCTCCTATTTTGACATATCCGCTATGTATAATCTTCATTTGACACCACTAAAATTCAATAAAAAATATTTGTAATACATAAAACATAAGCATATTAACATATACAATTTAAAAACATGATATTTCAAATTTAAATTTAAAATTTTCAAAACATGATAAATAGATAAATAGAAACTCCGAACAATGAATCAAACTACGAAGCGTTGTAAATTGCCCACAAATGCTCAATAAGATCATCTCGAAGTCTCTCATGTATTTCTCTGTCTTCAATAATAGGGGATGTACTCGTGTCCCTGGGAATTGGGGCTGAGGAGGCAAATTTAGGGGCCTCCTAATTTTAGGGGTTTGAGTTGGGGCCTTGCTGGATCTATTTTTTTTACTACACTCTCTATTTTAAGGTTTATGGGCTCTGCTAGAGATGCTCTTACACATAAACATGTACTGGTTAGTGTGATATGGTATCATTTTTTGCATATCCTACTACCAAGAGCTGTCAATGACATGTCTACTTGAACCTCTCTGCGCGGTGTTGCATGTACCTAGTTTCTCATAACTGTTTGCCCGTACATTTTGAGATAGATGCGCAGCAAAAATTCAGACAAACATGTCTTCATCTGTGAAATCATGTGCTGAAAAATTGGCTTAATAATAAATTTGATATTGCAAAGTGGTTATGCTCATGGCATGTGTGGTGCATGTGCATGTGTTGTTTCAGATGATTAATTGATATGCTTGTGATAGCATGGTAGTTATTTTGTTTGATGCAATACGCTCGTGTGAGTGGTTGCTCGTACACGGTTTCGTGTGTTGTTCATGTGCAGGTGTTGCTTGAGGTCGAACGTGGTCGGTGACGGGACCGGAACTAAGTTCATGGAGGAACTGAGGTTCAAGACTAGGTTCAGGGAGGAACTAAGGTCCTAGTGGTCGAGAATGTCATGCGAGACGTTCGGACCAGAGAACGGTGCACGTGAAGGCGAGTGAGTCACGCGGTGCGGAAGGTGGGCCGTACGCGTGCATGCGAGAATTTTGAGTTGTATGCATATATGTAATTGGGCTAGGTGAATATGCATACATGTATTTGAATACAACTGTTTATGATTTATTTCGTGTAAATAGGAGGGGGTATCCCCTGTTTGTGCAAACCGCATAAAATAAAAAAGAAGAAAAGGCCAGGCGGTGGGCGTGCAAGAAAGAGGGTCGGCGCCACAGTAATTCGCGAAGTGTTACAGTATTTCACTACAGTAATCCACAGTGATTTGCTACAATAATTTCTATTTTTCTCTCTCTTCATTTGCGCGTGTGATTTGGTTCTATATTGATTCATTTTTTTACCATGATAATTTTGATTTGATCTATTCCAAACTTTTATAGGGCATTGAGTTATTGATCTAAAAAGTTTGATTGGTTAATGTCTCATAGATCTTGATTAATTTCGTAATTAGGGTTAGATTGATTTCCCGTCATAATCTGATACAGTCAACTTGCAAATTTCATAACTTTCGATCCGATTGAACTGATTTTTGTTGTGTTAGTTTTGAAATTGAATCTAATTTATACAGTTCAAATTTCATGTCAATCCGACAATTGGATCTTTGGTAATTAATGTTTTAGTGAATGTATGTCAATCTGTTTTTGTTGAAAACCGAAGCAATCTTTTATAATTTGTTTAGAGGTGTTTTGAGAATCAATAAAAAAAAATTTAGCTTCCACGCAATCATTCACCCTCCTCTGATTGCTACATTAGTCTATATCGATCCTACACCATCTTATACTGCCATGGCAGCAAATAGATACGAGCACTGACAGAGACTGAAGTAATTGGCGGACTCTGAAGTAAAATGGACTAGAGGATCCAAGTGAAAGGAGGACTGTGCAGTGCAGTCCTAGCAACAATTAGTTTCTTTCTTAATGGTGCAACAATTTAAACGCACGAAAGCTATTGCATAGACCAGAGTGGATGGCCATGAATGCTTCTTTTTTGCTTTCTTTTTCTTTCGGTGGGCGCGTTCGGTTGGTACGAGGGGAGAGGTGGCAAGAACAGCAAGAAGCTTCATTGCAGCCACTGGCACTGCTGCTGATTGCTCACATGATGAAATTGTTACGGCCGACTCCCTTAATCTGCTGTGCTATCTCAATTTAGGGATTTTGGCCTCGGCCTTTCGATCCTTCCGTCTTGTTCTTCTGTGCTTATAGACGCGAGAGCTGCGGCTGCAAGCAAATGTGAAGCACCTCTCTATTTGCAATACTAGATATAGCGTTTTCTTTCTTTCTTTCTGTGACAACTGACAAGTAGGGTATACTAGCTACATGCCCGTGCGTTGCTACGAAAAACAAAATTGATAACGAAAAATAAAGATTAAAAAATAAAAAAAATTATTTTACAAGATCAAACATCTATCTTTAACGCTTCGTTTCTTGTGAAAGCTGGCTAATTAAAGCAACGTTTCGTTTCTTGAGTAGAGCGATTAAGCGAGGCGATTAAGAGAAGCGATTAAGCGAGGCAATTAATGACGTGTAGAATGGACCACTGCCACCAAGTGGTGCTTTAGAATAGTAGAGATGTATACATTGAAGAGCCTTCGAGCAAGTTGATTGGGGGAAAAAGAAGTAAGAAACCATGCATTGATAAGAATTCAATCAGGCTCTGACTGGATCTTGGATCGTAGGCGAACGAACAACTAGCTGGATGAAAGGGTCCTTTTGTTTTCTCCTGCCTCGGACAGTACATATGGCGAATGTGACAAGCGGATCCGGTTTCTCTGACATCGAGTTCTCTGATGTGAGTCACTGACGTGTGGGCCCTTCCAGCGCGTGGCCCCACACGTCAGTGACCCAACGTCAAAGAACTCGACGTCAGAGGATCTCATCGCGTTACAAGCGGGGCTCCTTAATTTGCAAACAGCGCATGACAAGGAAACGAAACTACAAGCCTTTGGACTCAGCAATGCTATCAACTGTAAGTAGCAGCAGTAGTAGTCGTAAGTAAGTAACATTGGATTCGGGCAGTGTTTTGTTCCAAACGGGGGGAAGAAAACCTGTGTTTGTGAATGATCACGAGGAGGGCTTAGGCAAAAGTCATGGGACAGGGTCATGAAAGTGGTAGGTCCTGTTCGTTTCAGCTTTTAGATAGCTTCTGTTTTAGAAAAAACGGATTATTTGTCAAACGCGAAGATTCTGGACAGCTTATCTGAGAATCAGAAGCTGATTTTTGTATAGAATCAGAATCTGGCTGAAACCTGATTCTCATTGATTCTTGTTGATTCTCGCCGGCTCGGTCCGAAACCTAGAAATTGTAGCCAGCTGGGTCCGATTCACTCATAATCAGAAACAGTTTCTTCCATAATCCATAATCCATAATCTAAAAGCTGAAATGATCTGGGCCTACAACCTGGACCCTGATTTGCAGGTGGCTGGCTGCCAAACAAAGATGACAATCTGTTTGTTTCCATTCCATGGCTGACTGAGATGTCAAGCTCGTCCTAGGATTCATTTCACAACTCGGTGTCATTCCACCATGTCTGAATTCTCTTCCAAACCACTTTGGCCTGCTAGTACTAGTTTGTAAGCTTGAGGTGGTAATTATTTTATTACCCCACCTTGCAGGACGGTAGTAATACTATATGCAGGCATGACAAACAGTGTAATCCTGAATTTAATGATCTTTTTTTCTTCTTCTAGAGTGAATGGTCTTTCAACGCACCGTGCACTCGAATTCGAATGATCGGAGGCCAAAAGCAAGACCGAAATAAACAGAAGAGAACGTAGAATGTGAGAGACAGATGAGTACAAGTCCCAGTGCAACAAGACAAGAGTCTTTAGACAAACTAATTACTGAAACCGCCGTGCTGTCTTCGTCCACTCCCATCGGTGCTGCTATTATTACTCCCGCTGCTATCCCATCCTTATCTACCTTCTGTACACTGAGTCATTGACACAAGTAACACAGCCAAGTGTACCAAGTAACATCACTACAGTAAAAACGCTTTAGTTAACCCTTTTTTATATTAGTACAGAAACATGTAGCTGGCTTTCAATGTTCTAGAGGCGTCGTCTCTATCTCCTAGCTTTAGTCTCTCTACTATCTCACCTCACAATGTAAAGCCCTGACCAGCCAGAAATGCAGAAAATGGAGGACCATAGGAGCAAAAACACGAAGAACAAAGTCTTGAACGGTCGAAACCACAAAGTTCTGAAGATTCGGAAATAAAATAAGAAATATGTCACATGCAGAGAGAGAGAGAGAGAGAGAGAGAGAGAGAGAGAGAGAGAGAGAGAGATGGCTGAGCCGTACCGGGCATGGCACGGGCAAACAGGTTTCGGCCGGTGAGGTACGGTCACCACGTCGTGTCATGCCGCTTAACTCATCTGTGGCGACGATTCAGGGCACGATGTGCTGTTCGGACCTTGTTATGTTCGACGTGGGAAGCTGTGAACGTCTTTGGCATTAAGGACGAGGAACAGTGTTGATCGCCGGCGAGATTCAATACATATAATTATTTGAAAAAAAGAAAAGCTAAATTTTATTTATTCATTAGGAAAAAAGACCGCTATATTCGGCGCCGAGGCGGTAAGGATCGTTAACATCCAGTACTGTTGCTGACTTCTTCTTCTTCGATCGCCACCATCTTCTTCCTCAAAACGGTTGGCGAAGCAGGTATTGCGGTGCCGCAAACCCGTATCTGATGGCGGGGAATTGTGAGGAGGGGATGGCATGGAATGGCTGGGGGTGGCAGTACGAGGAGGAAGCAAAGATGGAGGAGGGCTAGAGGAGAGAGATGAGATGACAAATGTACCAGGGAGATAGCGACTGCGACGGATAGATCATGGGAGGAGGCGAGGGGGAGAGATAGTATTTGATGATAGATTGGACTGTTAAGGTAAGGTAATTAACGACGAGCTAAGTTGCAGATATTTTTACGAAAAGATTGCTTTCATGCCGGGCTAGTCTAGGCATGACTTAGTTAGTCGTACCATATTGTGCTGCCCATTGTGTCCAGTTTCTAGGTTTAACGCCGACCCACTCCGAGAACACCGTACATACTGTGCTCGGCGATCGTACTGAGGATACGACCAGCCAAAAATATATGGCCCATTGCCCAGGTTTGGACATGAATCTCCGGTATGGCCCTGCACATAGATTAGGTTAGTGTAGGGATGAAAATGGGTCGGATAATTCCCGCCCGATCCGGATACTTGAATTCAGATATGGAATCGGATGCGGAATAGCCAATATCCGGTAAATACGGGATGGGATCCGGATATTCGGATATTTCCTATTCGGATATCCAGTTTTATCCCATTTTGGTATTCGGATCGGATATTCAGGTTGGATATCCGGATTTTCTATTCGGATATCAGTAAGTCCTAGCTCATTTTATCTCATTTTTTCCATAGAGGGTCCACTTATATTGACAATTAGTTGGTTCTATTAATCCTAAAGTAACATATTCTTTCCATAACGTATGTTGGGTTTGATTGATATATATAACTTGCCACTATGGTCATGCACCCGTACGGTTTAATTCAAAGTATATTACTCTATATATACATGCATTATCCGTGTATCTTTATCCGTTTTCGACCCGAATCCATCACATATCCGTCCCGTATCTGTATCTCGATTAACCCATATTCATATCCGTATCCGGTTCCGAATCCAGAAAAAAAAAACATGGGTTAAGATATAAAAAAAAACTATATTTACCCGTATCCGATCCATTTTCACCCCTAGACTAGTTCAAGTAAAAACACTCCATTTGCAGTCTTAAGAAAAGAGGATAGGAGCACTCCCTAATCCCTAATACTGATACTCTTGTCTCCCGCTAAGTGGAGGGGTAATTAGCTAATATTAATAATTTAATTGCCCAGCAGTGCACCCTCCTCCCTCCGTTTCTTCCCTGCCCAGCCATTTAATTCCTCCTCACGCTAAATTAACACAACATTCTCCTCCTCGCCTCTCTCTCTCTCTCTCTCTCTCCTCTGTCTTTCTGGGCAGCTGGGCTTCCTCTACCCGGTTACTCCTCTCTGTACTCAACTGCTCCGCTCCCCAACCAACTCCTCCACTTCCATCCCCATGTGGATGCGGTGGTGAGGGAAGCAGCGGCGGCGGCAGCAGCAATAGCAGAGCATGGCTTCGTGAATTCTTTGCCATTCTTGTGGATTGACTCATCGCTGGAATCGTTGGTGCGTGTGTGCGCCCGCGCTCGAGTGAGTGATTTGGAACCGGTGCTGCTTCGGACATGAGGCATTGTGCGGGGGTTCCCTGTGTCCTCCCGGTTCTCCTGGCCCTGCAGTGCGGGGTGGTGTTCTTGCAGTGCTCAGCGTCTTCCGTGCGCGGTGACGGTGAGTGTTGCTGCTTGCGCTGTGCTTCTTCTTTATATTCTTTTAATTCTTGATTTTCTTACCGAATTTTAGGGCGTTCTCTTGGAATTGTTATTTCTAGTCTAAATTTGCGCCAATTGGGCTGCCTGCCACTTCCATTTCTGGGACATACGCTTCGGTTACTTTCCTTTCCCCCCCTACCTATTTGAAATGTCTGTCCAGATTTTGGTTCTGATCTGCTCTGTTCTGGTTTTTTACCTGTCGCGGAGTGACCGGCATGATAAAACTCCAGGATTTTCCACGAAACTGGTGTTCAAACCTCGATTTTTTCTTCCCTCCCTACGTGCATTTCCTGATCTGTGGCCTCGGTGCGAAACTTGTGCTGGCATCGGTGCTTATCAGCGAATCACGATGCTTAGGATTCAGATTTTGTTTTACTTTTGTCACGTTGTGTTCTTGTGTTGCCCCTCCACCCGATTCTATGTGAAATGTGCCATTTTTCTGACATGCATTTCTCTCGATTTGTGCTAGTCGCGGCGCTCATCGCCTTCAAGCGCGCAGTCATCGAGGACCCTCAATCGGCGCTCGCGGACTGGACCGATGCGGACGGGAACGCCTGCGACTGGCATGGCGTGATCTGCTCCTCGCCGCAGGGCTCCGTGATCTCTCTGTAAGAAACGCCTCACTCACCTAGATCCCACTCACGGTTGCTTGCTTCTACCTACAAGCCAGAGCCAGTGATATCACACAACCTGTTCAGTATTGCTGGGCACTCTAGTGGGGAGAAAAAAAAAGGGCCGTGTTTGGTACCTAACATCTTCCACAAGCTGGTCTTTTGCAGCTTTGATGTAGATGTTTGGCATAGTGCATGTGCAAACAGCTGGGAATAATCTCTACTATATAAAGTGAGAGTTTCTTCCCACGTCACATTAATTGCCCTGCTTAATTGCCCTACTTAATTGCCCTCCTTAATTGCCCTACGCAAGAAACAAAGCGTTGCTTTAATTCGCCAGCTTTTGCAAGAAACGAAGCGTTAAAGATAGATGTTTGATCTTATGAAATAGTATTTTTTTTTATTTTTTAATCTTTATTTTTCGTTATCAATTTTGTTTTTCGTAGCAACGCATGGACATATAACTAGTGGAGTGTGATTTGCCAGTTAGATCAGTAGTCAGTATGTTTGGTTTACAAGGACAGGGCAACTAAACTTAGTACTTGCCTAATCGGTCAATATCCTGCTGAGATGGAACTGCTGCTTATGATTCGGTGATTGGATTTTGCATCTTGCAGGAAGCTGTCGAATTTGTCACTCAAGGGGTTCATCGCACCGGAGCTTGGACAGCTGAGTTTCTTGCAAGAGCTGTATGTTCTGTTTCATTGAGCTTTCAACTGTTTTCTGAGGACTTAGCCACGCGGTTTCTCTGAGGGTCTCTTTTTTGGACAGGTACTTGGATCACAACCTGCTTTTTGGCACAATCCCAAAACAATTAGGCTTATTAAGGAACCTCAGGGTCTTGGACTTGGGTGTTAATCGGCTTACTGGCCCTATACCTCCTAAGCTGGGCGGATTGAGCAGCATAAGCGTAATGTCAGATATCTATTCTTTTGTTTTTATATTTGGATCTTTCCTGTTTGACTGCTTCTTTGCTATTCAAACTAAAGCCTGCTTCATTCATCTCTTGTAGAAATTTCCATTCCAATGGGCTAACCGGGAATATACCACCGGAGCTGGTCAAGCTACAGAATCTTGTTGAGCTGAGGTTGGACCGGAATAGACTGAAAGGATCAATTCCAGGAAGCAATGCTGGTGGTTTTTCTCCTACGGCAACTAGTGGGTTGGTGGCTTGTCCTAACTCCTTTTTCTGCTGGTGCTCAATACAGTAGATACATTTTCCATATCAAATCTTATAAACTCTATATTTCTGGAAAATTGGATATCCATGTAAGGGTCATATCAGATTTTAAGTTGCGGCATCAAACGATTCATGGTTCATGCAAAAGAAGAAAAGGTTGAACTGATCCGAACTTCAGAACAATGATTAGCTAGCTTAGGGGATGTAGGCTGGACCAAAAACAGAAGAGGATATACAAAGACAGTAGAGGATATACAAAGGCAGTAGTACTGTCAGAATTTTTAAAAAATACACAGGTCTGATCATTATCTAAAAATTTTACAACATCATTATCATTGCCTCAGGACCTAACACAAAAATTGCCAGAAATATTATACTTCATTTAATGCCTCTAGAAAGTCAAAAACCGAAGAGCATATACAAAGATAGTAGTACTGTCAGAATTTTTAAACAATACACAAGTCTGATCATCATCTAAAAATTGTACAACATCATTAGCATTGCATCAAGACCTTATACAAAAATTTTCAAAAAAATTAACACTTTTGAATTAATTTTCCCGAATTTTTTAAATTTGAATTAGAATTGGATTAGTTTACCGACCGGTTCCAAATCTCGAGCTGGCTCGATAAGGTCGAAAATCGTGATTTTCGTCGATTTTGTGAACCTTGGGTTGGACCTCCCAACTTCAATATTTTTCTTATTTTTTAATTTTGGCATTAACTTTTGGAAAATGATCAAAAGGATAGGTATCGATGGTAATACTTACTAAATCTGTGCATGCAGCTTTTGTTACATTTTCCGTTGGCATTTTCAATTAGAACACTGTGTAAAACCCATCTGTGACCATGCTCCAATATTTTAATACTTTATCTGAATCACCATTTGTTTACTCCCATCAGATCCACAGCTCACAATGGATTATGCCCTTCTCCTCGATTATATGTTGGAGATTTCTCTTACAACTTTCTTGTTGGAAAAATCCCATCTTGCTTGAAGTATCTTCCAAGGTATTATTACATGAAGTACTTGCTACTATTACTGTATATCAATTGAAGTACATCCATTTACGCGGCTTGTTTGCAGGTCAAGTTTCCAAGGGAACTGCTTCCAGGATGAGTACTCTATCCGACAACGAGCTTTTCAAATTTGTATAAGTATGAAACTTGGCTTCTAGCATTAACATAATTACTACAGTATTCACTAAAAAATTGATATATTTCTATTGTTATTGCTTGGTGTACTTTGAAGTGGAATCATCTAATCACTGAAACACTAAACAGCATGCATTATATTTAATATCCATGATGCACATCTAAAATTTCTCTGTGGAGTTTACCATCACTATGTTCACGATAGACATCATCTTTTCCTTTTCTATTAGCCACAAATAAAACAATTCTTTACATTTCACTTCTTATGCAACATGGCCTATCAATTTCTGAAGGGATGTGCTTCAATACTCCACCTTAAGAAAAACATTTATGAATAAAGCAAAGCTGTCAATATTGTGTGAGGGCAAATTTGTGCCAACCAAAATTAATTGAAATCGAAGATTAGGTGCAACCATAAACATTGATGAGAGTTGATGAAGAGATTAAATCAGGTGCCGTCAATCCAAATGAGCGCTAGGGACGGCCGATCTTTTTTTCTTTAGATACAGCTTATTCATCAGACATGGCAGGGTTTAAAATAATTCATGGTTTGCCCACAGTCGCCGCTGTTTGCTAAGCATCTGGAGCCCTGAAGAGCCCCCCTATCTGCTGTGGAATGGATAGGGTAGAAGCGAGATCCAACAAACGAGGTTGTTTATCGCAAATCAATTACGCGTTCGATCAATGGGATTTGGGTTTGGAAATAGTTTGGGCCTATTGGCAGGTTGCCCAACATTACATGACTTGGGCTGAGTAATATCTCCATAAAAAATGACCATGTTACCCATATAAGCTACACAGGGTAGTTTTAATCTCCACCCTCAATTTACATTTAAATATGTAAGCTATTCCCAAAGTGGAGTACTGAAGCAAAAACCTATATTGAAATTCTAGTAGCAACAGTATGGATTGCAGTTGTTTACTATATAAGTAGCATTATCTAGTTGCCCAAGATCATCTTCTACTTTCATTGACTGAACACTTATTTGTTTTATGTGGTTCTACAGCTGCTCAGCGAAGTGGTGATGAGGTATTCAAACAACCCACTTCTGAGCAAAAGCATGAAAGGGCGCCACAGCCAACTTGGCTTGTTGTTTTAGAAATTTCAACTGGTGTTCTTCTGCTTGTTTTTGTGATCACTGGTGCCATTACTGCTTCCAGAAGCTGCAAGCTAAAGCCTTCTATAAGAATATCCTCGTGGAATAGATCAAAAAGTTGGAGCGATGAGATAACAGTATTGATTGGTTAGTATTAAGTTTATCATAGAAATAGAATATGCTATAACTTGATTAGTTTGCTTTCAAATATTGTGGTTAATGTATTCAAGCTTTCTTCAGACTCTGATATGCTGAAAAGTTTGCCAAAGTTAAGTCGCCAGGAGCTTGAAGTAGCTTGTGAGGATTTTAGCAACATTATTGGTTCATCTCCTGAGACTGTAGTCTACAAAGGAACCATGAAGGATGGACCTGAGGTTTCTGTCATATCATTATGCGCCTTTGAAGGTCATTGGACTAGCCACCATGAACTCTTTTACCAAAATAAGGTAGGTTGTGTAAGATTATGGTGCAACAATACTAATTTTTACCTCAAGGAATTAAATGGGATGAATCTTTTAGGTCATTGATCTGGCAAGGTTGAATCATGAGAACATAGCAAAGTTTTTGGGCTATTGCAGAGAAAGTGATCCTTTCTCCAGGATGCTAGTTTTTGAATACGCATCAAATGGAACCCTATACGAGCACCTACACTGTAAGTCGGACTCTTCATTGTTTTGATGATTATGTGCAGCCTAATCTTTGCATTTTGCATGTGCCATAGATTTGATTTTAAAATTTTCCTTTAGATGGGGAAGGAGTCCAATTTTCTTGGCTCAGGCGAATGAAAATAGCCATTGGAATCGCCCAAGGCTTAAGGTACTTGCATACTGAGTTGCAGCCTCCATTTGCTATATCTGAGCTGAATTCCAATTCCGTTTACGTTACGGAAGATTTTACTCCAAAGGTATGGCCCGCACACATTCTAGTACCTGCATCGTACTAATTGATTCAGCCAGTTAAGCATAAATCACCTTTTTGTTCTTCAGGAATACTCTTTTATTGTCTGCCATAGCTCAACAGCCCCACCTCAAAAAAAAAAATCTCCTTATGTTCTCTTAACCATCTTTCCATTCTATGTTTGTTTGTAGCTGGTTGATTTTGAATGCTGGAAAATGATGTTCTCAAAACATGAGAATGCTCTGGGCCACTTCAATAACAAAGCCTCTTTCCCTGGTCGCGTGGACTCTTCAGAGGATAAACATGCGGATATCCAAGGCAATACATTTGCTTTTGGAGTGATCTTACTGGAGATCATTAGTGGACGGCTTCCTTATTGCAAAGACAAAGGCTATTTGGTTGACTGGGTGAGCCAATCTATTTCTCAATCGCATTCTAACAGTACATGCTTTACATTGAGGTTAAATTAGTCTGCTCCAGAAGCCTAGTTTCACGATGAACTTAAGTGGCCGCCAAAAAGCTTAAGAAGTACATATAGGGGATTGCAGTTACCCGAAACTCACCAAGATTGTTTCTTGCTGCCCGAAGGCATTTCACTAACTGAAGAAGCCATTTTCAGCGAACATTTGCATTGCTCATTCCGACTCTGTACATTTTCCAGGCTATCAGGTATCTCCAGCAGCCCGAGGAGATCGGGAAGCTAGTCGATCCTGAGCTGACCAATGTCAGGACTGAGGACCTTGCAGTCATCTGCAGTGTGGTGAGCCGCTGCATCGACCCTGACCCTTCCAAGAGACCGTCGATGCAGATCATTACAGGAGTGCTGGAGAACGGGATTGACTTGTCCGCGGCCGCTATCCTCAAGGAGTCTTCTCTGGCATGGGCGGAGCTCGCGCTGTCGCTGTAGCGTATCTCTTGGCCACCTGTAAATTCGTCGTCGCGCACACTAATATTGTTCACGGCCGCTGCTCAACGTATAGAGCTAAGACGCGCGAGCAGGCGTTAGCTTAGCTTCGTGCACAGTACTGACGACTGTTTTGACTCGTCGTAGTGTGTGATTTACAGTTCATCGCGAGTGCCTCGGCGATGCTAGCTTCACCAGTCTGACGAGCCTTTCGGCTTCGATGGCGTATCTGATATTGCCCTGCGCAAACCTGTATATTGTTCCATGGAATGGAACGTGCGTTACACATTCTGAGGGAAGAGAATCTCGTGAATGGCATCGTGTATTTGCACCTCCTCTCGAGTCTGAAATGAGTAAGGAACGAGCTAGCTCCCAACCTTTATCTCTATCTGTATCTTAGCAAGTTTGTTTTTTTATGTTTCGTGAACCTTGAATAACCAATATACTGTACGTAGCATGAAGCACACAGCGCGTACCTACCGGTACGCCCTCTGTGCGCTTGATTGGCGTCTTGAGTTGCGTGGAAGATTTGCAAGTGCAGGCTAAGCGCCACTTGTGTGGCGGTGGCAATGGTCTCGTCTTCCCCAAGTCAGGCAGACAAAAGAGTTGGTCGGGTGATGACGAGAGCAGCGGGGGAACAGCGATTAGGAGCCATCGTGTCGGGTTCCCGGGTGGCGAAAAGACCACTTGGGCTGCAACGGAGACACCGGAAGTAATAAAAAGAGAAGAGACGAGCGTTAAATAATAAAATTAAGAGATGATAATATAGATGAAAAATGTTATGTTATGCTATGTTTACTGTTTTGTTATGCAATTATTTAGGAAAGAAAGTCTCGATCGCATGTGACAAGTACCGGGGAATGGGGTGATTATATTCTCTCATATAATATATAACACTTAAATATCACAAATAGAATTATGCAACGATCTATTTTTCTAAGAAAATCGTATATATATTGCCAAGCCATTTAAACATGATTTAAAGACGATGTATGTGCAAGTGTGTAGGGTACCTTGCTAGTTTTAGAAAAACAAAAACAAAAGTAAACACAGTTATTTTCCTGTTTGAAACGAGCGGTTTCGTGTGGAATTTGTGCATTTGGAACCAAGCCCTAATCAGCAAACTGCAAGCATCAGTGATTGATCGATGTCATTAGGGCATATACAATAAAGTCACCTCAGCTTATTCTTAATATGTACGCATCAGCATGTTTTATATGGAAGAGTGAAAATACAGGAGAGAGCCGGCCTTCATGCAAGAGTTAGCATCGCACGGGAAACAAAATATATCAGTTATGTACTCGCTCCAGTCATAAATAGTAATCGTTTTGAACATCGACACGGTCCTTAAAACTAAACTTTGATCACTAATTTCTATTGTAATATATTTAAAAAATCTAATAAAACTATAATATTATGAAAATACGTTTCGAGACGAATCTACACATATGATTTCCATGCATCCAATCTTAATATTTAAAAAGATCGATAGCTAAAGTTTCAAAAGTTGGACTACACGTATCCCAAACCGACTGCTATTTGTGATCGAAGAGAGGACAAGAGAGAAGAGATAATTATTACACAACATTTAGATACAATCTTTAGATATCGGTCCTGTTTGGCAGAGCTCCAGATCCCAGCTTCACCTCAAATATGAAATTTGTAGGTTAAAATAAAGTGAATAATTTTATATTTTTATTCTAACATGTAAACAAGATGATCAATCTAAACACTCTTAATATACCCATAGCTCCAGCTCCACAGATTTGGTTGAGCTAGAAATACCCAACTTCACTAGATTCACGATTCTGATGGAGCTGGAGCTCTGCCAAAGACCCCCATAGTTATTGTACAAGCCGATTTTATTGTTTACTCTACATGACATAGATAAGAGTTAGAGTAAGCAGTGAGTTGTTATTATACTTGCTTTAAGTAATAAGCTTTGTTAGGTATTCCCTCTGTCCCACAAAGAGTGTATTTCTAGGTTTTTTTAAGACATATTAGTGTGTAAGGTAAATGACTAATGTTACTCTTATTACTCCATACATAAAGCGTCTTTGGTCTTGGTTTCACAATGACTTAAACGAGCGTCATACACTTACAAATTGGCCTCTGACTAAAGATACACGCTTTATGGTGACAAATTTTAAACATTAGAAATGCACTCTTTGCGAGAAAGACCTCTGCAATTTTAGTGGTGCGGGCTTCTGCCTTTCGTATTTGTAGCACCACGGGAAGCCACACCATTCCTTAACGGAGGAACCAGAACATGGTGGAAATCGAATCTAATGAATATTCGCGGTGCACATTATCGACCGGTCTAAGCACAAGACTACAAGAGTAGTCTGGACGGCGACACGTCAGCCTCGGCGAAATGTCACCGCAGAGTGAGCGAGACCGCAAGGCGAGGAGGCGCCGCAAGGACATGACATGTGTAAACGTAATCTGTCGCTTGCAGTGAGTCATCCTCCAAGTAGGGTCTCCTAACCACCAAATCACGGAGGGAGATGCCTCGCACAAAGCGCGTCCACGCAAGGTACGTTCTACACTTGTACTAGGAATATGCCACTGGAACTGGTCGGGAAAAAAATAAAACTTTTTTTCCCCCTTCTTTACTGACCAAATGGCGTGGCGTGGGTGACAGGTGAGTGCGCTGCGCGCTCGAGAGCCCAAGTGGAAGCATCGCTGTATCACACCAAGAGCAAGACTGCAAGAGTGATCCGTGAGGATAATTTTATTCGTTATGGAGCGACGAGCACCTTTCCCACTTCCCGATGAAGTGCGAAAAATATGAGAGCACAAAGCTCAAAGCACGGCACAACGAACGAGTAGCAGCAGCGAGCGGAATTCTAGGCCATGGCCGGCGGCACGAAGAAGTGCTGTGCGACGATGCGGCGCTGGATCTTGCCGGTGGCCGTCTTGGGCAGCTCGTCGGCGATGTAGACCTTCTTGGGCACCTTGAACGCCGCCAGGTTCCTCCGGCAGTACGCCAGCACGTCCTCCTCGCCCAGCGCAACGCCCTCCCGCGGGATCACCGCGCAGTTGATCTGCAATTAACAGTCGTAGCATCATCATACATTCATACAGTGCGACGGGCTTGACTGACGTATGCAGCTAGCGCACGTAAGATAAGAAAATAGTACAGGCAGAGCAGAGCAGAGCTCTCACCTCCTCCCCGTACTTGTCGTCGGGCACGCCGAACGCCACGGCCTGCGCGATGGCCGGGTGGCCGAGCAGCACCGAGTCCACCTCGATCGGCGATATCTTCTCACCGCCGCGGTTGATGAGCTCCTTGATGCGCCCCACCAGGCGCACGTACCCCTCCTCGTCCGCCACGCCGATGTCGCCCGTGTGGAACCACCCGAACCGGAACGCCGACTCGTTCGCCTCCGGGTTGTTCTTGTACCCCTGCGTCACGTTCGCCCCCCTCACGCACACCTCGCCGGCCTTCCCGGGCGCCAGCCGGTTGCCCTCCTCGTCCAGGATCGCCAACTCCTGCCCCGCCGCCCGCCCCACCGACCCGGGCTTCCGCGGCCCGTCCTGCGTCAGCGGGTTCGACGTCATCATGTGGGACGCCTCCGTCATCGCGTACGCCTCCAGCACCGGTGCGCCGAACGCCGCCTCCAGCTTCTCCAGGATGGCCGGCGCCAGGGACGCGCTGCAGCTGCGGATGAACCGGAGCGCCGGGTACCGCGCCTCAGGCTTGGACGCGTGGCGGTCGATGATGATCTGGTGGATGGTGGGCACGGCGGTGTACCACGTGGCACCTGCCGCGCGCATGTCGGTCCAGAAGGTGGACGACGAGAAGCGACCGGCGGCGGGGAGCGTGACGGAGGCTCCGGAGGCCAGGGAGCCGAGGAGCCCGCAGAGGAGGCCGTGCACGTGGAACAGCGGGAGCACGACCACTGTGGCGTCCGTCTCGACCAGGCGGTACGCGCCGCGGATGTTCTGGACGGACGCCGCGAGGTTGCGCTGCGTGAGGGGCACCCCCTTGGGGCGGCTCGTGGTGCCGGAGGTGTGCAGGAACAGCGCGACGTCGGACGGGTCGTTGGAAAAGGCCGAATGGTCTTGGACGGCGGAACGCGCGCTCGAGAGTCCGGCGAGGTGGACCGGGCCGGTGGCGTCCTTGACGCTTGCGGTAGCGTGGGCGAGGCCGAGCTTGGCGGCGGCCGCCTGAGCCGCGACGTTGCCCTCGGCGTTGGTGATGAGGAGGCGCGCCTCGGAGTCGGAGAGGTAGAAGTCGAACTCCTCTTGCGTGTAGGCCGGGTTCAGCGGCGACGCCACCCCGCGCGCACGGATGACCGCCAAGAACACGATCACCAGCTGCATGTCGAATAATCATCACAGTGCACGTCCGATACAGGAACCCATCATCTCACTATAATACAGAACGATCGACCGATGCTTACCTCCACTGTGTTGGGGAAGGAGAGCGCGACGACGTGCCCCGGGAGGACTCCGGCATCTGCAGCGAGGCGCGCGGCCGCAGCATCGACGAGCGCGTCGAGCGCGGCGTGCGACAGCTCGAGCTTGCCCGGGACGGCGACGGCGCGGCGCGAGGGGAAGGCGGCGGCCGCCTTCTTGAGCAGGGTGGTCACCGTCAGGGTCTCCATGGGCCCTTGTGCGATGATGCGTGCTCGCGTGCGGCAGTGAGCGCTTCAATTCCCTGTGTAGAGCAGGTGAGTTCGTCAGTCTGTTTGCGAGTCTGGCGCAGCTTGGCCTTGTGAAGTAGGCCGTCGGTTGGCGTCTATATACCCCGTCCGGTCTAGTATAGTTGTAGCTTGGAAAGTTGGACACTAAAATCAGGTATCCTGCTACTTTTTTTTGTCCTTGACGTGTTCGGAATTCCTGCTAATTGTGTTTTGACAAATGGGTGACTAAGCAGGAGCAAATCAAGACAAAAAAACAGCTCTGCTTTCCTCAGCTTTTGCAAAAAAGGTTTTGATAAGTTTCTTCCGGATGTTTTTATTGTTGAAATCATCCAAATCTAGGACCATTGGATCATTGTTGAGATTTGGGAGTATCGATCACATCCAATCTTATGATTTGATCTAACGGCCCGGTGATTTCCGGGTGGGGTATCCAACGGTCTAAAATTTGGATGATAGCTAACACAAAAACATCCGGATGATACCTATACACCGACTGACCATCGCAAGTGTCACGAGTGCGGTTGCAGCTGTGGACATTGGTAAAAGTAGGCTGGTTTTCATTCCCACGATTAGCTGACGACGACGGCGGCGGCATGTCCTGCTCTTGTGCGTATGTACTGTCACCTGACCTGAGCACACTACTAGAAATCTAACTTTTGCCGAGGGTAATGTATAATAGCCTACAGACTGTAGGTAATAAAATGGTGGCCGACGGTTGTTCGTATTCCCGACGGTTATATAAAGAACAGTCGGTTATTACATTAATGGCTGACGGGGAAAGACATTTACCGAGGGGTAAAAACAACACTCGGCTAGACCAAACATTTACCGACGGGAGTACAAAATTTACCATGTGTAGAAATCTTACACTCGACCATTGCATGAAATGACCGACGGGGATTACATGTACCAAGGGTGTAAATAAAACACTCGGCAAGGGTAAGACTTTGCCGACAGGGTAAAAAATTTACCATGGGTGTCTAGTTTACACTCGGCCAATATCATCAATTACCGACGAGGTACAAAATATACCATGGGTGAAAAGTTTACACTCGGTCATTGCAAGCAATTATTGGTGAGGATCTACATTTTACCTTTTTCATGAAGTTTTGTAGGTTTGATCGGTGAATTATAAAAAAAATATTGATGAAATCTACATTTTACACTTGTAATGAGAATGTTTATATACTACTACGATTAAAAAAATTAGTGTGAAAGCTCGACTTGATATGGCTGATATTTGTGATCGGCCAACTCTTAACTTATCTAAAAACTGCAATGGTCGGTGGCAGAAGCCAAGGGCAAAATATTGTGTAGAAAAGGATGATAAATTGACCATATTAAAATGGTTTAAAGAGTTTAAGTTTCCTGATCGTTTTGCAGCTAACTTAAGGAAAGCTGTGAACTTGGCTGAGCGTAGATTTATTGGACTAAAAAGTCATGACTATCAATAGTGAATTCGAAGTGCACCCTTATGTGCGCTCCCGTAAGCCATCAACAGTGATTGGTGCACTACTGCGACGACTATATCCTGATCCAATTGGGCGTGGTGATGAGAGGAGGCCTGCACTTACTTGGGAGGATTATAAGTGGTCTCCCAATCCACAAAGAGTATTATCGCAAGCTGAAAGAATCAAGAGAGAGTTTTGGGTAAATTTTCTTGCATAAGTTTTTTAATAGCCATCATGCATAAATGCTAAACATTATTATTTTTCTATGTTTTGGCAGTACCGTTTCAGGTGTGATCCAAGCGATAAGGATAATGCAGATATTGTCTTGGAAGAGAATTTCAAAAAGAAAGTGCCACAAATGCTGTTTGAAGAGAAAAAAAAGAGCGATGAACATGCTATATGCAAATGACAACATCCCTCCAGAAGACATTGATGAAGAGGCAAATCATTGGCCTATAGTGCTGAAAGTGCATCTAGGCCCCTCATTTTATTTTGGTGATTAATGATGACACAATTAAAGTGATCTAATGCTTCAACTAAGAATAATGCAGTTATCGAGATCACTTCAAGCTTGGAATAAGATTGGACGCTCCTTAGCACTTCAAAGTTCGAGAAAACAGCATCAAGACGAAGACTTGTAATTTTTATATTGTTTTGAGTCTTAAGGATAGCCGTACTATTAAGAGGATGCGACGGAAAATCGGTTTTAGGATGTGCATGTGCTCAACATCAAAACTTGCATACAAACTAGCACTCAAACACTTGCATTTTCCAAAATCTGGAATTCAAACCGAGCCTGTTAACTCGGAGAGTCCGGACATTATGTCCGGAGTATCCGGACAATTTGTCCGGAGTCTCCGGGTTGAACCCCTCGGTCACTTTGGGTTCCAGATTATCCGGAGTATCCGTACATTTTGTCCGGAGTCTCCGGGTTATAAGTCCGGACACTCCGGCCTGTACAAAATCGAGAGTAACGGCTAGTTTTTGAACTGACTATTTAAAGCCCCCACTCTCTCCCAACGGCTAGGAACTGGATTAAGCTCATTCATTGCAGCATTCAAGCCACTCCTAACATCTTCCAAACATTCAATAGAGCTCATACTTCCTCCCACCATTAGATTTGATTGTTGATCCATTTTGGTGAGGAGAGGAAGAAGTAAAGTGCTAGGTGCATTCATTTCTAGTTGTTGAGCACTAGTTCATCCTCCAAGCGATTCTTCGTGGTGTTATTACTCTTGGAGGTTGAAGGTCTCCTAGACGGCTAGGAGTCACCGGGAGCTACCAACGCGTGTGGTGAGCCCCGGTCGTTTGTGAAGGCGAGTCTCGCCTCCGAAAGGGAAGAGACAAGAAGTGAAGCCGGCGAGTGCATTTGTGCAACACCGGGAGGAAAGCGGGTTGAAAGAGACCCCGGCTCAAGTGCGACCGAGCCACCTCAACGGAGACGTAGGATTCCCTTCAAGAATCCGAACTTCGGTGAAAAATTCGTGTCCCTCTCTTTCACGTTTACTTCCTAGTCGAGCTTGTGTGAATTTGTTTTTGTAAAGCTAGATCTAGCTCCTTGCTTAGCTTTGATTCAAATCCATATTAGCTTTTGATCTAAGTTGCTCTTGCTATCTCTTTATTGTAGTTTATTATGCTTGCTAGAGTAATCTTAGTCGCGCTCCCGAGCCAGCTAACCCGGAGTATCCGGATAAATTACCGGACACTCCGGACAAGTCGGAGACTCCGGACCAAATACCCGGAGACTCCGGATTGACCAGTTCGGCCAGTTTTAATTCCGCTGCGATTTTTTAATCCGCCTATTCACCCCCCCTCTAGGCGACATCGTTGGTCCTTTCAAGTGCAGGCTTTGATTCATGCTAGGCCAAGTGACTTTGCAGATGAGGATACTTGGCGTTTACTATGTGAGTATTGGAGTACACAAGAATTCAGAAAGAAGTCTTTAAATGGCAAGCGGAATAGGCTAGCTAGAGGAGATAATATCTACCATTATGGAGGGTCAAGAGGCTTGGTTGCTACACGACAATTCTTGGTTAGGGATGGCAGTTTTACCCATGGGTTTGGGTACCGATGGGTTTGGGTACCCATGGGTACCCGACCCGATAAGGATGGGTATGGGTAGCATTTTAAACCCATGGGTTTTTGGGTTTGGGTACCCGATAAGGTCACAGGATGGGTGTGGGTATCAGTTTATACCCATGGGTACCCGATGGATATCCTATGACAAACGGGCCCCACTTTTTATTATATATATATATTAGAAAATCAAAACCCTAACTCACTAATTTACCGCCACAATCTTCTCGCTTCCTTCAGAATCCCCTGCCGCAATTCCTCATGCACCCCTCTCTCTCGGTAGTCGGCTCTCCCTCCCGCCACCGCCACCGCCTCTCCCTTTGGCCCCATCCCTCACCCTCTTCACCTCCTCGCTCCCATGGCCCCTATCACCCCCACCTTGGTGGCTCAGCTCCCTTCGGCTCCCTCCCTTAGGGTCGGCCATCCGCATGACGGTGCTACCGGTGGGAGGGCCGATCCCACCGTCGTGCCTGCGTGACTATGTGGCGCTGATAGGTCGCTCCCTTCCCTCTCCAACCAGGTATGGTTGCCCTCTCTGCTTCCCCTTCCCCGATTCCACCTTCGGTTGTGTCATGCCCTCCCCCTCCGGTGGCTACGGCGACTACGGTCAAGCATATTTGTTTGTTGCTATAGATACCCATGGGTACCCATTGGGTATCGGGTACCCATTGGGTTTGGGCATGGATACAGATTTATACCCGAAAAGCTTAATGGGATTGGGTGGGCAACACTTTATTTGGGTTTAAGTTTGGGTATGAAACGGTGGTACCCGGAGGTACCCACCCGATTGCCATCCCTATTCTTGGTTAGCAAACCATTATGTTTCTATTTCTACAATAATGCATTGCGCACTCAAACTTATTTTTTTTAATTGTAGAAACACAAAACTGGAGAAGACCCTGGGCTTGCTGGTTCATGGCAGTACACACATAGAATGCAACAAGGGAGTAATAAAGAGCTATGTAGTCAAAAAGCCAAAGATGTTTGGGTGAGTTCCAATCTAATGTGTTGTAGAAAATTGGTTTGATTTACTAATGACCTTTTCCCTCTTTTTGATGTGTGAAAGGAACAATTCTCATCTGGCATGGAAAAAGAACATGGAGAAAATTGGCAAGCTGAAAGGCATGATTTAGATGCTAGTGTCATCTATAACTTTACAGGTCAAATGCCACATGGTAGGCTAGCCATTGGTAATGAAGTATTTAGTCGTAAAGACAAGGCTACCACAAAGTCAAGGAAAAGGACTTTATCACAATCAAGTAGCAATGCTTGAGAGATTTATCTAGAAAGGAAGGTTGCAAGTTTACAAAGAGAGAATGCTTCTTACCGTCGCATGGAGAATGTTGTGAGGGTAATATTTTGTTTATTATGAATTAAATTCACAAATAGAAGAATGCATATCACTCATCTAGGAATATTGCAGGCATTGGCTGCAAGAGGAGGATTGGACTATGATACATTGACAAATGCGTTGGTATGCTAACTTTCTAGTGGCTAGTAACTTCATAAAACAATTTATTACATGTTGACTATGACCTTCGTTGCCATCATATGATAAAATTAAATTTACCTGGTTAAACATATATTATTTTACTTATATTTTTTCCTTCATGTTTCTTAGGACACTTCCGGTTCAGATGCTGGATTTATGGAAGAACAAGAATGGGATAATCATGACAGTAATGACAAGGTTAGCTATGTCTTTTTAAAAATATTCTTGTGAAGGTTTAATGAAAAGATTAGATAGTAAATAGTAGACTGTTACTTATATTGCTTAACAACTAACATATTCTCACCATTGCTACAGAGTGCTTGTGGTCAAGAACGCGGCGACAACAATCCTACAGGACAAGGAGGTGAAGATGACACTGATGGTGATTATAGCATGGGAGAACCTGTTGATGATTAAATGGATTGTCGTGTTGACTGAAATTAGTGTGTGCTGATTATTTGTGACATATTAGAGTTTAAGTTTGGTGCTCGTTGTTTATCTTATGGTTTTCAATATTTTAGTATTAGTTAAGGACATCTTGTAAGCTGGGAATTATTTGTGTCGATGGATGATATTATCTAAACAATATATATGGTTATATTAGTTGTTTGACATATGGCAATGTTCGATGGTTATATCAATTATATTTCTCTGTGTATATGGCACTAATTCATGTATTTCAATAAATTTTTTGATTGAAAAAAATCATTTCCGAGCGTTGTTACATCATTTGCCGATCTTTTAATGGTACCTCGGTTTAAATCTTTACCGAGGGTCAATAATGAGTTACGGTTTAAAAACGCACAACAATATATTTGCTGACAGTTCTGACAACTGTTGGTAATATAGTTTGCAAGGGTTTTCATTAGCCGAAGGTTTCGTACACCGTAGGGCAAATAAATCTCCTACGGTGACTAAGGCCCTGTTTGGCAACTTGGAACCGAGTTGTTTCTACTAAAATCTAGGAGAAACCCAGCCAAACGGGCTAAAACTCGGAACGATTCTCCTCGGAACGTTTCTACTTTTTCCACACCGTGGTTGAATCACACTCAACCCCGTTTCACTAGTTTCTACTAGAATTTGGAACCGTACCAAACGGTTTGCAGAAAGTGATTCTGATTCTACCTGAAACGTTCCTACCAAGAATCTGAAACCATTTCCGTTTCTACTAGAATCTGGCACCGTACCAAACGGGGCCTAAACCTTCACCAAGTATATCACCGAGCATTCATAATTCCCGACGGTTTGGCAAAACGGACGGCAAATGACTTTGCAACGGTGTTTCAAACCTTCACTAATGATGTAACCGAGAGTTGCTTTTAGGCCGACGGTGAGGCACAACGGACAACAAATACATCTCCGACGGTGTTTTAAACCTTCGACCATTGTATAACTGAGCGTTCCTATTTCCCGATGGTGAGGTAAAACTCTTGCAGACGTGAATCCCAACAGTGAAGAAACCACTCGCGTATGTAATCACCGAGAGCCATGCAAACCAACGGAAATCAAATGACCGATGGTACCGTCGGCCATCACACCAATGCCCTACGAGGTTTTGCCGAGGGGAGTTTCTCGACGGTAGACACTCGGCCATGTAAGTGGCCTACGGTTTTTGCTGATACCCGACGGTTTTCTAGTAGTGGCACCGTCCGGGACCAAGGGTGGGCGGCAGATCATCTGTCTGGATTGAGCCCAAGCGATTGATTTGGGACCAACCGAAGCCAAGTCGGGCGATTCGCGGGCTCTGCGGCACAACCACCATTGGAGCTGTATTTTACTCGAGAAATGGAATGCTCGAATCTGAATAAATCTACCTGCACCGTCAGCAATCCAACCGTACCGTAAAGCAAGATTGCCGGAGTAGAACAACCCCGCAATTGCTTTTGGTTGGTGAGTACTCCACTCCTGATCAGTGCTCCTTCCGTTTAGAGATACGAAGACCTCTCGTAATTGAGATGATCTTATTTAGAGCTAAAAGATTTGTATATAGATTTAATGAGGTATTTTCTAATATATGTTTATTTATTCTCTCTCAACCATACGTATTTATTCATTAATACCACATTCACAAAGTATTATATATCATCTTCAAAGATAATTAAGTATGGATATTAAAGTATTTTCTCTCATATTTTTTAAATTTTATTGTATATAAAATTAAAATGCATACATATAAACTAGAACGCCACCTACAGAGAGGGCCAAGTGTTGTAGTACGTTGGTAGCTAAGCTGCCGGTAGACGACTGGACGTCCACATCTGCAGCTTAAGTCGGCATTGCTCCAGGTGGCTCTCCTAGAAACAACTCGGCATTGGCAGTGACAAACAATAAAAGTCCGTGCACATCAACTCAACCGAGAACATGTGGTGGGTGAAGTCGCGCCGTTAACCGATCGCTCAGGGCATGTCCAATGGTAGAGCCAACTACTGGCTATAAGAAAGCTCCATGTCACTTATAGCTAGTTTAAAGACAAGCTCTCCAATGGGTTGGCTATAACATATTCTCCAACATTAAATGTGGGTCCACATGTAATTGTCTTTTATTTTTCTTGGAAAACACTATAGCCTGGCTCTTAGTTAAGAGCCAGCTCTTGTCTCTCTCCTCTACTTCTCTCCTCCACATAAGCAAAAAGATGAGATGGACTCATTATAGCCTGCTGACATGTCTCCATTGGGGATGCTCTCATGTACGTACTCCAGCTGCTTGCATGTGTCGAGGTACGGCCGCGACGCGTGGATGTGGCGGGCGAAGCCGATGGATGGAGCGCGCGTTGGGACAGGCGGGACGATCAGCCAGCCGACGATTCCGCATTGGCGATCTAGCCGGTCATTGTTCCGGTCTTAAGGTGGCGTGCTACGCTCTCTATCGTATCGGTCTCGATTTGCTTGCTTTTATCGTCTACCACCGGCCTAGTCACGATCAGGATTTAAAAGATCGATAAAAATCGTTCGATTTTCGTTCGTATCGACGTGATCCGACTTCTAAAACCACTCGACAAACCATCCAATTCAAAAAACTATCATCGGTCTGGCCACGATAAGGATTTAAGAAATTATAAAAATCGCTCGATTTTCACCCATATCAACGCGATCGGATTTCTACGCTACAATCCCGGTAATGTACTTGTCCCGCGCACGCCACACCATCCGCCGCGCCTCCGGTCCGTGGAAACTCACGCGCTACAGTACCTCCCACGGTACTGTAGCATGGAAGGTGTTTTTTCCGCTATACTGTAGCACATAAGGTACCTTTCGCGGTGCACATGAGACTATTTTTGTAATTTTTTGCAGGAGAGGGGCACATAGGTGAACATTTCATGAACAAGAAGGGGAGATGGAGAGGGAGTCGGTGGGGGTCGAGCCGCCAAGGTGGGGATGAAGGGGGCTGAGGTGGGGGTGAAGGGGGTGACACAGGGGAAGGAAAGACCAGTGTGGCGAGGTCGGCGAGGGCCGAGTGGGACGATACGGTAGCTTTTACTGGGGGTATGGGGAGAGGTCGAGAGGAAGAGTTCTGCTGGGGGAGAGAGATAGGGAGAGTTAAGATTGTTTTTTTTAATGAGGCCCACATGTCATAGAATACCCATTGGGTACCCACGGGTACAAATTGGCACCCACGCCTATTCTATGATCTTATTGGTATCCAAACCTGAAAACCTAAGGATATGAAGTACTATCCATGCAAGTCCTTATCGGGTCAGATACGCAAACCCATGGATAAAACTGCCACCATATGTGGTACATACTCCCTCCGGTCACAAATATTTATTGTTTTGGATATCGTCATGGTCTCCAAAATACAACTTTAATCACTAATTTCTATTATAATATATCTGTAAAATACAATAAAATTATAATATTATAAAAATACTTTTCAAGACAAATATGAGCGTAGGGTGGCACAACATAAAGTCACTAACACACACACTGAGGGCTAAAGTTCTAACATGAGCGCACATTAGCAGCTATGTAGATGGGAGGAACTCAAAGGTGTGGGCGGTGAAAATAGGTACAAACCTAGGCGGCTTGGCGATGTGAGCCGAGGGCAGCACAACAAACTCCACGTGGTGACAACGACTTGGCAAGAGAGAAGCCCAGATTAATGGCAGGGAGAGATAGAGGAGGGTGAGGGGATGCTCCAGTAGGGAGGAATTGAGACAAGACAGACCGTGCAAAGAATGGCCGCGACGACAGTTGATTTTGGCCGAACTTGTGGAAGATGGTGTTCCGGCGAGCGTGGTTGCGTAGTGACGATGATAATCAAGGCTATAAATAGGCTTTTTCTGCTGAAGACACCTCTCTAAAGATGACAATTACTATTCCTTCAAAGCTATAAATAGGTTTCTCCTGCTGAAGGAGCAAGGGGTAACAACAGACTGATCAACCAACAATAGCAATTGCAATAGCAAGAAGAACACAAGATAGCACTAGGCGATCTTGTGATTTGCCACTCTGTACTTTTTCTAGTGAAAAGCAATGCAATCCAATTTCCATCCATCTCTAATTCCCCTTTTAATGTCATTTGAATAAATAAAGACAACCCAAATACATTCGTAAGCTCGATTTAGGGACCCTAGGTCAGGAACATCGACACGTAGCACTGAAATCAAAAAAGGATAATAGCGAGTGAGGGGTGGAGCACGCCGTGATGTGTTTGGATTTTAGAGTATCTCATCAGAGCGGAAGATGTGTGGCATGCCAGATGGGGAAGGAGGTAGCATCTCAGTGGCGTCTTTCCTGCCTTGATTCGAGCTTAGGGGAGGGAGATGGACGCATGGGGGTTAGAAGGGGTGTGGTGGGCGAGATGGTGAAGGCAACGCAGCTCAAGCAAAGCTTAAATGGGTTTACTTAACAAGCTGCTATGTTTGTTAGTTATGCTTACGAAGGAAGGTGATGGAGGCGACAAGAAATCGCGGCGGTGATGAGAGCTCGTGATGGGCATGCCTTGGACATGATTTGCACCGTTTTTATCAGTTGAGAGGTCGTGTTCTACCGGATTTTACAAATAGTAGACGAAAATTAGGTGGCATGAAATCATTTAAACAAACAGTTTCAAAAATAAATATACTGTAGCTGCCTATCTCTCCGAGAATACAGAGATATATAGATGACTACAATTTATATGAGCTCATCGTGTGATCGTGCAGGCTGGACAGGTCAGCATCAGATAACTGAAACTTGGCACGATTGTGTCTAGCCCTTGCTCGACGCCAACTAGTACTACCACTTGCAAGATGATGACACTTGAAACGGTTTTGTCCAGTCTCCACTCTCCACACACAGCCTTCTTCGTGAAGAAATTGAAGTGCGGCTGAGCTAGGCATGCATCTACAGACTACAGAGTATCATGGAAGAAAAGAAATAAAAAGAAATGTTGGTTGATTTTATCATGCGTTTTCTTGTTCAAAAGACCTTTATCATGCGTAGCTTCGTTGTTGCCTCGTTTGAGGTCGTCCGCTTGGGCAATGGGCAGCATGTCTTTTGACAGCACGATCGAAAATGCCGGTGTAAAGGCCAAGATGCGGTCAAATTAAGGTGATGCTGTGGAGACAGATATTTTGTAGGAGCTACGTACGTCGAATTTTCAAACCATGCCATGTACGTGTCTGTATACATAACAAATTCAAATAGCTAAACCCAAGGATGACATGTAAAACCAGGCATCTATGAGTCTTGAATAGTGCGATCTGTATTTAATTTAGGCCTTTGTATTGGGTCGATTTTCAACCATGGCCTTAATTCCCTGCCTGTATATCAACCATCACACAAATCTCTCCTTTGCACATAGCACACATGAGGACGGCCTCTCTATATAGAGATGAACCCTTTCGGCCTCTTGGATAGAAAGACATAAGACGCCCTTAGGATAGTTCTGAGCTGAATAGGCCTCTAAATATCCAAACAGACCGTTTTAGAGGCCGTGGTTGGAGAGAGTCTAATAATGTTACCTAGATAGGATTTTGTTTGTTTTAAAACCAAATACATAATATTTTCTTTGTTGCCTAAGTAACATAGGCCCTCTTTGCAATAGCCCATATCCGGTTTCTGCTTAAAAGAAAATCAAATTATTTAACAAATGGAAGGGTTTTGGACAACTTCTCCCCCGATTAGAAACTGTCCTCTACGTAGAATTAGGCCCCGTTTGGCGATTTAGAACCAAGCCGTTTCTACTAGATTTTGGAAGAAACCCAACCAAACGGACTAAATCTCGAAACGATTTTCCTCGGATCATTTCTTCTTTTTCCACTTGATGGATGAATTGGTCTCAACCCAGTTCCACTCGATTCACAGAATCCAACCTGAAACGTTTCTACTAAGAATCTGGAACCGTTTCCGTTTCTACTAGAATCTGGAACCGTACCAAACAGGGCCTTAGAATCCGGATGTCATCTGATTCTCGTCGTCCCAGTTCTCTAACTCTACGCGCAACCGATCCGACCCGCTTCTCCCACAATTAAAAGCAACTTCTTCCATAATCCAGAATTTATACAATTAAAAGCTGTTTTTTTTCCCCTTTTGACGCAAAGGCCAACTATTTGGATCTTTAGAAGACGGAAAGGCCAAAATCAGTCGCATATGACCCAGGCAGGCAGGTAGGTCTTAGTTTGGATAGGAGTCCAAATTTCCAAAAACTCCAAAACTATAAATAAACTGTACAAATGGGCTTGTAGAAAACTACAAAGAGAAGCATCCCATCAGTTGCGACTTGCGAGTCTTCGGGGTGTGGCCCTACCGTTCAATGGCACTTTCCCGTCCAATAAGAAAAAAAAGAAAAATCTGTGAAGGGCGGCCCAAGGTTCATCTTTTCTCTCTTTTTTTAAGAAAATAAGACAATTTTCGTTTTTAGATTATCGGAAAAAATCGCTCAAAATTCGGTAGAAAATCGTTAGATATCGCATGGTTTTAAAATTCAAAAATTTGAAGAAAAAAATTCCGATTTTCACTATTCAGTTGAATGTTTCTCGAAGCCGATTTTTTTGAGCGATTTTCTCTCCGATTTTCTTTCATTTTTGACCGATTTTATCCCGATTTTTACCGGCCAATTGATTGTTTCTCGAAGCCGATTCCTTGAGCGATTTTCTTTCGATTTGCACCGATTATCGCGATATTTACGGGCCATAATTTTTTTTTGAATTTTTGAATTTAATCGATTTATCGGCCGGTTTTAAAAGTCTAACCCCTTCGATATGATCGAAAATCGCGATTTTCTGCGATTTTGCGAACCCTGGGCGGGCCTCCATTAACGAACTAGCACTCAATGTTTTTTCCAAAATTAATTATATCATTTTTTTTTTGGCAAATTTGGCCTCCAGTGTAGTGGACTGGGAGCACTAAAATGCCATGGTGCGACACATGGCATAATGGTGCAACTCTGCTTAGCGAAATTCAAATTAAAAAAATAGTAATGCAGCAGTACTGTAGTGTTGAATTGCTACAATACAGCTGCACATGTTGTAGCATGATGTCTTTTTTAATCCACTGAGCGGAGGCGTGGTATTTGTATTTTCCGCGCTCCTCGTACGCAGTATTTACCAAATTTTCGTTGTTGTAGCTTCTAAGATTTTTTTTTAGAATTAGCTCTGTGCTATTTTTTCCAGGGGCCCAATTTATAGCCAAAATAATTTTTAAAAAATAATATTGATCTGAACCGTAAATAATATCTTTACGAAACCCATATTTGTGGTAAAAAATATAACATATTTGGGCCCGCATAATATATTTGAAGACCCATATTCTGCAGGGGGCATAATATAACACAATATATTTGAGAACCCATATTATACGGGTCAAATTACCGTCAATAGTTATGCACCGTCAATAATTCGGCTGGTTCAATTACCATCAATAATATATATTTTTTGCGGGCAATATTTTTTATTAAGTTTATTAGGTTTTATAAATACATTACAATAAAAATTAATGATCAAAGCTGTTTTCTGATATATATTTTATGAGGTCATTTTATGCCTTTCTATATAGGGTAGAACTCTTCACTTTTGTAACCACTCCAATTTTTTTTCCCCAGAATTAGCTAGCGTGCGATTTTTTCTATTATAATGTATTTATATAACATAATAAAATTATAATATTTTTTCCTAGAATTACTCTCCACTCAGCTAATTAAAAAATGTTGTGATGTAGTACAATGCAGTGGTACTGCAGCAATACAACACTACAGTACGTTGCATTGTTATTTGTTTAATTTTGAATATGGCTAAGTGGAGGCGCGACAATACCACATGTTGCACCGTGGCATTGCAACGCTTTCCGTTCACTGCACTAGGGGGCCAAATTTTGCAAAAAAAAAAAAAACCCCAACAAGGGACTAGTCTAGATATTTTTTTTGAGGGCTACAACAGTGAACCTTTCTCCATTAATATATGGATTCTGGCACATTATCCTGCCTACTACGACACACATAATTGCTGGTGTAACCCACACGGTCATACCCATCCTAAGGCTGTAAAACAACTCAACTTCAACTCAGTCTAGGCTCGATTTGAGCTTGGTTTGAGTCCAAACAAGCCAAATTTGAGTTTAATCCCAAGCTCACGAGATTCATCGGGCTAAGCTCGACCTCGAATAGCTCGCGAGACTGGTAAATTTATAAATCATTTGTTAAATATTACTATAGTTAATTCTTACTGGGCAAAGTTCGAGCTTAAGCATTTCTTATTGTTAAAAAATGGTTCATTTTGAATTGTTTATTATTACTAAGTTTGAACCGAGTCGAGCTCGAGTCAAGATCCACGCTCAAACCCTAACCCAAGCTTATACAAGTTTAGCTCAAGTTTTTACTAAACTCAAACTTAGAAGGTCATACCTGCTTAAGCTCGAATTGTTTACAAGCCTACCCATCCATACATACGTGAGGTTGCCTTCCACCATGGGCTCCACTCCACTCCACCCCGCACACGGCTCATATCCCAACCACGTGGCGTGTGCTTGGCTTGAAGTGCCGGTGGATGAGTTCACGAGGAGGAGCGTGTGTTATTTTTGCATATATATAAGACTCGGAGATGTGCAATGCGCAACACAGGCACGTGCGACGTGACTTGCTTACGAGCCACCGGTGGGTCAGTTCCCTTGAGAGGTTGCCTCCCACTGGCCAAACTGCGGTATGGCGAGTCCCGCTCGGCCTCCACCCCAATACCCCATCCCGCCGCACGCGGCCCATACCTCAGCCGGGAACAAGCCCTATCTCCAGTGGCTTCCCGTCCCCTCCAAATCCCTTCGCGAACAGATCCTGTCTTTCCAAATGATTCCCTTCACGATTCCTCTTCGGAAGGATTTGTGCGATGAATCCCTATAGAAAGGGATTCTCTCTCCAATCCCAGAGAAAAATCCCTTCGAGGGGATGCTGTTGGAGATGATAGGAAATAAAGGGAATGAAAGTGGGGAAGGGAATAGGGAAGTGAATGGAATGAAGGGAAATTGCTGGAGATAGTTTAGACCATCTCCAACCATATTCCCTTCATTTCATTCCCTTTTCTGTTCTCTTTCCTCATTCCCGTTCCCTTTATTTTCCCTCATCTCTAATAGATTCCCTTTAAAGAAAATTGTATAGGGAAAGGAGAGAGAATCCCTTGCTAGAGAGAATGGAAGAGGGAATCTCTTCACGAAGGGGATGCTGAAGGGAATCCGTTGGAGCGCTGAAGGGAATGAGAATCACTTCGCGGAGGGAATGGGAGAGGGGAAGGGACACTGTTGGAGATGGTCTTACCACGACTGCTGCGCTACAGTAGCACATCATGTTTTCCTACCGAACAACCTTTTCTCAGCATATTTCTCAATTAAGCGTCTCGATTAGTCCCTTTATTAATCACTTTAATTACTTTATCGTTTAATTAAGCCACTAATTAAGTCACTACCGAGCTAGGCTTGCTTGGCTGATCCTGTTGCGTGGAGGTGACCTATTAAGCTTGGAGGTGCCGCTGCCAGTCTTTCGCAGTTGAGAAGAGATCATTTTTGTAAAATTAGTCCAAGGAGTTGATTTTGTTTTTAAAAAACGTCGAGCGGAAAAAAAAGCAAAAATATCGACGAAAGACATGTAAAAGGGGAAAAGAAATAAGAGAGGTATTTCTATGTTTTTTTTAAAGTTGCACAAATATTAATATATAAATAAAAATTAGATGATAATTATTATCTCTTTGCTTATTTTAATATTCGTATAATCTGTATTAGAAGAAAGGGGGCCTATCCAGTGCAATCAAAGGTTTGGTGCAATCTAACTAATTTTTTTAAAAAAAAATTCTGAAAAAAATCATTGATGTACATCTCAACTTACCCCATCTACGTATAAAATTTCATGATCAAATTAGTCTTATGCTAGAAGTTACAAAAAAAGACAAATTTCTAACAAACTTTTACAGTTTAAATGCACCCCAAATTTATCTTTTTTTTTGTAACTTCTAGCATATGACAAATTTTATCATGAAATTTTATACGTAGATAGGGTAAGTTGGGATGTACATAGAATTTTTTAAAACTTTTTTAGTTAAATTGCACGATAATTACATCAAAACTTTGATTACACTGGATATGCCCCTAAAAGAAAAAGCACATAAACCTGCTCAAGAAATAATGGCATTAGCGGAAGCGAAGGAAGAAATAAGGGAGAATAGTAGAACTGTAGAAGAAACCAAACAGATATAGGGCGGCGCACGAGGAGCGCGTCTCCGTCTCGTACACTACGCATTGCTGTCAGAAAAAGCTTCCACCAAAACCCCAAGGGGTGCCTCCCTCTTCTCTTCCCATTTAGCGTTCCCAATCGCCATCTCAACGACGACGCCATGGGAGTGGGGTGAAGAACCGAGGGAGGCGGTCGGTGGTCTCGGACTTGTCCGGCATTGGGCCGGATTTGCCTAGATCTGGGCGTCGTCAAATCTAGAGGTGAGCAGATTTGGACCTCACTTCGTCTTTTTTTCTTTCAATCTTGGCTCGATTCGGGGTCCTATGATGCCGCGCGTGTGTGATCATAGGATTTCGGGGGCGGGGGGCGGTGTTGGGGTTTGTTCGATGTTCCTGTTTGGTCTCGAGCACCGAATTTGTGGTTGTTAGGTACCATTGCTCTCTTCTGCATATTCTTTACGATAGTTAACTGATCTCTCCGATTCAATAAATTAGTGTCCCCTTGGCGCTTTATGTGAAAAGTTTGATGTGCTTGTTGCTTCGGATACGCGTCCAGAAATAAAATAATAATCTACTGATTCCGTACGTGTCGCCTTCAGCTGTGATCTCCAAAACTTCACGGTCAGTGAGCAGTGTTAGCGATTGCCGCGAGCTTATGGTCCCAGGGTATTTAGTTTGTGGATGTCTCCATTGGACGTGGACTGTTTCGATATTTCCAACGAAATGGAAAATCTGCACCCTTTAGAGAAATGGAAAATATACTTACTCTGCTTTCAGTTACTCATTTTGATATTGTTGTGCAAGTGTAATTTCAGTTTGTTTGATTTGTACATGCTATTAAAGTTGTTTTTTTTTAATTACTGTTACAAAAAAAATCTGTGGCTGGTGCAGCCAGTTCATGAATTACTTTTATGCAATGGTGCTAAAGGTATTTTTCTTTTGTGCAGTACGGTGTAGGAAATCACAACAATATCAGAGGCAATGGCGACATATAAGTTGGGTGTGGAGATCGTAAGCGCCCATGACCTGATGCCCAAGGATGGGCAAGGTTCTGCAAGTGCCTGTGTCGATCTTACCTTTGATGGGCAGCGGTTCCGCACGGCTGTAAAGGAGAAGGATCTGAACCCAGTGTGGAACGAGCGCTTCTACTTCAACGTCTCGGATCCTTCTAATCTTCCTAAGCTCGCTCTTGAAGCATATGTCTACAATGTCAACAGATCCACGGAAGCTTCCAGGTCCTTCCTTGGCAAGGTCAGAATTGCGGGAACCTCATTCGTGCCCTTCCCTGATGCCGTTGTCATGAATTATCCACTGGAGAAGCGTGGGATGTTCTCGCATGTGAAAGGGGAACTGGGTCTGAAAGTATACATCACCAATGACCCTTCCATCAGAGCTTCAAACCCAATTCCGGCAATGGATCCCGTTTCGAATAATGCTCCTCCCATTCCAAGCCCAGCTGAGCAAATAGCAGCTGATATAACCGGTACTAATCTGAACACTTCTCAGGAACACAGGCCAGAAGTGAGAACCTTGCATAACATAGCTAAGGAGGTACATCATCATCACCTTGGCCATCCTCAAACTTCTTTTGCCGAGCAACTTTCCAAGTATGCTGTTGACCAAATGAAACCAGAACCTCAACCATCCAAGATTGTAAGATTGTATTCAGCAGCCTCCCAGCAGCCCATGGACTATGCACTCAAAGAAACTAGTCCGTTTCTTGGTGGTGGACAGGTTGTTGGTGGTCGGGTTATACGTGCTGAGAAGCATGCAAGTACTTATGACCTAGTGGAGCGAATGCAGTATCTATTTGTACGTGTGGTCAAGGCACGGGAGTTGCCTGACAGGGACATCACTGGAAGCCTTGATCCTTTTGTTGAAGTGAGAGTTGGCAACTACAGGGGCATAACTAAGCACTTTGAGAAGCAGAAGAGCCCTGAGTGGAATGCGGTCTTCGCTTTTTCTAGAGATCGTATGCAGGCATCTGTCCTTGAAGTTGTGGTCAAAGACAAAGATTTGCTTAAGGATGACTTTGTTGGCATGGTGCGATTCGATTTGAATGATGTTCCAATACGTGTGCCCCCTGACAGTCCACTTGCTCCAGAATGGTACCGGCTTGTGGATAAGAGTGGGGATAAGTTAAAGGGTGAGTTGATGCTTGCAGTTTGGATTGGCACCCAAGCTGATGAGGCATTTCCTGATGCATGGCATTCGGATGCTGCAAATCTCGATGATGCATCTGCTGTAACACACATGAAGTCAAAAGTCTATCATGCTCCCAGATTGTGGTACCTGCGAGTTAATATAATTGAGGCCCAAGATATTGTCATAACTGATAAGACCCGCTATCCAGATGTTTCTGTAAGAGCACAGGTGGGCCATCAGCACGGGAGGACAAAACCTGTGCAAGCTAGAAATTTCAACCCATTTTGGAATGAAGGCCTTATGTTTGTGGCCGCTGAACCTTTTGAAGATCACCTTATTCTCTCACTTGAAGATCGTGTAGGTCCTAACAAAGATGAGGTGCTTGGCCGTGTAATTATACCATTGACGATGATTGATAGACGAGCTGACGATCGTATTGTCCATGGAAAGTGGTTCAATCTTGAGAAGCCGGTACTTGTTGATGTGGACCAACTGAAGGAGGAGAAGTTCTCTAGTCGGCTTCATCTTAGCCTCTGCCTTGATGGAGGATACCATGTTCTGGATGAGTCTACAAACTACGGCAGTGACCTCAGACCAACAGCCAAGCAACTCTGGAAGCCATCCATTGGTTTGCTTGAGCTTGGAATCCTCGGAGCTCAAGGGATTGTTCCTATGAAAACACGAGACGGAAAAGGTTCATCAGACACCTATTGTGTTGCCAAGTATGGGTCAAAGTGGGTACGTACACGTACCATTATCAACAACCCAAACCCCAAATTCAATGAACAGTACACCTGGGAGGTCTATGATCCTGCAACCGTCCTGACTGTTGGTGTTTTTGACAATGGCCAGCTTGGAGAGAAGGATGGGGAGAAGACATCCAGTTCTAAAGATGCGAAAATCGGCAAGGTTCGAATTCGCCTTTCCACACTTGAAACTGGCCGTGTCTACACCCACTCGTATCCTCTCCTCGTTCTACATCCATCAGGGGTAAAAAAGATGGGTGAACTGCACCTAGCCATACGATTTTCCTCGACGTCATTGGTAAACATGGTGTACCTGTACTCTCGACCTTTACTACCGAAGATGCACTATGTACGTCCAATACCGGTGCTTCAGGTTGATATGCTGCGTCATCAAGCTGTCCAGATTGTGGCTGCCCGACTGAGCCGAATGGAGCCACCTCTGAGAAAGGAAGTTGTTGAGTACATGTCAGATTTTGATTCTCACTTGTGGAGCATGAGGCGAAGCAAAGCAAACTTCTTTAGACTGATGTCAGTCTTCTCAGGCTTGTTTGCAGTTAGCAAGTGGTTTAATAGTGTCTGTGCATGGAAGAACCCCATTACCACTGCGCTAGTCCACATCCTATTTATAATGCTGGTGTGCTTTCCGGAGCTCATACTTCCAACAGTGTTCTTGTACATGTTTCTGATAGGGGTCTGGAACTACCGTTATCGACCTCGTTATCCTCCACACATGAATACCAAGATATCTCATGCAGAGGCTGTTCACCCTGATGAACTTGACGAAGAGTTTGATACATTCCCGACAATCCGGAGTCCTGGGGTTGTAAAGATGAGGTATGATAAGTTGAGGAGTGTAGCTGGAAGGATACAGACTGTAGTTGGTGATATAGCAACTCAAGGTGAGAGGATCCAAGCATTGCTTAGCTGGAGGGATCCTCGGGCCACAGCAATATTTATCCTATTTTGTTTGATAGCAGCAATAGTCATGTATGTTACACCGCTCCAGGTTCTTGCAGCATTAGGAGGGTTCTATGTCATGAGGCACCCAAGGTTCAGACATAGGTTGCCTTCAATGCCAGTAAACTTCTTCAGGCGATTGCCAGCAAGGACCGACAGCATGCTATAAATAAGCCGCCATTTAATGGCCTTGTAATTGTAATCCCTGGAAATACTCCATGTCTATTGCTGTGGCCTGCTTGACTTCGTTGTTATTTATAATTCTGTGCTGTCCGGGACTGAAGAGCCTGTATATCCTATTAGCTGCTAAATTCAGGGAATAATGTGCTGAACGCTTACTATGACCTATCAGGTTTTGGAGTTGTACTGATCATTTCTGATCTACTTGTTTAATGTTTAGGAGTATGTTGCTTGCTTGGTACCTGTGCTCTGATTGCACATCTGCTGTTCTAACTACTTTGGTAATTACTGATCATTTTATAGACCTTTTTCTGTGGCTAATTTCTGCTGCTCGCTTAGTGTAGGTTTGTTTGTCCATGTGAGTTTGACTTGTAATTATGTTGCATATTTGGATAGGAAGAAGGCTGCCTTTTGTAATTATTGTCGCACTGCTCAACACTCAACATACATTGTTAGTTTAACACCCATGCTTTCTATAGCTGTTCGTTTGCATTGTGATTTCAGGTGCTGTCCGTTTTAAGAATGCCCATAAATAAGTGATAGGAAGTGCTGGTGTGTTATAGGCACAAAATATTTGTCCACATCTCACTGTAGCATTCTTTGTGATTTAGAAATAGCTCTGCCATTGAAATATTTGTGAATTAAAAATAGCCCATTCAGATATCATACTTTGCACTTTCTGTGGTTGGCATAAGCATCTATGGATAACATTTGGACTGCAAAAAGGGGGGAGGATTCTAAAAGGGAATGCTTGCTGAAATGCAGAAAGAAATTCCATGGCAGGTACTTGCCAATCGTCATAAATTTTCGTATTCTTGTTCCAAGTATTGTGCCTTCACTTTTCTTCTCCAATCCTTTATCAAGTGGCTTGTCCGAGAAAACATTTCAGTATTGCTGAAAGCGAAGATTGGCGCAGCTGAGTCATCTTCCAAGCTTGCTGGCTCCATCCATGACTTCATCGTTAAGGTTTAATGGCCATCCCTCCCTCCATTTCTTTCTCTGGTGTTCTGTTTTTTAACAATCATGTTGAGGAATGAGGATTTACAAAAAGTAGTGAAACATTGAACAAAACATGTTGAAACATTTGTGGACCGATGCAATGGGGGCTATTTGTGCAGGCAAAGAAGAAGAGAAGGTACTTTTCAGTACCTGGGTTTCTTTTCACAGTTATTCAATCTGATTTCATTTTTTTAATGAACAATCTGTGGAATAAATTCGCAGGATGCAAGGGGGAATGATGTGGAGCTCAGCAGATACAAGGGGAAAGTTTTGCTTATTGTGAATGTCGCATCTTGATGGTAGTGTGTTTACAGTTTCAATTCCCAATCCTCCAATGAGGACTTGTGTTCAACACTTGAGTTGATATCCCTGCGGTGGTCTGACAAATTCCAATTATACTGAACTGGGTCAGCTCTATGAGAAATACAAGGACAGAGGTACTTTTTTATTTATTTATAGCTCAGTACATTTGTCCTTTCACTTCTCTCAAGATTACAATAGCTCTTACTCTAAAGCATTAAAGGCACATCAGCTTTTTTATAGTTTGGGCAAATTCTGATTTTTTTTTTTGAAGGTTCTTAACCAATGGTCCTTAATTAAGCATTTAGTGTTAGTGTTAAAACTGAACACGATTTATTTAAATGTTATTATTCACATCGGGATAACTATTGTGCTGAAGATGGCCAGACGGCTGGCTTGAAGGGGATTAGGGTATTAGATGGGGAATATAGAAATAGATTGGAGTGAGAGAACTAGAGGGGTTGAGGGATGGCAAATAGAGGGGAGAATATTTCTTCTTGCTTGCCTAAACGTTACAATGCATGTCCCTTGTATAGGGCTAGTTACATCTTGACGTCTCCTACTCAAATGCTATTTTTAAATTTATTCAAACTCTTTCCTAACTAATCACAACTCTTCCTTTAATCGTAGGCAGCATCACTATCTATGACTGGACCCTATCTTTAACTTGCTACATTAACCAACTATGATTCCATGCCTCCATCTAATTCTAATGGACTTCTTGCTGGGCAGCCGGCCGCTAGTATTTATCTCTTCTTTCATCTGCACGTATCAATAACAGTATGGCAGTTAGCATTTGGTTATCCTTTTCACTGCGGAGAATGTTTCTGCTTGTTTACAGAACCAGCCTTATACGCGTGGTTTTTTTGCTATATCTTTGAGGCTGCCTTGTTTTTGTGGACAGCTTCTTCTTTTTTTTGATATTCTTGTTTTGTTCTGAAGAAAGTATAATTCTTCTTGCCATTTTTACTGTCATCCAGTTTTTCATTGCATCAAGTCTTTCATTTCCCCGTGCTGCTGTAGGCACCTCAATTACAAATTATAAGAGCACGTGTTTACCTGTTCATGGAGGCTACTAGCTTACTACTTCCCCCACTGACTCAAGCTTCATTTATCTTGCCTGTTTACTGCTGCAATTGGCGTTCTCGTGCAATCAATTTGCAGGACAGGAGCCAGGTAGCAACGAGCAGATTGTGGAGTCTGCTTGCACCCGCTTCAAAGCAGAGTATCCTATTTTTTGCAAGGTCTATCCACTGGAAAACTTTTTTTTTTATGATAGCTTCCAAAAACAAATGCATTTGTCTGATCAAAGTATGTGCGAGTGGTCAACAGGTTGACATGAATGGCAGCAATGCTGCTCCATTGTACAAGTTCTTGAAGTCAGAGAGGTGGTCTGTTCGGAGAACGCATCAAATGGAACTTCACCAAAGTTTCTAGTTGACAAAGAGGGGCATGTTGGGAATCGATATGCAGCAACCAGCTCCCCATTCAGCATCGAGGTGATGCTGTAACTGTAGAACTGTAGCTGTCTTTATTTTCCATATTCCTTGCCCTCATCAGCAGAATGTCATCAAGAAGCTGTTAGAGGCTTAGAGCTCTCCGCGGCAGATCATGCATCGGCTTGTCGTGTGTACGTCGTCATCTGCTCGTTTCACTACGGTATGTACGCGTACTCTATTTAAGAGTAATTCTACCCTGTTGTATGTTGTTTTAGCACTACATGGTGAGCGGAAAAAGAACCTGAAATGTACAATTTGGAAAACAACATCACGCAAAAAAAAGAAAGAAACAAGAAACAAGATTATCTGATTGGAATTACACAGCTCCAAACATAGAACGCTACCACCTAGTGAATAATCTTTAAGAATTATTATCTCAAAAACTGAACAAGCTATTTCAAAGTGTACTTTTGGTATTCTTTTGGAGACAGATAATTCTGGAGCTGGAATTGTCGACAAATGAGCTAGCCTCTAGATGAGTTGATATCAATGTTGGAACTTCGCGTGTCAAATATCCCGGAGCTAGGCCACCCTCCTGTCACAGAAGGTGGCGTTAGATTTTGGTTATGCCCAGAGCGAGGCGACGCCTCCTGCCCACCGGTGAGCGAGTCGGAGCTGAAGGCTGGCTGTTTCCCAGCTTTCTTGGACTTTGACCTGGACCCTCCATGGAGAAAACTCCCAAGTACCACCTGCACGCACCAACAATCAGAATTAGAAACTGGAGATGAAATGAAACTACAAGCAGTGGTATGAAACTATCATAGGACAGGAAATGGAGGGTGGGTTAGTTATGTTACAGGACCTCTGTTGAGGAACAAAGTAACAGCAAGAGCTGAATTTCATATGTAATTCTTTCATATCCTGATCAAACCTCAGCGGCATACATTTGGAAACACAGTCAACTTGATGAAACACTGGTGTACCCCGAAAGGGTTGAGGTGACCTGGTAGTGTACTACCTGCACAGTACTGGCAGCTACTAATGCTCCTCCCAGAACCCCTCCAATGACATGCCTTTCGGGGCTGCAGAGCGTGACGCTGAGCCCGTCGCTTTGGTTCTGCGAGTCCTCGTTCAAATTGTAAGAGCCAGATAGACTCAGGATTTCATACAACCCCTACAGGCATGGAGGGAGAGGGTTATACCCCAAGAAGAAGAAGAAGAAAAAGATTAAGGTCGCCATTCTTGATCAGCAAGCTCCCTGCGATCGGATTGCGCGCGTACCTCGTAAATGGCAGGATTCTTGTAAGGAGCAGGGGCGTGAAGCCTTGACATGGATGAGGCATCTGCCGAATGGCGGAGGATGACCCTGGAGACGGTGCCCATCGCCGAGAGGACGCACACCGCCCTTGACGACCGCCTTGCAAATGCCACTATCTTCCCTGCAACATCCTGGAAGGTAAGGTGAAGATAGTCCGTCAGTTCAGTTTACCATACAGAGTTATATTTTCCCACTAACATCAGGTGCAACAAGATAGCAGCAGAGGAATGGAATTTAGGTAAACCCAGTGGGTTGCTATCAATCTAAATTGGTTTATTCCCCATCACTTGCTTTTACTGCAGCCATCAGTATACTTGCTATCTACTTGTTACCATTGAGTGGTGGCAGGTGAGGGTTTCATTTGCATTGCTGGCATACCTCTGAAGGCGATGCTGTGATGATATGCGGAGTGAAGCTCGTTCCAGCCGAACCAGAGAACGCATTGCCTAGGCGGGAAAAGCAGTAAACATCATCAGGAGACGAAGAAGAAACCATCACGCATTCATTTTCTTCAATGGGGTTTTAATAAACTGCACAGTAGAGTACAAGCATGTTGCAACCAGGGTTAACAATATGGATTTCGAAAAAAAACGCTCAGCAATCGAAAATCGGAAATATCAAGCCAAAAATCGTTAGAAATCAAACGGTTAAGAATTGAAAAATTTTGGAAAAAAATAAAAAAAAGAGAAAATCGTCCGGTTTCCATCGAAAATAGGCCAATTTTAACAGAAAATCGGCCCGTTTTGACAGAAAATCGACCGGTCAATTTGTGGATGCTGACCAGTGCGACACTGCCACATGATTTTGACCAAAAATCGGATGATTTTGACCAAAAATCGATCGGTTTATATCGCATAATTTTTTTTAAAAAAATTTTAAATATTTTTTGAATTTAACCTATTTATAAAACGATTTTACATACATATCGAGCCGGTTCGATACGGTCGTTTCGACGGTTTTATGAACCTGGTTGCAACAGATGAAGGTCCTTCGTTCCTATGTCTCCAACCTCGGATTGCAGAAATCTTGGAAAGAAAAGTAGCAGGCAACAACTATAAATTCGAAGATCGCAAGATGACTTTCCCAACTGGTAAAAACGAGAGGCGATTCGCTTTTACTCGAATTTGCCCTTTCAGGCATTCACAGCAGACAGTATGTTATACTAGTATTTCTACTGAAACCAAAGTGAATACTAGTGTTTTCTACTGAAACTACCATAAATAACTTTTTTTTCCAAGTCAGCTACACACAGCAGATTTGGATAAACAAAAATCTAGCGGTAAAAAACGGCAGGACAAAAAATTCACAGTGGCACCACAGTAAAAAGTAGTAGAAGCTATATATATAGTAACCGGAGAGCTTACCCACTGGGGACGACAGCGGCTGCTTCTTCCCTGTCCCCGGCGGCCGACCGCGCCGCTTTTTCTGCGTCGAGTCCTCCAACCCCGAGCTGCCCACCATGTCGGCCCCAGACATGGAGCCCATCCTCGGCGGCTTGCTCACCACCTGCTGCTGCTGCGCTGCCGCGGACACCTTCATGGTCCCGTCCGGCCCGTACTTGCGCGGCCTCCCTCTCTTCCTCTTCACCGGTTCCGTCGGGCTCGCGGCCGGCACCGTGCCAGAGACGGACCCCATGCTGTTGTGCAGCAATGGCGGCGGCGGGGCGGCGTCCATCTGGAACTGCATGCCGCCGAGCGAGCCACCGCCGATGGACTGGAGGATCGCCGTGGGGCTCATGTTCATGTTGGGCATGGGGCGGATGACGGAAGGCATCCCGGCGAGCGGGGACGGATTATGGCCCCCGCCGGCGAGCATGCTGTGGTGCTGCGCGTAGAATGGCGGCAGCTGGTCGGACGGTGAGATGAGTTCTTTGCCATCCATGCATGGATTACTGCTACACCAAATTAACTCGCTCGACCGAACGGAACAAGTCTTGTATATATGTGCGATAACTGCAGGGTTCGTGCTGCTTCTCCGATCACGATCGATCAGCCCAGAAACAAGACGAACAGGCTCGGCAAGAAACTCCTCCTTCCTCCTCGTAGCATGCGCAGGCCTGCTCAAGAGTCGCACAAGCCTGCAGGAGCACGGGCATGGACAGGCAGCAGCGAGCCCTTCTCTCTCGTTGCTGCCGGAAAAGAAGAGAGAGAGAGAGAGGAGGAGGAGGAGGAGGAGATGAGATGCGACCAGATCAGATGAAAGGATGGGAGAGAGATGAAATGACGCGGCTGGCCTACATGAGCAAGAGGGCAAGCAGCGGCGATGTATTTTTCAGGATGGATCAGCCACCCCGCACGCACGGACGCCCACGCATACGCACACAGACAGCACAGATGGGCAGCTCGAGACGATAAGATTTGGTTCCCTTTCCGTTCGGCGCGCGGCATCGCCCCGTCCGCTTCCATCCCCTGCCCCACGCTACAGTACATGAGAGCCTCCTGTCACCTTCACTCCACCTGTCAGCTTCAGATACTACTACCTTGGTGTTCACCGTTTCTTTCTAAGATACTTGTATGGCTGTGCCGCTACTTAAAAAAAAATTATATTAGACGTTTTATTACACACGGTATTAATGGTTCTATACTAAAACTATCAGTGATATCATCACGGACGGTACTCTTTATAAACCGTCAGTGATATACAGAATAGTCCAAACGGTTTTAATATAAAATTGTCAGGGATATCTATGTATATCACTGACAGTTTATGAATAAAACTGTCTGTGATATCTCCTAGCAATATATAATACAGAGACCCAAGCCACTTAGTGTTTTTAGGGTTTTGTTATCTATCTTTGAGGTGACTACGGCTATGAGACGATCTGGTGAAAGAAAAAAATTGATTTCGAATGGAGATTGTAGATCCATTTGATGTTAATGATCTTAGGATAGTAATGGATTCTAATTGCATTATATTCAAGATCTAGCTTGGTAAGTAGAGAATATGAAGATACTTCTAGATCCATGTGTTCTTGGTAATCTAAGTTTAGTAATTTGTTCTATTTGCATTGTTATATTTAAGATCTAGCTAGCTAATTTGGTGAAGACAGAATTTGTAGATTGTGTTTAGATCAAGCTTGTAGATCCATTTATTCTTTGTAATCTAAGGCTAGTAATTAGTTCTAATTGCATTATTATATTTAAGATCTAGCTAATTAGTTTGGTGAAAAGCGAATTTGAAGATTGTGTTTAGATCTAGCTTATAGATCCATTTGTTCTTTATGATCTAAGGTGGTAATTGGTTATATAATTGTGTTATATTCAAGATCTAGCTAATAGTGCATAATTTAAGAATGTGTGCATGCACACACATGGTGTACTTCAATATTTAACACTAAATATTATATGTGTAGCGTAGATGGAACAAAGTTGGATGTACGCTGAGAACCGTGTGAATGCTGAGTACATTAATGACGTCTCTGTTTTTAGAAGAGTTGCAGAGGAGGGTATGTTTAATAAGAGAGTGCAATTTATGTCTTGTCTGTGCATTGATTGTGAGGAGCTGAGGATGTTTCGAAACTCAGCGCAGATCGAAGCACACTTGATTCTGAGGGGTTTCAAAAGGGGGTATACATGTTGGACCAGTCATGGTGAAGAGCAAAATATACAGGAAGCAGTCAATATTAACATCATCGACGAAGTCAACGATATGCTAAATGATCATATTGATTGTGTTTTCGTTGAGGATGTATTGCAGGATGACAATCTGGATCAGATGATGTGCGATGTTGTAGGGTCGAGACGTACGACTAGAGAGAGGTGAATAGACCTAGCAAAGATAGTGCGGAAGCGATAAACTAAGATTTTGACAATTAAGACCTACATCAACTAGGCTCGGTAGTGCACTAACTAAATTATGTCTCTCAACAAGAATTGCTATACTAATAGAGCAAGCAAGAAAAAGAAATTCTAAATACAATCAAGCAATTGATAATAATGCAATAATGTAAATGCTTAAAAGTAGAAGAGACAAGAGGCACAATATTTTTTTCGTGGACTCGGAGACTTGCCAGTCTCCCCTAATCCACGTTGAGGCAAACCCAATTCTTTAGACCAGCTCCACACTTGAGTACCAGCCTCGAATTCACTAGTGAAAGTTTTTCAGCCTTCGGGTAGGCTAAACTCCCTATATCGGAAATTCCAATCTATTATCCGCTGCAATTAATTTAAATTGGTTATAAAAGCTTATTCACCCCCCCTCTAGGCTATTATCTCATCTTTCACTACCAGCCTCAGCTCCAACTCCAGAAACACCCCTCTTTGGAAAATAATTACCAGCGTCTTAGGGACGGTAGTACCGGCCGAGCGGCGGTACCGCTCCCATAAGTAGTATTGCTAGCCTCAGCGGTACTACCGCTCCTAGCACGTCGGTAGTGCCAACCTCAGGAGAAAAATCTGATTTTCAACTAAAATCTTTCCCCCAAACTTTCAAGAATTCATTCTTTGAGCCAAGTGATAATAAACACATGATCAAGCTAGTTTGCAAACACATTGCAAGCCCTATTCACATGTTCCAAAGAATTCCAATTAAACTCCAACAAATTTGCGAAAACACATTTGCAAATAATTCAAGATATATTTGCAAAAATGTATTAAGCAAATAACACATGTGTCTATGAGATTAATCATTGACGAGTGCACATACCATGGGTACCCCCATCAGCCCGGGACCACGAACGGGCTGACCTCCCTGAAAGCCCAGTTCTGGCGAAAGGCCCGTAGGCCGTCAAGAGTGGGCCTGGCCCCTGTTCAGAACCAGCCCCTAGTGGCCGGCAGAGTCCGACCTCTTAGGCTCGAGCACGCGGCCGCCAGCTCCACTAACGCCGAGGCGACAGACCCTTGGCGGCCAGGCCAATCGCCTGCGCCGCGTGACGCCCCTGACGTTCGTACCAGGGTAGGCGGCCCCTTCCCGAGAATGTCAGGGGACCCGCCAAAGTCAAGCCCCAGTCCCGTCATCCTGACACACCACAGAGGAGGGCGCCCCTTCCCGAGACCAAGCTGAGGTCAAACACCATTTAATCGCCGGGTAGCGGTTGTCTGAGCAGTGCGTCACTCTGTCAGCCCGGCCGAAGACCACTCGCCGCAGGACTACCAACCCCAGCGCGGGGTTTGGCGGAGGCCGGTCGAACGATAAGACAGAAGACCAGACTCCAAGGCGTACAGTACCCCTTCCTTTTTCTCTCCAAACTCCCATGTAACCTGCTGCCTCCGGGTATATAAGGAGAAGCAGGGCTCCGGGGGGAGAAAGCGAACAAAAAACGAACAAAGCGAATGAACAACCAAGCAACCTAGCGAAACCCAACCGAGCACAAGGGAGATCGATACATTCGAACCCCTGTCTCGCCTGTAATCCTTGGTTCGTCCCACGAATACAATACATCCCAACGGCTGACCGAGTAGGGACATTCGCCCGAACCGATATAAACCCTCGACTTCGAGTCAACCATTCGAGGAGAGGAGGCGTGACCCCACTAACCAAAAATCCGTATTGCCGGTGCATGAACATGCACCGGCAATACGGATTTTTGGTTAGTGGGGGTCACGCTCTCCCTCTCCTCGAATGGCCTGACTCAATGAGCTCAAGATGTATACTGGTTCAGGCTGAACGTCCCTACTCCAGTTCGTGAGATGGGTGTGTATTGCTTCCAGGAGCAAATGGGTATGGGGTGTTACAAGCGAGGGAGTGTTTCTCGTTATTTGTCCGATCGGTCTCTAGTTCGATCGATCGGAAGCCTCCCTTTTCTGTCTGTTGTCTCGCCCCCTCCCCTCAGGGCCCTGCCTTTCCTTATATAGGCGGAAACGGCAGATTACATGGGCGCTTGGAATGGGAAAAAGAAAGAGAAGGGGGGATGTCCTACGCCTCGGAATCTGGTCTTCGGTCTTGTCGTCCGACCGGCCTCCGTCCACCCCCACGCCGAGTTGGTAGTCTTGCGGCGGGGGTTCTCGGCCGGGTTGGAGAAGTGACGCACTGCTTCGTATGGTGGTCAGCTCCGGCATTTAATGGTATTTGACCTCAGCGTGGCCTCGGGAGGGGGCGCTCCCCTCTGCGGCGTGTCAGGATGACGGGACCGGAGCTTGACTTCTTGGGCGGCCTTGCTGACTCCTTGGGAAGGAGCCACCTACCCTGGTGCGGACGTCTCGAGACGTCATGCCAGTAGGGCAGGAGCCCAAACGCTTCGAAGGAGCCCCTGCTCGCTCCGACCCAGGGGGTCGGAGCGCGTCTGCATTTGCGTTTGGCCAGGGACAAGGTCCCTTCGCGGCCTACGGGCCCTTGGTCGGAACTGGGCCTTAAAGGCAGCCCGTTCGCCGTCCCGGGCTGCTAGGGATACCCATGGTATGTGTACTTGTCACCTGTATCGACAAGGAAGCCGCCACCTCCCCCCTACCTCGGTGCCAGATCCAGCTGCATATCACGCTGTCGTCGAATGCGGCCCTAAGGCATCATGCCACCATCTTCTTCGGCCATCCTTAGAAAGAAGACGGCGGCAACTAGAGAGGAAGAAGGTGACACCGGATCTCGTCGACCCTCACCGCTCGACGTTGCATCTTCCCTCACCACGTCGCCACCGTACCCAACCACCATGCGAGCTTCTTCCCCAATGCTAGCGCCTTTTCTCGTATCCGCGCGACCACACCGGTAGATGTTCCGCTCGTCCCTGGCCCCTTTTCTCTCTTCTGCAACAGTTTAAATGGATCGAGCCTAGGCCAGCACGGCATGGAGGTGACACAGCGTGCCAGTTGCTTATCGGAGATGAGTTGGGCTGTCATAGCACAGCTCGGACGGGCCATGGTGTACTTGCACATCTAGGCCCACGGCCCATCGGGCCTGTACCGTGTCAGCCCAGCATGACCCATGCCCAGGTGTATATAGGAGTAGTAGATTATCGTATTTTTATTTTTAATCTGATTTGCCAAACAAAATATATATTTTTCGCGACTGCTTTGGAAACAACGTAACACATCAACTGAAAACTGGCACATAGCACCTAGAATTAATATTCTACATAAACAAAACTGAACCAGCGTCAAGTTCTTGACTTTTAATTGTTTTAACTTTTTATACAATAAATTAATAATTCGTTTGAAGTCTGTCATATACATCTGGTATATATTGGGCAGAACTCCAGGCGATTATTTCTTTGATAACGACACCATGCATATGAGAATGATATATATCAACCTTCAAACGGCATTAATGGTAAGTACGAAAAAAAGGTAACACGCATCACTTTATCTCAAGGGGATGAATCGCAACAACAATAACCAGGTAAGAGCATCTTCAAAAGGGGCCTTAAATATATATCTAACTTGAATTATAAGGCTTTTGGGGAAAAGATTAACTCCAACAAGGACCCTAAATTGTTAAAATTTAGCAAATTATTTTAGGGCTCTTAATTAGGAGAGTAGCTATATTTAGCAACTCTGTGATTGAGCCCTATTTTCGTTGGGTTTTAGGACTTAATTGCTGGAGTAAATATTTTGTTGTAGCCCTAAATCAAATTAGTTGGGGTCCTAAATTGGAGTTTAAGGCTTCCTTTCAGGACTCTCTCTTGGAGATGCTCTAACAAGCATTACTTTGTTTCAATCGCAACAACAATAACCGGAACTGCAAGATCGCCGCTAGCTCTAACTAAACTCTCTTCCGCAAGAGAACGCGCACGCGTGTTAGTTTGAACCGTGCCATATTTAGGGCCTGTTTGGATCCACCTAGCTAATAGTTAGCTGCTAATTATTAGCTGCTAAGGATCCAAACAGGTCCAGCTAATAGGTTAGCTAATTATTAGCTGGGCACCCAGCTAATGGTTATCTCATTAGCTGGCTAAACCCAGCTAATAGCAGCTAATACATTACATTGGACGAAATTACCCTCCCACCGAAATCAATTACGGAGTGAGTGAAGCGATGAGTTCTACCGCTTGCTTTCCCTTAATTGCCTGCGCTATCGTATTGATTGATAGATCCAGAACCGTAGCGATCACTACATTACGGACGCGGCCATAGTCTGTAGTAGACATGACTGCAATAAAATAGGGGTAATTTAGACAATTTATCAATTTTAACATCTATTAGCCACATATTAGCTAGTGGATCCAAACAGCCTCTAGCTAATAGTTAGCCAGCTAATAATTAGATAGCTAATATTAGCTAACTACTATTAGCCAGCTAACTATTAGCTGCTAATGGATCCAAACAGGCCCTTAGCCCACATGGCAGCATATATAGCACGAACGTTGATGAACACAGAAATTAATGGAAGTCAACCCAGTTTAGAGCCAGTTTGGAATGCGGAAAGTTAACACGAACTTCATATAAAAAAGTTGGTTTCATAAGAGAATATATCTGGAAAAACTATGGCCCATTTGACAACTTGGAACCGGACCGTTTTTGCTAGACTATGGAAGAAACCCAATCAAACGGACTAAAGCTCGGAACGATTCTCCTTGAATCGTTTCTTCTTTTTCCACACCGTGGCTGAATCGGTCTCAACCAAGTTCTACCTGATTTACAGAATCCAACCTGAAACGTTTTTACAAGAATCTGGAACCGTTTCTGTTTCTACTAGAGTTTAGAACCATACCAAACAGGACCTATATATCGCGTTCCACACGGGGCCTTAACCCTGGCAAAACATGCATGGGCGAGCTGTGCTGTACAGGCGATCACCGATCGATCGAACAATCTCCATCACTACGTACTGTAGTCATTGGGCCTGTGTGATTGCGTGATGAACGTATATAGCCAACGGCGCCATGCATATAATACAATCGCGCGTCATCAATTATGGCGCGTGGAAGGATGGATCCATCTAGGTATTGATCAATCCTTCGTAACTATTTTTAAGATTAAACTTAGCTAACTTTTTTCTTTTTCTTTCTTTTTGTTGGTTTCAGTTTTGCCAAGAGCAGCAGCTATTAATTATCTAGCCCTCACCCAGTCAGACGTCCAAATTAAATCAGATGAATTATTTGTGTCGAAATTTTGAGATTTGTTATCAATTCATCTCTTTCTTTGGAAAAGAGAGAGAGAGAGAGAGAGGATGGTAATTAACATCACCTCACTCTCGTGGTCTAATATAATTATAATCAAGGCTTAAGGATGCTCTAGCTGGACAGGGATAATGTAACCATGCATGTGTACGTACGTACGCCATTCCGATCGCCAAAGCTAGTCACTGCTCGATGGTTGAGCAGTCATGGGTGGCGGCGTGTCGGAACGAACGTTCTGACTCCATCAAGCCAGCCCAACCTAGCTAGCAATGAACTGCCATGGACAGGGAAAGAGAGAGAGAGAGAGAGAGATCTAGAGAGAGAGATCTAGAGAGAGAGGTTAATTAATTATCAGCATCAATCAGCTAGCGGCCGGTCCGGCCGGCCCCTCCCCCCACTGGATCGATGTATAGTCTACAGATCGACCATGACGTCTGTGCGCGCGATCGACGTACCCCACAAAGGAAATATCCTAGCTAGAGAAGCATGAGATCCAGTAAATCGATCGATCGAGATGAGTAGCTAGCTACTTGCTGCTAGCTAGCTAGGTAAGCGTTGTTGGTGTCTCACAAGAAATATTATTAATTGCTGCCTCAGCTCGCAAGATATATATATATATATATATATATATATTCCTCCTAATAATACTCCAGGTGATGTGATGTCCCTTTCTACTTTCTTTCACACCGCAAAGGCAACGCCAAATTGCGAGTGCCAAGTGCATTGCCAGATCCTATGCAATGCACCGGTGTGGCTGCCGTGCCGCGGAAGTGGCGCCACGCACTTGGCCGATCGTGTCGACGCGGCAGCCGACGTCTAGACCTCGCCATCACGACAATGTACGAGCATGCAATTAGTTCATCCAAGTTGTGTGTAGTTGGGCCCGCTCATCGGACAATTGGTCATGCGCCACTATCAATGGAATCTTTTATCATGTAAATGGCAGTCCCGTCCAATGATCAACTTGTCTAACCCTAGCTATAAGATGAAGAAACAAGAAGAAGGATAACGTGCATGGGCGAGTGTTAATTTCTTGGCATATATATGAAGCTGCGAAGCTAGAGTGAAAATAGAGGGTGAATTTAAAGTATTAAGTTAGATTGAGACAAATCTAGTAAGTATAGTCTCGTACAATTCAAATCTACGATCAAATACAACTACACAACTATACAACATGTAGACGTGTGTATATATGGCTATATGCTAGTGGCTAAAGAGCCAAGAATGAAAGAATTCATTTTCCCTTTCCTGATTCCGCCTCCTCCTTTTCTGATTCGCTTGTTTCTTCATCTCCTTTTCTCTACCTGCGATGCAAGCTAGGTTCCGTTCGTTGGTTTACGCCACCGGGCTTCCGAGTATTATTACTCCCCAAGCAGTTTCCACGCCTCCACCTCAAGTTCCATGTTCGACAGCTCCGGTCCCCAATCCCCATGGAAGCTCCGGTCCCCAATCCCCATGGAAGCTCCGGTCCAAAGCATCACTCTAGCCTCTTCAGCACTGAAAATTTAAAATGTATTACCATGTTTTTTCTAAATTCTGTACATGCTTTTCAATCTGTGTTGATTCGATAACATTTTGCAGGTTCAGCAAAAGCTGGACTTACACCTCATGTTATTTCTGACCTAAATTGGTCTTGGGTTCTTTCTCAAAAGACTACGCTAACATGTATTGTGCTAAGCCTGCAAAATCTTGTGCAAAAACTGTTCTTCCACGTCGATGATAGGCCTGCATTTTAGATGGAGTCGTAGAGGATAAATGACAAGTGGAAAAAATAGAAGGTCGGTGTGTGACACCTTTCATCTATTAGTTTTTACATAATTTTAGTTTCAGTTAACTGCAACCAAAAGAAATCTTGGACCGAATACTTGGCGAATATGGTCTAGGCAGAATTGAACTTAGTTGTGACTTGATGGTTGCATCTAATGTTTACATCACTTGAGTTAGATGGCAATGTTGTATTGATGGTTCATATGGTCATGCCCAAGACGAAGAAACGTATATGTATTAGATGCTTGAATATTGAAATATTTGCTTTTGTGCTTTATTAACGGAAATGGAGTTCGAGAATGTATTGTGCTAGCTGTTAATTGTTAAGAAATGCATGTATATGTTTTGGGTTGTGCATATTGAAATTATATATGTGTGTGTGGGTATATGAGTTGATTTCTGAAATGGATGTCTTGTTTGCTAAGTATCTCCTTGCATCTGTGAGAGCAAATGTTGACGGATTCTAAAGTAAATCCAATGATGTCCACAGTTTATCCAAAGAGTTGCCATGTTCTGATTTATCTTTTCACTTCACACTACTACAGAAATGCTTATATTAGACGCACTATCACAGACGGTTTTCAAAAACCGTCTGTAATATATAATATCACAGACGATTCTATAAACCAACCGTCAGTGAAACTATCACAGACCGTTATTAATAAAACCCGTCTGTGATTAGATAAATATCGCAGACGGTTTTGTATTCAAACCGTCTGTAATATTATCACAAACGGTTCTATAAAAACACCGTCTGTGATATAAAGTAATATCACAGACGGTTTTACTATACAACCGTTTGTATAGTAAGCACAGACGGTTGTGTTTATAAACGTCTCTGATATTGCTTATATCACAGACGTTTTGTGTTTATAAATCGTCAGGTATGCGCATTATAACATTTTGATGTTTTTATCGAACTACGTATTTTCATCGAAGGCCATAATTCGTTCATAGATAGGACGAAAAATGGTATGACCATTTTATAACATAATGAAATTCGAAATTGCTAGTGATCGGACGTCAGTTTTTTTCGCAACATTTTCTTTCTACGTGTGAAACATTTGTCTTCGACAAACAGTAAAAAAAATGTTTCATTCATTCAAAAAAAATCTTGCAATGCGTCCGAAAAAAAAACGAGAATCGGACGTCCGAGTGTAAGTTTCTCCCAATGAAATTTGATAACCACTGTAACAGCCATTTTATAACATAAAACATTTCATTACATTACTACATTATATATATATATTATTACTTATAAATTAAAATATTCATCGTCGTCCGGAGGAGGTGGCGAGCTGCCATCGTCGTCGTCATCGCTCCCGGTGGCTGCCATCGTCGTCGTCGTGGCGCCACGGTGGGCTACCGTCGTCGTCGTCGTCATCTGAGCCCCCCGAGTGCCTGACGTGGTCGTCTTCCTCTGACTCTTCCTCGTCCTCCTCCCGCTCCTCCTCCTCCTCCTCCTCCTCCTCCTCGTCCTCCTCCCGCTCCTCCTCCTCCTCTTCCCGCTTGCGTTTCCCGCATAAGCGCGACGCCGAGGAGGTGATGGTGGAAGCGGCGCCGGGAGCTTGCGGGAGGAGGTGATGGTGGAAGCGGCGACGGAGGAGGTGAAGGTGGAGGCGACGCCGGGGGAGGTGATGGTGGAGGCGACGCCGACGAAGGAGAGCTCGCGGGAGATTCCATTAGCAGTAATGTGTTTGATCGAATTCGATCAATAGTGGTGATTTAATAGGTGACCGGAATTGAAGACGAAGCGAGAAACGAAGAGTTCTCATTCAAAGGCGCGTTTGGAAACGAAGAGGCGAAGACGGACCGTCGCTATCACGCATTTATTCTATAAACCAACCGATTGTTGACTATCACACACCATTCCTCGTCTGCCATCACGGACGGTTTTTGAAAATAACCGTCTGTGATATACCTATATATCACAGACGGTTTAGTTTACATAGCCGTCTGTACAATATCACCGACGGTTGGTACACATAGCCGTCTGTAATCTTACTATATTACAGACGGTTATTACATAGAACCGTCTGTGATAAAGATTACACATCGCCGTCTGTAATCTTACTATATTACATACGGTTATTACATAGAACCATCTGTGATAAAGCTTGCCTATATATAGGCTCGAGCGCAACTTCGATGTTGTGGTCACCTGTAGGGATAGAATGCTAAGACCGTTATATCACCGACGGTTTGGCAATACAACCGTCTGTAAGCCTATATAATAGGTGATTCTTGTGATGTAATTAAGGTTAGTAATGGATAATTGCATTATATATATTAATTCAGATATAAGGTTAGTATTGGATATAAAATTGCCTTATATATATTAATTCAATATCTAGCTTGGTTATGTAAAAAATTTAAGATTGTTTAGATCTAGCTTGTAGATCCATGTTTTGGTGGTGATAGTAATTGGACGTTATAATTGCAATATTATTTTGAAGGTCTAACTTGTTAAGGAAAGTGTACTTAATCAGTTGAAAAGAGAGTTCTAATTGGATCGAATATTACATGTGTAGCATAGATGGATCGAAGCTGGATGTACGCTGGGGACCGTACGAGTGTGGAGTACATTAATGGCGTCTCCACTTTTAGAAGAGCTGCAGAGGAGGACATGTTTAATAAGGGAGTGCAGTATATGCCTTGTCCATGCATCGATTGCGAGAATATGATGATGTTTCGAAACTCTGCGCAGATCGAAGCACACTTCATTATGCGAGGTTTCAAAAAGGGATATACATGTTGGACCAGTCACGGCGAAGAGCATAATATACAAGAAGCAGGTGGTACTGTTAACATCTTCGACGAAGTCAACGATATGCCGGATGATCACATTGATTACGCTCCGACGAGGATATGTTGCATGATGACAATCTGGACCAGATGTCGCTGACGCAGAAGGGAACCGTGATGAAAGGGAATATGAAAAATTCGTGGGTTTGATGGAGGACTCGAAGAAACCTTTGTTTGCTGGTTGCAAGGTGAAATACACAAGGTTGTAAATGCAGGCTTGAACTGCTGAAATTGAAGGCAAGCAATGGTTGGTCGATAAGAGTTTCACAGTATTTATTCGTCTATTGGCGGACATGCTTCCAGAGGGAAACGAGTTGCCGACAACAACCTACAAAGCCAAGAAGGTTCTTTGTCCCTTGGGAATGGAGGTAGAAAGAATACATGCATGTCCGAACGATTGTATCCTATACCGCAAAGAGTATGCAAACTTGCATGTATGTCCGGTGTGCAACGCATCCGGTACAAGCGTAAGAGTCATTCAGATGAGGAGGTGAAGAAAGGAAGTCCTGCTAAGATGGCATGGTATCTCGCCTCTAATTCCCGATTGAAGCGTTTGTTTGCTAACCCAAAGGAGGCCAAAGCTGCTGTGTTGGCATTCCGAGAAGCGTAAGAACGATGGAATGCTAAGACACCTGGCGACTCCACCGGTGGAGAAACATCGATAGGAGGTATGAAGAATTCGCTGCAGAGATGAGGAATATAAGGTTTGGACTGAGTACAGATGGAATGAATCCTTTCGGTAACATGAGCGTGCAGGCATAGCACTTGGCCCGTGAATCTCTGTATCTACAACCTTCCTCCTTGGTTGTGTATGAAGCGAAAGTACATTTTATTATGCAGTGCTTATCCAAGGACCGAAACAACCTGGGAACGATATTGATGTGTACCTAGCTCCATTGGTGGAAGATCTAAAAACATTGTGGGTTCTGGGTACAGGTTTGGGATGCATACAAACGAGAGAACTTCACTTTACATCGCTTGTTGTTCTGCACCATAAATGATTACCCTCAAGACTTGCTAACCTGTCGGGCCGAGTACAAAAGGTGCCAAGGCTTGCACTCACCGCCTAGACGATCATCGAGAGTGTGTGGCTGAATCACTCGCGTAAAACCGTGTACATGCGTCACCGTAGGTTCCTTGGGAGGAAACACCCATACCGCAAGATGAAGAGACTATTCGATGGGACGAACGAAACGGTTCAACTCCAAGGCCTTTTAGCGGGAGAGATGTTCATGACTTTGTAAAGGATTTGGATGTTACGTATGGAAAGGGACGTAAAGCAAGGTCGACCCGTGAGAAGAGCTTGTGGAAGAAGAGATCAATCTTTTGGGACCTACCTTACTGGGAGCACCTAGAAGTTCGCCATTGCATCGATGTCATGCACGTGGAGAAGAATGTCTGTGATAGCCTGATTGGTCTCCTACTAAACATTAAGGGCAAAACAAAGGATGGTATCAACGCACGACTTGACTTAGTCGATATGGGCATAAGACCTGAGTTAGCACCAAAAGAGACCGTTAAAGGTGGTACGTATTGCGAACCAGCTTGTTACACTCTGTCAAAGGCCGAAAAAACGAACTTTGCGGTGCTTGCATGGTGTGAAAGTTCCGTCCGGCTACTCGTCCAACATGATGAGACTTGTTTCAATGCAAGATTTAAAATTAATTGGCATGAAGTCTCATGATTGTCATGTGTTGATGACACAAATGCTCCCTATTGCAATTAGAAGTATTTTGCCAATAAAGGTCCGAGAGACAATCACGAGGCTGTGTTATTTATTTAACACAATCGCCGAAGGTCATCGATCCCGAAGGACTAGATGGTCTGCAGTCTGAGGTGGTGATGACTCTATGTAATCTTGAGATGTATTTCCCTCCGTCATTTTTCGATATCATGGTCCATCTCATTGTTCACCTTGTAATAGAGATAAAGATGTGCGGGCCTGTGTTCCTACGTAGCATGTACCCGCTCGAGAGGTATATGGGAATTCTTAAGTCTTATGTACGAAATCGATCTCGTCAGGAGGGTAGCATTGTCGAAGGTTAAGCAACCGAAGAGGTCGTCGAAGTTCTGCGTCGATTACATGGCTCAGGCCCAACCAATAGGTGTGCCTCGATCTCGCCATGAGGAGGCTCCAGTGTATCGGGACCATCGGAAGGAAAGCAATCACACTGATCGATTCGTGTGCTCAAGCCCATTTCACGGTTCTACAACACATGATCGTAGTGTCCCCGCACATCGTCGAGCACAGGCAATGGCTAAGGCAAGAGAATCCATCACGACATGAGTCTTGGATCATAAGACAACATAACCTTGATTCAACAATTGGTTCAAAGAGCGACCCATCACTGGGAGCTCGTCATATGACACCCTGAAATGGTTGGCAAAAGGCCCGGCTTTACGGTTGTCACGTGGAAAGGATACGACTTAAATGGATACACATTTTACACGATAGATCAGGATTTGAAGAGCACAAACCCGAGCAGCGGGTCCGCATAGATGCGTTCGTCTGGCTGGTCAACGAGGAGCTCCTACTATGGGTTCATAGAGGAGATTTGGGAGCTTGACTATGTACTTTTCAAGATCCCACTATTTCGGTGTCGTTGGGTCCACCTCCAAAGACGTGAAGGTTGACAAGTACGGCATCACCACTGTGGACCTCAAACGTGTCGGATACAAAGATGAACCATTCGTGCTCGCAAACCAAGTTGTTCAAGTCTTCTATGTTACCGATCCGTCTGACAAGAAGCGCCACGTAGTTGTTCAGGGAAAAAGGAGGATTGTCGGAGTTGAGAATGTAGTAGATGAGGAAGAGTACAATCAATTTGATGATTTGCCTCCTATCGGAAATGCCAAAGATGGTCCAAGAGGAACAAATTGAGGAAGTCACCTACACACGTCGATCATTGTGAAGGGCTAATTTTCACCGTATAATTACAATGTTAATTTGTAGCGAGGAGCATGCATGTATGGATAATAAAGTAATATTTCTGTACTTATGTTATTGCACACGTGGTTGTAGAGTAGTAGGCCATAGTAATCAGAGCCGTCGAATGGATAGTGGAACGGTGTGTGTACGGGCACCCTTGTGGCTGTGCATGGTGGTCTGTTAGCAACCAAGCTTCGTAAACTTGCAGACATCAGCAGGTAGGGTACGTTCGGTACATGTTGAGATAGCAGTTCGCTGAGCCACGGAGGTAGCCCATGGTGGCATCCGCCGCATAATAAAGTAATATTTTAAATTACGTACCCTAGCACTGAGCTAGGTAAGGTCAAGATGAACGTCCAAGAGCGAACTACCTAAGTTGTATGCAGTGAGCTAGCTAAGGTCAAGATGAACGTCCAAGAGCGAACTACCTAAGTTGTATGCTTTGAAGCTCAATGCATGAGTATATATACTCCAGAGGAATGGTGGGCCGTATCACAGACGGTTCTAAACTATACATAGATTTATTTCTGCATGAGTTGAAGCTCAACTTGCATGAGTATATATACTTCAGAGGAATGGTGGGCCGTATCACAGACGGTTCTAAACTAGAACCGTCTGTGATATATAATAACACAGACGGTTCTATACGAGCAAATGTCGCAATATGGTAATCTTCTGGCGGTTCTAAACTAGAACCGCTCGTGATATATAATAACACGCATTTATTCTACACCATAACCGTCTGTAATATTACTCTATTACAGACGGTTATATTTAATACCCGTCTGCATATTAATATTACAGACGGTTCTAGTTTAGAACCGTCTGTGATATTCAAACCCTATAAAACTTCTTCACTTGAAACGTTTTCTACCAGACTTCAAACGCACAAACACTTCAAACCCTAACGAAGCGCCGCCGCTTCTCGAGCCCCGCCGCCTCCTCGAGCGCCGCCGCCTCGAGCCCCGCCAGCCTCCCCGAGCCTCGCCGCCACCCCGAAAGCACGCTGATGGAGACTGATCGCCTCCTCGAGCCCCGACGCCGCCTCCCCGAGGCCCGCCAAGGGCCGCGCCTTCCTTCCCTCCGACGGCCGCGCCTCCTCCACCCCCGGCGACGTCTCCTCCTCCCCCGGCGACGTCTGCTCCCCCCCACAAGGTAAATGACTAATGCTCCTCCCCCACAAGGTAAAAGACTAAATGAGAGAGAGAGAGAATAGTAAGTAATTGTTGGTAGCTCAACTCCTGTATGTATATATGTATGTATTGTTTCGTGTGTTAATTATCGTCATGAATGAATGAATGGGCAAAACTTGCTCGAATTTTCTTGGCTCCATGCATGCCTCGTGCTCGTGACCGAGATGTAGCTAATTAAGGTTGCATACTTGCTCGAATTTTCTTGGCCATGAGTAATAGCTTGCACTCTGGCCAGCTAATTAACTTGTGCGAATCAATCAAGTGGCGAAAGGGAACCATAGGGCCGTTTGCAACTTGCGATATTGCGACCAATTAATCTTTTCGAGATTAATGGAAGTGATTAGAACCTGCTTCTAGCTTGCCCTCCCCAGGATGAAGAAGGGCATGCATTTCAGGAAATTAATTATCTTTGCCCCACTCACACGCACTTCTTGTTAGCAAACCGAGTAGATTAAAACAATGTTAGCACTACTACAGAAATGCTTATATTAGACGCAAAGGTGGAAAAAAGAAGAAGAGGAGGAAGAAGAATGTATGATGGATGCATCATACATTCTTTCGAGTAGTATGTTGCTCTTATATATTGTCATGGTTTGAAAAATTTGGCGATGCGCGTAGTAGCCTTTTAAGGCAATGCATTGTGGAAGGGAGGGATTGGACACAACTTGTGGGCTCGCGCTGTGCTGGAATCTCTTAGCTTAGGATAATCATCGGGTGGCCTCGCGCTGTGCTTAGCTTTCGCTTCTTTATTTTTATTTTTTTTGTGTTCAGTGGCTTTCCATCTATCCAGCCCCCTTTTGCTTCTTCCTTTCCCCCCCTTCTTTTAGATCATGGACGGCACTGGCGATGGTCAACTCTGCTGCATGTTCTTGTCTCTCGCTCCCAGATATTTGCTTCCTCATGGCCATTGCCGCTTAATTTGCACCAGTATGTTCTAGATCAAGTGAATAGTTAGGTTCATTTATTTTATTTTTCTTTTCATAGTTCCCTCTCTCTCTCTCTCTCTCCCCTTTGTTCTTTACATCGGGCCCATGGTCGTGGGCGTCGGGTGGCAAGTCAGTGCGCTCCGTGGTGACGTGGATGGAAATCGGCTGCAGGGATGAAGGGGACAACGGGAACCCGAGGGCGGCGATGGAGTAGCGGCGACATTGTTGGATGTATTTGAATTTTGATTGGATATCGTCGGAATTTTGACCTGATCATGACACCAAAATGAGTTAAAGTAGCCTCTCTCTCTCTCTCTCTTTCTCTCTCTGCCATGTAATCATGACATGAGAATCTTAACATGCTGTTATAGAGTACCCTTAGTCATAAGAAACTGGATGTTTAGATGTAATAGGCTATGTAGAAACAAAAAGATTTAGATGAATCAGTGGACATTTCTTCTTTTCATGTGATGAACACATCCAAACAGTTCCCATCGAAATAATGATGGAATAACATTATTTCAATATTTTCTATCCACCTTAGGACCCACTAAAGGATCTGTTCAGCCGAGTCAAGTCAAACCAACTCGCGCTCCAAGAAAAGCAAACAAAAGGCCAACAGGCCGATATAGCATCACGGCGATCGATCCGAAAGATGGGTCCCCTACCGGATGTAAAAAGGTAGTGAATGCGTTACGAACAATGTGCGGGATAGTTGTTCGCGAACGGGTTCCCATCACAATTGTATCCTGGAAGTCACTGACTGACGAGGGCCGCAACGACCGCTTACGTAAATCCTTTCCTCCTTCGATATCCCGTAAGAACTCGAGGCCCAGGCGACGGTATGCACCGCTAGTGGCGTGAAAGGCGTGGAAGACCTTTAAGAGCACACTTATCAAGGAATACGTCAATAAGGACATGACTCCTACTCTAAGCACGGGTTCACATCGAGGATTCATGGCGACGTTTTGTTCGAGATGAAGACGACAGATCGATTCGTGCTTGAAAGCGAAGCCCACAAGGCCCTGCAGTAAGGAACACCCACCCCCACACTCGCAGACCGCTGCGCTCACGCGGGAAGAGGATGCAATGGGACGAGGAGGACGAGGGGACTCGCGCCATTTGAATCGATTGTTGACTAGCGCCAGTAGATCGGCTAAGAGCGAGGTCATGTGCCACACCATCCGGCACCATATCCTTTACAAACTCCTCGCGACGAGGAAGTCCGCTAACGCTTTGGTAAGATATCGAACCACCATTTTGGTACGTATTTAGTTCCTAACTTCATCGGTGAAATAACTTGTTGGGGTCTTGCGGTAGAGTTGAGTGCACAATCTTCCGGTGGATCTTTTGTCCCAAACAGGGAGAGAGATGCACTCTCCACGGCATTGGAAAACAAGGAACACCCTGGTCGCATGCGAGGCAAAGGGGTTTTCGTTCCCTGGAAGACGGGCTTCGAAGACACCGACATGTACCTGAGTAAGAAGAGAGGTAGAGACGAAGCGTGAGAAAAGATCGTGAAGGATCTTGAGGACAGGCTGAGAGAAGAATTCAATGATAAGATAAGAAGCCTCGAGGAAAGGCTCAATGCTCAAAACACAAATCCTGTGGAAGGCCTAGGGTTCAGCCCCACTACACGTAAGAGCTGCAAGGCGTCCGATACGACTGGGTAAACACCCCGGTAGATTCCCTGCCTGTGACATCAAGGTATACTAAGTATGATCCCTTGAATGCTCCATAGATATATCTTTTGGCACATTAGCTAATTGGGTACCGTTGTGTAGGAGCCCACGCTGCAATCTCCAGTGAGAGTTGCCAATTGCTCCTTCCTATACAGTCGCTTGGGGCCTCGCGTATCCATCCATTGAAGGGGCGATGGTGCACGGTACCGCTAGCGCCGGGGTTTCACGAAGGTCAATGTGGACGGCATTCATGACATTTTCAAGATCATCACACTACAATTGCCTCCAAATGACGAGCTTCAGACATCGGGGATGTCATCGGCACATTCATCCAAAGGGGCCCAAAGAAATGACATATCTCTAGACATCCATCCTCCACCGAAGTACCTCTACTTCCTCCGCTGAAGTTGATCCAATTCCCCAAATCGCTTATCGTGCCCTCCCACCCAAAAACATTGACAAGTGAGTTTGATATTGACTTTGACTTTGATTGCTCTCTACTCCCCTCGCCTCTCCCAAGATTTCCGTTCCAACAAAGAAAGGGAAGGGCAAATCGAAAAGATAAGCGAAGGCCTTGGAGTACTATCCGATGGCCCCGCTGGCCCTGGTATTCAAGCTAGGAGAGCCTTTATTAACGGAAGATCGCATGAAGACATTGACTTACTATCGCAAAAGCCTGCATACATACTACATGAGAGAAGCTAACAAGCCAGGAACGAACGCATACAACAAGTATCATGGTCCGCTACAAGCCTAAGCATCTGCTCAACGAATCAGCGGGGGCTACTTCGCGGTCGGCTTCAGGACTGCTCGATCTCTTCAACCTCGACGCCGCTCTTAAGATCCGGACATTGTGAGTGTGTCTTCCCCGTAATACGGATAAATGTCATATATATATATATATTTTAAGTGGCCCCTTTGCCTAACTTTTGTATATATAGATTCATGATACGCCGGCGAGAACGAACAATACATCGGTGGGTTTCCTCGACCCACTCTTAGTCTCATGACCAACAATGAACCAAGATGCAAAAGCAAGAGAGGAATACGATTTGACATGCCTTGGATGCTCGAGAAGATAAAAGCTTCATACTTTTACCCTTTAACCCAGGGTAAGTGCTGCCCGACTTGGTATACTCTCATTTGTAATGTGCACACAATACTTTGGTGCTAATTGATCATGGCAACATACCTATGCAGGTTTCACCGGGTTCTAATTGTAATTCATCGGCCAAGAACCGGGTTATTTACGTTGATTCCTCACATACCGGCAACCACGACTTGAACTCCTATCGCACGGTTAATCACCAGGTAACCACGTTGTTTAAGGAGCTTGTTGCTCCTGGAATAGCCGAGGCTAACCTTTCAAATCACGTAGGACGGTCAAAGCTTTGCGAGATCCTTCATTCAAGGCGAGGATAAGGCGTTGCAAAGACGATTTCAAGTTTCCGGTATCCTCTATACAAGATAATCCTATTTCAAACTCCGTAGCCATGATTCTCGAACTAAGCAATTCTATTTTTCCAAAGTGCCACCAACAAGGACAGGGCAATAACCGATGTGGATTTTACGTTTGCCATAACATGCATCTCCTCGTCAATGCAACACAAATGAGTAAGGATAAAACTTCGTTGCAAGACAAGGATCTCAAGGCCCATTCGAGGAAAACTTTGTTTTTTCCTAGTCACGAAGTCATTAGTAAAAAAGCGAGTTCTACGCAGTGCCTAATCGCAAGAGTTAGGTTTATCTCTCAGATATTGCCACTTGTCTTGTCATTAGTCAAAGCAATTCTAATTTTCCGATTTATTTGCTGAAATGGATGTACGGATAGTGCTTGTGATGATCCGTGATCGCTGAAATGGATGTAATGTCTCTGTCTCGATGAATCGTGAAATGGATGTAATGATGCTTGTAATGTCTCTGTGATCGATGAAATGGATGTAATAATGCTTCGTGCTGATCTTCGCTTGATGGGCATGAAGGAGTCAACATATCTCATATCAAGAGCCATCTTCGTGTAATACATAGGATTTTCCAAGTATACATATGCCATACTATATCTTACCACTAGTGCGGACATATATCTTGCCGTATATCCGTGCTTTCTTTTTCAGATACATATCCCTAATAGGTCACTAGTGTGCAACCTTCTTCTTTTTCTAAAAAATGATGAAGTCTATGCATTTCTTCTAGTGCCTAATCCTCGCTCTTGCACGATCAAATACAATTTGAAATAGAGAAGGTTAAGAAAAGAAGAGAGGAAAGAGCAATTGAAAAAGCACACCATGAGGAGGAAATGGTATGTATATATCCTGGTTATCATAAATCATATATTAGTTTCAAGTAATATTGCTTGTGGAACTAAAGGTCTAATTTATTCTAGTTGTGGTTATTTTCATTGTGTGGATACTATTTCATCCAACAATAACTTGTATATAGTAATGTGGCTGAAGTGCATCATTTGATAACTTTATTTAACGCTTTCAAGAAAGGAAATCCTCAATCTTTGCACACATGAGACATTGTTGTCTCTGTACAAGGTGCCGACCTTTACTTGATTGATGATTTCCTTGAAAGTTGCCACACTCGGGAAATTGAAAAAGGGTGGTATAGTGGATGTTGAAGTCGCTGCAAGAATTGTGCTTCATGACTGGAATGAGGGTAGGATATACTCTCTCCCATATCAACTTTGTTGATTCTTTATTTTTTCCGAGTCACCTGATCGTCCCGTTGTTTTAGGTAAAATACCCTATTATACACCGCCACCTAAAAGGGATGTGGAGGACGCAGACGCCATAATTATTTGAAGCCGGGAAAGAATTTAATATTGATGAAATTTACACAGCTGAGTCTTCATTTGCTGAAATGGATGTAATGATAGTGCTATAATCAGCTTGGAACAATTGCTAAATGAATCCCAAATCTGTGATCGTTGAAATAATGCTTGTCTAATAACTGCAATGTAGCTTCGTGTTATGTCTGCTTTGAGGGCATGGCTAGCATTTCCGAGGCTAGCCAATAAACGTAAAAAGATGTATGTATGAAAACCATATCACAGACGGTTCACAACTAAGTACCGCCTGTGATATAAATATCGCTGCACGGTTCATACATGTGGACCTTCCGTGATAGTTTGTATAACATGACGGTTCATATTACAAACCGATCGTGATATATACTAACACAGACGGTTGGTATATGGAACCGTTAGTGATAGAATTTATATCACAGACGGTTCATATTACAAACCGTCAGTAGATTTAATATAGCACTGACGGTTGGTATATGGAACCGTTAGTGATAGGATTTATATCACAGACGGTTCATATTACAAACCGCCAAGAGATTTAATATAGCAATCGACGGTTCTAAATAAGAACCGCTCAGAAATTATTATCACAGACGGTTAATAAAACCGTCTGTGAAGTGGTTATATTATCACTGACCCATTGTTAGAGACGGTTCACAAAGCCGTCTCTGATGATATTTGTGAACCGTCTCTGATGGGCTTTTCTGTAGTAGTGTCATCCTCTCATCAATGTTGAGGATGGAGTGGATGGATAAATCAGAGGATGATAACTTTTAGGACGAATGGTAGATGGATTGTATTTTATCTTGAAATCTATCAACATTTACTCTTACAGGTGCTTGGGGATACATATAGCTATCACAGATGGCTCAAAAATTGACTGTGATGTGCTATTGTTATCACTGACACATTGTTATGGTTCGAAAGACCGTATGTGGTATGTTAAGTAATTATGTAGTGGTGACGGCTGGAGACGAGAGCACAGAGGGGTACCAGCGCCCATAGAGACTAGGCTCGAGTCCCGTTGGATTCGTTGCTGGCGCTATGCATAAATTCCGTGGAGCCGGTACGCAAACTTCTTCCGGTGCATACTTGACGCTGATTGATGTCACGTGGACAATTCTGCAATCCAACGCAACGATTTAATTCAGGTGGAAATAAATACCTGACGCTTATTTCGATGCAAATTTGGTTGCTTAATTCAGACTTAATACCGTGGCGTTGGATTGCAAAATTGTTCACGTGACATCAATCAGCGTCAAGTATGCACAGGAAAAAATTTGTATACCAACTGCACGAAATTTATTTCCCCTCGGTTGCGGCCATGCACCCTGCATTCCAGGGAACTAATAATAGTACGCGCGCGCCGGCCACTTCTGACTCTTGCAAACCCTTTTAATTAGGACATCCAGCCTTGCTAGCTTGCTCGTAAAGGTGGATTGCTAATTTGGATCTACTAGTAGCTACATAGAATGGCATGGCATACTGCAAATTGAAACAGTACTGCTGTAGACTAGCTAGATGCTACAATGAAGTTGGCAGTAATGTTTGTGCAGGTTTCTAACTGCATGTAGAATATATACCCCTTTTCTTCCTCATCTATGAGAGATGGAAGACCTTATTGGTTAATTTTGTTTCCAGCTGCTTGCTTGTGTTGTTTTTGACATTGACAAAGTTGTGATCGATCAAGCAGCTTTGCCACCCATGTATGTCTATCGCCTATCTATCAGTAGCATGCCGTACAGTGGGAGTGAAGGGTAGTGTGCATGTTTGTGTGGACGAGTTCCACGCCCCCGCGCGCTCGCTCGCTAACAGGATAAGATCGACCGGACGGGCGGAAGATAGACAGATACTTAGATGAGAAGATATAGATGGATGGATACATTGGATTGGATAGGCACCAGCACCAACCAACAGTGACCGGCCGACCGGTTTGGTTTTGGTTTGCTCATCGCTGGACTCGGAGCATGGCGACCACAAGCTGAAGGGTCAACATACATGGGCGCCATGCCTGTGCTGTGCCTTGTGCCTGCCCTCCACTCTCTGTCTCTGTCTCTCTCTCTCTCTCTGCCTCTCTCTCTCTCCACGACATGACATATGCAAGATGGCGGAACGAAAGCTGCGGCTACGGCCCGGGTGCCAAGGCTACTCTCGCCGTTGGATCGCCCACGCGACCGCCAGGATTGGTTCTGACCTCACCCAGTGGCCGAAAGATCCCTTAGATTTTTACTGCCTGCCACCACAGCCGGGCGGCCAGCAAATTAAACTCGTCGGGCGAGCGCAGTTCGAGGCTCATCCAGTAGAGGTGTCCGGTCGTTTAAATTAAGCTGTTTGGGGCTTTTAAGTCAGTTTTGGCTTTCAAAAAACCAGCAAATCTCTCCAAACTGTTTTAAACTTTTTTTTTTTGCATAATTTACAAGTCCTATATAAAAATTGAAAACTAGGTTGAATCTGTTTTTATAGCTTATTAGTGAGGAAAATTATATATTTATCAAACGATATCTTATAAAAAAAACTGCAGCTACTTTTTAACTCAGAAAACAAAAAATTACCTTTCCAGAAAATTTACAACTCACCCAAACAGACCCTATATCTGCAACCTGTTGGCGTTGAGTTAGTTTTGGGCTCCATCTCAGCCATGGCCGGCCCGACCGACCTTATTTGTTTTAATTTGCAGAAACATGCAAAAAAAAAGGCCCGGCCCAATCGACCGACAAGTGTGTCGCGCCGCAGCTCTCCAAAACCTCTGCTCCTTTTCTTTTGCTTCAGCTGCCTTCATTCATGTCATGGCTAGGGAGGACCCACCTACCTCTTCTATAATTAACATCTAATCCGTTCACATTTCGAATGCATTTTCAAGGATTATATGGCTTAATTATTACCAAAGCTTCATCCACGATTGCACGTCATATGTATATATATGCATCCCATTCAATTAGTATGTATGGTAGCCAGGGGCGGAGCCAGCCTAGCCTATGGCTCGGGCCAAACCACGTCTTCTTAAGTTAACTAGGATGGTACGCGCGGCGCACGCCGTGCGCGTTAACGGGAAATGAATTTGTGTTTTTTTCGGATAAAAAACGGACCACGGAACAATTTTTTCGTAGAAAAACGAGGAAAAACGACGTAAAATATTTTTTCTCATGCTCTGGAGAAAAAACGAACAACAAAACCATTTTTTTCCAACAAAAACGGATAAATGACGGACGAAAAATGAATTCTCATTTTTTTTAGAGAAAACGGTAAACGGAATCATTTTTGCCATGCTCCGGAGGAAAAACGGATCACAAAAACATTTTTTTCCGCGCAAAACGGAGAAAGGAATCTTTTTTTTAGAGAAAACGGGCAACGAAAATATTTTTCCCACGCGGCGCACGCCGCGCGCGTGAACGGGAAACGAATTTGTGTTTTTTTTTGGGGCAAAAAACGAGGAAAAACGACGTAAAATATTTATCCCATGCCCTGGAGGAAAAACGAACAACGAAACTATTTTTTTTCCAACAAAAACGGATAAACGACGGATGAAAAACGGATTTACATTTTTTTTAGAGAAACGGCAAACGAAAACATTTTCCCCATGCTCCGGAGAAAAAACGGATCACGAAAACATTTTTTCCGAGCAAAACGGAGAAAGGAAAAATTTTTTTGAGCGAAAACGGGCAACGAAAATATTTTTTCCATGCTCTGGAGGAAAAACGGACCACGAAAACATTTTTTCGTGGGCAAAATGGAAAAAGGACCCGAACGTAAAGCACAGGGACCTATTTGTTATAATTTTGGACCTATTCGCTATTTTGAAAAAATTAGAAAAGGGCTCGTTCGCTATTCGCATTTAATGGGGGGTCTCCCTGTAAAATACCGAACGAGGGACCTAAACGCGAAACGGGGAAATCTATTTTCCTCTCACAGAAAATCGCACAAGGACCTATACGTAATTTTAAAAAAACGGAGGACTTTTTCGGAAAATAGAGGAGAGAGAAGGTGAAAGTGAGGTGGATGCTTGAGGAGCCTTGAAACCTCCCATATGTAATTGAGGGATAATTTATGATTTTACTGATTTTTAACATATTTTTGTATGAATTTATCGTGACAATCCTCAGGTCTAGATCCCGGTGGCCCGAGGCCTGCCTTCGGCCCTGATGGTAGCTAAGAATGCATGTATTTCTATCTATAAACCGAGCAAGAGCCAAGAGCAACAGTGCTACGCGTCAACACCTCTATGTATGTATGTATGTACAACTGAAATCATGACACTGTTGCTTGTTTAATCCATGCAACATGCATGTACACAATTGCGCATCCAACATGCATGTGGTGTGGCCACGCACAAATCCTCGTACGTACTATACTAAACGGAAACCTCAGCCTCCGTGCTCTCCTGTCCTCTCCTCCTGCACGACAAAACATACGGCCTTGCAAGTCGAGCGCCTGCTCCATCTTGATCAATAATTCATTCAGTTGCAGACTTGCAGTATATATCATTACTACAGAATAATACAACACTATCGTTTCATCCGTGTTGGTTTTCAATTTTTCAGAAAAATACCGATTGTGATATATGTATTGTAATTTGTGTTTTTTAAAATGGGATCATCACAATCGGTTCTAATCTAGAACCGATTGTGATGACACCCCATCACCACAAACGGTTCTGAGCTAGAATCGATTGTGATGATCTCCCTCATCACAATCGGTTTTTAGGTGGAAACCGATTGTGATGTGCACATCACAATCGGTTCTAAAGTTGGAACCGACACAAATATATATGCATCCTCATTGCAATCGGTTTATGTTCACAACCGACACTAATATGCATCCTCATTTCAATCGGTTTATGTTCATAAACGACACTAATATGCATCCTCTTTTCAATCGATTGACATTAAGAACTGACACTAATATGTGTACCTCATTTCAATCGGTTCATATTAAGAACCGATACTAATACACAATCCTCATTACAATCGGTATATATTAAGAACCGACGCCAATAAGTCCTCATTACAATCAGTTTCCCTGGGAAGTGGGAACGGACACTAATGAGCTATATACACTACAAAGAAGAGGCGTGGGGACATCACAGGAGATACCAAAATCAGCTAGCAACCGTCGAAGCCATACAATCTCTGAAGTGGCAGTAGCAAGTGCACGAAGTTCTGCCTTTGTACTAGACCGAAATACAGTTGTCTGTTTCTTGGACTTCCATGCAAGAGGAGAAGAACCAAGAAAAAATACAATAGCCAGTGACAAAACGACGATCTGTCGGACCACTTGCCCAAGTAGAGTCTGAGTAAGCATGAAGTTGAAGTGGGTTATCACGAGCATAGAACAAACACTGAGATGAGGTCCCCCTTAGGTATCTTAGCACACGAAGCAAATGTCCAAAATGAACCGAGGTAGGAGCACTCACAAACTGGCTCAAAATATGGACCGCATGAGAAATATTAGGTCTGGTAACAGTAAGATAAACAAGACTGCCCACAATATGCCGATATTGAGATGGATCCATAAGAGGTGTACCATCAGTAGAACGAAGCTGTAAATGAATATTCATAGGTGTTACAACCGTCCGATCATCAGTAATGCCAGAACGAGCAATAAGATCTTGTATGTATTTGGACTAAGAAAGATAATAGCCCTTTGCAGAATGCAGAACTTCAATACCTAAGAAATAACTGAAAGGAGCCAAACCATACATATGAAATTGATTACTAAGTTGTTGCTTCACATGAGAAGTATATTCCACATCATCTCCCGTAATCAACATATCATCAACATAAAGAAGAATCAAAGCTTTTATCACAGAGACAAATCGCTCAAACCAAGCACGAGGAGCCTATTTGAGATCATATAAAGTACAACGAATACGACAAACATGTCCTGAAGGAGCATCAACACCTGAAGGTGGCTGCATATAAACTTCCTCATGTAAATCGCCATGATCCGGCGTGTTGTTTTCCTCGGCTCAAGCCCAATCGCGCGGCAATCCTAGAAACAGAAGGTGGTCGCCCTCTCCTCCTGTGAAGCTGAATACACCGCTGCCACTAGCGCGGCATGCCTGCTGGCTGAAGTTCAGGGAGATGAACCGAAGAGAGTGTAGGACCGAATATAGCAATCAGAGGGGGGGTGAATGATTGTGCGGAAGCTAAAACCAAATTCTTGATCTATTAAAAGTTTACCCCAAAATAGAACCAAATAATTGCCTCGTTTTCGAAAAAAACAGAATGATAGAGGTTTGGTAAAACGCGAATTCCCGGAGATCCAACCGTCCGATCGACCTAAAATTTGGACACAAGAAACTAGATTCCAATACGAATCAAACCCAAAAAGAATCAGCTCAATCGGACTTACGGATCAAAAGTTATGATCTTCGTAAGCTTACTGTTCCAGAAGATGGCGAGAATAAATCTAACTAGAATTGTAGCTCGCCGAAAGATTTGATGAACTTGATCTTTATTTCTCCTTTCTTTTGTCTAAAATACTCCAAACAAAAGAGTACAACCCTAAAGTTTGCTCAAAGCTTTATTCCCTTCAACAGGAGGCAACCCCTCTATTTAAAGAAGGCAAACACACCTAATCCTAGAAGGAGTCCTAATCCTAGAAGGATTCCTAATCCTAGAAGGATTCCCACTCCTAATCCTAGAAAGAGCATGTATTCAACACAACTCCACTTGGCCCAACCTGGCCGAGTACAACTCTTGCACGCGTATGGCAACCCTACCATACTCACGTGACTAACACTTTGCACGCGAATGACCTCATGCCATTCTCACGTGACTAACCATTCTTCATGTGCACCATTCTCTTAGCCCGAACGTCCCGCATGACATCCTTGACCACCAAGACCTCAGTTCCCTCTGAACCTAGTCCCGAACCTCAGTTCCTCCATGAACCTAGTTCCAGTCTCGTCATCGACCACATTCGCCCTCGAGCAATACCTGCACATGAACAAACCACAAAACGATTCCGAGCACAAGTCCGCGACTTGACTCACATTAAACCATGCAACCACTCACAGGAGTGCATTGCATTAAATATTCTAAGAACACGATTTCAAAACACGAACAAAAACCTTTGCAAAAATCAAAAAGCTTTTCAAATAATCAAACTGATTTCAGATCTTTTCAAATAAAGAAACCAAAAAATAAATCTTGTCGAAATATCAAACTGGTTTCAAATCTTTTTCAAATACTCATCATCAAAATCAACTGGATCAAAAATAACGATCCTTCAGAGAGCTCTCCTCAAGATGGACAACAAATTAGCTATTTCCTTTTGCAAGAATCATGTGTTTCATGATCGCAGCAGGCATATAGATACTAGGTATCATTTTATCAGGCAATGCATTGAGGAAAAGAAGATTGAGGTGGAGTTTATCCCTTCGGATGATCAAATCGCAGACATTCTCACGAAGCCATTGGGACGAATTAAATTTCATGATCTACACACTCAGGCGGGCGTCGTAGAGATTGTCACTCGGCGTCAGGATTAGGGGGAGATGGTTATGGGCTCTGGTACCAAATGTAAGCGCTCCCAGGATTTTTAGTCATTTACAAGACACTGAAGAAGACACAGAGACAAGTTTAGGTGCTGCGAACTCACATACAGCATTTCCTATTTTCTTCTTCTTAAATAGCAAACCAACATACAGACTAAAGAGTACAAACATGCAGTAACTGAAGAAAGTAAATGCGCAGAAAACTGAAGAGTAAAAGCATGCAAACTAAATACTAGAAGAAATGGAAAATCATGCAGCCTGAAGCAGTAACTGAAGAAACGTAAATGCAAATAAGTTGGCGCAGGATTATACGTTTGCTAACAGATAAACCATTCAGTTATAACAAACTGAGGGTATAGATGGGCTATATGTATGATTACTGGGTATTGAAAATCATTCTTCTTTAGTTTTAGAATTACTCTAATTTAGAATAAGAATTACTCCCCTCTCTTTTCCTCTTTCAGCGTTCCATCGACATTAGCCACTTTTTGTGGCTGTTTATGCACTATTCGGCCCTACTTTCCCTGGTATATATGAGTATGACAAAGAGAGAGAGAGAGAGGCGTTTATACCATATTCTATCAGTATGTCATGACAACTAGCTCTCGCTTTGTGTTCTTTCTTTCACTGTTCTTTTTTGTTGGTCTGTTCGGGTTTGTCTTACTTAGAAGCTTTTGTAGGGATTATCCTTTGCATTCCCTATACCCAACCAATATACAAATTTCTTCACCAATGGGGAAGGTATGCTGTTAAATAGTTACATTCAAGTCTGAATGTTCTATTGTGTTGTATACCTATGCTTTTTAGCAGCTCATATCAGCTCCCTAATTGTTAGGGCAGTGGCAGATTTGCCCCTGGAATTTCCTAAAGGGACAACCCCTGTTACTTGCTGGGTATCTATATATGATAGCGCAATGGATAGCAAGGTTGGGGTTGGGTCATTGATGGATAAAGCAGCTGTTCCTGCGCTACCTGCTGGTAGCCTGTATATGGAGGAAGTGCATGCTAAGGTACAGTGACTATTTATTGATAATATTTTCGGCCTACTATTTTTGTGGGAACTGCAGTTAATGATAATTGATACAAACAATCAAATGAGTAGGTTAGATATACTAGAAAATTCGATCTTGTCTAGGAACACTAGAATTATGTGCTTATAGTTCTCAGGACACTCTGCGAAAGTATTCTTTTGTATAGCAAAATGTTTTTCTGTCTGTAGCATGTAAGCGGATTTATCGTCTCACCAGAGCAGTTAATTTCATGACTTGCCTGTTTGTTTGATCCGATCCGTGTATTTCATAATGGTTTGGTTGAATGTTTTCCCTTTTTTTAGCCCTGAACTTACCAGTTCATGATTCTATTGGAATTAATATTGACTATTTCACATACAATTTGCCTTGATATTTACTTAACGAGAGGTGCTTCTATGCTCTTCCTTTTTAAAGTTGCACAAATATTAAAGCATGAATGAAGGGTAGATAAGGATTACTTACCCCTTCGTTTGCTTCAAGATTTGTGCAACTTGTATTAGGAGGGAGAGCGTAGAAGCACCTCTCTTAACTACTAGCTAGCTCATTCTCAACTATCAATTTGGCCAATTGTCACTTGTGGATAGTTAGGTATGATACCATATGTATAAATAATCAACAATAGAGAAATGGACTTATCACAATCAGTTCTAGCAAAGAACTGATTATGATACCGTTTATCACAATTGGGTAAAAACCGACTAGGATAGCTCCTTCCCATCACTGTATAAAGACTTTCTATCGCTACTAAAATCGACTGTGATGATGAAAAAGAACTTATTATGAATTGCTATGTATATTTCTGTAGTAGTGTATATACATGCATTTTCCAGTCGATCGTGTCGTCTTTGTCGAGCCTGCATCGACCAAGCATACGCATGCATTTTCATTCTTTTATTTTGGATCTTTACTTGGCTGTGTGTGTGTGTGTGTATTATGCTATAAAGGATGGTCTTTTATGAATTTTTTTGTGGAACTAACTTTCGAGTATCTTATATATAAAAGAGTATTTATTCTTTTGAGTATACTTCAATGCTGATTATATATAAGATACTTGAAAGTGAGTTCCACGAATTTTTTTTAAAAACTCCACCCTTTATAGCATAATTTATCTATATACTCTTTTTACATATGAAAAGGGATATATACCAAAAAATAAAGAGCTCTAATGAATATATATATATATATATATATATATATATATATATCTTGCTTCTTTCATAATACTCCACACATATACACCCAAAATACATGAAATCACCAACAGCTAGTGCTCCATTCTGACGAATAAAAACAGCACATCTGTTCTGTTCTACTTCTGTGTACAACAAGTTAATTCTACGTTTCGCATTTCGACGAAAGGAAAAGGACACAGAGAAGAGATCGACAAACATGCGCAGTTCGACCCTGCGCGCGCTCAGGCACATATTAATTCAAACCTCTAGCTCATAAAATGGAACTTGTCTGATCTTTACATGTTTTACCCTAACTGAAGAGGTTCTGCCGGCCACTGCCAAATATGCACTTTAAGCAGAGAGCAGGTTGATGAAACACGCATGATGCCATGAACATACAGGAAGGGAGATCCAGCAGCGCGCGATTAAATGTTCAGAGTGCAGTTTTTTCCATGCAGTTGCCGCTTGGGATTTCTGAATAATATTGTACCATAACACCGACCGTATATATATCGTCTTCCATTTTGGATGAGCAAATACTAAACGAAAGAGATTCTTCAGCTCTAGTAGGTCTCATTACTGTGACTAGTAGGTTGAATAACAGTGATAGCTAGCTTTCTTTTGTTTGTTTTTTTCGCCTTCTTAAGTTGTTTTGTTTAATTTGTTGCGTAGAGAGAAAAGATATATACGGTCAGTTTATATAGGTTCTGAAAGAGAAAGATGACAAATTTGCAGGCATATATGCGATCGGTGATGCGTACTTACAAAGCAAGGGGATAAGTTCAGTAACCCAGCCGGCACATAAAAAGGAATTAAAGAAAAGATTATGCAAATTGCCAACGTGTGCTTAGAGATCTTTAATTCGTGTAAAGTTTATGCCAAACTGATGCTCTACGTTTGTTTTCGCACTATCGATGCTTATTTGGTTACCATTTATACATCTACGTACAATTAATATTCAAGCCACTGAACTGAATTGATCCACAACAAAATTAAGATTAAACAGTGACTATCGTCCCTTGCAAGTACACATTCTAATAATAGTTCCTCTTAATTTCCAAAAACAAGTTCTCCCCTAGCTATGTATACGAGTAGCCTTAATTAGGGTCACTACCTAGTTCTACATAGTATATGCTAGTCGGAACACAATTATCTCGAATTATTATACGATTAAGCTGTTACTCTAGAGACGGGTGTATAGTATAGAGGTCTGGTAAGCTGTTACCTCCTGAATTAATCCTGATGGATGGCAGCGCGCAGAAGGCGACGACGACATGGTAGCAGGTAGCTAGGCGAAGAGATCGAGGCGGAGGCAAGTGGAAAATTCCAAAGGGATTGCACTGATCTTGTCCTCGCGCGTCTAGCTAGCTAGCTACATGCATGCAAACTACTACTCCTACATATGCAGACACTCGTGCATATATATATACACACAAAGCAAATATGACACACACAGAAGCAGCATGCACGCGCGCGCGCACCTGCGGATTGCATGCAGGCCTAGCCGGCGATGGCGCGCGGCAGCGTATCATGCATGCATGCACAGATGCAGCGGCGGCTGGCTGGCTAGCTAGCTAGCACGCAATAATTGGAGATCAATGCGATCCCTTTGGAGTCCTCCACTTGCTTCCTGTGAAGCTGCTTGCTAACGGCCGGGCTAATCACTGGCACAGAGAATTGTAGCAGTGGAGTAGCTTCCAGCTGGGGAGGCAGCGGCTGGAATTAAGCTAGAGGTGCCATCGATGACACGGCGATATTGGCAATGGCGATGGCAGGGAAGGAGAGATATAGAGATGAGACGGAAGGAAGAGGAAGAGAGAGAGGGAGGGGGGGTGAAAGCTACAGGACAGTAGTTGGGCGCCTTGCTAGCTGCTGGGGCTATAATTGCCAGGTAGCTTCTCCCGCTGGTTAGCTAGCTTAGCTGCGATGCGAAGCTCTCAAACTTTGGACATGAGGCAGAGGGAGAGGGAGGTGGGCCGGGGGACAGCAAGGGCCCACCACGGAGAAGCTAGTGCGCCCACCCCCTGCGGGCCCAACCGCGAAATTACTCCTCTGTCCTCCCCTAACAAACCGGCCATCGCGCATGCCGTGGTAGTATAGAGTACCACTCCACTCCACTCCACTCCACTCGTACGTACGGACAGGGGAAATTATTGCGGCAGCATCCTTGCATGCTTGGACTGACAATTCCTGTCCTGGCCCCCTTCCCTTCGGCCCCCTGGAACAAGAACAAAGACTACTACACCATCAGCGCCATGTATCCAGTCTTCGACCATAGGGAAATCGCTATTTGTCGATTTATGCGTGCGTAGTGCAAATGTGCAATCAATCGAGGCGCTCTACTGTGGAGTGGAGTATGTACATATATAGGATACAGGGGTTCTCGATCTCATGCGCCCTCCCAACAGTGGAATGTATTTGATACTGGAGTAGTATCTCGCTAGTCCTAGCTAGCTGGGAATCTGAATTCCCAGGTGGAGCTAGCTAGCTAGCTAGCTAGGTAACATTAATTTGGCCGTTCCTGGTGTGTGTATTTGTTGCAATTGGAACCCCAATAAATGAGCACGATCGATCGATGGACGCCGAATTAAATTTGAATCGGCCGGGCGGCCATGCACACAATTTCTGTAGTAGCTAGCTAGCTGATGAAAGCAAGAGGAGTAGGTACGTACGTAAGTACGTATACTGATCTGCTGCCAGCTGCTGGTGTATCAAATCGATCGGTCGCTAGCACGCTGGTTGGGTACCTTATACCTACTTCTCAGGCCCATAATTTCTGGATCTGAAATAATCCTCAACCTGAAGATGAGACCCACCATGCATGCAATGCACTGCGCGCATTCCATCCATTGCCTCTTCGGTCGACCCTCTTTAATTGCATGCATGCACTGCCACATTAGGCAATCCAAGCGTGGCTATCCATCGGATCACACATTCACATCGATCGCACATGCAAATGCAGGACCATCTATATATCTATGCCTGTCCCTGGCGCATGCAACCCAAAACAAATGTACGTAGTGCTTTTTAATTCACCGGTAAAAAGACAACAGCTAAGAAACCAAAGTCTAAATAAATAGATGGTTTTGTTATCTACAATTTTGCAGAAGCCATAAGCCCCCCCCCCCCCTCTCTCTCTATGCTAATGCCACTTAAGTTGGTAAAATTTTCAATCCCCTACTACGTGTAAAAAAGAAAAATCTATACCTTTTAACATGCATGTTTAAACCTAAAAGGCTGGCTTGATGCTGTAGGCCGAAAAAACCTAATCCTAGCTAGCTACGTACACAGACCAAATTAAGTCGATCGGAGGAGCTAAGCCATGCAATTAATCACCAAAGCAGGACAAATTAACAAACCCCACAGTTAACCATGGCGATCGAGCGTAGTCTCAATCGGATATGCTGCTGCCTGCAGATCCAGACACACAGCTAGCCGCACTAACAAATCGCACGATCGGTCAGCTGAGAACACATGCAACCCTCCATGATTGTAGGTGTAAGCGTAACAACAGCTGCAGCATGCATGCAGTAGGCAGAGAGGAAAAACAAGCGCAGCGCAGCGCAGGGCAATCAATCGGATGCTTGGGCATCTCGGTCATTTCAGCACTAGGCACACACAGAAAACAAATGCGAGGGTCCTTGTCTTGTCTCCCTATTTGGATTCCCCCGGCCGTGCTACTGCTACGGCCGCCGGAGTGGACAACGCAAGCTCCCTCCCTCTCTCTCTCTCTCTCTCTCTCTCTCTAGCCGCAGAAAACAACGCATGCTCTCTCTCTCTCTCTCTCTCTCTCTCTCTCTAGCCGCAGAAAACAACGCATGCTCTCTCTCTCTCTCTCTATAGCCGCAGAAAACAACGCATGCTCTCTCTCTCTCTCTCTCTCTCTAGCCGCAGAAAACAACGCATGCTGCTCAACCGTTTTGTTCATTACCTCCAGGGCGATGCAGCTTGTAATTATCGACTTTGCATGCTCTGCCCTGCACCAAAACGAGCCAGTAGACCCGACACCCACGCACAAGAATTGACAGACATAGCCAGCTCTAGATCGACATCTGTTAACTAGCTAATTCCAGGGTATTTGTTTTTTCAGTAAGAGCATCGCCATCTGTTAACTATTTTTCAACACTGTTTTTTCGCTACTAATTGTACGTGAAGCCTTTCTAGAACGCGCAACCCGTAAAGAAAGAAAGAGTTCCCTTCCACCTTTAGAATTAAGGCACCAAAAGTTCGGGAGAGAAGGCTGAAACAAACATCAACTAAGCTCGATTCTTCCTTGGAACCCATTAATTAAACCGACCCCTCGACATGTTGCTCCTTCCGTCTTAAAAAGATATTAAAAATAACTAAATTACTTCTAATTATTATCACTAAGCATTATATTCGATGCTTACATGTAGAAAATATGAAGTAAAAAATAGATATTTATTAGAGGTATATATGGACATCGTACTAATTTTATATGAAGTAAAAAATAGATATTTATTAGAGGTATATATGGAACATTGTGCTAATTTTATATTGAAGATAAGCAATAAGTATGTCCTATATTTATAGACAGATTTATTGAAAAAAATACGTCTTATAAACTTGAACTTGAACGGAGTGAGAAGTACTTAGCCCACTTAGAAATCTTATCGTGATGAAGTTCCGGATGGACGGCCATGTTTGAACCGCAGCGAGTTTGAAATTCCAAATGAATCTGACGGTAGGCCGGCGTGGCTGGACAGACGGGTAGGAGTCTAGGGGAGGCCAGCGACGTGCGCGCGTACCCTGGATGCGTGTGTGCACGAGTGGGGGCCCACGTGGCACCCCCAAGCCGAGACAAGGGTCATGTGAAGCCGTGGGCCCACCGCCCTCCCCAAGTAAAAAAGGCCAGCGTGGCCCACCGCAACAGAAGCGGGCCCACGCGCTGTGAGCTTGCGTCCTCCTGCCCCCCTTATTGTGGCTCACGCGGGCCCATCTGTTCGTTCCTTCGAGTCCTTCCCCGCCATTATTCTGCCTCTCTACCCCCTTCCCTTCTCTTCTTCCCTCTCTTTCACCTTTTTTTTTTTTTTTGCGAGCTCCCTCTCTTCCGCCATCGCTCTCCAAATTAAAAAGACCTGGAAGTAAGCCGACAAGCAAAGATGGAGAGATGTTATGATATGTGTATTTGCGAAATTCGATTCGCCTCGGCCGTTTCCAAGCCCCAAAAGAGGCAAAGGAAGAAAGCCAACCGTAAAAATTATTCCACTTATCAAGTGCTTTTGTCCTAAGTACTCCTAACCAATCGGTTCTGCTAAAATTCCCCCCCAGAAGGACGTGCTTCCACAATAATTTCTTGAGTGAGAGAGTGGGGGGAAAACAAGCGACATGTCCTAGCTAGGAAATTCAAGATTGGTGTGCAGCGAAATGTGCATGTTGTTGGATGGACAGCAGCCTAATGGTTCTTGTCCTGTAGCATGATGGTGCTGAAATATAGGTTTGCCTTTGCCTGTCTGTTGGACTAGCCTCTCTCTGTTTATATTGCAATGACTCGAGGAATTAAGGGTTTAGGGTTTGGGTCTGCGATGAACTGAGGAAACACTTGATGTCATTTAGTTCACTCGAGAGCCCGCAACAGGTGCGAAAAACCTCCACAATGTGCAGCAGAATAATCGTGTGCACACCACTTCAAGGTTACAGCAGCTCAGAGCATATTGCAGATTTGTTAGAGAGATTCAGGGTGTACTAATCTAGCTATATGCTTTAGCCTTTCTAGAAGAACAAACCCATCTCTGCATAGTAGTAAATACGACTCGAAAAATCCTTGCTGGTTTGAGCGTGAAGCAACATAATGTAGACAGCTCATGTGATCTGGACAGATCACTTACCTTGAAGAAAGACAGCGTCGAGTCGAGTCCAAAATTTCTAGAACCCCATCTGTGAAGTTTTTCATCTCGCCTTTTCCTTTTGCCGACTTTCAATCCAAGACGGTATCTGCTTTGAATTCCCGCGTTGCTAGCAAAAGATGAGGCAAGCTTTTCGACATCTTTCCTTTTCCAATGTTCTGAACAGAGTAAAAGAAACAAGAGGAAGTTGTCATTGCATAGGACAGCAAAATAGTGACATGATCCCACCTTTTGAAATGACTTGTTCACTGACGGAAATGCTCCACTTCTTGGCCAATTACATCACCGTGTGCGCGGCCATGGGAAATGCAAAGTTCTTGGAAGTCACTACCACTTCGTACAGCCACTTTGAGCGCACTTGTTGCGAAACAGATCTCCATAGAGGCGCGCACTCGTTGCCAAACAGATCTCCATAGAGGTGCGCAGAAACAACAGCAGTTAGTCAAGGTAGATAGATCTTGCAGCCTGCCTATGAAAAGCCACTCTCATCAGTTCCTCCAATTCCAAAGTGATGGTAAAGGTGAAAAGTTGATGCCAAAGATATTTATTTGTTTGCAGCATCAAGTAAAAAATGTTTGTTTAACATGGTGGTAATTAAACCATGCAAACAGGCATGGGACAACTACTTGAGTTTTCCGGGCAAAACTTTGTGCTTTTGGATTTTCTCAAGATGAATAGACTTCAAAGTTTGTTGTGATTCCCTTTAGACTTCTATTCACCTGGCTTGAGCAGGCCATGTACTCCTTTCCTCTTAATTGAAAACCAAAGAACTGCGTGCACGAACAATGAGGACAGACACCGATCCAAGAACAGTAAATGCGAGAACATCGTTTCTTTTTTTGAGAGAGCAACATTTCACTGTGAGGAGAAGAGGACCGGCCAATTGCACCCTACAGTTACTGCAAAACCAGTGCAGGGGAAATGTTTTGAGAGTTGCCTGTAAGGACTTTGGTGATGCAAGGTCGCTGTTGAACAGCGTCGCGTTGCTTTCCCAGCTTCAAGAATGTACGAGCAAACGAAGACAACCATGCGTGGTGGGATTTGGACATGAAAAAGGACGTCTAGGACGAGTGAATTGCCGGGCATTCGATGATGGGAAACAGATCAAACCAGGAACATTTTCCTGTGTTTAAGTTACGGTGCCAGCAATTGTGTTCCTAAAGGGTGGAGACTGCGAACAGCCGGTGCCAAATTAACTACAGAGCTAGCCGGTAGCTTTTAGGCATCCAAGAAAGCACTTGGATTATGAAACTATTGAAGCGACTTTATGAGCACAAAAGGTAAAGAGGGTGCAGGAAAGCTGAGACCTCCACATGGTTTAGTGGCATAGATCAGCAGCAGTCAGCATTCTGTCATGTGCACTGAATATTGGCTAAGCATGCAGCAGGTGCATCCAATGTGGAGCATCCAGGAATCAAAGCGATGAAATCTACAGAGGTACCACTACGGGTTTCGTAAAGCGTTACCTCTCTTAAGAAGCATTACCTCTCTTAAGAAGCGTTGCCTCCCGTAACACCACCACCGAGGTCCGTAACCGAGTGTGCTGAATTCTGGTGCCGAAGAACGTGAGAGAAAAAGGCGATCGCAATCCAGATCATACAGCTCCCCGAATGCTGGGCAATTTATACCCTGGAAAAGGATGCTGCTCGCCACTGGAAACGCAGTCGATTAGATTTAGCATGTTGAAGAAGCACCGGCGTGGAACTCGATCGGATGATGATCACCTGCAGCTGATGCCCACAGCACAGTGCTCGCATGGTGGATGGCATGAAGTCCGGCACACCAACCAGAAAGATATAGAGCATTGTCAAGCAACAAGACATTAATTGGTCCTAAAGCATTGAGATGCTCCAATCCAAATCAGCAGCCACTGCAGAAGCACAGCCACATACATGGACAAGGTGATGAAAGGATGCTCCAGTCTTGAGAAGATGGGCCTCAATGGACAGTGGTGATGCAAGTACGGAATGGAATTTACCGCAACAAACAAGCAGGTTAACAGGATGCACAGTGTGTCTGGAGACAGACAGGGTGGCTGATTGGCGTTAGCGCTGGCCGGCATTTCGTCGAGCATTTGGTGTGCGTGTGCACAGTGTGATGTTAACAAGCTACACCAGTACACCACGGCGCGGTGCAACCTCCTAACCAGGCTTCTTTTGCCCCACCAAATCAGTGCAAAAATCCCATGGCCGCCTTGTTTTATCACACCAAATCACTGCCAAAATCCCATGGCCGAGCATTGGCGACTGGCCGCAGCCCGCAGCGGATGATAGAAGAGGAGGAGGAGGGGTTGAAAGGCCTGTTTGGGCTTCGGATCGCAGGCGAGTGGGCTTCATATCTCGCTCATAGGCTTCCCCCTCGGTTAATTAGCCTCGTGGGCTCTATTTACAAATGGACCTTATTTTTAATTTTTATAGCGTTGTACGTTATTTTTGGTTTTTTTCGTTTCGAAGCGTGCAAAGATGTTTTGGCGCAAGGATCCATAGTCGCGTGTAGCTGCGAACACGCGTCATGCATGTCAGTGGGGGTGAGGTAAACTCATTGGGCTTTGTTCGGGAGGCCTACAATCCCGGCCCATCCAATGAATCCTGATCGAGAATGGATCTCTCAAACAAGGTCTTGTTGTTGGAACTAATCCCAGAAGATCCTCACGTAACAGAGAAGATAACGCAGCATCATTAACTAATTTGTCGTAAAACAATTACTATTTTGTAGATCAATCTCAATGCATCAATTAAATAATCAAAATAATCACTAAAAATATAAGATAAGCTCATAATATTAGGGTTTGCTTCTTTCCTCCTGTATTCTACCATTCTTTTATTTTTCTCTTTATACCTTTAGCCTTTTAAGCATTGGCATGTTTTTTAGGCATTGCCTTTGTTTCATTGGAAAAATATGATAATTATTCATTAGAAGTTCATCATACTTCTTTGCTTTTAACAAAGTGTAGGTAAGCTCAAAATACTTATGGTATTTGGCATAATGGTATTGTTGCTGCAGTATTCTCATATTGGAGTGAAAGGTGCAGTATCTTGTCTATCATCTCGGCATATGTAACTTCTTTTGTTACATAATGCAGTTTTGAGACAAGTTTGTGCATAACAGAGTTATATGCTGCCACAGTTTTACAGTCCCGGAAGTGTATGAGGGTTTATTTGTGCTGTGCTTCTGACAACATAACAAATCTTTGCTAGTCATAGTATTCCATCAGGGAATTCTATAGTGCAGCGGGTGTTCATCTACCAAATACTCAGCCTTCAGGTCTATATGGAGATGGTGCCATAGAAAGTGCAGAGTAGGAAAGTTGGGACATCAGAAAGAGCAGGGGAGCCAGTTTTGGACTGGGTAATTCAGCTCTAAGAGATCGAGCTATCAGGTTGATCTTAGCCCATGATGGTGGCCCATAAAGAAGTTGGGCCAACCGGTCCATTAGCCAGGCGTGCTAGGCTTTTTTTAACCCTAATCACTCATGTTGGCGGTGGTGAGCGTGCAGTGCGTCCCCCGCAGTCGGCACGTGCGGCGGGAGGAGCGCACGGTGGCCGCGGTTCAAGCAGTGCAGGTGATCTGCGACGGGCGCGGTCCTGGTGGTGCTGGGCACAGCGGTGTGTCGGGCGCGATGCACGGTTGGGTTTTTAGGATCAATGATAACTGACTAGAGGGGGGGTGAATAGGAGGTTTTTAAAATTCTTGGCTCTAATTACACTAAGAAGCTAATGATACTAGAATTAAGAATTTTAACAATCAAGACCTAAAACTTCTAGGTTTCGCTAAAGTGCACCAACAATGCTAAGTCTAAGCAATCTAACAATTCTAAACAAGTGATCACACTAAAATATATTAGAATTGCTAAAAAATAAATTAACCACAAGAAAATTGCAAACCACAATAAGATAACGCGCGAATTTATCCCATGGTATCAGAGACTTGCCAGTCTCCCCTAATCCACGTTGAGGTAGCTTGACTCACTTTAAGCTAGCCTTTGCGCAATTGAGCCTTCCTTGATCACTCGGGGTAGCTCTTCCGCACTCTAGGTAGGCGAGCTCCGTGCCTTTACAACCGACCAGGCCTTCTCACAAATCTCCTATGAGAAGATCACCGGTTCCACACCTCAAGCCGTCTAGGAGGCGATAACCTCTAAGAGAATAGAGAAAATGATGTCCGCCTGAGGTTGATTAAAGTTCCAAATTGGCTCAAATGAAATTAATGCACTCGAATGTTTCTGACTCCTCAAGAGATAAAATTAATGCAAATGGAAGAAAAAAAAACATGTTAGAGCTCAAGAGTATTCAATAAGTCACCAATGAGCTCTATGAATGCAGATGTGAGGGTATTTATAGCCTCCACCAAACAATCTAGCCATTGGGGAGGAAATGCTGAAAAAGTCAGCATTTGCGGTACTATCGCCGGCTAAAGTCTGGTAGTACTGCCCCAAAAGAAACTGTGCCAACGGTCAACTGCACGTATTTAATGCACTGACATTTTTTTCCGTTACAGAGGTCCGGTACTATCGGCACTCAATGTGTGGTAGTACCGAAAATTAGATTGTGTTTTTGCTCAAAAATTTGTTTCTCTGTAAAATAACTACCAATACAAAAAATGCGTCGGTAGTACCGCTCATTACACTGCGTAATGCCGACCCTCAAAACAGAGCAAAAACCCTCAAAGCACCCCTTTCTGTAAAAAAACCACCGCTTGAAAACTTTGGTACTACCATCTTTCGGTAGTACCACACTTTATACTACGGTAGTACTGTTTCCAAAAAAAAAATTTAGTAAAGTGTGTCTATTATTTAGCTACCGCTCAGAAAGTTGGTACTACTACAGAGCGGTAGTATCGCGTTAACAACGGTGGTAGCTCCAGCCCAAAGAAAAACTGAAAAACCTTGAAATCCACTTTCCTTGTAAAAAAATCTACCACTCTGTAAAAATCTACCACTATATAAAACCGCCCCGAGTAAAAAAAAATCTTGTTTGGCCTCGGAGAGCTTCATGATAATAACGTGTTGTAAAACAATGACGATTTTTGTAGATCAATCACAATGAACCAATTGAATAATTAGAATGGATAACACACAGGATATAGGGAAACAAAACCCTCTTATCTTTCTGTTAGATTGATTCTGTTTGTACAACAATGTATTGTGTTTATACGAAAAACACATTACAGATAATTCAGATTCGACTACAAAAAGACATGGTCCAATCATACATCAACAACAATAATCAAGACTATCTCAACCTAATTTTTAACGCGGTACTACAGAGCGGTAGTACCGCATTAACAACGGCAGTAGCTCCAACCCAAAGAAAAACAGAAAAACCTTGAAATCTATTTTCCCTGTAAAAATTCTACCACTAAAAAATCTACCACTCTATAAAAATCTACTACTATATAAAACCGCCCAGAGTAAAAAAAATCTTGTTTGGCCTCGGAGAGCTTCATGCTGATAATGTATTGTAAAACAATGACGACTTCTTGTAGATCAATCACAATGAACTAATTGAATAATTAGAATGGATAACACACAGGATATAGGGAAACAAAAGACAAAACCCTCTTATCTCTCTGTTAGATTGATTCTCTTTGTACAACAAGGTATCGTGTTTATACGAAAAACACATTAGAGATAATTCACATTCGACTACAAAAAAGACATGGTCCAATCATACATCAACAACATAATCAAGAGTCTGGTTATATCTCAACCTAATTAACTAATTTAGAGTCGGACGGGATGATAGGCCCCACGTTTTTCCTTTCCCGGCCTCTTAGTTGTTGATTTGACGAGGCTTATTATTTATAGTCGCTGCTAGCAAATCCCTCCAGCTATAGCCCACCGTTCCAGCTCAGTTCATCTCCTCTTCAATTTCTCTCTTGAAAAAATTATTCGGCATTGTATATTACATAAAGTACATTACAATGGTAAACCTCGTCTGGAAAGCACGAATATCTGTACCAGGCGTCCACTCCAACGGTCCTACCCTTCAAATAGGAAGAGACTTAGATAGATCACACAGAGCTTCGGTGTGGAATTGAGGTGGGCATGATTGAGGTAATCGGCCTTTCCATTTTTCTAATAAGGCATTCGTGAAACCACCATGGAAAAGTACAAAGTAGCTGTGCCATGATTTGCTGTGTCCAGCTTGCATCGCAGAAACTATCATTTTTCTAGCCTCCAACAAACTTTTTTTTTTCTTCTGCAAATTTGGTTCTCTTCGAAACGCAATTGTAAAAATAGCTCCCTTTCTAGCGGTAGAAACGCAGCCAGATATCATTAATTATTCACTTCAATTTATTAACCACTTAATTAATGGATTTTGACTAGTTAAATGGCTTGATTAATACCACCGAGGTAGCATAGCCCGGTAGGTCGCTCTTTCCGAGCTCATGCTGTGCGGTATCTCCTGCCGCGGTACTGAAGCGCAGTAGGCAACACGTGTCACTTGCCGGCACTTCTGTGGTCGTGGAGAGGGTTATTTTTACGATTGCGTTTGCAAGGAGACATACGTGAACCAACAAAAAAAGTTTGTGGGGGGCTTAAAAAAATGATGGCTTATGCATTGCATCCTGTGAGATCAGATTAGGCTGGATACTCTGATTCGGTCTTCCGTATGATCGCAATATCAACGACGAAGACAGCAAATGATGTAAGTACTAATTGAGCTATTTGATGTACTTAAGTACGAGTACTAATCAGGAAGCAGGAACATATGGCTGTGGCAAGTTAGAGGTCAATCTACCGGTTCCCTTCCTTCGTTGGGCCGGGCGGGGCCCACTTAACCGCCACTTGCCAAGGCTATCAGCTCGGCGTTCGTTGTTCGCAGGAGCACCGGACGAAACTAACGACCTGTCCGAGCCGATCTGAGACGATCAGATGAACCAACCAATCACTCGTTTCATTTCCATACCCCATTGGAGAGGATCAGAGCAGTACAGGTGTATCCCTCTCTGCTGTTACTGTATGCGTGCGTGCAGGCCTCTCCTCCTCCTTCCTCTTACCAGACAGAAAGCGCTAGCTCCACTGTAATAGTTTAATTTATGCGTGTACGTGTGGGCTGTGATCTTATGGCAATTTCATTTCAGGTCATGGCATACGTGCTCGTATCACATTATCATTCGTAGGTTAGGCGGAAAACTGTTTAGCTGCTAGGATAGGTCCCTTTGCAGATGTGAATCTGAAGATGGTTTCGGCTTAGCTTTTCGGGCGGCCCCGCTGAACGAACGGATGATCCGTCAGGCCAGGTTCATGGCCTCGCGGATTAAGTCGATGCAGAGATTTCTTTTTCTCAGTCGTAGGTTAATTTGCTAGCTAGCCTTTGACGAATGTCAATCTCTGAACATTCTTTTTCTTCTTCCTGTTTTTTTTCAGTCGCAGATACGTGCTGCTCTCTTTGTATCCCTTTCAGCGTGCTATATATATATATGTATACCCGTGCGTTGCTACGAAAAACAAAATTGATAACGAAAAATAAAGATTAAAAAAATAAAAAAAAAATACTATTTCATAAGATCAAACATCTATCTTTAACGCTTCGTTTCTTGCAAAAGCTGGCTAATTAAAGATCAAACATCTATCTTTAACGCTTCTTTCGCAAAAGTTTGGCTAATTAAAAGCAACCGTTTTAACTACGTAGAGCGATTAAGCGGAAGCGAATTAAGTAGAGGCAATTAAGCGAGCGATTAATGGCGTGGGTAAAACTCACCAGCTGCTGGCATCACGCTTTATAATAGTAGAGATTAGAACAATGGTGAAACACCATCGCAAGCGGCAACGAACTGCAACGATGAAGCCAGTCAGTCAGTTCATCCCAGGGATACGGGACTCGCCGATTCCCAGGGAGATATTTTTTCCACCCTTGTTTCAAGATCTGGCCCCCGCATCGCACAGCTGGGTCTGGGTGTAATCTTTGAGCTGGAGCCGTGCCCGGAGGGGACTAAGACTATCACCCAAAACTGACAGAAAAGAACGCGTCAAGACCAGGGCGCCTTGGCCGGCGAGGCAGACCTGTTACACGATCGAGTTCAGAATTATTTCAGAACTTTCGATCCCATTTTCCAGCGGTGGAAAACGCTGCCGAGTTGAATGACCAGTCGATGTTTGCACGAACTCGTATACCTTTCGGAGGTTTATTTACGTATTTTTAAACACAATTTGCCAAACGGAGAATCGTCTTCAAACCACGTGTGGTGGTTGTTGTTTTGTTTTTGTTTGTTTTTTTCTAGAAGGAAGAAAAAGACCTCCTGCGCGCGGCAACCGTCCTGCCCGGCCACGGCACCGCGCAGCCGCCGCCTCGTCCGTTTAGTATATACTACTACTGCTACTGCGGTAGCATTTACTATTTACCTTTTGGTACTCCTACCACTAGCGTCTAGCGTAGTACTACTAGTATAATTACCGCGCGATTATATAAACTCGTATTCGTATTCTCTCGCTGCTCCCAACCCAGCACAGTACCGGCATGTCGGTATAAAAAAATATTCCCGACGAAATGAACCCCATTAATAAATGAGATATATATATATATATACACACATATATATAGCAGTATTAGCGAATAATACTACCAGCTCCCAACCCCAACTCCCCAGCGAGTGAAGAAAGCCGAGAGAGAGAGAGAGAGAGAGAGAGAGAGAGAGAGGGAGGGGAGATCCAATCCAATCCAATCCAATCCCCATCTCCTCCTCCTCTTCTCCTCCGCCTCGCTGCGCCGCTTCGATTCCCCACCTCCGGTGTGCTTGCTCAGGCGAGTGGTGTTGTCTGGGTTCGCTTCGAATCGATTCGTGCTCAGATCCGATGGGGTTTGAATTCCGCTTTGACTTCTCAGGGTGCTCTTCTGTTTGCTTCCTGCAGGTTTGCTTCGATTTTTTCCCCCTTTCCTTCACCGGGGGATCGGAATGGGCGCGCGAGTGTCCAAGGCGATCTGCTGCTGCTGCTTCCGCGCGCAGCTCCGCGGGATTACGGTCGAGAATACCGAAACTGGTGTGTAATGCTTGTTTGTGCTTGCCGGCTAGCAAGCTCTCGTGTTTCGGTATTTTCCTCTTTGCTATTTTTGGTTGTTAGCTTTTCCCTTTTCGAAAAATTGTCGGCTTCCTCAATTTTATCTTATTTTTCCCTATTCCCCACCCTGGGATTGTCGGTAGAAGTAGGATTTGTGAGTGGTTTTGCGATTTCAGTATGGTCACCGTCACCGCATTTGGAAGGTTGGTAAATTGTGTCGAACGATCATTTATTCGCTCCATTTCCCTCCATTTCGGTGGTGATATCTGCAGTAGTTTGGTCAAACTTTTTCTGCTTTGGGCACTGTTTATAGATACGATAGCTACGGATTTGGGGTGCAAACTAGTTTTTATTAGCTCTGCATATTAGATTTTTGGGTGGAATTTGGAGTAATTTGAGTGGAGCGCCTTTGTCTTTGCCCCCTTGTAGTTGTGGAGGAGCAGGGGGAGTCGTACGAGCTGCCGGCGTTCCAGGAGTTCTCCTTCGAGCAGCTGCGGCTGGCCACGTCGGGCTTTGCGGTGGAGAACATCGTGTCTGAGCATGGCGAGAAGGCGCCCAATGTGGTATACAAGGGGAAGCTCGTTCCGCAGAGGCGCATCGCCGTCAAACGCTTCAACCGCTCCGCCTGGCCCGACCCTCGGCAGTTCTTGGTATCCCCGTCTCCTTCACTTTAACGCTTACTAGCAATGTGCATTAGGTGGGTGTTAATGCTAGTTCGTCACCTGGTTGGTTTTTGTGGGGACTATAGATTCTTTGCCTTTTGTGTTGGTAAAATTGATTTATCTAGCCTTGAGGATGATGTCTCTTATCATGGAGGTTGTTGATTTGTACCTGTTCCTGGGGAGATATGTATGTTTGTTATTTACTTATATTCCTTTTGGATGGATTATGATGGCTTGCAGATGAAATGGTGGCATCTACCAACTGTTTGCCTGACAAAACTTTTGCTCACTTTTATTTTTGGTTTTTGTATGATTGTTAGATTCCAATGCCAAGTGTGAGACAGCAACCATTGCCAGCTACTACTAATCCCTTTATTTTGTGGATTATCATATTTGATTGCGAAGTTGCTCTATTAATTGCTCTCCCACTGAAACTGTTGGTTTAGGTAGAGCATTTAGCAACACGCGATCTCTCCATTTTGCTTTATCCAGATTAACAATGGTCAATATGAGTTTGCACATGTTTTTGTAGATTTAGTAAGTTAGCATCACCGTAATTCTCTAATGCCGAGCGCATGATCTTACAGCTGTAGTTATCCAGAACTTTTACCATCTTTATTGTGTCGCTTTAATAATTACCATCACCTGCTGTCGACATTGTGTATTTTTTATGGTATTTGGTCTAGTGCTTCTAGTACTAGTGCTTTATATGCCTTGTTATTTTGTTATCTCATTAATTATTATGTCATTTTCTTATGGCTGCTATTATGGTTCTTTTTGTTTACTTGGGAAGTAATACATAGATGATTTTTCTCAAGTTTTAGGAGCGCATCCTCCATACGGACGACATTTTTGTTAAGGATATATTATCTCTTATAGTTATAGATAAGTTCCTGTTATAGATAGAGTCCTATTCCTATTCCTTTTCCTTCATGTACTCTATATATTGTGGCCATTGGCCCTCATATTCAATACAAGTCATATTCATAGCATGGTATCAGAGCCTAGGTTTTCCTCCTAGCTTATCCTTCCGCTGTTTTAGATCTAATCTGCTGCCCCGGGAGGAGGAGACTCCCGGGGCGGCACCGCATCCGCTCCTCTACTCTCGGCGTCGACCACCGACGGCAAGATCGCCCTCTGCGGCGAGTTCGTGCTCCTGCCGTCGCTGGGCCGCCTTCGTGGTCGCCGAATCGTGCGCACCTTGGTTTTCTCAGCCGACGTCGCTCCTTCCTTCATACGGCGATCGCGACGCCACTCATTCCGGCTGGATCGCACGACTGTGATACCGCCAAAACGCTGCTGCGTCGCCGATCAAGGCCATCGCTGACGCTGCCGACGCTCGACGGGTTGGAGTCAGCTTCTCTTCGAGCGTGCCTCCTTCCTCGTCCTCGCCGCCGTCACCACCTACCTCCCGTGCTGCGCGATCGCGTCCACATGTCCTGCGTCAACAAGCAGTGGCGCTCCGCCGTGCGGGTGGATGGGCGGTCCCCGCAGCTTTCTCTCTCTCAAGCCTGGGTCTTGCCGCCCTCGTTGACGTACTCGACGGTAACCTGGGTCTTGCCGCCCTCGTTGATGGTTTCACGTCCGTGTGTGTGCACAACGTGAAGGTTCACGTCCGTGTGTGTGCACAACGTGAAGGTCACGTTCATGTGCATGTGGTGACGGCTGAGCATAAGTCAATTATCTTCAAGATTCAAGGTTTACGTCAAGCTTCTTCATCTTCAAGCGATTTTGGCCGGCTTCAGCTTTTCTACTCTTGCTCTAGTTCCGGCCTTTTACCATCTCGGCTTCAGCTCTTTGGCTTCTTCGTTTTCTACAGTGTAGGCTTCATCAGGTGTCGTCACTGAGTTTTGATCTAGCTGTTGCTGCTGGTGGTATCTACTACTAGTATTTTTATTTTCTTGAGTCTTCCGTTGCGTCCATCCAAGTCTTTAGCATCTTGATTTTGTCGTCGCTCGGCTCTGCTCTTTTATCAGCTCGACTTATTCTGTCAACTCTTATACCTCGGCTCGGCTTATTTTGTCGGCCTCGTCGGTTCTTCTTCGTCGACTCGTCCCGTCGGCTCTTCTTCGTCGACTCTGCCATACATTCGACTTTTCTTTGTCGATTTGGCTTCTTCGTCGATTTTTCTCCATCGACCCGGCTCTTCTTCGTCGACTCTGCCATACATTCGATTTTTCTTCGTCGATTTGGCTTCTTCGTCGACTTTTCTTCACCGACTCGGTTCTTCGTTGGCTATCTTCGTCAGCTCAATTCTTCAGGAGTTACATGCTACGACGGCTACTTCAAGACTATGATTTTGGATTTTCCCTTTTTAGTTCATCTCTTCCAAATGCAATGCTATTGCATACGCCTTGCATTTGTGGGGGGGTGTTAAGGATATATTATCTCTTATAGTTATAGATAAGTCTCTGTTATAGATAGAGTCCTATTCCTATTCCTTTTCCTTCATGTACTCTATATATTGTGGCCATTGGCCCTCATATTCAATACAAGTCATATTCATAGAAATTTTCTTGTGTGAAATCACTTCCTATCTGTTGATACAGATTTTTATTTGCTATACCCATAATATGGTTGTGGTAAGTTTCTAAGTTTTTTTTTCCCAATAATGCCCTTTGGGGAAATAACTATGCTTCAGGAAGAAGCTAAATTGGTCGGCCAACTCCGGAGCAAAAGGTTGGCAAATTTGCTTGGCTGTTGCTGTGAAGGTGACGAGAGATTGCTTGTTGCAGAGTACATGCCCAACGACACACTAGCAAAGCATCTTTTCCATTGTGAGTTACCCTTCATTTTCCACTGTAATTATGTTTATCTCAGTTTGTTATTGTCATTCCCAACCAATGCGTAATAAATTTTAGGTTGATGGATCAGTGCAGCTATTAATAATTGATTTCTGTTCATGGCTACATTTTCTGCATCATATATAAATGACTTTTGGGATATCTATGGCGTCAAAAGAGAGTAAATTATGCGGACTGTTCTATTGTTCTTGTCAAAACATTGTTCTCAACGGCTGTTGGTACTTGGTACATAATAAGGGAGATTACCACTTCTAGCTGCATTAGATCACACAACACAAGTATTTATATAAAGATTCATGGACTTGTATTATATTGAACTTTCTCTTTGAACCTCCAAGTGGACCAAGACATAAGGAGAGACCCCCTCACCATTTTTTTTTCTACAATTAAAAGTATATTGCTTGCCGTACATTATTTTTAATTCCTTACAAGATTAATGATTAACGTTTTCCCATTATTGTATGCATTTCACAGGGGAATCACAAGCAATGAAATGGCCTATGAGATTAAGGGTTGTTCTGTATCTTGCCGAGGCTTTAGAATATTGCACCAGTAAGGGTCGTGCTATCTACCATGATCTCAATGCCTACAGAGTTCTGTTTGATGATGTGAGTATCATATAAATTGTTTCTGCAATGTGGTCAGATGTGTGTGTTTGTAACATCTTTACGTTGTTCACATGCTGCAGGACTGTAACCCTAGACTTTCATGTTTTGGCCTCATGAAGAACAGTCGGGATGGAAAAAGCTATAGTACCAATTTGGCATTTACTCCTCCGGAATACATGAGAACTGGTCGGTCCCTGCTTACTTTTCTAACATTTTAAAGCTTGCTTTTATGTAGGAGTCCTTTGATGTGAGTTTTATGATCTAGGTAGAGTCTTTCTGGTTAGGCTACATGGCTGCTCAGCTTTCTTGGAAAGCTGGTTTGTTATAATTGTATCGTCATATTCTGTTATATTTCACCTTGAGTTTGCTTTTGCGTGTGGAGCATCCTTAACCTTTGTAAAGTGAGGAGGGCTCAGCTATTTGATGGAACATCATATATGACGCAACTTCATGTTATGTTTATAATTTAGCACCATTTTCGTAATATCCTACATTAGATTCTTAGAGAAACAATTTTGCACCTTAATGGTCTGATCTGTGAAGTAAAAAAATATACTCGGTACATATAATTCTGAATTTCAACTGGTCATCACTTACAATATTTATAAATTCATAATAACAGTTTGTCCTTTTTAACGCCCCTAGATTTAATGTTGGCTTCAGAATGATTCTTGTGTCTGCTTGAAAAATATGGATATTTTATGTTCCTTTTACTAGGCGATATACTTTTTGTTTACCTGCAGGACGTATCACTCCTGAAAGTGTCATATACAGCTTTGGCACCTTGCTGTTGGACGTTCTTAGTGGGAAGCATATTCCTCCTAGCCATGTAACAACTTTGAGCTTTAATTCTCCCATAACATTTTCTATCTTATTTTACTCAATTTTTAGGCACTGTTTTACAGTTACTGCTCTACCCCATAGGAAGGCTGATTTCTGAACAAATATAGTTACCTCCAGGGAGTGAAATGATCTCCTACTCTTGCCCCACAGTGCTTTCTTCTAAAGTCATCGTCTCCCTGGAGCAATGTGAAATCATCTTTTAGTATGTAGATATTGGCCTTCATCTCCATTGAGCAATGTGAAGTATGTAGATATTGGTCCTCATTTCGATCAACTTGCATGCCAGGAACAGAAGGGTCTTATTGTGATATTAATATCATTTTGCCTACTTTGGATCATGATGAAGGGTTCTCTGGTGAAATAACTCCTTTTGGATCTTTGAACCAAGTATATAAAAAGCAGCACTTTACTAATGAGACAAAAGTAATAATTAGATTGACAATGGCTAATGTTTGACTTTGCACCACTGTTAATCCTTTGATGTCTTCATCTTTACCAGACCTGATATTGGTGCAAATATGTGCAGGCCCTTGACTTGATCCGAGATCGGAACTTTAACATGCTTACAGACTCCTGTTTAGAGGGCCAATTTTCAAACGAGGAAGGAACAGAACTGGTGCGATTAGCTTCAAGGTGCCTGCACTATGAATCCCGTGAACGACCTAATGTAAAATCTCTGGTGCAAGCATTGACACCTCTTCAGAAGGATGTTGAGGTGAATACCTTTCCTTTCTCTGTCTAGAACGCTTGGATTCAAGTTTCCTTTCTCTGGAATTATGTTGAAAAATTGCACCAGGGGTTTTAAGAGCAGTGCTTCTATGCTTTTCCTTCTAGTACAAGTTGCACAAATCTTGAAACAAGCGAAGGGGTAAGTAATCACCATCTACCTTTCATTCATGCTTTAATAGTTGTGCAACTTTTAAAAGGAAGAGCATAGAAGCACTTCTCGGGTTTTAATTTGTGCCATTTCAGTCCTTACGTGCATCACTTTAGTCCCTACCTAACATTTTTCTGAGTCTGACAGAGTAATTGGGCTTGGCAAGGGTCAATTAAGTTTGGAGAACATTTTGTTTTTTCAGTGTGAAATGTAGACCTGTCTAAGTGATTACTGTTTGGCATTGCGATCAACATTGAACTTGAAGTATATAATGTTACAATGGTAGTGACGTTGAAATGTTTTGCAGACTCCATCTTATGAACTGATGGATATGCCCCGTGGTGGTGCATCGTCTGTCCAATCATTTCCTCTTTCTCCTCTTGCTGAAGCTTGTTCCAGAAAGGATCTGACAGCAATACATGAAATTCTTGAAAAGACGGGGTACAAGGATGACGAGGGAACGGCAAATGAGGTTAGTTCTATTTCAAATTTAACGTGTTTAGGGGTTTCAGAACATTGCCATTCGATTTATAAGGACTTTTTGATGTGAAACTTTGTGTCATGCCTTGATACAACATTTATCAGAAACTTGCAAGCAAACAAAACATCTCTTGTTGAACAACTAAAATCATCAGTACTGTTAGTCATTACGATACATTTTATGTTTTGACTCGAGAGATAATATTATCCCTTTTTTATTGCATTTGAATTGCATTTTGTTTTATTAGATCAAAACATTTGATGTATCTGTTGGAACACATTTTAGTGTACGATCTCTTGTCCATGACCATTTCAATGCGATCCTTGAGCAACTCAAGCTAATAATAGTTTGATGTTGACCAGTTGATCTGCCTCACAACTCCTTTATTGCAGCATGTCCAAGCCAATCGTATTCAATCAAATAGTTATGCAATTAAAATTTTGTCGTACAAAGTATTTTCACGATCATATTCCGATTCATAGTGTGACATTTGATATAGTTGCAGCATGTGAAAGCCAGTCAGATAGTACGAATAGCTAGTTACTTACGCATCTGACATTATGTTCTGCAAAATGATTTTGCAATCATCTTCACTGAAACTGTCCATATTGTTTTACTGAAATTGTGACATTTGATATGTTATTTGTTTCACTGGAACTGTTCATATTGTTTTGCCTTTCCATTATCCGTTTTTCCTCTTCTTTGTTGCAGCTCTCATTTCAGATGTGGACCAATCAAATGCAAGACACATTGAACTCGAAGAAGAAGGGTGACAGCGCTTTTCGACAAAAGGATTTTACTACTGCTATTGATTGTTATTCCCAGGTTGCTTTCCCTTCTCCATTTCTTGTGTTCTTTTATACGGTATTGCGACAGATATTACATGAGTCACATAATCAAATGTCACTGGTATCATCCTAGTGTGAACAATTCTCGTTTGTTTTCCTAATTTTTTAAAGCACTATTAGAATCAACGACTTCTAGACTACGAAAATACTATCCAAAAACATTTCCAATTCATTTATTTTCTTATGAGGACACTGGAATATCAATGTTCCTAGAGGACTGAAAACTTTCAAACCTCAAAAGTTGTTGATTTTGTTCCTTTTTGTTTATTGGTTATGTGCAGTTCATTGAAGTTGGTACGATGGTTTCCCCAACCATTTATGCTCGGCGTTGCCTGTCATATCTGATGAATGACATGGCAGGACAAGCTCTCAGTGACGCAATGCAGGCTCTAGTAATATCTCCGACATGGCCGACTGCATTCTACCTTCAGGCTGCAACTCTACTTTCTTTAGGCATGGAAAATGAAGCTCAAGAAGCACTCAAGGATGGTTGTGCCCAAGAGACGAGTAGCAGCACTGGACACTGAATGTGAACGGATTTGTAGTCCAGAAAATGCACATAATTTCAGGTATATGCTTTTAACAAATCCTAATATTGCAGTAGCTCCCTTAATTAGTAGTAGAACTTCAGTGCCGGGGCGAACTGACTAGGGGCATGACTAATATTTGAGTTTTGCTAGGATGGGTTATCCCTGAGATTTCAGAACATGTTTGTGCAGTACGCAGTTTCTATTGATACATCGTGGATTATGCAAGTTAAATACTAAATACAACTGAAACTGCTGCACTGTTTTGTTTTCACTACAAATGGCATTAGCCGTTGAATTGTATTGAGTCCACCAGTGTCATCACTCGAAACACTTATACGCAAGCGGAAATGCTGTTGTCTAAACTTTGTTCCGGTGGGCTCAAGATATTTTATGAACAATGGATGTTCTGATGAAAAACATTAGTATGATTGAGATATTATGAGTCAGTGTATCTTCTATTTCCTCATTATTCTTCTTGTTTATCAGGTGCTCGCTCGAACACAATCATTGGATATGGAAGCAGCTGTTGGTCATTTGTCCATTTGGCTAGGGGTTCTTAACGTCGTTCCTCGTCCATATGTTCATGTAGGGTGTATATATATGGAAGAAAGCGACTGCAGAGACCCGAAAGAGATGGCAAGACATTGAAGGCGAATAAGTCCCGCAGACAGGAATTTGAGGGGGGCAAAGGAAAAACTCCGTCTTGGTTCCTCCTACCAAAAAAAAAAAAAAAAAAAACAGGGGAAAAAAGCATTGTTGATGTACATGTCCATCTTGCTGGTAGGTGTGTAAACTTGTACAGCAAGCGTTATTTTTTGCCCAGTCTTCGTTTTTTGTTTCATATGTGTTAGCCCCCATTGGTATATCCAGAGAAAATCGTGGAATTTTTTCTAGAGGCGGAACACGGCAGTATTGGACGCTATCACCTTACTAATGTGGACCGACTCGGTCAGCCGTCAAACTGTTCAAATTGTTTGACAAATTGCAAACCCGTGACAAATCTCTATGCAGGAACGATTCGTGTTTTGGTGAAGGGCAAGGAGCCGGAATGATCACCAGCAAAGCTAAGTCCGTCGGCTGCTAATGGATCGTCCGTCAATCCGTCATAGCTCATGCCGGAGCGGCGACACGCACGTCAGACATCCAACCCGGACAGCGCGGAGTCAAACTCACGTAGTGAGAGAGAGAGAGAGAGAGAGAGAGAGAGAGAGAGAGAGAGAGAGAGAGAAACCAAGCGGAGGGTCAAAACGCGCCTAGTTAGTGGCAGTGCGCGCGCGGGCCAAGCATAGCATTAGCAGCGGCGTACATGGTGGCGCACTTTAATCGGCGTATGCCGCCTCCTTCCTCGCCGTCCTCGTTTTCATGCTCCTCTTCATCGTGGCCGCCTTCGCCATCAGGAAACGCTGAAACCGTTAGCTAGCTTGCACTAGCCGCATCGATCGTGCTTGTTAAATTGTGCCTATATATAGCATTGGCGAGTAAGGGGGCAGTGCGATTGTAATTTTTTTGCATCATTCATCGTCAGGGGTGGAATCAGCTCAGGCTCAAACCCCGAACTAGAATAGATGTTATTAAGCCAATTTGTAAATTTATATAAATTTTTAAGAAATTTATATGACTTTTTTGGACCAGGCCTCAGGCCCGACTCTACTCCTGTTCATCGGTATGTTCACCTTGTTGCTTGCAAATACGAGGTGGCCAGCGTGTTCTGTATTTCCAAATGAAAAAAAAACGTGTTTCTGATTTCCTTTTTTTTTAAGAATTGATTTATGAAATATGAATTGAACGGCCCCAAAATGTTCATATATCTCCTGAATTGAACTACTGGTAATTGACGTATACGTTCGTCACAACGTCGTGTTGAATCGTTCACAAATCACGTAGTTCGACACAGTTGATTAAACACCATGCATGCCAATTATTCAATAATAACAGGCAACTCAATTAAGTACGTGTACACATCTGTGGGTTAAGGGGGGAAATCGCAATTATGAAATGGGCATGCAAAAAATATTTTCCGCAAAATGAAATCCGGGCCAGTCCAGTTTCGGAAGGTCACAAAAAAGGGGCATATCAATGTAATCAAAGGTTTGGTATAATCACCGTGTAATCCAACTAAAAAATTTTCAAAATTTTTTGAAAAAATCATAGATATACATTAAATTTGTCTTTTTTGTAACTTTTAGCATATGACGAATTTGATCATGAAATTTTATACGTAGATGGGGTAAGTTGAGATATATATTCATGATTTTTTTAAATTTTTTTAATTTTTTTATTAGATTGTATGGTGATTACACCAAACCTTTGATTGGAGTGGATATGCCCCTCGCTCGCTCGCTCCGCCTTCTTAGGCCCCGTTTGGTATGGTTTCAGATTCTTGGTAGAAACGTTTCAGGTAGAATCAGAATTACTTTCTGCAAACCGTTTGGTACGGTTCTAGATTCTAGTAGAAACTAGTAGAAATGGGGTTGAGGGTGATTCAGCCACGGTGTGGAAAAAGAAGAAACGTTCCAAGAAGAATCGTTCCGAGTTTTAGCCTGTTTAACTAGATTTCTCACAGATTCTAGTAGAAACAGCTCGACTCAAGTTGACAAACGGAAGCTTATCCTCCGCCCCCGTTGCATCGCGTCGTCTTCTTCCCGGGCCATTCGAAAACCAAATCCCCACCAACCGCTCGCCTCGCACTCGCAGGCATGAGCACGCCGATGCAACTCCTCTCGCTCCCCACCGCCTCCTCGCCCACCCACCTCCTCCCTTCCAAACCCTTCAAACCCCTCTCCTCCTTCCGCCGCCCCTCCCCGCCTCCGCCCCCGAAACCCTCCCCTGCGCCACCACCGCCTCCTCCTCCCCCAAACCCCCTCGCCTCCAAGCTATGGCTATCCAGCAAGCTATCCCCGCTGCCTCCTCCCGAAACACTAGAGCAGCCTCTGCCTCCTCGTCCTCCGCCACCGTCGGAGCAGGAGCCAGAGGCGGCGCCACCGCGGCAGGAGGATTTCCGGCAGAAGGGGAAGGTCTTCGTCGGAAACCTCCCGCTGTGGGCGAGGAAGGCGGAGATCGCCGAGTTCTTCCGCCAATTCGGGCCGCTCGAGAAGGTCGAGCTCGTGCGCGGACACGACGACCCCGAGCGCAACGTCGGCTTCTGCTTCCTCTACTACGGGGGTGACGACGCCGACGCCGAGGCCGCGGCCGAGCGCGCGGTTGAGGTGGACGGGGTTGACTTCCGGGGGAAATCGCTCACGGTGAGGCTTGACGACGGGAGGAAAGGGAAGGCGAGAGCGGAGGAGCGGGCGCGGTGGGTGGACCGCGGGCAGAGGCGGGAGGCGCTGTCACCTTGGCACCAGGGCAGGGAGGAGGCGTGCCGCGAGTTCCGGAGGGTGGTGGAGTCGCGTCCCGAGGACTGGCAGGTCGTCGTCTCTGCATTTGAGAGGATCCCCAAGGTGGCTTCTCCGATCACCTCTAACTTAATGGAGTATATCTGCTAGTTCCAGTCCTAAGTAATTCCTTTAGGATATCAATTGCACAATTATATGGTGTACGTGTGATAATATCGAAGAATTCCTTTAGGATGCCAACTAGGCAATCTGCGGCCGCTGTTAAACATGTAGGTATTATTTTGATTTTAGATTTGAATATGAAACATGATTCCAAAATAATCAAACACAGCAAGCTAGACAGAAGATACCACATATTTCTGAAAAGTAGATCTAGAAAAGATGTGAATGAGTTGAACAGAGGGAAGAATTCTTACGACAGGCTTGATGACGGAAAGGAAGCAGCGCAGTAGTGACCGGCCGTAGAGGAAGTAGTCGATGCAGAGGAATCTCGAGCGGTCGTGCAGTTGCGCTGCCCAGAAACCTTATTGCCGCTCCCGTGCAGGTTCTCGCTGCGGCAACGGTTCGGAGATCCCGCTCTCCTTGCCTCGTGGTGCACGCCGAGAGGAAGGTCGGTGAAGAACAAGCAGCACGAAGACGCAACACAGGTCACAGTGGATAAACGCGAGTGCCAGAGCAAAAAGTACCATTCAGTCTGGACGTCTCCAGATTTTATAGCCTCGCATTACTGTTGTAACTGCTGTCACCAAATTACTGTTTCTATTGGAAACTGACGCCATTATCATGGCTGTTTCAATTCTCAGTGAATGACCGTATTAATTCACTAATAATAGAAAGAAACCGAAATATAAAAGGGTTTAAACGTACTAGGATTTAATCCACTGCACGGCGATTTATAAAAGGGTTTAAACGTTCAAGAAATATCCACTCCCGAGGGCGGCCACCTCCGCTTACGCGGCTTCTCTGCCTCGTACTCCGTTAGCCTCGTCACCGGCCTGCTGCGGCCCGTCGTCACCTTGACGCGCCCCGACTTTGGTAGCCTCCGCGCCGTCTTTGCACCGACCCGCTCGGGCGTCCTTGAGCAGACCATCTCGGCAGCGTCTGCCAGCCGGCCCGTCTTCGGCGCTTTCGGTTGCCGGGCCCGCGCTTCGACTCCCACCGACCTCCACCTCCAGGGCCTCTTCGGCGACTGCCCTTCGGCACGCTGGCGCTCGTGCGACGCACCGCGGAAGGCAAAACAACCTCCGCGCGGCCCGTCGCCTCACCGGCCACCTTGGCCGAACCCGTCTCCAGCCGCCGGACTCCTGAACGCTCGACCGGCTGCCCCGCTAGCTCCCCCGGCCTACTCGCCCACACAACACCCGCCGTGGAGAAGGAAAGGTGCTCGCCCGTGATGGGAGATTCTAAGTCGCCCGTGATCACTGATCGAAGACTTTAATCCACCGGACTCCAATCAGATCTGATAACCGGTTTTAATTCACCTTTTGGATCTCGGCTCCAGCTTCTCGGGCTTCATGTCTCGGCTTTTCAACTCTTCTGCTTTAGCTCCAACTTGGCTTTTGGCTCATTTCAACACGGCTCGGCTTGTTTGTCTTGGCTCTTTCGTCGGCTTGGTGGTTTTTGGCTACTGCTTTTTAGAACCGCGGCTAGTAATTCCAAGTATTTTCTTGAGTCTTCCGTTGCATCCATCCAAGTCCTTTGCATCTTGGTTCTTTCGTCGGCTTAGATCTTTTATCGGCTCGGCTCATTCCTTCGACTCCGATTTTTGGCCAGTTTTTGCTCGGCTCGTTCTGTCAGCTTTGTCGACTCGGCTCCTTCGTTGACTTGGCTCCTTTGTTGGTTTCACTTCATCGACTCGGCTTTACCGTCGGCTTTTCTTTGTTGACTCGGCTTGGCTCATTCGTCGGCTTTTCTTCGTTGACTCAGCTCCACTGTCGGCTTTCTTCGTCGACTCCGCCGCACCGTCGGCTCTTCTTCGTCGACTCCGCCCCACCGTTGACTTTTGTTCGTTGATTTGGCTCCACCGTCGGCTTTTCTTCATGGACTCAGCCTCACCGTCAGTTTTTCTTCGTCAGTTCGATTTTTCAAGAGTTAGATGCTACGACGGCTACTTCAAGACTATGACTTTGGATTTTTCCTATTTTAGTGTCAAACCTTCCAAATGTAATGCTATTGCATACCCCTTGCATTTGTGCACCGGGGGGGGGGGGCTGTTAAGGGTATAGATATTGCCTTCTATACGCTCCATATATAGGTTTTCCTTATATAAGTTTTCCTTATTTAGGTATTGCCTTGCATAGGCTTTCTTTTTGTACCCTCGTGTACTCTATATTCTTGTCATTGGCCTCATGTTGAACACATCAAGCCCTATTCATAACAGTTTCAACTCAAAAGTATCAATCATTTAATGTTCAAAATCTGCAAAATGATAGTTATGCGTTCACTAGTCACAACCTCTTAGGAAAGTTACACAGCTACTTTACTTGACATGCATATGCAGGGCTCCAAAAGGACAGAGTATGTTGGTTGAATTGATGCTTACTGAATCTTTTTGCATAGAAGACAGAATTGTATCATAGTGTTATGATTTCTATTTTGATCTCATTCATTGTAGTCTTCATTTTGATCTTGATGATTCAGCCATCAAGGAGAGAATTTGGTCTGATGGTTGTGTATTATGCCAAGAGAGGTGATAAGCATCATGCTCGTGCAACGTTTGAGAATATGAGAGCAAGAGGAATAGAACCCAATGCATTTGTCTTTACAAGGTAGGTTCATTTTTGCAATTATTTGACAATCTTTAGTTGTCATTTCTTTCCCATGATAGACAAACTGGTATAGGAAAAAATGCCAAGCCAGAGGACTTGTGTAAATAACTATCTGAAATAGACAAACTACAAAAATTTTAGTACATAAACTTGCTCATGGAAAATGTTTCTGCATGCTTACCAGCACGAGAAAATGTTTCTGCACAATTACCAGTAATGAACCTACCCAGAAACAGAATAGACAGTCACTTGAATGCTGGTTTTCCAACTTGAAATGAGGAAGTTCGCCGATAAAAATACCGAGGTACAAAGGGAGGTGGTTCTTGTGGTCACATCTGGCAAAAAGCCTTGCAGATATAGTGTGTTCCAATCATAATCCTTTTATTATCTTCATTGTTCACTACAAAGTATTAAATCGTGATTTTCGCGGCGTAACGGCAAGGTCTCAGAAAAGCTATTGCAGCTATCACTAGCTATCGTGGAAGCTATCATTCATTGTGTTTCTAGTATTAAAAAATTAGAAAAATTAAATATGTATATAATATAAGACATCCAAACAAATCATAAAAATATGGTACTTTAGAAGGTACTAATATTTTTATAATAAGAATATGAGTTAAGTCTGGAATCAACAAACATATTAATACATGTCCAAGATCATAAATGATAACTATATCCTAATGTTCTTTACAACAGGTATTTAATCATCGAGAAATATGAACGTTGGATTATTGAAAAAGGGCGAGATGAGGTTTTTTACTAGGTCCCCCCCCCCCCCCCCAATAGTTCAGGCTTATAAGAGATGCATTTGAGTATTTTAGACTTTTAGTAATGTTAGATTGCAAAATAGTGCCAATATTTTGGCCTATGGGTACATATGTAGGATATTGGAGTTATCACTAGCTACAAACTACGTCAAATAGTGGAGCTTTCGCTAACTATAGCGCTTGTTGCTGATATAGCGGAATATTGATCCGTAGCTTCGCGTTTTGGGTCCAAAAAGCTATAGCTAGCTATTTAGAACACTGTTCATTATGATGGACCTATCTGGTGAAAAGCCTTTGTGTTCTAGTCCCATTTCTAGTATACTTTTACAATATACAATATCACAAGAATATGCATGTGAATGGCTGGTAAACTAGCTCTATTAAAGTCTTTATGATTGCTTACATTTCTGGCTTGTCCCCTGCATTAAATTTAATTCATTTTATGCAGCCTTGTTCACGCTTATGCAGTTGCTAGAGATATGCGTGGGGCGCTGTCATGCGTTGAGGAAATGAAAGCTGAGGGGCTTGAGCTGACAATTGTTACTTACAGTATCCTCATTGCAGGATTTGCCAAAATTAATGATGCTCAGTGAGTATTTTTTTTCCTCTCTCAACTGAACCCTGCTCTATGTGCTCACCCTGCGTGCTTTATTTAGAAGTTCTTATATTGCTATAGCAGCCCTTTTATATTTGATGTACTCAGATATTGCTTTGTGCACCAGGTCACTTGGCCTTTACATGTCTAGTCTTTCTCAGCCCAGGACCCTTGGCTTCTTGCTAATATCTTTTATCTTGTTGTCGAAGATCTGCAGACAACTTGTTCAAAGAGGCTAAGACCAAGATCGGCAATCTCAACGGAATCATATATAGCAACATTGTACATGCTCAGTGGTTAGTATTTGCCAGACTCATAAACCCCTTAAAACTGAGGAAAAGTAATACGACCATGTGGGAAATTATTGCGGTGTTATCTATGTGGCAATATAATCATGTCAGTTGTTTTGTTCTTATGAGATCGATTTTGCACTCAAGTATATGTACTTTCTGCAGCCAATCTGGCAATATGGATCGAGCTGAAAAGCTGGTCTGCGAAATGGAAGAGGATGGAATAGATGCTCCTATAGATGTATATCATAGTATGATGCATGGATATACTATCATTCAAGATGAAAAGAAATGTCTAGTTGTGTTCGAAAGGCTGAAGGTATAGTGAGAACTATCATCTTATGGCTAATTGGGCTGGCATTCTTACATCTATGACTATGTGCTCACCTTTCTGAACTTATAATACATTCAGGTGCTTTTAGTTTGGTACTGTGTCGCATTTGCCTTTTTGATCTGAAGTTCTTTTTTCCTTATTTTGCAGGACTGTGGCTTTAAACCATCAATAATTTCTTATGGGTGCCTTATTAATTTGTATGTCAAGGTAGAATTCTGCCACTTGCATCCTGTGGAAGTATCTAATCTTCTACCTTTCTGATTTTGTTCTTTTCTGTATGGATCACCGCCTGACTATCCTGCTGAATAGCCTTTTGTCCCTTCTTTTTTTTGTTCTTTCACAGGCTTAATACTAGCTGATCTAGGGTTTCGTCTTTTGCTTTCCCTTTCCTCTATGTTTGCCAACTTTAACAGAAGGAAGATTGATTATATAAGATACTTAGGCCCTATTTGTTTCGGTTTTTTCATCGGCTTAAAAGCCAGTCTTTTTGGCTTTTAAGCCGGGCTTTAAAAAAGCTAAAAGCCCATGTATAAGACCCTGTTTGTTTCGGCTTTTCTATCGGCTTAAAAGTCAAAAAGCCTAAGCCGAAACAAATGACTGGCTTTTAAGCTGGACTTTAAAAAAGCCAAAAGCTCTTGTATAACTATAAGCCAAAAGCCAGACAAGAGGAGCTTTTTTGGGTTTTTTTGAATAAAATAACCCTTTGCCACTAAAAGTCTCCAAAATTACCCACCAAATGCCATCATATATAAATTGAGAATTCATCCAACATCTCATTTAGGGTATTTTAGACTTTTCATTTATAAGATGTACCATCTAACCTATTAATAAACCAGAATACCAAACAACATGTCTCGACTTGAAAGCAGACGGCTTAAAAGCTCATTAATCTAAAAAACTAGCTTTAAGCCAAAAGCCAAAAAGCCTAAACCGAAACAAACAGGGCCTAACTATAAGCCAAAAGCCAGATAAGAGAAGCTTTTTTGGGCTTTTTTTAATGAAATAACCCTTTGCCACTAAAAGTCTATAAAATTACCCACCGAATGCCATCATATATAAATTGAGAATTCACCCACCATCTCATTTAGGGTATTTTAGATTTTTCATTTATAAGCTGCACTATCTAACTCATTAATAAGCCAGGATACCAAACAACATGTCTTGGCTTAAAAGCAGATGGCTTAAAAGCTCATTAAGCCAAAAAGCATAAGCCGAAACAAACAGGATCTTAAAGTGCAACTGTGGTTTACATAGTGTGGAAACGATATGGTCTGAGTAATTGTTTTGACTTGGAGCAGTACAGTTGACGAAGCTATTATCTGCTTCATAATGTGTCTCCCTTTACATCCAGTACTCCTTAGCATATCCAAAAATCGAACACATGGTAAAAACAAAACAATATTTTATTCCTGCAGCCCAGATCAACAATGTAAATTTTCTCGATAGCCATGAGCCCATGATGTGTATTTAAGCACCTTTTTTTTTCTGCATTATGAACTTCCTATGTTTTTATCTGTGACATTGTCTGAATGAACGGCAATCACTGATGCCACTTTGATATGTTTTTTTAACAGATTGGTAAGGTTGCCAAAGCCTTAGCTAGTAGCAAAGAAATGGAGTCATCTGGCATCAAGCATAATAACAAAACATACTCTATGCTGATCAGTGGATTTATCCATTTACATGACTTTGCAAATGCTTTCGGCATATTTGAGGAAATGCTAAAATCAGGTCTTCAGCCTGATCGTGCCATATACAATTTGCTGATAGAAGCATTTTGTAAGATGGGAAATATGGATCAAGCTATTCGCATTTTGGAAAAAATGCAGAAGGAACGAATGCAACCATCAAATAGGGCATTTAGGCCTATCATAGAGGGGTTTGCAGTTGCTGGAGATATGAATAGAGCTCTGGATACTCTTGATCTGATGCGACAAAGTGGCTGCACTCCCACTGTAGTGACTTACAATGCTCTTATTCATGGGCTAATTAGAAAGCACAAGGTATTTTTCAAATACATGTTAGTTTCTTAAACCATGTACCATTGGCATTTACTTTATTTGTTTGTTTGTAGGTTGAAAGGGCCATCTCTGTGCTTGACAAGATGTCGATTGCTGGCATTACACCAAATGAGCATACATACACAATCATTATGAGAGGTTATGCTGCTAATGGAGATATTGGAAAGGCTTTTGAATATTTCACGAAAATTAAAGAGAGTGGTCTAAAACTTGATGTGTACATTTACGAAACATTGCTCAGGGCCTGCTGCAAATCAGGGAGGATGCAGAGTGCTTTAGCAGTCACACGCGAGATGAGCGTTCAGAAGATACCAAGGAATACATTTGTATATAATATTTTGCTTGATGGGTAGGTGCTCTAGATAAGCTCTTTTGCCAGTGTACTCTAACCTTATTCTTCTGCAGTCCTACTAGGTAAGAAGTTTTTACTGGCTCAGTAACTCAGAGACACTTGCATCCATTTCATGACTTTTGGAGTGGATGGAACTACTTGGCCAGCTTCTAACATAGGGATATGAAGAAACTATTACGATACTTCTTTATTGAATTAGTTGTACACTATGGCTTATTTCAAAAGGCTTGTTAGAACTTTCTTTTTGCTTGTTTCATCACTAATCTATTGTGCAGGTGGGCTCGGAGAGGAGATGTTTGGGAGGCAGCGGACTTGATGAAGCAGATGAAAGAAGAAGGAGTCCCTCCTAACATCCATACATATACCTCCTACATAAATGCATGCTGCAAAGCAGGAGACATGCAGGTATGAGAATTTTGCATTGAAATATTTAATTTCTAGCTTATTGTGACTGCACAGTGGAGATAGCCTGACAGTGATAGAACAATTCAATGTGATAAACATGAGTTCACATTTTTTTTAAAGGAGCTCAGAAAAATATTTGTAAGGCCGTATAAAACTAGCTTTACGAATTATTTCAGCACAATGAACTTTATCTTACTTGGCTTCATCTTATTATAATTTGAAAATTGCAAATGGAGAAGTATTTCTCTTGGGCCCTTCTTTTCATGATATCCATTAATTTATTTTACGATTTTTTTTTGTAGAGAGCAGAAAAGGTGATTGAAGAAATGGCAGCTGTTGGACTGAAACCTAATGTCAAGACATATACTACTTTGATTAAAGGTTGGGAAAGAGTGTCCCTTCCAGACAGGGCGTTGAAATGTTTTGAAGAGATGAAACTAGCTGGGCTGAAGCCTGATGAGGCTGCTTATCATTGCTTGGTAACCTCACTTCTCTCAAGGGCAACTGTAATGGAGGGAAGCACCTACACAGGAATCTTGAGTGTTTGTAGGGAGATGTTTGAAAATGATTTGACTGTTGATCTGCGCACCGCTGTTCACTGGTCTAGATGGCTTCACAAGATTGAGAGGACAGGTGGGGCACTAACAGAAGCACTTCAGAGAATATTTCCACCTGATTGGAATTCATTAGAAGTTTTGGGAGAGGCTTCTGATTCTTTAAGCACAGGAGATTCTGATTATTGCAGTGATTCTGATTTTAGTGATGATGATGAGGATCAAGACCCTGATGACAACTGACAAAATCTAGAGCTAGTTTTTATCGTTCTGCACTCCCCCACTGTTTTTCCTTGAGCTATCCAGAGCTGACCCAACAAGGTATTTTGTATGTGTTTAATATATCGCTACCTGTTGATGATGTTTTTAAAAATACACACAGCGTTTATATTTCTATCATGGATTCATTGACCATAAGTTCCCTAACAATGATTTTCTAAAAGAAAAGTTTGCCAACGAGCATTAGTTTGTTGTGTTTTTGAAAATAGTGTTCCTGAGTATAACTGACACTCTTGTTTGAAATGACTGTCTTTGATCAAACCCTGTGTCCTCACATTACAGACCAGTAGTTTGTGGACTATCCAAGGGTAGGGTTTGGAATCTTATAGTGCAGTAAGCGTGAGCTGTCTGGCCTCTGCGGCGTTTCTTCAAGAGCTGCAGACAGTCAGTAACAGTTCTACTGGGGCTGAAGCACAGGCTGTCAATGCAACAGACGAAGCTTACTCAGTTATGCGTCTTGCTGTACAGATCAATGACTGGTACAGGTAAATATTCTTGAGGTATCGACAAGCCCATTTTTTGTTATCCTCTATCCTTCACTATAGTCCAACTTGTTATATACTCCTAACTCAAATCCAAGGTCATATATTTGGATAAATGTGGATTTTTTTAGCTCATTAGTCACCCGTCGCCAATTTTTTGCTTGCTTGTTGCGTTGTGCTATGGTAAATGTACCAGCCATGATAAAGTCTGCGCTCATTTTGCAGCATCCAAATATTAGGAGTAGGGCGTACTGGGTTTATAGGCCTATGGTTGAATGCCACCACTTCGATGAGTATTCAGTAAGCATTTCACAGCACAGGACTCCTAGCTGCAATAGGGCAACACAGTATGTCTACAAGGTTTTGTAACCTCATCCCTTGACATGCGTGGGCTGCTTAGCTGAATACTCCTACCACGCAAACCAACTGTAGTGAATTAGTACTCCCAAAAGGTGATATCATTTGGACTTTGTAGTAATGTGTCGCGGAACGAACCTTCTTTGTTTCGATGATTTTAAACAAGGTAAGGTAGATAGGAGCAAAGATTGCTGCTTTGTTGGTGCCTTGTACATTATTGCGGTTTGGGCTGATTCAGTGGGGGAATTCCCTCTTGAAACTGAAGTACAAGTCCAATCAAGTGCTAGATGATGACTGTTTTCTCATTTAAGGTTTGGCATCTTCCAGTACAGCAACTTCAATCAAATGAGCCTTAACGTAGCACAGCCCGATTCAATATTACTTGGAATTTCACGCCTCTGTCCAAGCTGAGCTTTTACTGGTCGGGACACTTGAATGCCTGCACAAGACGGCATTAATGCGGTGCTTATGAGCCCAATTTCTTGAGACTGGTGTGTGTTTGTGCGTATGTGTGTGATATGAGCTGCGAATCTTAGCTGGCCGGTATCTTTCATTCAATCAAAAGTGACCTCCCCCATTCAAGTCTTGCCCACAAGATAAAACAGTGCTTCATTTATGCCTGTTATTTAAGTTTGCTTAGCTGCATTGCTCTTCTACATTCATACGCACCATAAATTCTTGTGAGGAAATCTAGATTGTAATTGCAGTATTTCATTTTGAATATGTAGCTTAATGCTCTTTTGATGTTGAATAATTCACGGAGAGTTTTTGTTGCTTCACGCACATACATTTTTTCTGAAGAAAGATTCCGCATGCCTTGTGACAAATTGACAACCCTGCACAACAAAGTGTTTTGGTGGAGTTGGATACTGCAGTATAAAAGTTGGAAAAGCTAGGTCTAGTTTCATGGAGTTTTTAGATGTTGCATCCAACTGATGCCTATGGTGGAAGAGGGAAAGGGAAAGAGACTGGAAATGTCTTTGATCCTACAGGAGTAACCGGAAATCACACGACAGGTGGGCAGCGATCCAAAACTTATTTTCCTTTTTGAAAAAAAAAAACAATAACTTTTGGAACTCATTTGTAGTGGAAATTTAACTGCTCCAAAAGTTAGCAATAGTGGCAGCTTTGTCGCTACTACTTTGTTGTTTTTCCTTACCTCAACTGACGTGACTTGTATTTTTTTTTAAAAAAAAATCCTGCCCAGTAAGGCCCTGCTTAGATTGCAGAAATTTTCTTAGAGAATGGTTAAGTAACACTCGAGTGTTTTTTTTTTGTTTGTGAGCACTCAACTTGGGAGCCTATAAAGAGGAGGGTGGTGGGGAGAGATGGTAAATTGATTGGATCAACGGATTTAGATCCAAATGCTACAAATTTGAGTGCTCACAAACTAAAAAAACACTCAGGTGCTCCCTAGACACCCCTTTTTCTTATTATAGTTTGCTGCTGGAATTGAGCTGCCTGCAAAATTTCTGCGCTCCAAACATGTCCTAGAATGAGTAAGATAAGGGATGTGCTTATACGTTTTTTCTAGATATATAATTCAGTACTGGGAATTGTGAAGCAGTTTAGACTTGAGAAAAAGGGTGTGAAGGGACCAGTGTGAGTTGGCCCTTACTTTGATATGAAGTGTTGTAGAATTAAATTTGCACCCATTTTATTTGAAAGAGCACGAAAGAACAACCCAATAAATAGTTTTAATTTTCTTAATTTCATTTGTTCCATCCCAACTACTGCACATCGACGGTCTTTATTTCAGAAGTGGTCAAGAGCAATTTAAAAATATATAAGTGGTACTGCTAGTTTATTGTTGATTAACGGGGGAAAACAGTGAGCTGAGGGATAACCACTAAAAATTGAGGTCCTTCGCTGTTGTTGCATTGAAGTGGCGCCAATGCGCCATGCCTCTTCCTCCCCAAGGCACGCGCACGGCACTATATATACAGGGTCTAGCTGGCGAGGTGCACCATTCCCCCACAGGACAAACACAGCCTCGTCTTCCTGTGCGCACTCACCGCTGCAAGGCTAAGCGTAGGTGCAGTACTGCCTGCCGCTGCACTAGCTATCCAGCACGGTAGGTTGCGCACGAGCCTGCCTCGATGGCAAGCAAGGTGGAGTCGCCGGCGAGCTCGTGCGTGTCGTCGGACGCGGAGGAGGAGGCGGCGAAGCCGATGGTGGTGGTGGGGTGCCCGCAGTGCCTCATGTACGTGATGCTCTCGGAGGAGGAGCAGCAGCCCAAGTGCCCACGGTGCAAGAGCCCCGTGCTGCTGCACTTCCTCCACGGCGCCGCCGACGCCACCAACAGCAAGCACCGGGGCAGCAAGAGCTAATTAAGCTTAAAAATGCTTGCTTCTTGTTGAGCCCCGCCCCTCGCGCGCGCTAGCTAGCCGGCCTCTTGCTCGTCTCCTCCGTCATGTTTTAACGTACGCATGCATGTATTTTGCCGTAGCCTTTTCTTTCTCTCTCTCTTATTTTTCTTTTCCCGCTTCACTTCACTTTGGTTTGCACCTCCTATATATGTATCTAATCCTTGGCGCACGTAGTAGCTACTAGTACGTAGCTTGCAATTAGATCGACCATGTCTTGTTTAATTTGTCAATTAGCTTGCTGCTTTCTTTTCCTTTTACTGCTTCGAACTAAGATGCATGCATGGATGTTAAGACTCGTTTGCACTGTGGTACCATGTGGCTAGGGACTCCCTAGATCTGCTCGTTCGTCTCTTAATTGAGTATCCTGCGGACGATTGTATGCAGACTGCCTGCCCACTTTAATTTAATTTTTCCTTTTGTTAAAGATGGGTACGTGAGCAATCAACCTCGATCCGGGACGGGGGGAAATCAAAAGGGGGAGACGACTTCGGAGCGAAGGGATGGATCACGCAAAACTTGTGCCCGACTTAATTGGAGATCAATTAAGTACTAGCATACTATAGCAGTAGTAGATCAGCAGATGCAGGGAACACTAGCAGCAGATGGAATAAATAGAGGCAATAATTAGGGACGGTTGAGAGGAGGAATCGGGCTTAGCACGCACGTCAGTTCGTCATCAAGCACACATTTAATCATTATATCATCCACCGTCCTCCTCCCCTCCTTTCACTTGTCTTAATTTCTTCGCGTGCTCTCTGTGAGCCAAAGCAAAAAAAGCCCGATTGACCCTCAGCCGATGAGGGCTACGCTACCTCGACGCGTCGCCACTTAATGCATGCATGCGTCCGCGGTTGCACGTCTTTATTATGGCCTTTTTACGTGTCCGTGTATCTACTGACAAAAGGGGTACCCCGCCCCATTCAGAAACTATATATATATATATATATGAAAAATACTTTTTACTCTCGGGAGTAATTACTCCCATCTCTGAAATACCACCCAAACGAACTTGAAATACTCCTCTATCACTTTGGATACACTCATATACTAATTATAAGATATTCCAATGAGATCCACATGAAAAAATTGCAAGGGAGTACATAGTTTTTAGCCTATTTTGCAAATACCTTCATATACGCATATAAAAAGGAGTATTTCTAAAAAGTGTACATACCACCTCTGAAAAATGTAAATGCCACATAGATGGTCTTATATACTTGTATATTACACATACATACCCTCCGTTGCGCGAGATACTTCGTACGTTGTGAGATACGGCATAGGGAGTAATTACTCCTAGGAGTAGAAAAGAGGCTATATATATACACACACTAAGAAAAAAAGAGTTTCATCTCTCTCTCTAGTCTCTAGGAGAAAAGAAAGAGAAAGTTTATGCATGGAACGAGTAGTGACTGAGCGATTAGCGGAGCTTTTAGTGTAAAATACTGGTGCTACAAGCTAGAATTTGCCCTCTGCGTGCTGCAGGATGAAACATGTGCAACAAGTCATTTTCGCAAGAAGCCATTTTTTTTATTATCATTGCCATAGTGAAAGGAACAATGATAATAACAAAAACTGCATATGATATGGCTGACTCTCAAGTCTGAACAACAGGGAACAGGAGCAGTAAATGATAACTAGTCTATTATACCATTAAAACGACTTTAAAAAATTACCTTGTTCGCTGTGAAGTACCAGAAGGGAAAAGAAGAAACATCTACAACACCAATTTTGGTGGGTCCAGACTCCAGAATAGTGTAGATTAATCATATATATTGAGTTACGAGAGTTGTTACAGTTGTATAAGAAATACAAGTACGTCTCCATCCGAGAAACTTCAAATGTGTTGCCTAGTAGGAATGTCCCTGTTTAGGCCTTATTTGGATGACCCAAACCTGGTGATGGAGGATCCAGGCACACAAGAACTGGGCTAGCTTGGCCTTAGTTGGGTCACTCAAACAAAGACTTATAAGGAAATTTATCCTTTCTAAAAAAAAATTATCCCCTACTTTACAAAATTGCCTCTATCTTTCTCTCTAACAGGGTAATTGGTTATGTTTAGGGCTCACATTACTCAGCTACCAAACTTGTCTGGCGAAGCTAGCCTACATTAGAGTTGGCCGGGCTTGTGGTCCCTACAACCAGATTCAGCGAGGTTAAAGAAGCTAATAGTATTAGCTAGCTCCTTGCACACTCTTCCATGGCGACTGCATGCCCATTTCTAGATTAGCCTTGCCATTCTTGCCTCCGTACGTGCTCTCAGATACCCTAGGCTTGGTGACCTTGGTTCGTATGATCGATCATGCCTCATAGACCTTAGAACAAGCAGAGTACAATAGTAAACCCTACTGCAGATTAATAGAAAATTAAAAGACTACTAAATAAGAGCCAGCTATCTTCTCTTTCTCCTCTTTTCTCACTCTTCCAGATAGACCAAAGCTAACATGTACTACAAGCTAAGAGTTAACTGATGTGGTCTTATCATAAAAACATATATATTAAAGCATGATATTCACTAATAACAAAGCATAAAAATGGCTCATATTCAAGTTTCTAAGTATGTATATAACAATTAACAGTAATTGTACCTTGGACCATCGATTTGTTTAGATTTATTTTGTTGGTACACTTAGTAAAACCTAGATGATTTAGGTTTTAATTGTTGAAATTATCAATTCTAGCTTTATTTGTTAAATTATTGCAATTAGAGCTAAGAATTTTAAAAACCTCCTATTCACCCTCCTCTAATCAGTTATCCTTGATCCTACAGCCGCTGGACTTAGTCACTGCCTCCTCCTCCCCATTCCCCCATGGACACGGTTTGGTGGTAGGGCACTGTTAATCACTGCCTTATCCTCAACCGTTGGGTTGGCAGAGCTGTCTTGTCCCGATGGGCCATGACTATCCAGTTGGCCCATTCTCCAATTTTCTTTTTTCATAAAATTTAGGAAAATCTAAATTCCTTCAACACTATTAGAGGGGAAAAAGTTTTGTGGTGCATGAATTGGCTCAATTAGTTAGGAGAAGTAAACACTGCGCATGCAGTGTGGCTCGGTCAAAAGCATAGACTAGTAACCTAAAATTGTTTTGTAAAGAGAAATAGATAACACTTCTAATCATAGATATCAATACCAATACACACCGGCTGGTATATGTACCATTTTAGCACGTAAACCGGTAAAAATAGCCATATGTACCGTACCAGTGTCAATACCTATCATACTGGACCGATACCAGTTATATCGGATTCAATACCAGTCATACCGGTGGAATTGATAATATGATCTATTGAACTATATGTTATATTTGATAATACTACTATGTATTTGAAGTAATATTATAAGTGAACTTTAGTGTACATATAATTAAATATATATATATAATTATAAATATATTATTATATGAAACCTAAACCGGTACGCCAATATGGATCAGTACCGAAACATACCATTCTAAAATCCAAACTGATATAACCTTCGTTACGGTATTGACAATTTTGCTCCTTATCCTCTTCTCTCTCTCATAAAAATATAAAAAAAAATGAGAGAAATAAAATCAGTGGAGTAGCAACTGGCAAGCGCAAAAGCAAAGGTGGCACCCATGACCCACGTACTCAAGTACGTCTGTTGATTTGATCCACATCTAACAAATAACCCACCTCCAAGCCGTCTGATCCGCGTCGCTTTACATTGTGCAGCCGTGCGGCGCGACCCCCAACGCAACACATCCACCGGGCCCGTCTCCCCATAGTTGGCCCACACTAGACCTAGTCAACGGGTCGTGCCTTTTTGAATCGGTCCTCCATACAACTGGTTCAGCACAGTCCAAAACATGACACGGTACGCCGGAACGGATATCTTCGAGTCGGACCGGCACGATACAAATGATGGGCCATACCGGATCTAGAAACTCAACATGATAGGTGGTCCGGACCGGCATGACCTATTGGGCCATGCTTAGGTCGGCATGGTACAAATACGGTCTTGTTGTAAAAAAATATTCTATGTATAGTCTAACCCATCATCAACTACCTTACTCTAGTGGCCAAGTCCCTCATTAAATACTACCTCTCCCTTTCTTCTCCCATGATCCATCCGGCGCAGTCGTCGTCTCCCTGTGCCTTTGCTATCTCTTCTTGACCTCCTCCATCCTAGCTTCCTCCTCGCACCACCACCTCTTTCTGTTGCCTCGGTGCAAATCCAGCAGCCTTCGATCATACCGTCACCGGATACGACTTTGAGGCATTGTGCCATCAGCTTCGTTGGTCGTCCCGAGGAAGAAGACGTGGCCGACCGAAGAGGGAGAAGATGGCAATGACGTTGGATCTCGACAAATCTCACCACCCCACGTTCGATCTAGGCGGTCTTCAGCCATGCGCCACCAAATTTGGCTTCCCCCACCTCGTCGCCACCATCCTCAGTCAACATGCATGCTTCTTTCCCGATGCTAGTGTTTTCCTCATCTTCATTCGAGCTGCACTCCATTGTTGTGACCACGGCGGTACGTGCCCCGCTTGTCCCGGTTGCTTTCCTCTCCACTGCAATAATTCGAATGGAACGGATCTAAATCGGTATGTCGTGTCAATGGGCTGTGCCTAGACTCAGTGGAGACGAGTCAGGCTTGCCCGGCAAGACACGATCTAGGCCCACAACCCCATCATGCCCGGCCCGGCCCGGCCCGGCCCATTGCAAGGTCTAGCCCGCGTGATGCGATGCTCGGTTGAGTTGCTTCCCGCGCGCAGGCTCGCCCGGCTCGTCCAGCAATATCGTCGGCGCGCGCTCGTTAATGACCAACTCTGCTAATTTCAGTTCATATACGATGATCATCTCAAGTCGACAACTTGTACTTAGGACTTGCAGCGCCCCGCAACTTCGGGCTGCTGGAGGAGCTGGAGCGCGGCGAGAAGGGCATCGGCAACGGCGCCGTCAGCTACGGCATGGACGACGGCGACGACATCTTCATGCGCTCCTGGACAGGCACCATCATAGGACCACTCAACGCAAGTACTACCGTCTCATCTGATACATTCTCATCATCCATGCACGTTACGAATTCAGACCTGTATCTCGTCTGATTCTGATGATCGTATCCATGTGCGCGCTAATGTATCATTGGTTGCTCGCCTGATCTGCATCCACCGGACCGGATGCGCGCAGTCTGTGCACGAGGGGCGCTTCTACCAGCTGAAGCTCTTCTGCGACAAGGACGACCCCGACAAGCCGCCCACCGTTCGCTTCCACTCCAGGATCAACATCACCTGCGTCAACCCTGACACCGGCCTGGTTCTTACCTTCATTCCCCTCTCCTTTCACCTTACCTGGCCGCGCAGTTTCATCCATTATGTATTATTCCTACGCCCTAATGTCCAATGGGTAAAACAACCTGCGTGTGCCATAGAATAAATTGCCTTCTGTTGGATTAATTGCTACTGTAAACTTTCTCTGATTTGTATGGGACACGGGTACCCATACTACTAGCACCCGATTCTTCCTTTCCAGCGCAGCATTCTGGAATCTGATCGAGGAGGTGTGAATTTCGTTCGATTTTTAAAGTATATGCACTATCCCAACTTGATTAAGTTGATTGAGCTACACCTGAAAATCTGAATGACAAGTACATCTGTACTATGCCTCTTCAAAACTTGCAGCTCCTCTGTACTATCTGAAATGCTGCTGGCTATTGAGGCTAGGGAAGAGAACTGGAATGCCAGGAAATATCTTTGAATTGTATTGTTGCCATTGTTATATGGTAGTAAATCGTTTGCATGGCCAGGGAAGATCTTTTCAAACAAGTAGAAATTCAAGTGCAGCGATTATTAAAGTTGGGGGTTCCATATTGTTTATCCTAACGGCTGAATAAAACTAAAAAAAACTGCAGAAATTAAGAGCATAAGTAGCTTAATAAAGTTAAATGCTTAGCACTTTCCACTTTACCTGTTACCATCCAAAAGTGGTTTCGATGGCAAACCTTGATGGGATGCTGAGATTTCAAGGTATATATAGGGGTGAAAACGGATCGGATACGGACGAATAATGGCGCTACCATATTTGTTTTCATATTTTTTCTCGGATTCGGATACGAATACGGATAGTCCGGATACAAATACGAATACGGATAATGTCGAATCTGAATCTGATCGAATCTGAATCGAATCGGATACGGTTACGAATATTTATCGGAACATGATAATCCCTTAGATTGTACATAAAAAATCAATGAAAACACATAACTAGTTGATTTGATTAAAACATTATTGAAAATTGAATAAATATAAGCATTTTCATTCGCTTAGACAATAGTTAGATACCATGTTGCAAACAAAATTATGTAAGACTTAGTTCATCACGTACATACGATTAATCCATCATACATGTAGATCAAAACACAAAATAAAGGTGATCCTTGCTCAGCGATACAAATGGAAACAAATATAGAATACATAAAAAGTTTGATAATACTTAATTACCATATCTCTAGAAAACATATATAACACTTACATTTAATGACCCCAAGATTTGTATTATTTGTTAAATTATGTTTAAAATAATAAATTATGTATTTTATGAGTTTTTATGCATTTTAGCTACTTATTTAAAATATTTTCCTATTAAAGACAACAATTTTTAAATTTTTAGAAAATTTAAAATATGATAAAATTTTAAAAATAATTTTTGTAAAAATTATAGACTATGTTAGGAATTTTATCAAAAAATTTCATAATTTTTGGAGATGGTTTGCTAATTTTAATAATTGAAACTTGATTTATGGATTAATTAAATTAGAAAACAAGCTAAAATTTAGTAACCTTTTTGAGCCAAAAGAGTAGCTTGGCCCAGCCCACATGTATATCCGGATATCCAATCCATCACTATCCGGATTATCCGAATCCGTATCCGTATCCGACGGATAGTGAGCTACCGAATTCGTATCCGTATCCGACAAAAAATATATGTATCCGTATCCGATCCAATACTATCCGACAAATATCCGATCCGACAGAAACCGTATCCGAAAATTATCCGGATCGGTCGGAAACTATCCGATCCGTTTTCATCCCTAGGTATATACTTCATCTCAGGTCGAAGGAAAGAAGTTCCATACACTGGCCAATTGGCAGGGGACTGAGGGAGTACACCATGGAGAATATCCTGACACAGCTGAAGGTGGGGATGGCCGCGAGCTGGTTCAGCCCCCAGAAGAAGAGGAGCGCATCCTCCTGCTACGTCTGAGGATGAGACTGTTAAGGATATATTGCCTTACATAGATTATTTCTTTATATAGGTTTTTCATATACATATTTTCCTTATTTAGGTTTTCTTTTTGTACTCTTGTGTACTCTATATATTGTGGCCATTGGCCTCAGATTGAATACAATGAGTACTATTTATAACATGGTATCAGAGCAAAGGTTCAAATCGTAGCCTTTAATCGTCTTCCGCTGGTGCTACCTCCGGGAGGAGCAGCCTCCACTCCCGGGGGCGGCCACCTTTGCCCTCCGCGCGTCGGCGCTCGTGAGCCACGCCATCTTTCTCGCCGGCCTTCGGCTCATGACAACCTCCGCGCCGTCCGCTCCAGGCGTTGCCGACCCTCAGCACTCTCCATGCTCCCGGCTCATCGCCCTCCGCCCACCTTGCCGCTTCTCGCGTCGCCCATCTGTCTTGGCTTCAATCTTCGATCTGCGCCAGTGCCACCTCCGTCGACGCCACGCGTCGGCCAGCCTCCGACCTCGGCGTTCCCCACGCTCGCCTCGACCTTCATCTTCCGACCGCCACTACTACAGATTAGACCATCAATCCCGGTTAACAACGGTCATCGATCTGGGTTTTAAACGGTACCCGATATCCGGACTGATGCTCATTGGGCATCGATCGGTTCCACCAACCGGTACTGATAGTACTAGAAATATTTCAAAATATATCGAGAATGTATGGAAGAAGCGGGACTCGAACCCGCAACCTCGTGACTCCAACCTCACCCTTCTAACCAACTCACCCACCATTGCGTACTAATATACATAGAATATGCATTCCTTTTGAACTTTCCTGAAACGAGGCATTAGTACCGGTTCGTAACGAACCTGCATCGATGCACTCATCGATACCGGTTGGTAACACGAACCAGACGATCGATGCCATCACATTAGTGCGGTTGGTAACACGAACCGCATGCGATGCCCCGTACCTTGATGCGGTTCGTGTCACGAACCGGTACTAATGTGAGGGCATCAGTACCGGTTCGTGTTACCAACCGGTACTGAAAGCCTACTACAACCCTGTAGCTAATGAACCGGTATTGATGTCACTATCAGTACCGGTTCAAATACAATCGGTACTGATGGGTCGGTATGGAAGACCAGATCTGTAGTAGTGCGCATCGCATCTCCGGTCGGCCGACCGGTATCAGAGCCACGCTCTTTGGTGTCCAAGCTGACCCGCGCCGGCCCTCTGCCGACACGCACTACTACAGAACTGGGCATCACAAGCGGTATATTACAAGCGGTTAGGTGCGAACCGGTTCTGGTCCACGCACCAGAAGCGGTTCCTGAGCAACGGGCGGGAGGGGGTCACTAGAAGCGGTTGGTCATACGAACCGCTTGTGTTGACAAGCATCACAAGCGGTTCGTTTTCCAAACCGCTTATGAATTATCACAAGCGGTTTGAGACCTCAACCGCTTGTAGAGATTTATATTTAGAAGCGGTTCGTGTGTAAAACCGCTTCTGAAGTCTTAGTTTTAGTAGCGGTTTGTTTGTCAAACCGCTTCTACAAAGTCAGAAGCGGTTTGACATACAAACCGCTTCTAGAACTCAACCTTCAGAAGCGGTTTGTATATGAAACCGCTTCTAGAATCCCTCCCGCCAAAGACTTTAAACTTCTTCTTCCTCCCCGAGCCAGCGATCGATGAGCAGAGAAGGGCCGAGCAATGTTCTTCCGGGGAGGTGCTGCCCAAATTTTTTGTTTTGAAATTGCTGGTGATTTAGCTTCAAATTAAGTGTTTTAAGGTCAGTAAGAGCATGTTAGCATCTTTCTCACCTACATATTGCTTTATTTTTATGCATTGGATGTGGAGAAATCATGATTTATTCATGTTGAAATGTGTTGCTTTGCTAGGTAGAACATGTTGAAATGTGTATGGTATGAAGTTGTTCCCCAAAATTTATTTTGTATGCTTATTGTTGTTATGGTATGAAGATGTATGGTGATCTAGTTCAAAATATGACATTGCAATGAAGTAATTAGTAGTGTATAAAATAAAATAAGGATAAAAATAATTAGAAAGGTAGAAAGGGATAAAAAATTTAGAAAGGTAGATCTTTAATTGCATGAAGGTGTAGGTGGGGTTGTTTTTCTTGGAGAAGAAAAAATATATGAAATTATTACTTTATTGTAGATGAACCAGCAATGGATGTACAATGCGGACCGTCGATCGAGAGAGTTCATTGATGGCGTGCAGGCTTTTCTCGATGCGGCCATTGCATTCCTGCCTCGAGCGACTTCATATGTTGTCCGTCGTAGATTGCAAGAACGAGAAGGAGCACTCACGGCGATGGCGGGTTATGAACCATTTGATGATGAGAGGTTTCATGCCAAACTATGAGCGTTGGACCAACCATGGCGAAGACGAGGAAGAAGGCGAGGAAGAAGAAGAGGGATTCAAAAATATCTCGGACGCCACGCAATGCTATTCCGTGGGAGGTACACTCGGTGACTTTGGTGATGATGAGTGGACCAGATCTTTGCGTGGCGGTGAGGGAGACTACACAGATGAAAGACAGTTCGAGAAATTCAGCGCATGTTAGAGGACCACGAGAACTCCTTTATACCCAAATTGTGGGCAGGACCACAAGAAGTTGCGTACCACACTTGAACTTATGCAATGGAAGGCCACAAATAGTGTGTCGAGATAAGGGATTCGATGAGTTGTTGACACTCATAAAGAAGTTGCTTCGAGAAGATAATACTTTGCACGAATCTACATATGAAGCAAAGGAAGTAAATCGTCATCCTTTGGGACTGAAAGTCTGAGAAGATACACGCATGCCGTAACGATTGCATCTGTATCGCAATGCGTATGCCAATTTGGATGTTTGTCCAGTGTGCAAAGAATCACGGTATAAGGTGAAGAGAGATGATCCAGTGAAATAGATGGGGAGCGTAAGAAGAAGAGACCTCGGCTAAAGTGTTGTGGTATTTCCCGGTGATTCCCGATTGAAGCGTATGTTTGCTAACAAAGCGCATGCCCAGATGATGCGTTGGCACAAAGAAGAGCGTAAAGATGACGGTATGCTTAGACACCTGCAGATGGATCACAGTGGAGGAAAGTCGATCGGACGTACCGGACTTCGCACAAGAGGTGAGAAACATAAGGTTTGGGTTAAGTACCGATGGGATGAATCCTTTCGGAGAGTTGAGCGACAACCATAGCACCTGGCTTTGTTACACTATGTATGTATAACATTCCTCCATGGTGTGCATGAAGCGAAAGTACATCATGATGCCGTTGTTGATCCAAGGCCCCAAGCAACCTGGAAATGACATCGATGTCTACCTGAAACCATTGGTTGCAGATCTTGTGACGTTGTGGGAGGATGGTGCGGGTATGGGATGAGTACAAAAGGGAGTATTTCACCTTACGTGCATTGTTATTTGTAACAATCAACGACCGGCCTTTGCTCTCGGTAACTGTCTGGCCAAACTATCAAAGGATATAGAGCTTGTGTCCAATGCTTAGATGAAACGGACAGCATGTACGAAAAACTCTCGAAAGGTTGTCTACATGGGCCACCGTAGGTTTCTTCCTCTGAGTCACCCATGGCGGAAGAAGTGCAGAAATTTAACGGGCAAGTAGACCTTCGTGCTAGGCCTCGATCGCATCTTGGGCCACATGTACTTGCTATGGTAAAGAATCTGAAAGTAGTATTCGGAAAGGGTCTGGGAAGCAAACACATGCGAGAATGAGGATGGTCAGCGCCAATGTGGAAGAAGAAGTCGATTTTGGGACTTGCCTTATTGGGAAGTCTTGGAGGTTCGTCACTCACTTGACTTCATGCACATCACGAAGAATGTTTGCTTGAACCTGCTAGGCTACATAGATATGTATGGCCAATCAAAAGATACACTGCAAGGTCGGAAGGACCTTAAACTCTTGGAACTGAGGAACGACCTACATCCGGAAAAGAGAAAAAGGACAACATTACCTACATCCTGCGAGCTACACTCTAAGCAAAGAAGAGAAAAAAAGCATGATAGAGTGCCTGAATAGTGTGAAGGTCCCTTCCGGATACTCATCAAATGTAAAGAGACTCATAAACACGAAAGAGAATAAAATCGTACACCTGAAATCCCATGACTGTCTTGTGTTGATGACACAGCTGCTCCCAGTGGCTATAAGAGGTATACTTCTAGTGGAGTACGGAGATAATCACAAAGGCGTGTTCTTTTTCAATGCGATTTGGCATAAGGTCATCGACCAGATAAACTAAGTAAGGCTGCAGGATGACGTGGTACAAAGTGTGGTTTGTCTTGAGATGATATTTCCTCCTGCGTTCTTTGATATTATGGTTCATCTCACTTGTTCACCTTGTCAAAGAGATAGGTATTCTCGGACAGTGTATCTGCACAACATGTTCCCTTTCGAGAGGTACATGAGTGTGCTAAAGAAGTATGTTCGTAACCGTTCGTCCGGAAGGATGCATTGCCGAGGGTTATGGGACAGAGGAGGTGATTGAATTTTGTGTGGATTACATTAATGATCTAAATCCGATCGGCGTCCCTATATCACGCCATGAGGGCAGGCTACGGGGAAAAGGGACAGTAGGAAGGAAAGCAATTGCATGCAATGATCTTCTTACATTTAAGCAAGCACATTTCACGGTTTTGAAACAATCAACTGTGGTGGCCCCGTATGTTGTTGAGCACAAGAGTATTCTACACCGTGAATTCCTGGGAGGTCAGAGGATTGGATAACAACGAAGCACATGGATTCTTTGGCGCTTGGTTACAAAACTATATCCTTTTCAAAGGGTCGGACAATGAACAATTGCAACTATTGGCACGGACCTTCTAGTGAAATCGTGACATTCAAGGGGTACGAGATAAATGGTTACACATTTTACACGAGATCGAGGATGACAAGAGCACCAATCGAGCAGCGGTGTCCGTATAGATGCCGAAGACAACAAAGGAAAGGTGGACACATATTATGGTTTCATAGAAGAGATATGGGAGCTTGACTATGGACCTTTAAAGGTCCCTCTATTTAAGTGCCAATGGGTCAAACTGACTTCAGGCGGCGTAAAGGTCGACAAATACGGCATGACAACCGTTGACCTCACGCAAGTCGGCTATAGGCGTGAACCGTTCGTCCTTGCAAATGATGTGAGACAGGTCTTCTATGTAATAGACATGTCAAGCAAGCCTAAGAAGCGAAAGATAATAATAACAATAAGCCAAAGCGACACGTGGTTCTCCAAGGCAAGCGAAGGATTGTTGGAGTTGAGGGCGTCACAGATGAGGAAGACTATAGTCGATTCGACGAGCTCCCTCCTTTGCGGTGGATGTTGACATAAGCCTCCTGAATGACACAGACACGGATGCTTACATACGCCACGATCATAACGAAGGAAGACTTGTAAAGACATAGTATGGTACTACTTAAAATGTAGTATTCTTGTATGAACTTATTTATTTGAACTTTTGTGATCATTTTTAGGCGTGTCTTATAATGCGTGTTTATTTGAAATAAACCTCATGAAGCAGGCGTCACGCCGCAGGTATTTGCTGGCAGGTCGAAGTCCCCCTTGTGGAATAAACAATAAATAAATAAAAAATATAAACCTCAAGAAGTAAACAAAAAAAAAGGTAAAGAAAGTAAAAAAAAAATAGAAAGGTTTAACAAATGAAGAATATAAACAAAAAACAATAAAGAAATAAAGAAATTAAAAAAAAGAAAGGTAAAGAAAGTAAAAAAAAGAGAAAGGTTTAACAAATGAAGAATATAAACAAAAACAATAAAGAAATAAACCTTATGGAATAAAGAATAAAGAAAGTAAAAAAAAAAGAAAGGTAAAGAAACTAAAAAAAAAGAATATAAATGAAGAATATCAACAAAAAAGAAAGGTAAAGAAAGTAAAAAAAGAAAGGTAAAGAAAGTAAAAAAAAAAGGTAAAGAAAGTAAGAAAAATGAAAGGTAAAGAAAGTACAAAAAAAAAAAGGTTTAAAAGAAAAAAAAAGCATGGCCGTCGGGGAGCGAGTGGGGCTCGAACGGGCGACCTCGAGCCCGCACTCAAGCGCCCGCGCTAGCCAGGGGGGAGAGGAGAGTTCTTGTTAACCGTAATAGGCAACACACTCTTTTAAGTAGTATGTATCGGTTCCAATAATAACCGGCCGAGATGGCTTCTACAAGCGGTTTGTATTAATAACCGCTTGTAGAGATATCTCTACAAGCGGTTCCAATAATAATCGCTTGTAGAGAGAGCTTCTACAAGCGGTTATTAATTAGAACCGCTTGTAGAGATCTCTCTTTACAAGCGGTTATTAATTAGAACCGCTTGTAGAGATCTCTCTTTACAAGCGGTTATTAATTAGAACCGCTTGTAGAGATCTCTCTTTACAAGCGGTTTGTATTACGAACCGCTTGTAGAACAGTTTAGAAGCGGTTTGTATTAAGAACCGCTTGTAGAGGTGGCTGCCTTTATACACGCTCGCGCTCTCTCCCCTTCGTCAAACCTCCAAATTTTCCTAAGGCCCGCGCGCCCTGCAGCTCACGCCAGTCTCGCCTGCTGTGCACGCAGCGCCTCCGCCGCCTCCGCCACGCGCCGGGCCTCGCCTCGCCACCGCCAGCCAAGCGCCGCCTGCGCCACCCCACCCCGGAGGAGGTAGGTATAGCTGTGTGTACCCCCCCACCTCCTCCTGTTACAGTCGCCCATAAGGTGTTCGATGAAATGTCCACAAGGCATTTTCATATATGTATTATTGATATGTTGCTATGTATGTTGTTAATTATGCTCATATATGTATTTGGTATGTTGGTATGTTGGTATTGTTGGTATTTGGTATGTTGGTATGTTGGTATTGTTGGTATGTTGGTATGTTGGTATGTTGGTATGTTGGTATTGTTGGTATTTGGTATGTTGGTATGTTGGTATGTTGGTATGTATGGTATTTGGTGAGAGACATTGTATTTGGTATGTTGGTATTAATTGGTATGTATGGTATTTGGTATGTATGTTCATATATATATTGAGAGACATTGTATTTGGTATGTTGGTATTTGGTATGTATGTTCATATATATATTGAGAGACATTGTATTTGGTATGTATGGTATTTGGTATGTTGGTATGTGTGTGTATGTTGTTGGTGATGGTGTATGGTATTTGGTATGTTGGTATTTGGTATTAATTGTGTATATATATTGAGAGACATTGTATATATATATATATATATATATATATATATATATGTGTGTGTGTGTGTGTGTGTGTGTGTATGTTGTTGGTGATGGTGTATGGTATTGTTGGTATTGTTGGTATTTGGTATTGTGTATATATATTGAGAGACATTGCATATATATATGTGTGTGTGTGTGTGTGTATGTTGTTGGTGATGGTGTATGGTATTTGGTATTGTGTATATATATTGAGAGACATTGTATATATATATATATATATATATATATATATATATATATATATATATATGTGTGTGTGTGTATGTTGTTGGTGATGGTGTATGGATCGGCTTGGCTCGTTAGCTCAATTCCAAAAATAAAGCACATTTTGCGGTGGATCGGCTCGTTAGCTCAATACCATATATATATTGAAATTGAATTTTGCGATAGATCGGCTCGGCTCGTTAGCTCAATTCCAAAAATAAAATGATATTAATTTAAACTATGTTAATTTTAAAAATGACCGAAAAAATGTGAACTTGACTCATTTCCACCCCTACCTCCACAACAACTCCTGTGAGATCAGTTCTTTCACCGACGTCCCCTTTCCTCCTCATGTTGGTATATGTTTATTTATATATATGTTGTTATAGATGTTTTCGAATTTAAGTTTACATTATTTCAACATTTATAGATGGCACAACCAACACGTGGTGACCCTAATTTCGACGAGGAAGAACAGTTCCTGTTAGACTCCATCGCCGACTATGAAGGTTGTCCTGCGTATTGTGGCGGTAACAGTTCCGGCGAGAATGTGGACACCGTTAACACCGAGGTATGGTCAGAAGAAAATAATTCCTGTGGGCATGTTAATTAATCGCAATTCATTATTAGAATACACCCTGACATGTTGTATATATGTTTGTTTATTTAAAGCCTGTTACATCGAGCAACCAATCCAAGAATCGGGGACCTAACAAGAAGCCGTCCACAAAGCATGTGTTTACCGAAATTGACAACGATGGGAAGCCGATTGCCCCTCTTTCAGCAGTTGGGCCGTTCAACAACGCCTGTGGTTACCACGTAAGAGATCACGTCCCAATTAGCATCAAGAAATGGGCTGAAGTTCCTCAAGCTACCAAGGACCTCCTCTGGCAAGATATTCTGGAAAATTTCACATTTCCTCAAGGGTTTGGAGACAAGGCCAAGAATTATACGTTGAAGAAGATGGCACTCTCATTTCAGTCATGGAAGTCGGCTCTCAGCAAAAAGTACGTGCAGAAGGGAGAAAGACCTGACTTCAACCAATTTCCTTATCTGGCCGATCACTGGGAAGCATTCGAGGAGTACAAGATGTCAGCTGAAGGCCAGGCTGCAAGTCTGAAGAATAAGACCAATGCACAGAAGAAGAAGTACCACCACCATCTCGGCACCGGTGGTTACCTCAAGGTATCTCGAAATGGGACAAGAAAGAAGAAGAATTATTGGCCAAGGAAGTCACACGATTCTTGCTTTGTGGGAAGAGCGCTGCGCAATTGGTTCATGGAGTCACGGGGAGCCTTGCAGATGATGGCGGTTTGGTGATGCTACCAAATGTACAAGATGTTGGCGAAGAATTGTACAAGCCGTCGAGCGATCTCGGTCGAGGCTCTTTTGTGGTAGGCAGGGAGAACGACGAGCTAACACATGCCCTCCAAACCCACGAGCACTGGGACGGACCACGAGGTTTTGGCAAGACACCATGGAAGTACGGTTTTGTGAAGGATACGCTTTAAATGCAGGAGCCGAAGAGAACCAAAACAAGAGAAGCAAATAAAATGGCTCAATTGGAGCAGGAGCTTAGAGCAACCAGGCTAGCATTGGAGATCTAGTGGCGCAACAAGTTGCGCAACAAGCGGAGTAGCTCTCGGTAACCTTCGGGATCAAGAGGTCCAATCAATCACCGGACGCCATGATCAGCCCGTCGGCGGCAAGCGGGCAGCTGGCGTCCACCGGGCCCCTCAAGGGGACGAAGACTTGCAAGCCCATTATCCCGTTGATGACATAAGGGTTCGCCCGATGTGAGCTACACATCGATGCGCCGCAACCTCTCCATCAGGGTGGCTTACGGCATGGCATTGCCGGTGTCACCGGGCAGACCTTCCACCGCAACACAATACCCATGGGTTACTCGAAGGTCGCTGATGGAGGAGGTCTTTGGCGGATTTGAAGAACTAGTACTCGATATTGCTGGAGGCGACGACGTTACCAAGCTTGGACAGGCCCTCCACAATATCATCCTCTGGCGAAAAAGGTTGATCATATTTCCAGATGGCGTGGAGGTGTCATCTCCGGAGCCGCCATGTCAGGAAGCTCGTCTCCTCCACAACGACAACCCACGCCTCCTCGACAACCGACGCCTCCTTCAGCGTCGCCTCCTCCACAACGACAACCGACTCCTCCTCCTCCACAACAACAGACGCCTCCTCCACAACGAGAACAGACGCCTCCTCCACAACGACAACCGACACCTCCACCATCTCCTCCGAGGAAGAAGCTCAAGAGCCATACTACTCCACCTGCTCCCACGAAGGCACGATCCAGCCGGTCAAAAAGGGTAAAGGAACCTCCAAAGAGGGCATATGATAGGACCGACGAGGAGAATTACGCGATCGTCACCGAAGAAGTGGCTGCACACTTCGCACCAAAGAAGTCAGCTGACCCAAACGTACAAGTTGATCCAAAAGTGATGGAACACTTCTTGACCTGTCGTGCAATGCCACTCCCTGTGCCGTCCAACTATGAACGTACAATAAAAAAGGCTACACGGAAGAGTAAGCGGGTCGGCGGCGGCAAAGCAGAAGAGAGATCAAGATCAGCTGCGGCAAGATCAGGAGAACCTTGAGAGATTTATGAAGGAGGCAGGACTCACTTCCGTAGCTGGTGATCTCCCAATGGCAGAAGTCAAATGGCAATATAAGCTTGGCCGGGAGCTAATTGACCCTAATAAGATAAAGGACCTGCCAACCAAGATGCGACAATTTCATGAATGGTACATGACAGAGTCTGCTCAACAAAGAAAAATGTTCCCTCTCCGGGTTAGACAAGAACATTTCTATCGCGGGGACAACACCATATGGCTCGAATTCGAAGACATATACAATTTATACCATAGCGACTCTTTGAACGTGTCTCTCATGAGCTGCTGGTGCCTGTAAGTATCAAGCTCATAACTTTACCATTTACTTCCTTGTACCATAGAAGTGCAGCTCTAATAACTTATCCATTTCTACGTAGAATGGAGATACAACGATGTAGAAAACAGAACATATTCAACGTGGGCTTCCTCGACCCGGAAATTGTCAATGAGATCGTCTTTCGATACAGCGCTAAGGCTCTTGAGGATTACGTTCTAGATGCATTCATGGGACAACACTACAAACCATACATACTTCTGCCCTTCAACTTCATGTACGTATATTTACGTGTTCTCAGAACGCATTAATAAACTTATCTTTTCCAAGGCATTGATAATACTGCTAGCTAGTTATATATATGTCGCAATATATGAACAGGTTTCACTGGATCCTTTTGGTCATCAAGCTTGATAGTAGCAAGATCGTTGTTCAAGACTCAAAAAGGGGACCGGTGGAACAATATCAATATATCATTGACGTCCTAAACAGGTATATAGCAAATATATATACAATAGTTCCTTATTATATTGAAATACCTTGCTAATTCGAACTCTGATAATTGCTATTCATAATAACGCGTCACACAGGGCATTCGCAAGGTTTCGCAAGAGGCAACAAGGAGCTTTCGAGAATGAATTCACTGTCCAAATAAGCACTCGAGTATTAAAACAGACAGCTGGAAACAACTTATGTGGCTACTATGTGTGCCACTACATGCAAAATATTACCCACGGCGATGTGCCCATAAGCGACAACGAGGTGAGTGCACATGTCAATTAATACTTACACTTTAATTACATGCTCAGAGATTTATTAATTTCGCGCTTTGTCACCCAACATCGATGTGCAAGATGTGATCCCGCTTACCGGGTTGAAGCACTCCAAGAACAACTCATTGGCTTCATTTTCGACGAGGTTGTATCCTAACGGCGAGTTCCACACAGCGGGTTGGAGAGATGATCCTTCTATAAGGGCAGGTGAATCGACATCAACGTCGACCAAGGACGTAAACAGCGATGCACGCAAGAATTGAATGAGCTCGAGATTCACAATTTTATTATTTGAAACTTGTAAAAGTTGCTTATGTGTAAATCAAACTTGTAAAAGTGCTCATTATTTCATGTGTGTCCATCAAACTTGTCCATCTTTTACTCTATTAAGTTCATACTTATGTGTAAATGATCTGTGATTATCTGAATGAGTACACATGACTAATATATATTTCTTTCTATACAAAAACCATATATTTCTATTTATTTTTAATGTCAAAATCCATATTGATACCCTTCTCAAAAACATATTATATATTGAATATAAGTAAACAATGCCTCTCCACAAGCGGTTATTATCTCCAACCGCCTGTGGAGAGAGCACCTCCACACGCGGTTTTTAATACGAACCGCTTCTGGCGATGCAGTCTTCACAAGCGGTTTATAAAACAAACCGCTTGTGGAGATATAGTCTTTACAAGCGGTTTATAACACAAACCGCTTGTGAAGATATCCCACGTGGCAGCCCCACGAGCCTTCCTGGACACCTTTCGAACCGCTTGTGGTGTCTCACCACAAGCGGTTGGCCGAACCGCTTGTGATACCCTTCGGGGTATCACTCCCGGTTGCTTACCAGCGGTTCTAAAACCGCTTCTGAAAGCGGTTACGAACCGCTTGTGATGACCGGTTCTGTAGTAGTGACGACCACCCGTGAAGCGACGCCGCCGCTGTGGCTGTCGGCCTTCCGCTTGCCTCCAGTAGCGCGCCGACGCCGCCGTTCGGCTCTCGCCCCATTCGCCGAAAGTCGTCGCCCTAGGGACCGTGGCCCGCCTTGGGCTTCTCGCGGATCCGCTTCGGTCCTCGCCGGCGCTGGGAGCCCATCCGATCTCTGCTGCCTCCGGTCGCCGCGCCGATCCCCACGGGTGCCTTCTATGATCCGCCGTGCTCCGGTCTCTGGCCACCGAGCTCTCGTCGCCGTCATTTTTGCCGTCGACCAGAGGAGCTCTTCGTGCCCGATCGGACCCCAAGGCTGTGTTGCTCTTCTTTGGACGTTGAACAAAACTCCAGGAGCTTCACGTCTTCACGTCCAGTGCTCGTGGGGATAAGTTCACGTGAAGTGCTTCCAAGTTCTTGAAGTCCAACCGTAAGAAAAGAGACTAGGCTTTCAAGTCCGTCTACCAGAACGTGCAGCAAGCAAGCACTCACGTCCTCTCGTTCGGTTTTGGTCTAGCTTCCAGTCTTTTGGCTCTAGCTCTGGCTTTTCAGCTCTGTTCGGCTTGGCTTTGGCTTTTCAGCTTTTCTAACCGGCTCTAGCTCTTCGGTTTGGCTCCTTGGCTCTAGCTTTTCTTTTTAGTGCTTTTGGGCTGCCTTTCCTAGCTACTATTTTTTTAGTGCTGCGACTATTCTTTTAGTATTTTCTTGAGTCTTCCGTTGCATCTATTCAAGTCCTTAGCATCTTGGTTCTTTTCATCTGCTTAACTCTTTTATCGGCCCAGCTCATTCCGTCGACTCCGGTTACCTCAGTTCAGCTCAGCTTCGCCGACTTTCTTTTATCGGTTTCGGTTCATTATGCCGGCTGATTTCATTCTTCTTCGTCGACCCGGCTCCATCGTCAGCTTTTCTTCGTCGACTTAGCCCCACCGTCAATTTTTCTTCGTCAACTCGGTTCTTCATCGGCTTTTCTTCGTCAGCTCGACTTTTCAAGAGTTAAATGCTACGTCGGCTACTTCAAGACTATGACTTTGGATTTTCCTTATTCTAGTTCAGCCTTTCCAAATGCAATGCTATTGCATACGCCTTGCATTTGTGGGGGGAGGGGGTGTTAAGGATATATTGCCTTATATAGATGATTCTCTTATATAGGTTTTCCATATACATGTTTTTCTTATTTAGATTTTCCTTTTGTACCCTCGTGTACTCTATATATTGTGATCATTGGCCTCATATTAAATACAACGAGTACTATGCTTGTGTTTACCGCGGTGCTGTCAATAACTCTGTACTAGCACAACGCTAAAGGCATGTTTCCGGTAGCTGTATGACATGCGCCGAACTATGCTTCCCCAAAATTGTGGCCTAAAAGCGGTGTAGCGCGTAGTCTTGTCGGCACCTCGCCTAACTTGCATTGGTATTGCTCCTGGTTGGTATCTCGTTGGATCCACGGCATGGTCATGGACAAGCTTGGCTTGGTCTGAACACCCGGACCGAATAACACAAGCTTGGCTCCTTGTATGCAGCTGTACCGTCGAGACAGTATTCCAATGCTTTGCGCCTGTGCAACTGTTTTAGCATGACGACATTCAGACTCAGCGGCCCGGCTTCAACTTGGTTGCGAAATTTCATGGGGCTTTCTCCTTTTGGTGGGCAAGGCACATGTCCAAATTCAGAGTCCTGCACGAGCCAGCGAGCTAGCTGCAGCAGTTTCGGAGAGCGTGAGGAATTAGCACTTGGAGTCTACTCTTGACGTACGCTGATGTCGCTTCGGAACGAGCCTTGAGCCCTTGACTTGACCAACCCCCCCTCGTCAGCAGCTATCGGTTTTCGGTTGCAACCGGCCGGCAGGGGAATTACGCGATGATCTTTTCCTGTAATCCGTGGAGTACATAGGTAATTAAGTCGCAATCTCATCTGTCCACCAACCACGCAGGAAGAGTGAGTGAATAATGAATAATGAATAGTACTAGGACTGGAGACTCATTAAACGAAAACGCAGACGGAGCTAGTAGAAATGGGGTTGAGGGTGATTTAGCCCCGGTGTGGAAAAAGAAGAAACGTTCCGAGTTTTAGCCCGTTTGGCTGAGTTTCTCTCAGATTCTAGTAGAAACAGTCCAGTTTCAAGTTGCCAAACGGGGCTAAGTCGCAATCTCATCTGTCCACCAACCACGCAGGAAGAGTGAGTGAATAGTGAATAATGAATAGTACTAGGACTGGAGACTGGAGAGACTCACCAAACGAAAACGCAGACGGAGCAGTGTGCGATTGACTGGCTGGCTGGCAATCCTGGCATGGAGTATAGTTTTACCGGGTCAATTACGGAGGCGTGCGGCTCCGCCGGGCCGCTAAATAAAATTAAGCGCACGCACTTATTACCCGCCTATAGCGAGTAGTGGAGTACGTGTGACTGAGTGATTGTTTTTTTCTTTGAGGGGTGGGAGTGGACTGGACTCGTTGGACTGACGCTCACACACGGGCGTATCATGCATGCGACGACTTGAGAAAAATCCCCGAGAGTTGCCGTGTTCCAGTTTTCCAAGTGCGACCTGCCGAGCCGACGTGGACCACGACGGCGTGGCGACGCATGGCGCCAGGCCGCCAGTGAGGAGCGGGCTAACGGGAGGCGACCGCGTCGTGGCTGGCGAGTCGTCGGTTCTGCCGTGCTCGTACTCTCCCAGTCTGGTTTCGTCACCGGACTGCGAACACTGTAATCATCTAGTCCTTTAGCTAGTTTTTTTCTTCTTCTTTCAAATCTAATCTCTTCGTAAATATATTTACAAAATATCCTTCCACTCATCGCAGAATACAAAATACACAACAAACGACATATATCCTCCTGCTACATCTGAGGAGCGCCGTAGGTGGCCAGGCCGCGGTAGCATGAGTGAGCACAGATTAGGACATGGTCCACCAACCACCATGGCGGGACTCCTTCTACGCTACTCGGGCACAATAAAACTCGTTTTGCCCTATCAGACGCGGTAGAAGACGTCCGCACGCATGTGCTTGCCCCCATGCATGCATGCACGCACATGCCCCCTACTCGCACCCAATGCTTGCCCGCAACGCGCTAGACACCTGGCTGCCCACCTGCTCGCGCCTACCCGCCTTGTTGCCTGACTGCCATCTGCCCATCAACACTGTCGTGGCGCCAGCTAGCTTCATGCTCCCCGGTGCGGCATAGGACACGTGTCGTCTGTCGTGCCTTCCGCGGTAAGTGATAGGTTCATTTTTAGAAATGCATTCGTGAAAGAGGCTAGATTTGCAAAAAATAAAAAAAAGCTACGCAGTGCTAGATACGAACAGTGTTGGATGCTTGCTTAGTACTTACTATAACCCGGCTAGAGATGCATGCATGCACCGTCTCCAACGATGTGCCAGTGACCAGTACGTACAATCACGAGAATCATTATGACCCATGCTTGCAACTATGGTTCAAATTAAATTCCGGTGAAATTTTAGAAATCTCAGTTGATATCTCAGATTTTTCGGACCCCCATATCCTAAACCTCAACCAGATAAAAAAAATTAAATGCTAAAGTATCTCGAAAATCTCGACGAGATCTCGGCAATTTCGGCCGAAATCTCGAACATTTTAACCGAATTTTAATTTGTGAGGGTCGGATTTGATTGGATTTGAGGTCAAAATCACTTACAAAAAAATTGGCGTGTTTTAACATTTTTTGGTCGGTTCAAGTTGACCGAGATCTCGGTAATTTCGGCTGAAATTTCAGAAATTCCAGTTGAAAAATAACCATATTTGAAATTTGGTTTTTGGATTTCGTCCGAATTTTATCTAAAATTCTAAGATCTCATCAAAATTTTAGATTTTAACCGCCTCTAAGACATATGCCGAAAATAAAATTTGAAACCTCGTTTGCGACTAGGGTGATAATGGGCTGAAGTCCAGCACAAGTCTAATTCAAGTCCAAAAATTTGTTTCTTTGATCCAGTCTAGTCCAAATCCAAAACTAATAAGCTTAGATCCAATCCAGGCCCAAATAAAGGCTTGGACCTTGATCCAAGCCATTTACATGTAAAATATTAATGTATATGGGACCAGAATTAACATATAATGCATGATATACAACGATTTAGTAGAAAAACATAAGGTCCAATCTCGTCTAGATTTGATCTAAACAGTTATAAATCCAAATTGAGTTCAATCCATTTGCAGTTTTAGATCAGTCTAATCCAAAAGCCTAGACCAGTCCAAACCTCACCCCTATTTGCGACTGCTCCAAACAGCTGGAGTAGTGATGAGCAAAACACTACATGCCTGTGTAAAATGTGTGTGAAAACGTACTTCGTTTCAGTCGATGAGGGTAGCAAAAATGGAAGTAGCCAAACAGCTGGAGCCTGGAGTAGTGATCAGCAAAACACTACATGCCTGTGTAAAATGTGTGTGAAAACGTACTACGGTGGCTTCCCAAAAAACAACGATTACGTACCTAGCCAGCTGTTCATGGCAACTCTCTATCCACATCGATCATATGGTACGAGTAACAGTAGTAGTAGTGAAACATCTACAAAAAAAAAAAACAGAATTACTATACCATGCATGCGAACTATCAATTACTAATTGCTGCAACATCTCATATATATCTAACGTTTTACTCATAATTTGCTTCCCAAAAGAGAAATTCGTGGTCATACTTTCATCTGACGGATACAGACGTGTAAGAGCATATACAATGAGCTGACGTCAGCGAGATGCCACATAAGATTTTTAATGAGGTGAAAAAGAGTAAAAGAAGAGAGAGTAGTCGCCCTTTCGTGAACAGACAGTCTACTAGTTGTATGAGAAATCATTACAGACGACTATATAGACGATCCATTGTATGAGTTGTACGTCTTTAGTGCTATCTGTAGATGATGTAAAGATGCATTATAGACAACTACCATCTATACCACTATACATACCCTAAATGTAACACACCGTACTGCAGCACATACCGTGGTTTTCACTCTACGTCTCACACAAGATGACAAGTCCCCTCCCCTCTTTCTCGTTCAGTGCGGGAATGAAGGTCACTCACTAGCCACCCCCAACCCCAAGTAGGCGAAATGCACGCATCCATCCCCTGGAGTCGCTCGCACCGAGAAGCAAATTAAGGAGAGCAAGAGCTGCACCTACATGCCAACCTATCGTTGTTTCACGGATTTTTACCAAAAAATTTCTATATTTTTCCTCATAATATAAGTCGTACAAATATTAAAACAAACGAAGAGGTTCGTCAATCATCATCTATTTTTTATTCATATTTTAATATTTATATTATATTTTAATATATATATATATATATATATATATATATATATATATATATATATATAAAACTAGTATATATATAAAGTTGGGCATGGCAGTTGCACGGCGATGCAACACACAAAGCACAAACATTGGGGCATTGGGTTCGTCAATCGCCGGCCCCGAATGCCAATCATTATTAACAATCGCAAAAAACGCACGCCAAAAACGCGTCGTCAGCCCACCAGGGCGTGCACCGTCCGTCCCCCACCGCACCAATCGCAAAGCGCCCCGCCGCCTTCTTCCTCCCCCATTTCCCCGCACCCCCCTGCCCCTTTCTCGAGCCGAGCCCTATAAAACCTCGCCGTCCTGGCGACCCAAAACGCATCAGCAACCTCGTCTGGAAAGAAACCAGAACGAAAATTCCACTTGGAGTTTCTCAGCGCTCGAGTTCCCGATCCAATCTAAGCACGGAAGAGGAGGGGGAGGAAGGAGAAGAATTAAGATGCCGTCGGAGCCCGCCGCCGCCGCCGCGAAGAGGAAGCTCGATATCCGGCAGGTGTGGGCGCACAACGTGGAGTCGGAGTTCGCGCTCATCCGCGCTGCGATCGACCACTTTCCCTACGTCGCCATGGACACGGAGTTCCCCGGCGTCATCCACCGCCCCAACAAGCACCCTGGCCTCCTCACCGCCGCCGAGCGCTACGCCCTCCTTAGGGCAAACGTCGACGCGCTCCACCTCATCCAGGTCGGCATCACCCTCGCCGCCTCGCCCGACTCCCCGCCCGCGCTGGCCTTCGAGATCAACCTCCGCGAGTTCGACCCACGCGTCCACCGCCACGCGCCCGACTCCGTCCGCCTCCTAGCCTCCCACGGCCTCGACCTCGACGCCCACCGTGCCCGGGGAGTCGACGCGCGCGTCTTGGCCGCGCTGCTCATGTCCTCGGGCCTCGTCTGCTGCCCCCCAGGCGCCGTCACCTGGATTACCTTCCACTCGGCCTACGACTTCGGGTACCTCATCAAGCTCCTCATCGGGCGGAAGCTGCCCAAGTCCATGGCGGAGTTCCTTGGGCTGGTGCGCGTCTTCTTCGGGGAGAACGTGTACGACGTGAAGCACGTGATGAGGCACTGCGGCGATCTGTACGGCGGGCTGGAGCGCGTGGCGGCGACGCTCAAGGTGGAGCGCGCGGCGGGCCGGTGCCACCAGGCAGGGTCGGACAGCCTGCTGACCTGGGACGCGTTCCGGCGGATCAGGGAGCTCTACTTCGCCAAGGAGGGCATCGACACCTACGCGGGGGTGCTCTTCGGCCTCGAGCTCGACCACAACAAGATGGCTGCCGCGCTTACGTGAACAAGACGACGAGCTTAATTTTGAGCTTGCCTTGCTTGCTGCTCCCTCCTTGTCTGTATAGCTCTCCACTGCTCTCCTCCTTGCTGCCATGGATTCTTTTGTTCAGGGATAATAAATACGGCAATGAAACAAGCCACTTGTTCGGTTCGTTAATTTCTCTGTGCAGTTCCTTGATGCTGTGAGATTTCAACTCGAGAATTTCTCGCTGCCGCCCACGAGCGCCCCGAAAATATTCGATGAGTAAGTAGGCTGCTGCTCTGTGTTCACAAAATCGTTAAAACCCGTTCAAAAGTTGTCGAAGGTTTGTTATCCAAAATCGATCTAATTAAAAATTTTAAAAAAATTAAACCGGTTAGTTTTCGGTACAAATCGACCGGTTTTAGGTCGAAATCGAATCGCAACGTTGTGGTATTCAATCGGACAATCAAAACCGGTTAGTTTTCGGTCAAAATTAATCGGTTTTCGATTTTTTGAATTTTGTAAAAAAAATTTTTGAATCCTTAACCCTTCGATTTCTAGTGATTTTCATCCAATTTTTTTTATTTTTGAATTTTGGTTTTGCAGCGGTTTTTTATTTTCATCCAATCCTTAACCATGCAATCTTTGAAATTAAAGAAAATGGGCCATACTCATGGGTGAATTCCAACAATTAGTAGCATAAAAGCTTCACTGTTTCAGCGGAGTATATTGTTTGGTAGCCGATCGATCACTTGGACAAGCAATCAGCCCAAGAAGTCAGGCAATTCTGCATTGCGCTGGTAATACTAGTTTAGTACAGACAATTATTGAATGGCAGCTACTGGTTTTTTTATTTCGTCGATTACGCCGTTGCCTCTGGTTTACTTTATTTCGTCGACCTCTGAAGCAACTATCCAATCACAGGTTTCGGGGTGTATTGGTCTCCATCGCCTGCTGCTACCGTAGCTGCCTGATCTATCCGCGCCACCACTGTGACGAGGTCAAGCAAGAGACAGCAGCGGTCACCATCGCCGTCTGGTGCGGTCACCATCCCTTTGCAAGCCTGCAACTCAACACCATGGGCACCACCACCTCCATATTCGGAGAAGAGAGATGCCGTCAGGAGGGGAATGCTAGGTAGGGTGGAGGGGGAGGGGGAAGAGATAGGACTGGGCTGACACTCCGATGAAGGGCGGGCCGGGTACACCGACCGCCGGTGAAAGAGCAGAGAGGGTGGAGGGGCCAAGAAGAGGTGGGAGTGGGGGTGGAACCGTGGAAGTTGGAAATACCGACCTTTTTATTCAGTGTCGGCCGTCGTGACGAGCTAGGGCGTTGGGTGCGCGGTGCAGCGGGCCGATGGAGAAGCCGGGGGCTTTGCCGCCGAGAGCGACTGTGCGAGGAGCCGAGCCAGCCCAGGGCAGCTGGCAGCAGGACGCAGAGGAGCCTGGGCCGGCGAGTAGGTGGCCGTCCGGTGGGCGGCGATAACGAGGAGGATGAAATGACCTCAAAAATTCGAAATGAATTTAAAATTTCGAGTTCTTATTTGGAATTGGATTTCCATTGCTTTTGTTTTGAATTTCGATTTGAATTTGGAATTTGATTTCATTTTGGGCCGACTTCTCCTGTGCTTTGGGCCTTCGGCCTATTTTCCGGCCTTTCGGCCTCGGTGCGGTCCACCTGGCCCACGCCCCAACCGGCTCCGTCCCTGTCGCCTCCGGCACTGCCGCCGCCGTGTGACATCGCGCCCATGCTGCTCCGCCACCTGCGGGTCGTCGTCGCCCTCGGTCTCGCCGACCCACGCCGTCCGCAAATCGCCGCCGCCCCCGCGCCCGCGAGCTCGCCCTCTCTCTCCTCCTGCGCCGGCTATAAAAGCCACGCGAGGCCCCTGCCCACCTCGCCCCGCTCTCCTCCGCCGGTGAGGCCTCTCCCCTCCTCCTTCCCTGACACCGGCCACAGCGTCGCGGCTGGAACCCTAGGGTTCCAGTGTTCCCAGCGCCCGGTTTGGGCGGCGGCCAAGCCCTCGCCGCTTCACCTGCAGGCACTGGGCAGCGGCCAACACTGTTCGGCCTACGGCCGATTTTCTTTTTTCAAATTTCGGATTTTTAATTGATTGTTAATCCGAAAATCGTTTTAAATCCCAGAAAAGCCCAGAAACCCCTGAAAAATTCTGGAAATCCCAGAGACTCTACAAATACATTTCTGAACTGTTTCGCGCCACTGAGTCCAAAAATGCCCTCCGCTCTGCAATCCGAAACTCCAAAAATTCCCAAAATGACCAAATTGCCCACCGTTCTCTCTCGGTCCGGTTTTCGGTTTTCGTTTCAAATTCTGTTTTCGTTTCCGGTTATTATTTTTTGTTTATTTATATTTATTTGCCTCTTCCGCGCTAGATACGACTGTCGACCCGCCGCAGGAGCAGCACCCGGAGCAGGATCTGGACCAGACGGACGCCGGGAACGACTACTTCCTCTACGATTCAGCCGATCCAGCCGCCGAGCAAGGCAAGCCGTACTCCTTTGATCATGTTGAACCTAATCATGCCTGTTATAATTAGTAATTAATTTATATCGCATTACTTTGCTGTATGTTGAAATATTGAACTCATTATTTTAGAATGACATGATACCTAGATAATGCCGAATTGCACATGGAACTTCCTTGAAAATATTGAACCTTATTAAATCCTTGTTAACCCTAGATAATTGAATTATGCCATGTTAGTTAATTATTATTCCCCGGCAATTAACTCAAATGCTTTTAAAATGGAATGAAATGCTGCCGAGTCATGGACTCGATGTTTATGAAAGTGCTACAGTCAGGGGGACAGTATTGGGCTAGTCCACGAGGTGGAATTGAGTCCGATTCCCGGCTGATGATTAATGTCATGGTTGTGAAATGTTTTTAAGGCTTGATCTTTGGCAGTGTAAGGATGAAACCCCCTTGAGCAAAGTAAATAACTTATGATTCCGCTCAACCGCAAGTCGGATTGGTCAGTGGGCCTGTCTCCGACATAGCTCAGTAAATTAATCATCTCCTGGAAAACTTAATTAATTGGTGGTACTATTCTCGGTGGAGAATAGGGATCGGCCTCCCTGGCAGGGGAGTATACCGATGTTGCAGCAAGGAGAAGAGATGACGTGTCACTGGTTTCCTGCATGCGTGTGTGGCCTGGCGCATGTGTTGGTGCACCAGAGCATGCGCGGTGTGGCACAGCATGATGCGGAACACGCACTAGATCAAGCGGGTGGCCGACAGGTGGGCATAGCTGGGATTAGCGATTGATTTGTGGGGCCCACTTGCCAGAGGGAGTGAGAGAGAGAGAGAGTGAGGGACAAAGGGAAAGCGTATTGGGTGCAAAGGTGCTATCCCTGAGAAAGTGGGTTTTGGCCAATGCGCTTTCCTTTTTCAGTTAAACCAGACTTTAATTTAATCTTTTAATTTGCAGATAAGGCTCATGTAATTTCTACGATTAGCAAAACTCTGAATTTTATGAAAAGTTTTGATGATGATCCTGGAGTGGTACTAGTGTTTCTGTAAAAAATTTAGTGCATTAGCAGTTTCATGGTTTTCTTAAAAATCATTTTAGTTCTTCTGTTTTAATACATTATCTAGTGTTTGATTTTTCAGAAGCATTAATGAAATTCCAAGATTCATGGATCTCTTTGGATTATTTGGAAATTAAATAAAATATTATTAGACTTTGAGATTATTTAAATTTAGACTTTAAAAATCAGAACCATTGACTAGATTATTTGAAAACTATTTTCTTTCAATACTAAAATTAGTGAAAATCCATGACAATTCACAAAAAATCTCAGGGAGACAACTTGATGACTTCTTTTAATTTAGTTTGGTGAATTGTTTTTGGATGTTACACCTGTTGTTAATTTATTTGGCGATAGAAATTTAGTTTTATAAAAAAAACTATGGTATTATTTTTGTAAAATTACTTTAAAATAGTATTATCTTTTAAAAAAATTGAGATGATCTTTGGTTGTATTGTGAACAGGGTTAGCAAAACCGATGAAAACCGATCAATTTTTTTTGTGAAAATCGACTTTATCTAGACGGTTCGAAATCGTAAACCGGTCGAATTCAAAAAAATTCAAAAAAAAATTGAAAGAAATTATGTGAGGTAAGATAGTCAGAAGTCGGTGAAATTCACTTGATTTTCGATGAAATCGCTCAAAAAATAGGCCACCCAAAAGGTTCAACTTATTGGTCGGTTTTTCAAGAAAATCGATCGGTTTTTCGATAAAACCGATCCATTTTCGTTTTTTATCTTTTTTCAAATACTCGGCTTTGAAACTCTTTAGTTTTTGATGATTTTCACTTAATTTTTATGGTAAACTGGTACCATCGTGACCTTAATTTTTAATTTAAAAATAATTTAGTTAACCCTCATTGTGAAGAGCTTGTCTTGTCTCATGACCCATGAAAGGTCCACTACCGGATCGAGGGGAAGCCTTGTTTTTTCATGAACTTTCGGACCTGTCATTTCACGTCAATCAGTTTATCTCGATAAAGCTGACAAAAGAATTGGTGCCTTTTCAAAACCAAACAAGATTTTCTTTTCAGAATTCTGCTGTGTTTTAGACATTTTTTGTGGGGCTTTGGTACAGTACGGCAAGTGAATTGGCCAATTGGGCAGGAGTAGAGGTAATGCCAACATTTATATTTATATTTATATTTATATTTGAAGAAATTAAGCCTAATATCGGTTTGCTATCACAAATCCTCGACAAATTGTATATACAGGGGTATATCAAAATTTCTGTTCACAGTGTCTGGTATCAGCAAATGAATATGGAGTTTCTGTTCGAGGTATCTTTGACACCCAAGAATAAAAAAAGATGATTTGGAAACCATCAAAAATCAAGAGGATGATTCGAAATGAGCAGTAGGCCAATTTGTTTGTACCGTTGTTCCTTTGGTAGAGTTAGCCAGTTAGGTGCCTGTTAGGTTCTTGACAAGGATATATAGCACGTACCGTCTCAATTCTCAGCGAGGTTTTTAGGCTGAATTGATGTACCAAATTAATGATCGATGATGTCTCATTGTCGTATAGGCAGAGGCTGATCCATCTCAAAGCTACTAGTAACAGCTTGTGGATTGTTTACGCGATTATACGCTACACGTACGTAAGGTTAGAGGCAAACTAACGATGCCTAACTCCTCCGTGCTTCGCTCTGCTTTCTGCGTTAGGGCGACTCCGTCCTAGTACGACAGGTTGAGTAACCCAACTCAACCCTACTTACTATTATAATATTTCGATCTAATTACTCCCTCCGGTCGCAAATAGTTATCGTTTTGGACATACGTAGTCAACCTTTCGAAATTTTAACTACCAATATATTTTTACGTATTTACATTGGTTTACATGAAAATCATATGTGTAGATTTATCTTGAAAAGTACTTTTTTACTATATTACAATCTTATTAGGTTTAAATATATTACAATAGAAATAAGTAATCAAAACTGTGTTTTAGAGATCTTATTGATGACCAAAACGATAACTATTTGTGACGAGACGTTGAGAGTAACCCAACTCAACCCTCAAGGCTGAAAAGCTTCCGGTGAGAGTGCGATATGCAAATCTTCAACTCTCTCAGCAGTAAGTGATCTTAGCCACTACGATTTAGAACTTGGTCGCAGTTCATGACAATCTCTACAAGCCTTGCGACGAACGTAGATCCTTCCTGGAATATTCCTGTTACGGCCTTTTGAATTTGTGGTGGACAATCTACTTTGGTTTGAGCCCAGCAAGCGAACAAGCCCAGATGCATCCCTACCTGTGAATTTTTTTATTAAAAAAAATACATTTTTAAAAAATACTTTTATAAAAAAATAATACGTCGAATTTTTTTTTACAAAAATATGAATTGGCGACAGAAAATCTGTTTTTAATTTATTTGACTAATTAAAATATTTTGGCGTATTTTTTTTTTTTTAAAAAGTCTCCCTATGGCTACGAAACAAAGAGATGGCCAGCAACAGTATGTCCATTTTTTCTCTTCCTATCATTGTTCTTGTAGCTGTCCTGGCAGTGGATAGCAGACGAGGAATAGTATATACTGTGGACGAGGCACATGTTTTGCATTATTGCAGCTGATCATTTGCCCGGCTCCCCCTTAAAATTAAGTTGTAATTTCTTTTGTTAACGAGCAGGAAGGCTTCGTCATCGCCATTGATCCAGGGAAGGGAGCACAGTAGTTTTGGTATCCTTACTGGTCCTTGCCTCTACATCCCTACAACCAGCGGGAGATCGATATAAACAGACCAGCGATTACAGTGTGTAGGCCTATTGCCACTTGTGAGAAACAAAAGACTGAATTTCTGCACGTTCCAGAACAGTGGATCTGTTAGCAAAGAGGTTATGGCCCTATCAACAGGACATTTTCTCCCTGCGTTGCCTCCAAATTTTACTGCAAACCTGCCCGATAGATTTTTAACCCCATTAATTCGCATCTTTCCTTGTTTTCAATTGAGTAGATCTGAATTGGAGTCTCGAAATGAGGAAGCAAAATTTTCTCTTCTCCATTCTATATTTGTCAGTTACCCCGAAGGCTTAACCTGTCAGGTAAAAAACGTGCAAACTTGCTCGCACTTCAATACACAACATGCCAAGAACCCTTCACTTCAGATAAGCTGATGAATGCATGCAGATATAGTTCTCCCAAAGCTTGGTCGGTGTAAATCCATTGTACATGAACGCGGGGCATGTGTGCGAGATGAGGCGACGTCTGCCCTCTCCTGTTGCTTGCAGCACATGTTGATTCCGAGATGGAAAGCTGCCGCATAGCATCTGAGATGTGTCTTTGCGAGAGCTTACTGCCAGTAAAACTATTGCAAACAGTGCATACATATACAGGCTTTCGGCCACAGGCATCTTCTCTGCAGCATCCTACAGTGTACAAGTAGGCAATGGCATCAGCCTTACCACTGAATAGCTAGTACGGTAATACACGATACTCGGCAACAACTAGCTTCGGCTAATGATAGTGCAATGCTGGCACGAAATCAAGTCAGTAAGTAATTTTTACTGCAAGAATTGCTGTGCTGTGCTGTGACTTGGGGATCGAGCAACACAGCCTTGTTACTGGAGATTACATAAGGCTAAAACTCAGAGCTGGTCATGCATGGCGTTCAGGGCAACGCTGTGGTTTCGTTTTGTCGCCAGCTTCATGTTTTGCAACGCAAATTTAAGCACGCATCAATTAATTACTCGAGCTCTTGTTTTGTGCAAAGTGATCCTAGATAAGATTTTGCTACCTCTCTGAATGGTGTGAGTTGGGAGGGAACAACCAACCACTGTCACTACCTCTCTGAATGGTGAGTTGTATATACATATTAAAACATGAACCCAGAACCCATGTTACATTGGTTGTAGAATGTTTGGAAATATTTCATATCAAACGTGAACCTTGCATATCTAATTCCTTAAGGAGTACTTCATACCAGCCACCTACTTAGTAGATACTACTAGAGAGCGGCATTAATGTGTCACAAGTTTCTTGGTTCGGAACTTCGGATGGAATGGAGCCTTTGCAAAGGCAGCCACTGAAGAAAGAAAGGAAAAGATAAACATTACAGGTGGGCACTATAAATTCGGCCTCATGGTTAGCCACCGTAGATGCATAGGCCTGAACTCAGGGAGCATACTCACCTTGCTCCGGTCAGCAACCAAATGGTCATACAAACAGGGTTCACGTTTTCGATCGGCTTTCTCGAATTTCGATCGATTTCGAGCCCTACCGAAATTCAAAACCGAGCAAATTCAAATTCAAATTAAAAAAAACTCAAAAATTTGGGAAAATTTAACCAAAAACTCTCTAAAATAAATATTAATAGTTTTGTAACCTCTAGGATAAAAATTGGTTGAAAAATTGAAATTTTTAGATGTTTTTGCGCCATAACCGATTTTACAACATTGAAAAAAAAAACAGTACTGGGATCCAGAATTTTATACAAGAAAAAAAACTTACTTGTATTGCTATGGTATATTTAATGTGTTAATGTTATCTAATATTGAAAAATTTTCTTGTATTGATATGTGACAACTTTCAATTATTTAAAGTATAGCAAAGGTATGGTATTTTTTAATATATTAATGTTATCCAGTATTAAAAACTTACTTGTATTGCTATGGTATATTTAATGTGTTAATGTTATCTAATATTTAAAATTTTCTTGTATTGATATGTGACAAATTTCAATTATTTAAAATATAGTAAAGGTATGGTATATTTAATATGTTAATGTAATCCAATATTGAAAAGCTTGCTTGTATTTCTATAGTATATTTAATATGTTAATGTTATCTTGCTATGGTATATTTTTGCACTTGTATTGATATGTGACAAGTTTTAATATGTGAATTGTATTTTACAAATTTTACAATATTTTTTTTGTAATTTTTCTTAATTTTTTTAACCAGTCGTCGAAATTTCGAGCTTTTCGATCAAATTTCGCTCATGCATTTGACTAGTTTTCAAATTTATTTGACTTTCAAACTGTTCTAAATTTCTCAAATTTCGACCGAATTTCGTCGAATTTCGCTACCGACGGCTACGCGAAAAATGAGTCCGAAACGAAATTGAAAACCCTGCATACAAACATTCATTTATACCCTTTTTAATACGAACTTGGATCCAATGGGGGTAATTCACTGACAGTTACTGAATATGAGCGTGGATCTAATCTCACTTATTATGGATTAGATTTCAACATATGTTGGATATATGTTATTTACTTACAAAAATGGAATGTTTAAAATTTGACAACAATACGTAACAAAGCCAAATTAATCAATTTGCACAGGGTTCTCTATTGTTCACACAGCGATTTTGGTTAGAAATCAAACATACTGAAGGCATACTGCAGACTTAGGCAAGTTGTATAGACAAATAAAATTCAGATTGGTTATGCAGATGCATCATTTATTGGATTGGATTGAACTGGGTATGAAGCCTTGGATTGGGATCTGGAATTTGATTGAGAGAATAATATCCAGAAGGAAAATGTGTTAGTGGTTAATTTGGTTATGTAGGGTGTGTTACTGGGAAGCATGTGTTAGTATGTCATGTAGTTTGGTTATGAAGCTACGAGCACTTCATATACGAGTATGATCACCTCAGCAGCAAGCATGCTTGCATGCATATAGTTGTGAATTGAGTATGCATATAGCAGCACTGTTAGAATTTTTAAAAATTTCTCAACCTTGATCATTATCTAAAAATTTTGTGGAAATATTAGTGATGCATCAAGAATATCCACAAAAATTTTCAAAATTTTTTAACATGAGTTGAACCATTTTTCATTCGGTTGAAATTTGTCTGTTAACCTTCAGTAGCACTGTCTGAATTTTTGAAAATTCGTTAAGCTTGGTCATCATATGGAAATATTATTGATGTTTCAGAACTATCCACAAAAAGTTTCAAAAGTTTTAACATGGTTTGCACCATTTTTTATTCGGTTGAAATTTATCGGTCAGCCTTTTAACTGGACAGTAGCACTGTCATTATTTTTTAAAATTTCTCAGGCTTAATCATCATCTGAATTTTTTATGGGAACATTTTATGGGAACATTAATGATGTGTTAGGACCATCCACAAAAAACTTTAAATGTTTTTTGACGTGTTTTGGACTAATTCCATTCGGTTAAAAATCACCGAGATCTCGGCAAATCTCGGTGAGATCTCAAAAATCTTGGTCAAAAGAATGGATTTGAATTTTGCTTTTTGAATTTTGTCTAGATTTCGTCCAAAATTTTGGATTACAGAAGATGACAAGATGTGAACGAAAAACGAAATTTAGAACTTGGTTGCCTCCGTAGATGCAAAGGCAGGGCCGAAAAAATCAAGAGCACATTTATTTCTGATCTCATGTCTTTGCTTTTAGGTCTTGCCATTTCCGTTAGTTAAACCTCAGAGGAAGTAATACTTGGAGTGCTACTTCCACAGCTAGCTGTCACTTCTATCGTCTTGTCCTAGTCAGAAACTCAGAATGGGCAAACTGCAGACACAAATTTCAGATAAGTCCATGCATCTGTCCTTACCTCTGAAGAGCAATGCAGGACCTAGTAAATTTCAGATAAGTCCATGCAGCTGTCCTTACCTCTGGAAAACAATGCAGGCCCTAGTAAAGATAATTGTTGGGCTTGGTTAATTCTGATTGTATCAGCTGAGTTGTTCTGTTGGTCGGCCATTGTCTGTGAAACATTTTGCCCAGGGAGATGAAAGCGTCTTGAATGGCTGAGACCAGTTAGCTTGAGAATCTTGGCTAAGTTTAGGTCACAGTGTCACACACACCGTCTGCAAAGTTTGCCATGCATAAATATCTCAAGCAACAGGCAGAGGTCCACTAGGGACAAATCAAGCATAATTTTTTAGGAACAACTTTGCATGTCCCTACCTCCGGTTGGAAAATTAATATGGCATAATATTAATTTAATTTCATAATTAGGCGATAAAAATATGAAGTTAAATACTACGTCTACGCTAAGATTATTTGCAGTCAGCAAATATTCGATGAATACATAACATACAAGTAAATAAGGCACGCGTACACATGCTATACAGCTCAATTGATACATAGATGTAAACAATACTATCATAGCAGCATGCATGCTCATCAGATCTAATCACAATAGGAAAGATTGCTTAGACCAACAACTAATCGGTATGAGACACTTACAGCGGGCTTGGTGAAGAACACAAGGTTGCGTAGGAGCGACACAACGATCGAAGGCAAGCAATCGAGCAGCGTTCCCAAATACCTTATCGCCGGACTCTCATGCAGGTCGTCAAAAGCTGGTGTGACATTGCTCTCCCTCACACCCGTTGCACGACGGTCGAATGGACGAAATGACTCGGGTGGCAGCAGGCACCGGAGGAAGCAAAGAGTGCCGGAAGAAGACGAGGTCAGTTTTTCATCGTATGCTTTCACGTACATGGACATCTCGATCCCTTATAAAAAAAACGCATCAAACCAAAACCGCTCCGCTAAGCCTTAGCGTTACAAAACTCGAACTATCCCGATCTCATAAACCGCCCTTAAAATCTCGCATCATAGACGAATAGACTAACCGCACGAGAACAAACTACTTGCATATATATGCTTTTCTGTAACTCTATATGTCATGTGCATTTTACTTACTCTCTGGTCTGGTATCACCACCAAGAGCACACAACTTTTTCTGTTGAGATATCATTCCTAGCTGCCAACCAGTGGATTAGGATAGTCGAACCGAACAAAGAAGAGCGCGGATAGACAAGGGCAGACTCCCAACTCAGAAAACAACGACACGCACCCACACCATCGAGCTTCCCTCCAACTCCATCACCTACGGCTACGGCTACGCACATCGGCACATGTCCTCTATAAAAATATAAGTCGCTCCCTTCCCTACCTCCCAAACCCAACTCACACTCTCGCCTCCTCCTCTCATATCCAAACCTCGATCACAAGGCCTCAAGCAAACGCAGCCATGGCTAAGAAGCTTGCCCTGACCTCTCTCTTCTTCAGCAGCAACGATACGAGCTTGTCCCCTTGCTCTCCTCCTTCCATGTCTGCTTCGTCGAGCACGGCGACCTCATGGCAATGGCCGTCTTGCACGCAGGCAAGAACGCTCTCCTTCCGCAGGGACGACGACCACAACGTGGAGGTATCGATGCGCCAGTTCCACCACCACCACAAGCACGAGGACTACAAGACTAGCATGATGAACCCTGCCTACTTGGTCGACTCGGCCGAGCACTCCTGCCTCTCCAACTCCTCTGCTTCGGCCGTCATTAACATGTCCGAGAGCTTCTCCACGGCGTCGGAACCGGCGACCGTTGACGTCGTCGCCAGCGAGGACGAGGTGATCATCCGTGGGCTCCGGTCGAACCGCCTCTTCTTCGAGCCCGAGTCGACGAGTTCCATAGTAAAGGCCACCGCGGCGTTCGACGGGGCCACGGTGATGGCCATCGACTCCGCCGACCCGTACGCCGACTTTCGGCGGTCGATGGAGGAGATGGTGATGAGCCACGGCGTCAATGACTGGGGCTGGCTCGAGCAGATGCTGGCTTGGTACCTCGAGGCCAATGGCAAGAAGACCCATGGCCTCATCGTGGGAGCATTCGTGGACTTGCTTGCGGCGCTCGCCTCTACTCCCTCACCAACCTGCTGTTCCTCTAGCTTCATGGGTCTTCAGCTCATCAAGAAAGCAGAGTGATGAGTGCTAGAATTTAGCTGGCTTAACGCATGCACGCAATTGCTTAATTACAACTTGTGTCATGAAACCATGCATCAACATTGACCAAGATTCAAGAGGTGCTTGTTCGTCAAGGCATGCAGTAGCTAGCCTGCCTAGCAACTTAGCAAGTTCAATCAATTGTCAACGTAGTATACTTAACGCATGCAGTTGACTGTTGTATTAGTTATCGTATATTGCTAGCGAGTGATCTATCTTTCGTCCTCATTGTCAACATGTACTATACTAATGTGGCTAGCTAGTCGTTAGCTACCATATATCTTTATGTGTGTTCGTTACATTCCATTCCATTCCATTGCTTTGTGATGTGTGAGATGGCAAGCTTAATTTCTTCAAGCGTGTAGGAAAAGGAAAATTGCACCGAGCCTTTTCTTGCAATTGTGTCCTTGAAGCGCCGGTCCGTTATTAGTTAGTTACTATATCTGACCAGGGTCATTTCCTGACAGTACAAAGCTGTTCTGAATATGGAAATCACTGGAATGTACTGGTTTTAAGTACATCGGAGACAGGTTATTTGTACGCTAATATCAGCCCCAGTATAAATCAGGTAGTACTAGGTCAATAGGCCGGGAGGGAGAGCCAGAAGGCCGGAGTACGTACTGGGAAAGCATGAACAAGCACTCGCTATCTACTGTATGATATAGTGTTCATTTCGCGTACGATCAAATAATGTTCTTACAAAAAATACAAAGCGAAAATACACTGGTCTCGTGAAACGTGCTGTAAGATGCAGGCACTGTGAATTACTACTGCTAAGGGGTCATGCACTTTGGTGGTCAGAACTCAGAAGTCAGAATTCAGAGGCGGCAGAAGTTAAATTTGAAAAGCCATGGCAGCTACTTCGCTCCTCAGGTTGCATGCAAACTTCCAACTTGCACCACAAACCGCGGGAAGGAATTAAGCATGCATTACAACATTTCAAAAATACCCAACTTAAACACTCATAAACTCTTTTTTTTTTGCCGTTTTTGTAATTGTCGATCAGAAGACAAAACAATATTACGTATCAATGCCAATGCTGTCATGTGGAAACAAAAGGTTTGTATGGTTGTTGTCCAACGAAATGCCATGGCAATCTTGGTCACCACGTACAACAAGATTAATTTGGTAATATCTGTTTAGTTGGTGCTTCCATAGTTCACTTGCTAATTGAATTGGGGTGTTGTTTTAACCAAAATTTGCCCCATCGGATGACCAACCATTAGCTATATTTTTGTTTCCAGTAGTAGGCAGCCAGCTTTGCTTTTCCCTGTACGCCCACACGTACGATGGTGGCAAAAAAAAAAAGCTCGTTAGGGCTCGATTCAAAATTGCTTAGATAGTGGCTGGTTAGCTTGAATTTAAAATAACCACTTATGAATCTTGAATCAAGCGAAGCGATAAGCAATCACCATCTACCCCTCATTTATGATTTAATATTTGTGTAAATTTAAAAAAGAAAACCATCGAAGCACCTCTCATAAAATAATTTTTCAAGATTGTTAGGACTCGTATTCAAAATTACTTCGATTACAGTAGTTAATGAGTTCAAAACTGAAATGAGTCCATTTCAAGTGGAAAAATATTAACGAGGCTCGGTTCGATAGTGACTGGTTAGTTTGAATTTAAAATAACCACTTAAATGATAAATATAATAATTACGTGTCAGCAATGGGCTCTGGCATGGGTTACACAGATGTCCAATCTCCCTTACCAACACCCGCGCACAGCCGAATTAAACTGTGACCCATGGCCCGGAACTTGATGAGTATACAAAAAGGATAGCCGCCTCGATCTGCATGGGAAGACGCCAAAACACGTAGGTACAATACGATTTGGATGGCACACATAAAAATTGGGCTCAACAAGTTTGTTTGCTTGTGGGCGCTGGCAGATGCATGACCAATCGACGACGCCACTGCCTAGCCAAATAGTGTGCTTCACCCAGCAATCGATCAGAAGCAGTGGACCTTACTTATCCTCACAAGACAGTACGCACTGCATGCATGCTCTCCTTGAAGCTCCAAACGGGGCATCCCCAAGCTGAGATCCCCTTAACAGTAGCATGAAGATTTCAAGTCGAGACCTTCCAGTTCCAGGTACATAACCTAGCTAGCTTCCCCCCTATCTAGCTACCTCGCCAGTATATAATTGAGGTGCCTCTCCTTCCTGGAGCAGCAATGGAGATAATTAATGCTGCGGTTGGCCAAGCAACTGGAGTGACCGATGGCATTTCACCATGATTGTAGAGAGAAGCTTAATTGACATTAACGTGCCTAGCCCGCCCTATATATTCTTCTTCCCTACTAGGTTGCAATTGGACAAAGGTGACCGGGAGAAAACTGTGCTCCTCTTTTGGTGGGTTTCTATGGAGGAAATCACGGGGGTGATAACGACATGTACACTCCCTGCACAAACATATCCAACCCTAAACACAAAGGTACCATGCACGCCAGTACCAACATGCACGGACCAAGGTAATGAATGCTGCCTAAGGGGAGGCAAAAACAGTTACCAAAATCACATGATGTTTAACAAGCAATCATCTAGACGTACATCATGCCAATATGATATCTAATCTAGCACGTTGCCAACACACAAGTCTAACATGACCCGAACTATTCACTCATCCAGCCCTCTCCATTTTTTTTTCTTTCAAAAATGACTCTCCCGATTATTTATTTATTTTGCAAAACTAGCCCCCTTTTCCACCGCAGAAGATAGAACTAGAGCGCGAAACAGTATATCATGTGGTACTGTAGCACAGAACATTACTATTTTTGCAACAAAAAAAAATTCAGAAGAGCATCATTTTTGCAAAAAAAAATAAATGAAGAGGCCAAATGAGTGATCAGTTCACATGAGCTATCATGACACCATTGGTGTCGTAAAGATTACGTGAAGGCAATTGATCATCATATCGTACTACCACAAATGCTGAGACTGTACCATAACACCTGGTTAGCCAATCAATGGCAGCTTGCCTTAAGGATTTCAACAAACTGCTTCCAGTAAAAACAAATCGTGCAGTAAGCTCAGAGGCTGACAGCAAATTGCCATTGTTGAGCCATATGCACTAATCAGAGCCTGGTACTAGTATCATGCCTACTCCCTGTGTTGCCACCACACTATCATGTTCGCTGACACGAAACTGCTCTCCTTTTGGATGAGGTCAAGTTCAACATAGAGTCACAAACTATATAAAGGGTTCTGTGCACAGCCAACATGATTTTTCTTGGATTAGGCAGCTGTTTCTTACTTTAAACTGCTAACAAGCTTTCCGACCATAGTCCCAGAACTTCTTAAAAAAAAAGATACATGCATATCGGGGCATGTCATAGCAACATTCAGGCTTGTGCCATAGCCAGCAATTGGAATAACAATATTTCTCCCATGAATTTAAACTGGACAAAAACCATAGCAAATTTGCCAAATCCCCTCGAAAGCTATGCTCAGCTCCTACAGCAAGTCTTGAATGATGTGGACCTAAGCCTTTTTCTTTGAAGATTTCTTATGAAGTTTCTTCTGGGGCTTCAGCTTATTTGATGCAGAAGATGTTTCTTTTTCTTTCCTTCTTTGTTTTTCCTTCTTCACCTTGTACATTGTAATTGCCTGGTTTCAAAATTATTTAAAGCTGTAGTTAGTTCACCCCATCAAACAAGAAGCACAGCCAAGATGGTGGATTACACAAATGAATGTACGATATTGAATCCTGAAGCTTGCCTTGCTGACATCCATCCGTTCCTCAGAACTTTTGGCCAGTAGAGTGTTCAAGATTTTGTCATTTTGCTGTTTCTCCCGGTTGCCCATTCCTTTCCCTTCAACAACAGGGAGGAACTGCAGAAAAGAAATAGTTAAGCTAATGCACAATATGACCCTATGAACGCGCATGGGTCAAAGAAGTCAAATTAGTTCATAAAATAAAACCTTTCTATGTTTGCCACGGTTCTTCGGAGGTTTCTCGCCAGGCAACTTTTCGTCAAACTTTCCACCGCTAGCTGTTGCTGAAGAAGCCATGCCAGCAACATCCTCAAGATCTTCTTTTCTAGATTTTTTAGGTAGATCAGCTTTAGTTCCCGTGATGGGCAAAGCTGTGGCGGCAAGCTGTATATGACTGCACAAAAAATATAAGAATGGTGTTATATAACAAACTTGAGTTACTACTTGCTAATGTAGTGAATAGCTAATGCATAAGATATATGGAAGATGTTAGATACTACGAAAGCATAACAACCTTGGTAGAGCACCAACTTTTGCTGCTCTCTTTAAATTCTCTAGTCTGTTCTTTTCTTGCATTTCAACCCTCTTCTTCTTCTCATCCCTTCTTTGGGCAAAAGGATCAACACCAGGCTCTGTAGCAAACAATTGGAATATTAAAAGGGTGCCAAATTGAGAAATCAGGTTTTAAGACAGACATTTCTGAATTGATAACATTGGTAACAGGTTTTAAAGACACAGGCATTCATGGATTAATAACATTGATAATGAGGAGTTGAGGACTACTTCACATTCAGTCAGTCTTAAACTACCAAAAGAAAATATCTGATCAATGATAAATGAAGGATGGAGCTTTGCAGATTTAAAATGAATGCTGGACTAAATCAGTGTACATAAGCAGAAACATGTAGGTTGTTAACCATTTACGTTGTAGCGCATGATAGCTGCAATTGGCTACTCAGTAGGAGGGGAAAGCAAAAAAGATGTTTAGTCTTGCTGCAGGACAAGTTTGCTAGCAAAACACAAAGAAGAAAATTACTAACCATCTGTCGCTTTGGCTTCAATGATTGGAATGTCTTTGTCATCATTAACACGGTCATAGCCATAAGTCCGCTTCCAGGAATTAGTTTGCTCATCCCATTTACGCTTGTCCTTCTTGCGATTCTTAATCCCTGCAAATATGTTATTGTTATATTGATCCAACCAAAAGAAACTAAGTACAATTCCATGAAAAGTCATTCAAAAAGTAAACAAGAATAAAATTTCACCTTTCATCTTTGCAAACTGCTCCCACTTAGTAGGAGGCTTCGGCTTTGGTAGCTGGTGATAGGAGGGGAAAATATTAAATTTAAACATATGGCAAATACACCCATACATCAACATAATGAACTTTTGTTCAGCTTGGTTTCTCGTTTCATGGGTCATGGGTTAGCGCAATGCAAGAACCTATACAGACACAAACAAAAATAATGTGCCAGCATCTAGAGTTTCATGATAGTATGTTACTCCCACGGTCGTGGCCTAATGGCTTACAAAGATGTTACTTCAGAAGTTGAAGAAAAAATGACACCAGAGCGACTTTGAGCAGTTATGTTTTATAGAACTCTAGAGCTTGTGAATGAACTTTTCCGGGAATAAAAAATCTAGAACATTCTGAGTTTAACTCTAACTACATGTTTGACATAAAAACACTCAAACTGGAGCACGAAATTCAACTTCAGTATGAGCATATGCTTCCAAAAGTTCCCTCGAATAAAACTCCAATCTACTCTCATACCCAAAGCAATACAAACAGAGCACCCGCATATCACTTTCATTGGCACGCACAAAGCTAAATCAACAGTTCATATGATTCTATAACAGATCAACAGCAAAAGATGCTCTTGAGATCATAGCGAGAAGAGTATATAAGAGAGAACTTGTCTTCTCACATGCTTCTCGCGGGGGAGGCGGGTGGTGGTCGGCGGGAGGCGGACGATGGGGCCGTCGCGGTCCTCGTTGGCCGTAAGCGCGAAGAGGGCGTCGGCCACCGCCTGCGCCAGCTCCGTCCCTTTCCGCAGGCAGTCCTCCCTCAGCTCCTCCCTGCATCAAACGCAAAATTTAGTCACGAAACAACACGGCACAAAAGGCACAGGTGTTACTGCTCGTTCGTGTGATGGGAGGAACCTGGAGGAGGAGGAGGCGGCGAGGTGGTGCGAAGGGTCGTAGGCCATGAGGTTGCCCAGGTCCACCTCGTAGTTGGTGGCGACGGCGGCGGTGGCTGCTTCTTCCGCCATGGCTGCGCCGCTGAGTTGCGGAGTCGGGGGTTTGGGGGAGAGGCGTGCGGCGGGGTAGTTAGGGCTTAGTAGCCTGGGCTCCAGCCTATTATTTGGGAAGATAAAAGCCTATTATTTGAAATGCTTTCTGTGTGCTGCTCCAACTCTTATGGGCCTAGTTAACGATACAACATGGGCCAGGTTATTCGGGTTCGATGGGCCGCCGTTTGTTCTTACCTTCTTCCGTGCAAACAAAAAAAAAAAGGCATGCAAACAAATCACGCTTTTTTTAATAATATATTTTTTATTAATTTCACTTTAATTAATACACTGATTTTTTTTTATAAAAAAAACAGACCTCGACAGCAATTTGAAATGACGACAGGTATTCACTCGGCTATACCAATATAAGCAATGTGATATGCATTAAAAGTAGCAAACAAGGTTATTAAAACGTAAAACGAGAACGAAACAATCCACCCCTTTTTAACTTTTAAATGTTTAAACGAACATTGAAACGTAGTTTTAGGCACCATTGTAAAACGAGTATGAGAGCAAGATATATCATATATGTACCTTGATTTTGTAGTCTTTTTCCATAAAATTTGAGGCCATATGCCATGCATCTTTCTCCCATGTATCCATTTTTCTTGCACATTGCAACATATGAATTACTATAACAAGAAATTATAATTCAATTTAATAAGTAAATATGATTTTTGTAACTTTGTATCACATACCCTTTTGATGATCCCCCTCTTCTCTCCTTCCAATCCACAAACTACAAGAAAATTGCACTTCAATGAATTGAATGAATTGAAAACTAAAATTAAAGACAAGATACATTACGATATGAGTTCACATCAAGACAATAACATAGACGATGTTTAACAAACTAACCAAATAAGTCCACACAAAAGCATAAATCCACATAATAGCATAGGTCCAAGGTCCAACTCTCATCTCTTAATATCCATCATTCAAATCATCGAAACTATTAGTAGCATTCACATCTTGATCATCGCCATCTTCGTGGTTGCTTGAGTTGTCATCGTCATCCACATCAAGATCATCAAATATGAGCTCATCTTCTTCCTCTCCGTTGCTTGAGTCCGAATGCGATGCCTCCTCTATGACTTCCTCTTCTCTTCTCACACGACGTGCATAGCAATGCTCAAAATGAGCTCTCCTAGGAAGATTGCGGCCTCGAAGATTGCTTGATGCACCAATAGCTTCGCCAACTTGGTCCCATGTCAAGTCACCTTCACCCCTTATACACCCACTTTGAGTTGGATTGGCCGATGGATTGACCCATTCATTAGCTCAAACAAAGTCTTCTAAAACCAAAGGATCAAAGTTTTTACCCTCCTCACGTATTCTTTGGAACCTACTAGCCATCTTTCTATTGTATGAGACATATACCAAGTCATTTAATTTTTGGTGCTCCAACCGATTCCTTTTCTTGATATGAATCTACAAGTGGGAATAAAAGCAATTAATTAGAACCAAAATAAAGGAGTTACAATTTATATAATTAGATGATTAAATTCACTTACAAATTCAAATGCACTCCAATTGCGCTCACAACCGGATGATGACGCGCAAAGAACTATTCTTCTTGCAAACTTGTGAAGCTCAACGGTTCAACCATCATATGCAAGCCACCAATCAACTAAAAGAACAAATAAGGTGAACTTTACATGCCGAAAAGTAAAAAAATTACTTGCTGAAATTATATTTAAAACCCTAAAAATTTAGACTACTTACTTGGATTTCTTGTGTGTGCGTGTTTTATTGCCATTTGGTTTGCAAATACATCTCTTTGATTCTCGTATAGAACAACTTGGCTATCAATCTTATCTCGAAGAGCCTCATCTTGTACCATTTTTACTAGCACGTCATTGAAGCAAGCTCTTATCTCTCCAACACGTCCTTCATCATCACCCTGAATTGAAATGCTGCCGACTTCATTTTTTTGGAGGCTGTCCCATAACTTGGATGGACACTCACATTGCTAGCCTATTAGAGGCTTCCAACTCCTTGCTGGATGCCTCTGTTGCCACACAACACAATCACCTTCTTCATCATCTTCTTTACCCCTTTATAATTCACCAGTTAATTCTTTCCTACGTGCACACGCTATTCTGCCCCCACAGAGGATACCTTTCCTTTGTTCACCCTAAAACGTGCACCCAGAAATCCTACTTCCTCATAATCAAGGGCTAAGATGTTTTATCACATCACTTCATCAAATCTAATGGACCAAATCACCTAGTCTAGAAATAGTGGTCTGCCCCTCTTGCCCTTCTCTAAAGCCTCTTGCATCTCTTTTCATGATGGATGAGGTAGTTTTGGGACACTTTGTCACATCTCCATACCCACCCGCAAGATGTTGTTTCACCCTCTTGATTCCTCCTTTTATCTTCCTCTGACAAAGATTGCATTGGATCAGCTCTCGCTTGTTAGGCTCTGCATAATATGCATACTTCCATCCCGGATCATCGGACTTCGGCTTTCGATTAGGATCATCCAATGGATTATAATTTGTGGAAGGGGGAGGTGCACTGCCATTGTCACTTGCACTTAAACTTGCACTTGCAATTTCGATTTCAGCTGCAGTGTACAATCAAGTAATCAACAATTCAACATTCAGACATTCAGGCAGACAGAGAGGGGAAGAAAGATAGAGAGGGGAAGCAGCCAGAGAGCCAGAGACAGAGAGATAAGAGACAGAGAGGCGAAGAGAGACAGAGAGGGGGAGCAGAGACCAGAGAGGTCGGGATCCCCATCTGCGGGCGACGGCGCGGTTCGGCGACGCTGCAGGCAGGGAGACGGTGACGACGAGAAGCAGAGACGACGCAATGACTACGGAGCCTGCGGGCGGCAGCGCGGCACTTGCAGCGACGACGGAGCCTGCGACGCGAGGCTGCGTCGGATCCACAGGCGGCGATGCGGATGACGGCTGCTACGCGGGCGGCGGCGCGGCGCTAGCGGGCGACGACGCTAGGGTTAGCTCTGTCCCTCTCTCCTGCCTCCACTACCTCTCCCGATTCCTCTCCACTGCCTCGACCCGATTCCTCTCCACGCTAGGGTTAGACTTAGCTCCGTCCCGATTCGGCCCCCACTGATTTCATCTCAGCAAACGACCTAGAACGCTCGTTTCGTCCGAATTGGACGTTCTAAACGTTTTCTCGTCGTTCTCGGGACGTTCTAGCCGCCGTCGCCAGAACGCTCGGACGTTCCGAAGCTCGGCGGCGTTCTCTCGTTTACACGACGTGTAAACATCGTTTTCACGACGTGTAAACATCGTTTTCACGACGTTCTAATAACCATGGTACCAAACGAAAGAGACAGGCATCGCAAATAATGAAGCTAAGAGGCAGGGTTGACGAAGCCGAACGAAAATCGAGAATTTCGAGCCCTACCGAAATATAAAACCGACCGGTAAACCGGTCCAATTCAAAAAATTCAAAAAAATTTATGCGATATAAACCGAACGAGAGAAAATCGACGAAAACCGATCATGAAACCGATCGGCCAAAAGATTCAATTCGCCAAGCGTTTTTTTAAGAAAACCAAGCGATTTTCGATTTTTTTAATCTGTTTTGATTTTTTTGTTCAAACACTTGGTTTTCAAACCCTTCGGTTTTTGACGGTTTTCGCTCGGTTTTCGTGAAAAACCGATACCGACGGGTCTTGATTTTCAATTCGAAAACGGTTTTGTAAACCGTGCCAAGAGATGATGATATAAATGAAAGTATTATGTGATGCTATGTTTACTGTTTCGCTATGTAAGTATGTTGAGAAAAAAATAAGTATTGAGAAACGGAGCGAGTATATTCTTCCATATAATAAATAATATTAAATATGATAAATAGAATTCATCAACGATCTATTTTTATAAAAGCAAAATAACATATGTAATAATAAGTTTTTTTAAAGGTGCTTTAAGAATGATACATACAAGTTTGCAGGCTACCTCGCTAATTAAGAGAAAGCAAGATGCTGGCAAAAGTTGGGTTCCTACTTTACTTGCCACCTCCGCCTTTGGTAATTTTCTCAAAGATGCACGGCTACGTGGTGTCTGCCTGGATAGGTAGCTAGTAGGTTGGTTTGATCCCGTTTACGTACTACGTCTACGTTCATGGAGCCCAGCAATTAGATGTGTTGTTGGGCATGCTGGATCTGCATTGAATGGAATGTACCATTTTCTCTTTTTATGGCTGTTGCCTGTGTATTCACCCATTTCGCCAATCAAAGTGTTTCGATGGCCATATCAAGGCAGCATGCCGCGCAGGAGAGCATCGTCTTGCCAGCAACACGACGAGGCCAAGATGGCGCTCACAAAGAGCTGTATTTCAAACCTAATAGTAGTGGATTTTTTGTTTGAAGGACAGTGGATGCTGTGGTTATATCAGAGGGAGAGAAAATAAGGATACAAAATGCAGGAGACTGCACCGCAGAATAAGAAAAGAAAAAGAACAAAGAAAGAGGAAAAAGTGTTGGGTTCTCTCAATTTTGCCACTCGATCAGTTTTTTCAGTTCTGTTGCTCCAGTGGTAATCCAGTTTGCCATCTTTGATGGACTAAGGGATCTCCTCATTGGTTTCCTATTTGTTTAGAAACACTCTATTGTTGTGCTCTTTCCACCGTTGCCAGTATGTTAGGATAATCAAGGTTTTATCATCTTTCCGAAGTCTCATTTGGCGGTTGACCTGTTGCAGATTCCATTGTTCTAGGTGTGCAGCCGCTTCCCACTGGTTCGGTAAGAGAGATGGCAATCAAACCTATCGGGCAACAGCTGACCACAAACGTCGAACTTGAGGGCAATCTACGAATAGGTGATGTATGATTTCCATATTTCATCAACACATCTGGCAGAAATATTGATTAAGCCACCCCCCAATTAAGTTGCAAACGTTGTGCCGTTCATAACCAATTTTGTTGTGCGGGCCAAAGGAAGATTTTGCAATGCGGTGGTGCCCATGATGATCAGATTGTGGCATGGAAGGATTTAGATGTGCATCATGTGAACTGCATGTGGTACACTGAGCTAGCTGTGTAGATGCTATTGGGGGGTTTGCATCCAAATTATTTCGTCATCCATTTCCAGTCGTAGAAGCATCGACCGTATTTTCAACCATAATTGTATGTATTCGATAAAAAGGTGGATAGTCAAATTGTGCATAATACCATGAATCCGGCTGTTGTTTAGCAGGGCATTCGTCACCCATCTTGTCTTCCGCCTAAAGTGTTTGAAGAGGTCTGGCGCAAGCTGTGAAGGTGCTACACCATCGAGCCATCTAGAAGTTCAGAGGGTCGCTGTTCGGGCATTGTCGATGGTAATTTTGGTGGCCGCAGAGAAGAGCAACTAGTCGGTTAGTTTACATGGTGTTGGTATTCCGTTGCATGGTTTGTCTGGAGCCGTCCACTTAGCCATAACTATCATAGGCGGAGTGCTCGGACGAAGAATTCCTAGACCTTCATGCTGAAGGGTCGACAAATTGTTTGCCATCATACTTTGCAGTAGCCATCGTGAAGCGCGGCCAAGATAAGACACCCGGTCGTGAGATGACATGCTTGCTAGCCCGTCAATCATCGCGCCCGCTAATAGTAGTGGATATTAGCAGACTGATGTAAAGAGAAAACAGATGCTTCCAAAAGCAGAAAAAAGGCCGAAAAAAAAATTCCTTTTCCACCCTCGGTGTTGTCCATGGTCACAAACTCACAATTCACAAGATATGCTACTGAAGATGCTTTCAGATTGTCATCTCGTTTGCATATAATACCACATCTCAGATTGACGCCCTCTTTTTTTTTTTTTTGGGCATCTGACACGAACAAGAACATCCCTTGGACCAGATGATTCGTGTTCTTATGCGTCCAAATCGTGGACGGTGCAGTACTGAATGTGTGTGCTGTGCACGTGGAAATCCTTGGGCCCGGTGCTGTGTCTACACGCTATGGTTGAACAGGTGCGTTACTGTGCATGCATATCACTCGATCGCCGCGTACGTAGACCTCCTCTGGCTTCATGTCCACGCAGCTTCCTATCGTCGATCGGTGTAACACATTTGATCGAGTGGACCGACTTGACTCACACCAGACACATTGTAGAATCTAATTCTCACAACTCAGTCCATCTAAATACACACAAGAATCAACATTCCATTTTATATATGCTTTTGGATTTTAGCTTTTGGAGAATCAGCTTCTCAATAACCACGGTCCAAAATCAGTTTTTAGAGAATCCAAAGCCAAAACATACAAAGCCTTAGACTGATATAAGCTTTTGGATTAGATCTGTCTAAAACTTAAAATAGATTAGACTCATTTTGAATCCATAGCTATTTTGATCAGATCTAGATCAGATTGGATCAGGCTTGGATCTTACTTTTTCTACTAAATCGTGGTATTGCACGTATTATGTGTTAATTCTGGTCACATGCATGTAGGGGTGAAAACGGAACAGAAAGTTTCCGACCGTTCCGAAGAAAAACGGAAACGGAAGCTCTTTTTCGGAAACGGAATCGGAAAGTGTCGGTACGGAAACGGAAACGGTAAGATTTTTTCGGAAACGGAAACGGGAGAGCCAGTTTCGACAGAAACGGAAACGGAACGAAAATTCTGTTTATAGTAAACCGGAAATTCCGAAATGAGGCCTGGCCCAATACGACAGCAAGTAATCACGTCCGTCGCGGCATCAACGAGGCGAAGCGCGCGGCCTCATGGCCTCGTGGGACGTGAACGACGCGGGTCCCATGGGTCAACTGGACGTTTACGACGAATTCTGGAGACCGGCGAGGAGCGGAATCCAAGATTTTCGTTGTCGCCACGCATTGATATGACGCGAGAGGGCGCGGAGGTCTGGAGTCATGCGAAGCGGGCAGGGGAGAGAGAGAGAGAGAGAGAGAGAGAGAGAGAGGCCTGGGAGGGCCAGAGAGGAGCTGCCGTTTATTTTGCACTTGAGCTCCACCATTTGTTTTCAAAACAACGTGTAAATTAGCTCTGGTTTTTTCACTCTACTACACGTAATAAAACCGGTAGACAAATAATGTGCAATAATATACAAATTTTAGGGTGTTGAATTTTTGTAGTTAGTGGAGCAAGAGGATATCCATAATAATTATATAGATGAGGACATGATGGTCTGATATGGGTGACAAATAACGTGCTTTTAGCTGACAAACTTGAGAAAAATTTTCTAGTGATACCAGTGAATATAACACTATTGTTCTGTCCACCTTGGAGGTGGAATGGACTACATTGTTTTTGTAGTCATGTTTATTGTGATTCTCTACTATGTTCTTGTGGAATTTTCGAATTTTTTTTTAAATAATACTTTTTTTAAATTAAATTGCGTTTTTAATATACGGAATAAAAAATTTGCAAAAATAATATGCCGTCGCCAAACGGCATGGCGAATACCCTATTTTCGCCGAACCGTGTGGCGAATACCCTATTTTCGCCACACGGTTCGGCGACAATACCCTAACCGCCGCAATTAAGCTGCTACACGGGTATCAAGGCTATTTTCGCCAAATGGTATGGCGAAGATACTATTTTCGTCAAACCGTGTGGCGAAAACCCTATTTTCGCCATACCATTTGGCGAAATTAGGTTGTCGCCGAACCGTTTGGCGAAATTAGCTCGGTAAAAAAAGGGCCCAGAGATCGATCGATCGATCTCTGCTGCGCCCAAAAAAAAGGAACAGAGCGCTCGCCCGCCGCCGCCGGTAGAAAAGAGAAGAGAGGGAGAGGAAGGAGAGGGAGAAGGAGAAGGAGAGGGAGAAGGAGAGGGAGAGGAAGGAGAGGGAGAAGGAGAAGGAGAGGGAGAGGAAGGAGGGAGAGGGAGAGGGAGAGGAAGGAGGAGGAGGAGAGAAGAAGAAGAAGAAGAAGAAGAAGAAGAAGAAGAGAAGAAAAAAGAAGAAGAGAAGAAAAAAGAGGAGGTAATACCGCGACTTTGTTTAATTTCATATTTTTCAATGTAGAGAGTGATTTAGAGTAATGTAATTTAGATTAGCGATCTAGAGTAGCGCAATTTAGAGTAGCGATCTAGAGTAGCGCAATTTAGATTAGCAATCTAGAGTAGCGCAATTTAGATTAGCGATCTAGAGTAGCGCAATTTAGATTAGCGATTGTAGTTGTTTAATGTAGAGTAGTGATATTAGTTAGACCCGATTAATTCCGGTTAATCGTTATGCCCAGTTTTTTAACCGTAAGGGAAAAAATGGAATATTTAGGGCTTCGATCACTAGCTAATCGGCTAATCGGCCGATTTTTCTGAACATTGCATATTAGTAGCAAATAGCCATGTTATACGTGCGCTATATTATTATAATATTATAGTATCGATATCCCGATAGGTAATTATCGTTGTTCAATTTACGGTACATATTTTACATTTTAGTAGGGATGCATAAATTTATTTTGTCTATGTCGTCGCAGTGATGTCGGAACCAAGTGAAATTCGTGGTATATTATGGCGATGGGAAGTAAAAATTGGGCAGAATGGAGTGGATTTAAGCTGCTTTGCGGTCACCATGGCCGAGCACTTGTCCCCCGATACTGTTAGCATTCGTGATATAAAACTTTGGTTGACCCAATTTTTTTCCCTGGATCCAAGTGTTTATTCTGTTAGCATCCAAATCGTATACACGCGTAGCAAGGGTGACCTTACCGTGTGGGAGTTGAAGACAGTAGATCGAACACAGTTGTGGCAGAAATGGTTAAGATGGTGCAAGGGATCTAGCCTCGATTGTGTGATGCTGGTGCAAGCTTGCCCTAGGGAAGAGGTGAGTACTACTGGTGTGAGCGAGAGCAAAGACATCGGCTCTGGTGAACAAGTTCAGCCCGGTGTCGGTTGAGGCAGCGGCGGGGGATGATCACATGGATGCAGCAAGCGCAGAAGGCCTGGGCCGATGAAGGGGAGGATATCGATCAACTTGTAGATCAATTGAACGAGACGACCGCATGGCGACGAAGAGGAAGCCGAAATGTTGGACCCGGTCGATACCATCGGCGAAGATGATGACCGGAAGAAGATGATGAAATGCATGGTAGCACTCGGCCAATGGAGGTACCCATCCCCGATGAATGGAATAGGCAGAACAAAGCGGGTATAGAAGCTTTGTGGGGCCATGACTCGCATTGTGAGTATGGTATCGGTGCCATTCGGCTGAATCAAATGTTCGAACAATTCGAATTGAAGTTGGCGGTGAGCTTGTGGGCACTATCGGCTGCAAAGAGAGTTTCGGTTGTCTGTCTAGCCCAGATAAGTACACAGTGAAGTGCGAATCGATGGTTGTGAATTTAAAGTACATGCATACAAGCCGAAGTGTGAGACATATTGGATTGCATCAAGAGTGGGCGAGCACACATGCAGACTAGAAAATGTTCTTGTCAAACACCGTAACTTGAATGCGGTGTAATAGCCAGCGTGATGTTTAATGAAATCATTGAGAAGCGGGATATCAGTGTTCGTATATTCGTAAAGCAATGTTACGAACATTTAAGTATCGGATAAGCTACTCCATGGCCTGGCGTGCGGCGTAAAGCATTAGAGAAGAGGTTTGGCACATACGAGGCATCGTATTGCAACCTACCTCGTGTGCTTGAAGTAATCAAGCAAACCAATCCTGGCACATACACCGCTTTCAAAGAAAGCGGCGTATGCAAATGGGATCTGTACATTTCGCCGTGCTTTCTTTTCATTGGGGCCTTGCATTGCGTCATTCAGTGCATCGTCGTCCATTGCTTTGTGTTGATGGCACATTTTTGATCGGAAAATACAAGGGGCAGATTCTAACAGCCATTGCAATTGATGCGAACAACCACATACTTCCATTGGCCTTTGCTTTTGTTGAGGGTGAGAATCGGGATAGCGGCCGTGGTTTTTCGGACATCGAAGGTGGGGGTAGTTGGTGATCGGCCCAGCATGTGCATCATTCATGATCGTCACAAAGGTATCCTCTCGGCAATCAAGACTCTACAGAGGACCGAGATGAACCATTTTCGTGGCCTGACTGCAGTAATGTGGTGCATGAGACATTTGGGTGCCAATTTCTTGAGCAGTTCAAAAGCAAGAAACTGATGAATCTGTTTAAGAGGTTATGCAAGCGTAATCAGGCACGTAAGTTCAACGCGCCATTTGCCGAAGTTGGATAAGCACACCCGGCGCATATCGAAGAGATGAAGAAGCAACCACCTACGCCGAGCGAATGTCCACCCAAAAGGCTAACACCTTTGGGGAGCTCGATCCTCCTAATATGAGGAGACGAACGTCAAGGAACATTAAGTGTTTCTCAGATGGATAGAGGTGAGCCTCTAGAGAAGTGGGCATTGCTCCATGACACCGGAGGCGCCAGGTTAGTATGGTACATTAAAATATCAAAACAGCGCTAAACAATTTGGCCTGTTGCTCTAAACTGTTTTGCATTGAACAGGTTTGGCGTGATGACAACGAACATAGCCGAGGTTTACAATTGGGTCATCCGAGGCCTCCGTCCGCTTCCGCTTGTGGCCATCCTTGAAGGCATGTTGCACGGCATCGTTAGCTACTACCAAAAAAGGCATGCGGAAGCGGTACTTCATGCCTCCACATTGCAAACGCCGTATTGTTCGCGGATGATGACCTACATGGAGGAACGAACCATGAAAGCTCAAAGAAAGATATGGTGCGTAGCTACGGGGTCACTGAATACCGCTTCGAGGTGACTCTTCGGTGCAAAAGGGGATTGGGAACCGACACAGCGGTTATTACGCACGAGGTTAATCTAGGACAAGGGGCATCTGGATGGTGTGAATGCAGCTGCAATAAGCCAAGACTTCTCCATATTCCTTGCTCACACGTGATGGCTGCTTGTGGGCAAATTGGGATGAACACGTCGCAATACATGTCCCCTTTCTACTTGAAGGATCATGTTGTCCATATCTGGTCGGGTGAGTTTCGTGGTTTTCGTGCACACGGTGATTTCACTGTGATTAACAGAGATGAGGGCATCTGTTTGCCGGATCCAACCTTGCGGAGGTGTGCGGAAGGGCAGTCTGGTCGTCCACAGACTAGGCGCATTCGCAACGACATGGATGAATCTGAAGTGGGTGGCCCTCTTAGGAGGTGTTCTGAAAAGCGGCGAGTATGGTCACAAGGCAAACCAAAGGCACGTAGGGTGTATGTTACGAAAGTGGTGGTGGCTATGTATCGAAATATGTTATTATATGCACGTTAGATGTTTTTTATTGTAATATTGACGCGATTGGGTGTCTTTTATTCATGTATGTTGTGTCTCTCACATGTTGTGTACTTTTATTTATGTTCACCCCTTATGTCTTTTATACATATATGTATTGTAATATTAGCGTGATTGGTTGTCTTTTATTCATATATGTTGTGTCTTTTATTCGGATATGTTGTGTTTGTCACATGTTGTGTACCTTTATTTATGTTCAACCCTCATGTCTTTTATTATTATACGTTGTGTACTTTTATTCACATATGTCGTGGCTTGCCGTGACGTTGTGTAGTATGATTTATGTTGAAACATTTCTATGTGCGAGGATGGAGCAGTCGACTCATTCTGGACCCTGTCTTGGATGCGCGGCACGCGGCGCACGTCCCACACGCAGAGGGGAATGACAAGTTGCCATTCTGCGGATTCGTGTGCCTAACAAGGCATGGTGCGTTGACGCCGCTTCCACACCAGGTTAGTTGCGATTTGTACATGTTCCATTGTTCGTACAATTAGTGTTCATTACATTCAATTCATTCAACTCTGTGGTTCTTCGTTAGGCTTGCACGCGTCGCCGCTTCCGCTTAGTCCGCATGGTGGAGGGTTCACCGACGAGCCCGTCGAGCACGACCAGGCCTGGTGGTGACGACCGCGGCGGTCGCGGCGTTTCAGACGACCACTCGCCGTTAGCGTGTTTGGTCGATCACCGGAGGCCGAGACGCACACTTTTCACCGCTGTCGGGGAGATGACGGTGACGCCGCAGACGCCGCCATGCTCATCTGGATTGCCGATCGCCGGAGGCAGCGATCGGCCCCTCGTGGCTCTGTTGGGTGGGGCGCGGACTTACCGCTGCGCTTCACGGGTCGCGGAGATAGACTTCAGAGATACCGGTAGGCACGAAGCACGGGCCATTGAGGAGGTGGTTGGCACCGGTCGAGCTTAGTGATTGTACATATTACTATGTTACTCCAGCTTTGCATAGCATTAACGTGATATCACACTCTTTCAATTGTTGCAGGTGCAATGGATGGCGGCCGAGCCCACGGACTACCAGGTCGCTAGGCACCTCGAGGCCTATCTCGCTTTGGTTGTTCTACCGGGTGATGTTCACGTCGAGTCACGGCGACACCGTGGACGCCGTTGGATAGCCTACGACGGGCTATTGCGGACTCGTGAGCCTGACGATGTACCGGCGGTATCCTGGTTCGGCGGTTCTTGCTTCCACGCATCGCGCCTTTGCGACGCTGCGGCGTGAAGAAAGCGAGAACTCCAATCTGACCGGATGCCGCTTCTTCTTCGACTTTGGTCATTCGGCGCTTCTCCGTGGGTCGACCCTGGTCGACCCTCGCACTACACCGCCGACATGTACGGGCGGTGATGCGCTGGACCGACCGACGACGATGGGCTCGCTCCGACCAGGCGACGGTACATGTTCTTACTCATTAATGCAATTGTAATTTCAATGCCATCTGCTTACAGTTATTTCTACTCTATTGCAGCCACAGTGGGCAGGTGTCCAGGTACGTGCGGCGTACCTCGCCTTCACGGAGGCCTTCGACCACCTGAGGGACGGGAATGTCGTCTGGGACCCCTACAGCGACGAGCGTGTAGGAGAGAGAGCTGCGGGGGGCCTGTCCATGCTCTGTGACAGGGACCAGCCTTACTGGAAGACGAGGAGGAAGCTCGTCTTCGACGTCTTCGTAGAGGACTACGCGCCGCACCGAGTCCTCAGGCAGTTTGGACTACGCCAGGTGGTCCCTGTTCCTTTGGGGGAACGCGTGCCAGCGAAAGTGCACTCGTGAGTTACTCGCCACTACAGGAATGCTAAGTGCTTACGACATATTTGTACTAATGAGGTCTTTTGTGCAGGTTCTCCACCCAGGGACCCAAGAAGGCCATGGTGACCTTGCTGCAGAGGATGGCGCCGTGGCTTGCGCTGTGGGAGGGGGCGCTGGAGGACGTTGTCGAGGAGGTCGCGCCCTACGACCCCTCCTCCTACCAGGAGTACTTGTCCTGGTACGTGCCCCTGAAAGTGCATCTAGGCCCCTCAATTTGTTTTGGTGATTAATGATGACACAATTAAAGAGATCTAATGTTTTATCCAAGAATACTGCAGATATCGAGATTATATTGAGCTTGGAATAACATTGGACACCCCCACGACTACTTAAAATCAAAAGGACGGCATCAAGACCATAATTGTAATCTTATATTTATTTGCGTCTTAAGGATAGCCGTACTATTAAGAGGGTACGACGAGAAATCGACTTTAGGATGTGCATGTGCTCAACATCAATTTCTTGCATCTCAAATTAGCACTACTTCTTTTGGTTTTGAAAAGTTTAAAGTTGAAACTGAATCGGGTAACCGGAGTATCAGGACATTTAGTCCGAGTCTCGGATTCAATCCGGAGTATCCGGACATTATGTCCGGAGTCTCCGGGTTGAGCCCCTCGGTTGCCTCTGGTTTCAGTGGGTCCGGAGTATCCGGACATTTGGTCCGGAGTCTCCGGATAACCCGGAGTCTCCGGGTTGTTTATACCGGACACTCCGGCCTGTACAAAAACGGGAGTAACGGCTAGTTTTCAAAAAGAGTATTTAAAGCCCCCACTCCACTCCAACGGCAAGGATCTCTATTGAGCTCATTCATAGCAGCATTCAAGCCATTCCTAACCATCTCTAAGCATTCAATAGAGCCCCCATCTTCCTCCCACCAATTAATTTGGTTGTTGATCTTTTTGGTGAGGAGAGGAAGAAGAAAAGTGCTAAGTGCATTCATTTCATCTTGTTGAGCACTAGTTCATCCTCCAAGCGATTCTTCGTGGTGCTATTACTCTTGGAGGTTGAAGGTCTCCTAGACGGCTAGGAGTCACCGGGAGCTACCAAAGCGTGTGGTGAGCCCTGGCTGCTTGTGAAGGCAAGTCTCGCCTCAGAAAGGGAAGAGACAAGAAGTGAAGCCGGCGAGTGCATTTGTGAAAAAACGGGAGGAAAGCGGGTTGAAAGAGACCCGGCTCAAGTGTGACCGAGCCACCTCAACGGAGACGTAGGGTTCCCTTCAAGAACCCGAACTTCGGTGAAAAATCTCGCCTCTCGCATTCTCTTTTTCTTCCTAGATTTGCTTGGTTAGATTTGATTTTGTAAAGTTAGATCTAGCTCGTTGCTTTGCGTAAATTTAAATCTTGTCTAGCAATTGTTCTAGGTTGTTCTTGCTATTTACTTCTAGTAGTTTGTTGCACTTGCTAGAGTAGTTTTGCTTTGCGTTCGAAGGCAGCTAACCCGGAGACTCCGGTATTCTATACCGGACACTCCGGACAAGCCGGAGTATCCGGACCAAATCCCGGAGACTCCGGATTGACCAGCTCGGCCCGTTTTATTCCGCTGCGTAAATTTTAATCCGCCTATTCACCCCCCCTCTAGGCGACATCGTTGGTCCTTTCAATTGGTATCAGAGCCAAATCTCCTTTATTTTGGCTTAACCGCTTGGAGAATCAAAGATGTCGGACATAGAAAAGGTTAGCGAAACCCATGGCCAAGAGAAAGCCTCGGGTTCCGGTATCGGGGTTGCTATTCCATTAGATTATTCCTCCTTTGGAGTCTCAAACTCCTCATCCTATGTTTCCGTCTCGTCCGGTCGAGCGCCTCACTTGATGGTACTCGATATGCGGCATGGAAACATAAGATGAAGATGCATTTGAGATCACTTCATCCGTGTATTTGGAAGATTGTTGAAACAGGTTTCAAGCCCGCAAACCCCAACAATCTCACCTCCGAAGAAGACAAAGCTCAACACTTCAACGACTTGGCCGTCAATGCCTTGTTCAATGCTTTGAGCGACTCCGAGTTCAACCGGGTCGATGGCCTTGACAATGCCAAGGACATTTGGGAAAGATTGATGGTGTCTCACGAAGGTGTATCAAGTGTCCGTGAGTCAAAGATAGAACTCATCATTGGGGAGCTAAGTCGATTCACTTTGGAAGAAGGTGAATCGTACACAAACATGTTTGATCGCTTGATGGTGCTAGTGAATCAAGCAAAGGGACTTGGAAGCACCGAGCTCACCGACAAGGCCGTGGTGAAGATCATCCTCCGAGTGATCACCCCCACCAACCGCAATCTTGTGCAACTCATTCGCGACCGGCCAAACTTCGACACCCTCACTCCTCATGATGTGATTGGCCGGTTGATGACGGATGAGATGATGGTAAAGGAAGCAGAAGTGGTGGAGGAGCTCAAGTCAGGCAAGAAGAAAGGCATCGCCTTGAAGGCCGTCAAGGTGGTGCAAGAGGTCGATGAGAGCACAAGCGATGAAGAAGAGTCGAGCGGCCCCTTGACAAATGAAGATATGGCCTTGCTCGTCAGAAGATTCAACAAATTCTTGAAGAAGAAGGGCTACAAACCGGGTAGTCACTCCAAGAGCTATGGCAACAAGTCAAGAGGGCGTCACTCCTCAAGAAAGTGCTATGAGTGTGGGGAACCCGGCCACTTCATTGCCGAGTGCCCACACAAAGAAAAGAAAGAAGAAAAGCCCTACAAGAAAGACAAGTTCAAGAAGAAGGACAAGGACAAGAGCAAGAAGTACAAAGGCAAGGGTCATGCATACATTGGCAAGGAGTGGAACTCCGACTCCGACTCCGAGTCCGAGTCCGAGTCCAACTCCGAAAATGAGGAAGGACTTGCCACCGTCGCCATTGCCACTCCACCGACAAAGTCAAAGAGTCTCTTTGACGACTTAAGCGACGGCGAAGGAAATACTCCAATGTGCCTTATGGCAAAAGGGCACAAGGTATCATCTAAGAGCACTACTCCTTCTATTGTTGATTATGGCTTAGATGATTGTGATGATGCTAGTGATGATGAGGAAGTAGTTTTTAAGTCTATGAATGATTTTGATATTGAAAAATTAGACTTGCTACTTAAAGATATTGAAAAATTGGAGGAAGTAGTTGAACAAAAGGAGGCTATTCTTGAGGCTCAAGAGGATCTCCTCATTTTTGAAAAGGAGAAGAACATTGAGCTAGAGAAGAGCCTAGCTTTTGAAAGAAAGAGAAATGAGGATTTGGTCAAAAGTTCAAATTTGACCAAAAATGAAGCAATTAGTCTTGAGATCACCAATGCTTCACTCTTAGAGCAACTTGCAAAAGCAAAGGATGCTTGCAAGGCTCTTGAAGTGAAGCTTGTTGATCTCTCGAATAAAACTTCTACCTCAATCAACAACTCCAATATTTCATTACCTTCAACGAGCAGCGGTTGCGCTAGATGCTTTAATGTTGATGTTGCTACTTGTGCTACTAACCGTGAGACTTTGAAAGTCTTAGCTCATGAAAATGAGAAGCTTAAGGTGATGCTTGAAGATGGACTTCAAAAGTCCTACAAGGCAAGCAAGGGTTTAGAGGAGTATCTCGGTGGCGCCAAGGTAATCCTAAGAGGCAAGGGCTTGGGTATGTTCCGCCAAAGGGCAAAAAGAGCAACATTGTTGTTGCTCCTTTAAGCAAGCCCATTCACTTTGTAAAAGGTGAAGGAACATCCAAGCACAAAGCTCACTCCGAGTTCTTTGCTTCTTATGTGCTTAAAAAGACTAACCTCGGTCGTGTAGTTGCTTATCATGTTGGGCGTAAGCCGAAGAATGCTCCTTGTGTTCGTTCTATTTGGGTCCCTAAATCACTTGTCACTAATGTGCGTGGACCTAACCAAGTTTGGGTACCAAAGAGCAAAAACTAAATGTCATTTTGTAGGCCTATATCTCCGGTGGAACGAGTTGGATTTTGGATAGCGGATGTACGCACCACATGACCGGAGAAAAGGCAATGTTTGCTCAATTGGACTCAAATGGATCAAACAGTGAAAGCATTGTCTTTGGAGACAATGGAAAAGGAGAAGTAATTGGATTGGGTAAAATTTCTATCTCAAGCAATTTTCAATTAAATAATGTTTTGCTTGTTGATTCATTAAGCTACAATCTATTGTCCGTTGCACAATTATGTGAAGCGGGCTATAATTGTTTGTTTAATGAAAAGGGTGTGGATGTCATTAAGAGGCTTGACGGTTCAATAGCCTTTAAAGGGCGTTTGAAGGGTAAGCTCTATCTCGTAGACTTCAATACGGATAGACTTAATCTTGAAACGTGCTTAATGGCTAAATCCAGCATGGGTTGGCTTTGGCATCGCCGGTTGGCCCATGTTGGTATGAGGAATCTTCACAAACTCATTAAAGGCAACCACATTCTCGGACTAACCAATGTCGTCTTTGAGAAAGATAGGATTTGTAGCGCTTGTCAAGCCGGCAAGCAAGTCGGTGCCTCCCATCCCGCCAAGAATGTGATGACGACCTCAAGACCTTTGGAAATGCTTCATATGGATCTTTTTGGTCCGGTCGCCTATATAAGCATCGGGGGAAGTAAGTATGGTTTGGTTATTGTTGATGATTTTTCTCGATTCACTTGGGTGTTCTTTTTGCATGACAAAGGTGAAGTCCAAGTGACATTAAAGAAATTCATGAGAAGAGCTCAAAACGAGTTTGAAGTAAAGATCAAGAGAATTCGGAGCGACAACGGCACCGAGTTCAAGAATATTGGCGTGGAGGAATTTCTTGATGAGGAAGGAATCAAGCACGAATTCTCGGCTCCCTATTCTCCTCAACAAAATGGGGTGGCCGAGAGGAAGAATCGAACCCTCATCGAGATGGCGCTGACGATGCTTGACGAGTACAAGGTTTCCGATAGTTTTGGGCGGAAGCCATCAATACCGCATGCCACAGCTCCAACCGCCTCTACCTTCACAAGATCTTAAAGAAGACGGCGTACGAGTTGCTCACCGGGAAGAAACCAAATGTCTCCTACTTTCGAGTCTTTGGGAGCAAATGCTATATCCTTAACAAAAAGGCTAAGTCTTCTAAATTCGCTCCTAAAGTAGATGAAGGTTTCTTACTTGGTTATGGAACCAATGCTTACGCGTACCGAGTTTTCAACAATACCACCGGTGTCGTTGAAATCTCGCGTGACGTGACTTTTGATGAAACTAACGGTTCTCAAGTAGAACAAGTTGATCGTGAGGTGATTGACAGGGAAGAACCTCCTTGTGAAGCTATAAAGAAAATGGCAATTGGAGAGGTAAGACCTCAAAATTTGGAATCTCACCCGAGCTCCCCAACCCGGAGTCTCCGGCCTGAAACCCGGAGTGTCCGGATTAGTCCGGAGTCTCCGGGTCCAATCTGAGTCTCCGGATGGAGTCGAGCTCAGGCGACATTCCCTCCTCGTCCAATCAAGCTCAAGATGGTTCAAATGCCACCCAAGATGATGAAGGCCCTATTCAAGCCTTGGACTCATCCGTACCTCATCCTAGAGTTCATCAAAGCATTCAAAGAGATCATCCGTCGACAACATTCTTGGAGACATCAACAAGGGAGTATCCACTCGATCTCGAGTTGCAAATTTTTGTGAATTTTACTCGTTTGTTTCCTCTCTTGAACCTCTTAAAGTAGATGAAGCGCTTGAAGACCCAGTTGGGTGATGGCTATGCAAGAGGAACTGAACAACTTCAAGCGCAATCAAGTCTGGGAGCTTGTCAAAAGACCAAATCAAAACGTTATCGGCACTAAGTGGGTCTTCCGAAACAAGCAAGATGAAAACGGGATCGTAACAAGGAACAAAGCCCGTTTGGTTGCTCAAGGGTACACTCAAATAGAAGGTTTGGATTTCGATGAAACATATGCTCCAGTAGCTAGGCTTGAATCTATTAGAATATTACTTGCCTTTGCTACTCACCATGATTTCAAGCTATATCAAATGGACGTGAAGAGCGCCTTCTTAAATGGACCACTTTCCGAGATGGTCTACGTTGAACAACCACCCGGATTTGAAGATCCCAGACATCCGGACCACGTCTACTACCTTCACAAGGCACTCTATGGACTTAAGCAAGCTCCAAGGGCATGGTTCGAATGTCTTCGAGACTTCCTTCTCGGACAAGGTTTTGTAGTCGGAAAGGCCGACCCTACTCTCTTTACTAAGCACATTGATAATGATTTATTTGTGTGCCAAATATATGTCGATGACATTATATTTGGATCTACTAATGAATATTTGTGTAAAGAGTTTAGCAAGATAATGACCAAAAGGTTTGAGATGTCCATGATGGGTGAGTTGAAGTTCTTCCTCGGATTCCAAGTTAAACAACTTAAGGAAGGAACTTTCATTTGTCAAACGAAGTACATCAAGGACATGCTCAAGAAGTTCGGAATGGAGGACGCCAAGCCCATAAAGACGCCAATGCAAGCCAACGGGCACCTAGACCTCGACAAAGAAGGTAAACCGGTCATCCAAAAGGTATATCGTTCGATGATCGGTTCTCTCCTTTATCTTTGTGCATCTAGGCCCGATATCATGCTCAGCGTTTGTATGTGTGCACGTTTTCAAGCCGCTCCAAAAGAGTGCCACATGGTGGCCGTTAAGAGAATCTTGAGATACTTAGTGCACACTCCTCATTTCGGACTTTGGTATCCGAAAGGATCCTCCTTTGAGCTTATTGGCTATTCCGATGCGGATTATGCCGGTTGCAAAGTGGATAGGAAGAGCACCTCAGGAACTTGCCAATTCTTGGGTAGGTCCCTAGTCTCGTGGTCCTCCAAGAAACAAAATTCCGTAGCCCTATCCACTGCCGAAGCCGAATACATAGCCGCCGGGAGTTGTTGTGCCCAATTACTTTGGATGAGACAAACTTTGAGTGATTATGGCCTATCCTACAAAAGCGTTCCACTTTTGTGTGACAATGAGAGCGCCATAAAAATTGCCAACAATCTGTCCAACACTCCCGAACAAAACACATTGATATTCGCCATCATTTCCTAAGAGACCACGCAACCAAAGGCGAAATTGATATCCAACATGTGAGTACAAATGATCAATTAGTCGATATTTTTACCAAGCCCCTTGACGAGAAAAGGTTCTGTGAATTGAGAAGTGGTCTAAATATTCTAGATTCTCGTAACGTGGCTTGATAAGTGCTCATATATTGGTTGGTGAATGAAAAATGAAGTTCAAAACTTTATTTATCTTTTTCTCTGAATTTACCAGGTGTTATTGGCTCTTGATCTTAGGATCGCATCATTACTATGTGACTATAGTCTGATTGCTTGATTGCTAGCTAGTCACATGGTGGATGGATGCCCTAGGACTCCTTTCTCTCTCTCTCCGTGGATCTCCGAAGCTTTCCTTGAAAAATTCCTTTTCTTCCCGAGCTGGGGAACCCGGAGTATCCGGATTTCTATCCGGACTCTCCGGTAGCCGGAGTCTCGGACATTTCGTCCGGAGTGTCCGGGTTGGTCCGGAGTCTCCGGACTGAAGTCCGGAGTCTCCGGGTTGGGGCGGTCGGTTAAACCCCAAAATCCCGCGCGGTTCGTTTCCTTTTCTTATTCCCACCGTGCCTCCTCCTCTCTCGTACCCTTCTAGAGATTAGGGTGACTCCTTCCCCTCCCTTACTCCTCCATTCAAGGATCTTTGGACCCATCCTTCTCCTTGTTTGGAGTTCCCTAAGGTAAGGAACTCGTGCCCTAATCCTTCTCTTTTCGGGTTTGGACTCTTTCCTCTGCTTCTTAGGGGATCTTGTGTGCTTCATCTCGTCTAGGGTGCGGCACATCAGCCTCTAGCTCTTCAATCTTCGGAGGAATCTCTCTCACTCTCCCGTGTTCTTCTTTTTCAATCCCTTGAGGTGAGTACTCTCTTTTTGTGCCCTATTCATGAAATTCTTTGCTAGAGTTTGCCCTACTCGTTTCTTGAACATTCTTGTGGCAATCTAGATTCAATTTGATGGTTTGTGCGGGTTGGATTGTCTCTTCCTTGGCCACCCGTGCGCTCCCTCTGGCACATCCGGAGTGTCCGGACTCTGAGTCCGGAGTCTCCGGGTCCATCCGGAGTATCCGGACATTTTGTCCGGAGTCTCCGGATGCAATCCGGAGTATCCGGACCTTTTGTCCGGACTCTCCGGGTTGGGTGCCTCGGCGATTTCAGTTAAATCCATTTGTTTTTCGCGTCGTCTCTTGGCTAATTCCTCTCGTTCGCTCTCATGCAGTCGATGGATCCTTCCCAGGAACTTCCGGTGGCGGTGATCCTTCTCGCCAGGTACCGGTGGCCGATGATCCTTCTCGTGAGCGGTGGTGGCGGTGATCCTCCTCGGCAGGCAGCTAGTGGCGGTGCTCCTTTCAGGGCGTGTCTCCCACTGGTTCTCCTCCTCGGCCTCGACCTCCGCATGAAAAGGCGAGAGACTTGGAGTGGTCAAAAGACCCGTTTCGGACCTCGAGGCCGGCCCGGCAGTGGTCAAGACTGGCCCTGTCTCCTCCTCCTCGGCAAGCTCCTCGATCCAGATGAGCATCCTGCAGATACCCATGCCAGGCCGTGATCGAAAAGAAGTCGATTCAGTACCTCTGGGCACTTCATTGGTCCTCCGATCAAGGCCAAGCGGTGTGGAACTATCCTTTGTCCGTGAATCCAATGAGAGTAATTGACTACCGGACAGGACCTGGTAAAGGGAAAGCCATAGTGGAGCAAAGGAAGAAAGATCCTTTGGAGCTCTACCAGGATGAGTATGTGGACCGCCGGTTTTGGAACCGGTTTCAGTCTGATTTCTATGAGACGGTCCTATACCCTCTTGAGCATCCAGTGGTTCGCATGAAGACCATTGACTGGGAGTACATGGCTGCAGCAGGCAATCCAGTCTTCACTCAGATCATAGAGATTTGCGAGCTGCATCAGATCAAGAACATCATGGCATACAAGTATGACTGGAACAATGAGATCATCATGCAGTTCTATGCCACCTTGTATTTTGACAAGAATGATGAGGCCATTTGGTGGATGACTGATAGGATCTGGTATGTGGCTAGCAAGAAGAGATTTGCCAGAGTGCTCAACCTCAGATACAATGCCAGTCCAAAGCTTCATGAGAAGAAAGTGATGACTCCTGAGCAGATTGAGGCTTTGTATGACACCTCGAGGAGTTTCACTGTTGGGACCATCAAAGATCTCAAAGCTGTTCCAGCTGTCCTCAACAGGATGTTGAGAGTCACTCTTTCTCCCAAGGAGGGAGATGTACGCTATCGGTTCCTATGGTAGGAACTCTTTGTTTCACCTCGTTGAGAGCACTGAGCCTTTTGACATTGTCGATTTCTTGTGGGAAACAATGAGGCAGAACGCGCAGAGCAACATGGCCAGTTGCAGCTATGCACCTTTCGTGATGACCTTGATCTCTTCGGTGAGTGGGCTGAAGTTTGTCAGAGATGAGGAGCATCTTTCTTACAAGGTCCGCCCTCAGTCTACTCCAGCCCCTCCACCGCTCCTCGGTCTGCTACTAGAGCCTCACCGAGGTCGTGCTTCGTGCTCTACCTCTGCTCTGCTCCACTGTGCCTCCACCACTCCTTCCGAGCGGTCCGAGGTCCCGAGCGGCACTCTTCACGGATGCTCAAGCACGTCTTCCTTCTTTGCCGCGACATCTCCACCAGCGAAGGTGATGAGTCGGGCAGATCAAGAAGAATGGTCAAGACATTCGCGGCATCCGCCGCCACAATGGCGAGGCGATCTCTCCAGCGATTCCTCCGGTCTTCCGAGGAGAGTAGCGACGCTACTTCTACCGATGCCTTGTTTGGGATTGCTTCCTCCTCTCGCTCCTCCAAATACCTGGTGACGCATTTACAATGAGGGCTCGAGTATGAGGCCTCCGGCAGCGGAGATGACGAGTGATTTCCTGTGACTTCCTTTTTTGGTGTCTTGATGCCAAAGGGGGAGTGATCTTTAGCGTTGTCTTAGTCTTGGACTCTTTATCTTTCCGTCTGTCGCGTGTGGACTTGCTTGTGTTGCTTCAGTTATTTTGTTTATTTAGTGTTGTGAACTCTGTCTGTTCCATGTAATGTCGTTAATGCTTATTTTATGCTTGGATTACTTTCAACTACTTGTATTGTATTCTCGGAAGCTGTGTTTGAGGGGGAGCTCTCATTTTTTTCTCTCGATTAATATGTGCATTCGTTCCCACTCAATTCCTCTAATGCACACATTTAGGGGGAGCTCCTCTTATTGATCTTATGCCTAAGTCTTGTTCTCGTTATTTTATTTGCTAATTAATTGTGTTGTCATCAATACACCAAAAAGGGGGAGATTGAAAGTGCATCTAGGCCCCTCAATTTGTTTTGGTGATTAATGATGACACAATTAAAGAGATCTAATGTTTTATCCAAGAATACTGCAGATATCGAGATTATATTGAGCTTGGAATAACATTGGACACCCCCACGACTACTTAAAATCAAAAGGACGGCATCAAGACCATAATTGTAATCTTATATTTATTTGCGTCTTAAGGATAGCCGTACTATTAAGAGGGTACGACGAGAAATCGACTTTAGGATGTGCATGTGCTCAACATCAATTTCTTGCATCTCAAATTAGCACTACTTCTTTTGGTTTTGAAAAGTTTAAAGTTGAAACCGAACTGGGTAACCCGGAGTATCCGGACATTTAGTCCGGAGTCTCCGGATTCAATCCGGAGTATCCGGACATTATGTCCGGAGTCTCCGGGTTGAGCCCCTCGGTTGCCTCTGGTTTCAGTGGGTCCGGAGTATCCGGACATTTGGTCCGAGTCTCGGATAACCCGAGTCTCCGGGTTGTTTATACCGGACACTCCGGCCTGTACAAAAACGGGAGTAACGGCTAGTTTTCAAAAAGAGTATTTAAAGCCCCCACTCCACTCCAACGGCAAGGATCTCTATTGAGCTCATTCATAGCAGCATTCAAGCCATTCCTAACCATCTCTAAGCATTCAATAGAGCCCCCATCTTCCTCCCATCAATTAATTTGGTTGTTGATCTTTTTGGTGAGGAGAGGAAGAAGAAAAGTGCTAAGTGCATTCATTTCATCTTGTTGAGCACTAGTTCATCCTCCAAGCGATTCTTCGTGGTGCTATTACTCTTGGAGGTTGAAGGTCTCCTAGACGGCTAGGAATCACGGGAGCTACCAAAGCGTGTGGTGAGCCCGGTCGTTTGTGAAGGCAAGTCTCGCCTCAGAAAGGGAAGAGACACGAAGTGAAGCCGGCGAGTGCATTTGTGCAACACCGGAGGAAAGCGGGTTGAAAGAGACCCGGCTCAAGTGTGACCGAGCCACCTCAACGGAGACGTAGGGTTCCCTTCAAGAACCCGAACTTCGGTGAAAAATCTCGCCTCTCGCATTCTCTTTTTCTTCCTAGATTTGCTTGGTTAGATTTGATTTTGTAAAGTTAGATCTAGCTCGTTGCTTTGCGTAAATTCAAATCTTGTCTAGCAATTGTTCTAGGTTGTTCTTGCTATTTACTTCTAGTAGTTTGTTGCACTTGCTAGAGTAGTTTTTGCTGCGTTCCCGAGCCAGCTAACCCGGAGACTCCGGTATTCTATACCGGACACTCCGGACAAGCCGGAGTATCCGGACCAAATCCCGGAGACTCCGGATTGACCAGCTCGGCCCGTTTTATTCCGCTGCGTAAATTTTAATCCGCCTATTCACCCCCCCTCTAGGCGACATCGTTGGTCCTTTCAGCCCCGGACCCGTACTCGTCTCCTACGCGAGGAGCAGCCGGCCCAGGTGTTTGCTGCTAGCATCGCAGACTTGTACTCGAGCCACGCAGGACTGGCACTGCACCAGATGGTAAGTCTCGTTGTATTTTTACTCATTAATGCAATTGTAATTTCAATGCTATGTCGTTATGTTTAATGTTTGTTTGTACGTGATAGGTGGACGAGGCGAGGGCTTGCGGCGACATGTCGCCGACTTCTGTCTAGGCTGCGGCGAGGACCACTTTCACTGTGCCAGCGGCTATCGAGGCCATGCGGCATGTCGATTGCACTCCCGACGGATCGTGGAGCTTGGTGCCGCTTTGGCGTGCCCCGCCCCGATCAAGCTTTTGGCCGGCACCTCGTCTAGGCCGCCACCGGTCTCGGCCTCACAGACACCACCTTCTCGACCACCGCTACGGCCCAGGTCCGGCTTCCACACCCAGTGCCTCGGCTCGAGGCACTGGAGGATCCGATTGGCGACGCCACCACGCGGGCCTACCATGGTCCCCACACCCGTAGCCGATAAACATTCGATTGATCCGTTTGAATCTAATCTTCTCACTATAATTAAATGTTAATGCATCTTGTAGGCCTCATAGGACATGCCTACGCCGGACACCCGATCGAGGCACGGCGTCACGACCATCGCCCGTCGATTCTTCGCGAGGGCCGTTCACGCAGCCTCTAGCCACGCAAAGACACGCCGCCTCCTCGGCCACGCAGAATCACGCAGCCTCCTGGGCCGTTGCCTCCCGCTGCGTGTCCCGCCGGTTCGGTACAGCCCTTCGGACTACGGCCGGCGGGACCATCGCTGGTGCTTCGCCACGACCTCTCGACGATGCACCCCTTCGGCGCGTCGCGAAGGAGAGCTAGGGGTCGAGGCTGTGGTCGGGGCTGTGGTCGTGGTCCACCACCGGGGTGATCAGGCTTAGGATGTGCGTTATTTTTGGGTACTTTGTCCTATTATGCTTTACTATCTATTTTGTGTACTTCCTCATATCGTGGTCTATTATATATTTCTGTCATCTTTAGTCATATCAACCGCGTGTCATTATTGCTTTTTCAGCTTTTGCCATATCAACTTTTCCAAAGATTTGTCATTTCAGTTGCATAATGCCACCAAAAGCCGACTATGGCAGAGATTCCCTGTCTAAAGCTGTGGGCATAGCCAGGCTCATGTCATCAGAAGCAGCAGAAGCATCCGATGCTCGCGGATTTGATCTACTCTGAAGTCCGCGAGACTCTCCTTTGGCTGGCCCTTCGCCAGCTCTTTATAAACCCATCGAGGGAGGGATATGTACATCACACGACCATAACTTCCATAAACTTTAGTCTGCTTTTACCACACACACGTAGGCCACGATGTCGTTCTCTACCGTCGCCTCTTCAAAGCGAAGGCTAACCCCAATACCGGATGAGAGTAGCGTTGACGCCTTGATTCTGCCGGAGTTGCCACGCCCGAAATGTGACTACAACCTCTTTGGCGAAGGTTACGCGATCTACGACGGAGATACGGCCTCCCGCGCCACTCTTCAAGTTGTGCGCGGCTTCGGGTAAACCAAATGTTGTCCATACCCTAATTACGATAACAGTACCATTTTATGCATCGTTATTTGTTTTTAGGATGACGACCGTTGTTGCTTTTTCCAATGGATCGGCCAGTAGGAGCAGCGTGATTACTTAATTTCTCTACAAGCGCCACGACGCCTACCCCACTTCGCCAGAGAACTTCACACGGTGGGAGAGGCGGCGGGATATGTCCCCTACCTAGATCGGCCAGGAGTTAAGGGCCGGTGGGCAAGGGACGAACCAATCGGTCGATTTCACGTGCCTCATGTTTCAGCTACGATGTACCGATTCTAAATCAATTCATCGCATACTGAGGACTTCAAAAATAAGTTTGCAAAATGGCTCAAGTCAAGGCAAGAAAATCCTCCTCGAGGCCAACGCAAAGCCAGAATCAGGCGACCACGGCCTCGAGGCGATGGTAGATACCGCGACGAGGATCTAGCGGATAGAAGATTCTACCTGGGTGCCCTTTGTCCGAGGATGCATGGTGTCGGTACTTCAACTGGTGGACCGGAGACGTACCACCCACATCTCAAACTTCCCGTATTTGATAACTGGGGAGAGCAACCCTCGCCGTGGTGCTACTACCTCCCAGAAAATCCGGACCCCGAGTACGCAAACGGTATTCTCCAACCACCACAACGGGCATCTTGCATTGATCGCAGGACACGTTTTCGGTTTTACAACAATAAGCCCAACACACACCTCCTTGACCCTATCGTGGAGTGCGAGACACAACAGAGGAGGCGTCTCGGAAAGTCTCCGGAAGGTCAAGATGGTTCGTCCTCTCGAATGGTACTTGGATAAGGGGAAGCAACCGCCGAGGTCCGCAGAAGACGCAACAAATCCTTGACGCATTACAAAGGCCATCCAACCCCGGTGGTATTAACATAGGGGCGCCGAATCGGGAAGCCATGCCCATATGGGAGGGCGGACTCCTGAGAATGCACACAAACAAGTTACTTCTTACACCCAGGAGACGTATGGCATAGGCTACCCATTCGGCGACAGTACCGGGAGCACTGCAAGACGGCCATGGAGCTCTTTCATAAGAGAGATTGAGCGGTGTCCGAGAACAAATCGCACAAGATTGACGGTGATGTAATATGTAGAAAATGTATGGCATCATTCCCACTCTCTGAACATAGGCGGAGCGATCACTTGTTCCACCATTACAATCAGTGTTATTGGCACTTCTCCTAGCAATGCCATCACTGTTTAATATCCGTTGTATCTGTAGTACTAAGGTTGAGTTTGCGTACTAAGATTCTTTGGTGCATCTACATGCTTTTGTTATTGTCCTTTCTCATATTATGTCTTACCATTTAATTCTATCAGCGTAAACAACGGGCGTAGATGAAAAATTTTCCCATAATATGGTAGTCCATATATCAAAGAGCAAATCTGCGGTATTCGTCTTAGAAAAATACATTCGAACGAGACATTTTACAAATTTCTTTGAAAAGGCTTAAAAGTTATTGTTGACAATAGTACTTAGGGTTATTGTGGCGGTATATTTTTGTAGTGGACAAAGGCGTAGATGAAAAATTTTCCCATAATATGGTAGTCCATATATCAAAGAGCAAATCTGCGGTATTCGTGTGAAAAATACATTCGAACGAGACATTTTACAGTCACTAAAAGGCTTAAAAGTTATTGTTGACAATAGTACTTAGGGTTATTGTGGCGGTATATTTTTGTAGTGGACAAAGGCGTAGATGAAAAATTTTCCCATAATATGGTAGTCCATATATCAAAGAGCAAATCATGGTATTCGTGCGAAAAATACATTCGAGCGAGACATTTTACAGTTTAAAAGGCATAAAAGTTATTGTTGACAATAGTACTTAGGGTTATTGTGGCGGTATATTTTTGTAGTGGACAAAGGCGTAGATGAAAAATTTTCCCATAATATGGTAGTCCATATATCAAAGAGCAAATCTGCGGTATTCGTGCAGAAAAATACATTCAAACGAGACATTTTACAGTCTTAAAAGGCATAAAAGTTATTGTTGACAATAGTACTTAGGGTTATTGTGGAGGTATATTTTTGTAGTGGACAAAGGCGTAGATGAAAAATTTTCCCATAATATGGTAGTCCATATATCAAAGAGCAAATCTGCGGTATTCGTGCCGAAAAATACATTCGAACGAGACATTTTACAGTTTAAAAGGCATAAAAGTTATTGTTGACAATAGTACTTAGGGTTATTGTGGCGGTATATTTTTGTAGTGGACAAAGGCGTAGATGAAAATTTTTCCCATAATATGGTAGTCCATATATCAAAGAGCAAATCTGCGGTATTCGTCTTAGAAAAATACATTCGAACGAGACATTTTACAGTGCCTAAAAGGCCTAAAAGTTATTGTTGACAATAGTACTTAGGGTTATTGTGGCGGTATATTTTTGTCTTGGACAAAGGCGTAGATGAAAAATTTTCCCATAATATGGTACTCCATATATCAAAGAGCAAATCATGCGGTATTCGTGCCAAAAATACATTCGAACGTGACATTTTACAGCCGCAGATATTTTTGCATTGAAAAAAGGCGTAGATTAAATATTTTTCCATAATATGGTACGATACCTACATATTTTTGCATAAATGGAACATCCAACACTATATGCATGTGGTATAATTATTTTATTCCATATTTTATACATTTTCGCCGTACGGCTTGGCGACTACCTATTTTTGCCATACGGCTTGGCGAACTATATATTTTCGCCGTATAGTATGGCGACTACCTATTTTCGCCGAACGATGCAGCGAATACCCTATTTTCGCCACAACGTCTGGCGAAAATAGCCTAACCCATGTTTCGAACAATTAATAGCGCAATTAGCCTATTTTAGCGAACCGTCTGGCGAAAATAGGGTATTCGCCAGACGGTTCGGCGAAAATAGGGTGTTCGCCATACCGTTTGGCGACGGCACATTATTTTTGCAAATTTTTTATTCCGTATATTAAAAACGCAATTTGATTTAAAAAAAGTATTATTTAAAAAAAAAATTCGGAATTTTCTACTTTCGTTTTCGTATCCGTTCCGTTCCGCATTCGTTTCCGTCATTATCCGTTTCCGATTTCATTTCCGGGGTTTTCGATTTCGTTTCCGTTACCGGTAAAAAATGTGGAAACGGAAATGGAACAGTCATTTACCGACCGTTTTCGTACCGTTTTCATCCCTACATGCATGAATGTTGTACATGTAAATGGCTTAGATTAAGGTTCAAGCCTTTATTTAGGCCTGAATTGGATTTAGACTTATTAGTTTTAATTTGGATTAGACTGGATAAAAAAAAATAGATTTGAATTAAACTTGTGCTGGGCTTTAGCTCATTATCACCCTAGGTAGGTAGCTAAGCTAGCTTGGCCCGGCCGGCCGCCCATTCCTCCCTCCCTCCCAAGCAAAGCACATATACCCTCCTCCCAAAAGCCCAAGGAAAACGAAACAAATCACACGCTATAAACCCAAAGAAAACCCTCGTCGTCAGCTAGCAAACGCCATTCGCTAGCTAGCTTGGAAGCACCAACATGCCTCCGCCACTCATCCCCTTGCTCCTCCTCCTCCTCCCCCCTCTCCTCTGCTGCACGGCAACGCCGACCACCACCACGATACCGCTCTACCGCCACCTCCCGCCCGTCCCAACGACCGCACACCACCACCCGCTCTCCCGCCTCGCCGCCGCGTCCCTCGCCCGCGCGTCGCACCTCAGGCGCCCTCAACAAGGCCAAGGCCAAGGCCACGGAGGAGCAGGGGCGGGGGCATCCGTCCGCACTGCGCTCTACCCGCACTCCTACGGCGGCTACGCCTTCACGGTCTCTCTCGGCACGCCGCCACAGCCCCTTCCCGTCCTCCTCGACACCGGCAGCCACCTCACCTGGGTCCCCTGCACCGCCTCCTACCAGTGCAGCAACTGCTCCTCCCTCTCCGCTGCTCCAGTCCTTGTCTTCCACCCCAAGAACTCCTCCTCCTCCCGCCTCATCGGCTGCCGCAACCCCTCCTGCCTCTGGATCCACTCCGCCGATCACCTCTCTAAGTGCCGCGCGTGCGCCCGCGGCTCCAACTGCACCAACAACGTCTGCCCGCCGTACCTCGTCGTCTACGGATCGGGCTCCACCGCCGGCCTGCTCGTCGCCGACACGCTGCGAGCGCCGGGACGTACCGTGAGGAACTTTGTCGTCGGCTGCAGTCTCGCGTCCGTGCACCAGCCGCCGTCCGGCCTCGCTGGGTTCGGCCGCGGCGCGCCATCTGTACCCGCGCAGCTGGGTCTGAGGAAATTCTCCTACTGTCTCCTGCCTCGTCGGTTCGACGACGACGCCGCAGTCAGCGGCGAGCTGGTTCTTGGCGACGGCGGTGGTAAGAACGACGGGATGCACTATGTCCAGTTGGTTAGGAGCGCGGGTGCCAAGATGCCGTATTCCGTGTACTACTACCTGGCTTTGACCGATGTCACGGTGGGAGGAAAGAGCGTGCGGCTGCCGGAGAGAGCGTTCGTTGGCAGTGCGGGCGGCGGCGGCGCCATCGTCGACTCCGGCACGACGTTCACGTACCTGGACCCAACAGTGTTCCAGCCAGTTGCGGCGGCCTTGATCGCAGCGGTGGGAGGGAGGTACAACCGGTCCAAGGAGGTGGAGGAGGGCCTCGGGCTTCGCCCCTGCTTCGCGCTGCCACCGGGGGCCAAGGCCATGGAGCTGCCGGAGCTATCACTCCACTTCAAGGGCGGCGCCGAGATGCGCCTCCCTGTCGAGAACTACTTCGTCGTCGCCGGACCGGCTCCGGGCGCCGCCTCTCCAGCTGCGGCCGAGGCCATTTGCCTTGCCGTGGTCACCGATGTCCCAAGCGGAGGCGCCGGGGTCGTTGCCGGCGGTCCGGCCATCATTCTTGGGAGCTTCCAGCAGCAGAACTACTACATCGAGTATGACCTGGAGAAAGAGAGGCTGGGGTTCCGCCGGCAGCCATGCGCGTCGTCGTAAGCTCGATCGTAGTAGCGGGAGCATCTGCTGAGCTGCTCACGAATTAATTACTCCGCGTAGTAAAGTTAATGACAAAGCTGTTTGTTCGTGCAGCTTTTTAGTGCTTGTGTGTGTTTGCTCACTCGTTTGGATAGAAAAATCTTATTAGTCTACGGATCGAGACTAGAGTGGAAGAAAGACGAGCGACGAGACAGACAGGGCTTCGCTCTTCTTTCCCTTTGGATTGCTTTGTGAGAAAAGCATGCGTGTGGTACTGTGGGGGAGGTTGTATTGTAATCCCTTGGTAATTTGCGCGTTTATTCTAATTAAATCCTGCAGACGTGATCTCAGCCGTTGGATTTGGGTGAAATGTTTCTGGTTCTGTCGCATCGCTTGAGTGCTTCTGTCGTGTCCTGTCCTGCCACTTTAACACCTCCACCAAAGTACTCCGCGGAGATGTAAATAAGCATGTGCTGTGTCGGCAGACAGAGGATGCCCGCCTCACCCTGCTACCAGAGCATGCATTAGAGGCTTAGAGCAAGTACAATAACAAAATTTATTATCAGTTAATAATAAGCTAAAAGTCAATTTATACAATGGGTTTTGATAAGTTTCACCCGGATGTTTTCTTTAGCAACTATCATCCAAATTCTGGGCCATTGGATTTGCTTTCAGATCAATGCACACCCCCCTGAATTAGAGGTGGGTTGATCCTACGGATGTGTGTTTTGATCGTACGGTCCAAAGTTTGAATGATTTTTAGGGCAAAAACATCCGAATGATGCCTATACACTCCCTTATACAATAACTATATCTAAAAATTGTCTTTAGATGTTTTGCAATTATTATCTCTTCTCTCTTGTACATACTCTATTCCTCAGCCTTCAAATTTTATTTCTAAATACATGTCATTCTACAATTTCGTGATAACTTTTAATTTTTTTTCTTTGCATACCCCTACCATTAATGATCCTAATAGTATTTATTACTGTGGAATAGAGTAATACGCACCATCCAACAGTGGCGTATCCAGGATTTTGGATATGGGTGGTCCAACTTGACATAAATTTTTTAAATATCGTAAATGTAACATGCCAATATACAATACAAGTATAGAATTTACCGAAAGTGCATCATGATATATTAATAAGGTGTCTTACGAACATCTTAAAATCAACAACTAAGTATGAAATTTGACTTAAAGAAGCTTACACGGCTACAATAGTTTGAAGAAGATTACAATACTACTTCTTGTTGGGTCTACGCTTTCTAATGGCCATGAAAGTGTCCATTATATCTTCTTCATTCACTTTAAAGAAAATATCTCGCTCAACGAATGTGACTAGACAATTGTCCAAAAGACTATCACCCATCCTATTTCTCAATTTATTCTTGATGAATTCATAGCAGAAAATGCTCTTTCAACACTTGCCGTCGCCACCGGTAGAATCAATACCAATTTGAGAAGCAAGTACACTAAATCATGAACTTTATGCCTCTTTGTTTGAACAAGCTTTACTGAGAGCTCAACAAGATTGTTTAGGCCTTTGAAGCTATCTTCTTTTCTCATGTCATCAATATAGTTCTCAAGTTGCGTTTCAAGTCTTAATAATTCAGAACATGGAATATCATCAGGGTAGAAATAGGCAAGTCGACGTACCTTGTGTGCATCAAAAGAAACAAATAAGTGATTCAAGACTACCATACAAGAAATATCAGAAACTAGGAGGTGTAACTAGGAGCGTCACGCAGCATGAAGGTCATGGAGTGCAATTCTTGGGCTGAGTGTTTTTAATTTTTAGGTGGGCCGGGGCCCACCCGGTCCACCCTCTGGATCCGCCAGTGCCATCCAAGAGCAATAAGTGGGCTAATAAAGGAGGACGATTTGGTTATTTCTACATGTGCCTTGGTTGAAGTGCAAAATTCTAAAATGTCATCTATCCAGGAACAGAAGTACTCCCTCCGTCCTTGGAAGCAAGTCGTTTTAGGCTTCATTTTTTGTCCCTTGAAGCAAGTCGTTTTAGGCTCTTGGTCCCACCAGACGAGTAAATAGAGGAGGCAGCACTTAAACCGCTCGTACCCCAAAGGAGGCTTCTCGAACTCGTCCTCGTCCAAGTCTCCCCCAAATCCCCGTCCAAATCTCCTCGTCTCCGTCCAAATCCCCTCGTCCTCGTCCAAATCCAAATCCACTCGTCCCTGTCCAAATCTCCCCCAAATCCCCTCGTCCCCGTCCAAATCCGCTGCGAAGATGAGCGAGGAGGACCGTGAACTGGCGCGCATCGTCGTAGCGCTTTAACGCGCCAGCGAGAGGAAGAAGATGCGCGAAATCGAGGGGTGCGGCGGCAATATGATGGAAGAGAGCTCCAGCGATGGGATCCGGAAGAGGGGCCGCCAGAAACGCCGGGCGTCGCGCCGATCCAGTTCCTTCGCATGCCACCTGCCAGGAGGTGGAGGCAGCGTGGGGCGGTCATGTACAAAGTTGACTGTTTTGGCCAACGTGATATGATGGCTGGAAGCAATTTAGCAATCATGTAAGACCTAATAGTGTGTCTGTCAACCTTGACTGTTTTGGTTACTAGGGTGCCTCTTTGTCGATTGCGACTTGTCCTTTGAGCTGGTTCCTGTTAGAAATAAATCGAAATTACCAACATCGTAGTCACAATGTGCATAACAAAGATTTAAACGGTAACAATTGTGGTACCTTTCTGATAAAAGGCCAAAAGCCTATCATGCCATCAAAAGTACAATTACCTTCATCGTCGAACCTTGGTTTTGCAACAGCAGTCAAGAACATTACTTTGTCAATTGCATTTTTGTTTTGCATAGTTCTATGTGGGTCCATCTCGTCAGGAAGCATGTAGAAAGATCTATCCTTCTTGGTTGCATTAAACCACTTCTCGTCAACATGGATAATGTTGTCCATATAAATTTTGGTTGATCTGCCAAGGAATCAACATCTAACATTGAAAGACACCACTCCAGCCTCTCTTTTTTGTTTCCCTCTCTTAGTGAAGGTTTAAGAGAGTTGGAGTGGCGACGTAGCATCCCCTGTTTGAAGCACCTGTGCAAAGTGCTTTTGTTCACCCCAAGCTCCTTTGCCAGGGAATGTATAGTGCTCCTTAGAGGCAAGGGAATGTTTGGAACCTGTGTCAAGTCAACCTGGACTTCTTTTTTTACCACAGTTCTTAGGCTTTTTAGAACCCACATCTACAGGGATTCCTTGCTGTCGACACTTCTTTGCTCTATGCCAAACTCGCTGCATTGTACGATGATGAACTTGAAACATGTGAGCAACAATGGTGGTGCTGTTTCTACTTAGTTCCCCATGAGGGTTGGTTCGCTATAGCAAAGCTTCATAAATATCTTGCCTTTCATGGTCAGTCAAATCTTTTAACCTATTCCCTTCTTCATTTTCATGTGGTGCTTGATGATTTGAGCCATGCAACTCCTCCTCGTCGAACTCAACATTGACCTGGTCTGCGAAGACGCCATAGTCATGCATGTCTTCATCCATGCCTGTGGAAAGACAACATTCAATTAGTAAGTTACTGATTCTTCATTTATCAAATTGCTGCTCGCATTACAATAATATCATGTTATATAATCCAATGCTGCTTACAATATGGATTCTTCATATTGGCTTTATAACAAATTGCAATACAAGTTCTATCAAAATACAATCCCCATTTCAGATCATCTGATAATGTTATAATAGTGTTACTAATGCATTGTTTTGCTGCTAACCTCCATGAACTTCATCTCCATTCAGATCATCTGCTTGCTGGTTGGCTCCTCCTTGTGCTGATATGAACCCGGATAAGAACATCAATCCATAGTGCTACTATTTGCTGACCTGGGAGGTTGATGTTGCCTTCTGCAAATACTTGCTCTTCTATAGGATTGCCACCGTGTGATTGATTGGGTGCACCAGCCTGTTCATCTTCAAGGGCTACGTTTAGATCAAGGTACTCCTGTTCTTCTAATGTTGGCTGGTCTAGGTCTAGGTTGATCATGGCTAATTGCTTTCCTATTTGTGAATGACAACAAGATTGATACTAGTAACAATGAGTTGTGGTAAATTTATAATCACACCAATTGCTACTCTTTGCCGGGAATCCTCAAATTTTTTGGCGATCTGTAACCAATTTTTTGCCGCTCTGTAATCTTTTTGGGTGCCACTGTTTTGGCGTTAACTAGCTGTAAATTTTGCCATCTGTAAATTCTTTGGTGATCTGTAAATTTGGGCGCCACTGTTTTGGCGCTAAATATTTAGGGGGTGCATGTGTTCCTCTTTTTTTGATGCAACACTTAATGACTTAATAAACTGTCCAAGCCCCTTAATGGCATGAGACAGGGGTACATGCTTCATTTCTTTGTCTTGCTAATACTGCAGTTTGAATCCTAAAACGACTTGCTTCCAGGGACGGAGGGAGTAAAACTATCTCCAGCAGCTTCCCTTCCCCTCCAAATCCCTTCGCGAACAGATCCCAAGTGCTCCAGCGGATTCCCTTCACGATTCCAGTCAGAAGGGATTCAAACAGTAAATCCCTTTAGAAAGGGATTCTCTCTCCAATCCCTTCACAAATCCCTTGAGGGGATGCTGCTAGAGATGGTAGGAAATAAAAGGAATAAATATGGGAAAGATAATATGGAAGGGAATGGAATGAAGGGAAATTGCTGGAGATAGTCTAAGTACTAGTAATATACCTATGCTCATGTAAAAAGTTGGCTACTAAATAATAGCTCTCTTCTATGCTATCTTTTCTTAGGCTCTCTCCAAGGATGGCCTGTAAAACGGCCTCTTTAGATATTTAGAGGCCTATTCAGGCCTGTAGCCATCCCAAGGGGGTGTGCTATGTGCGCCTCTATCAAAGAGGCCTGAGGGGTTCATCTCTATATGTAGAGGCCGTTCTCACGTGTGCTATGTGCAAATGAGAGTTCATGCCTTGGTTGGGAATCTTGAAAAGATGAGAAAGTTGCCTAGAGGGGGGGTGAATAGCCAGTTTAAAATTTAACTAAATTTGTCGCAGCGGAAAGAGTATCGGAACTTCCGGTGTTGGATCGGAACTTCCGATATAATCGGAACTTCCGATACCAGTTCGGAATGTCCGATCGACTTTAGACACGAACAATTAATCACTGAGAGTAATGAACTTGGATATCAATCTAAGAACGTTATATCAACTAAAAGGGAAACAAGCTTAAGTAAAGTAAAGTAAAGTAAAGACACGGATTTGTTCCCGGAGTTCGGATTCTTGAGGGAATCCTACGTCTCCGTTGAGGAGGCTCCAAAGAGCCGGGTCTTTTCCAACCCTTTCCTCCCAAACCTCGGTCACACTTAAGGCTTGGTTCCACTATTGGTTCCTTTCCTTTCGGAGGCGGAGCCGACCTTCACAAACTTCTCACGGCGTCCCACAATCCTTGGGAGCTCGTGATCGACACCTAGCCGTCTAGGAGTCCTTCAACCTCCAAGAGAAACAAATACACCGTTGAACGATCTTGGAGGAACACTCTTAAGCTCGAGATGAATGACACTTGCTTTTCACTTTAGCTCCAAATCTCACTTCTAGTCCTCACTCCTTGGATGATCCCTAAGATCAAAGGGGAGGGCTCAAAAGTAGACTACAGAGGGCTCAAGGTGCACTAGAGTTCTGCCAAATAGAGTGTGTCACCCTCAAATGAGAGAGGAGTGGGGTATTTATAGATTCTTGCAAAAACTAGCCGTTATACACCCACTCAGCTGCACATCGGAACTTCCGATATCAACATCGGAATGTCCGATATGTGCAAACAATCAGAACTCGAACGCACTCCATTTGTCGAAAAAGACGCATCGGAACTTCCGATACCAACATCGGAACTTCCGATGTTCCCAGAAAAGCCCTTGACAAAATGCTTCTAAGTCCATATCGGACTGTCCGATATAAACATCGGAACTTCCGACTTAATATCGGAATGTCCGATATAATATGCCGGAATGTCCGATAATTCCAGAGAGCTCCCTTTTTCAGGTTTGAACACATCGGAACTTCCGATGACAAATATCGGAACTTCCGATATTTCCAGAGAGCATCCTAGAAAGCATCAACAACGTATCGGAACTTCCGATCGAAAATATCGGAACTTCCAATGCATCTACCATGCATCGGACTGAAGCAAGCATGCACATCGGAATGTCCGGTCACATCGGAACTTCCGATATAATATCGGAATGTCCGACTTGAACATTGAAAGAAACACATTCCGGTGCATGCACAGTGACATAGGGTCTCAACAAACATTAAAGTAACATTCATCTGAGCATAGAGACTATCCTAGATCATTTAAGATGCATCCCTCTTAATAGTACGGCATTCCTACGACACAAAACATAGAGAATACAAGCGTAATGCCGTTTTACTCGCGAAATGTTGTTTGAGGGTATCCATCGCATGTAGACGATCTCACATTGAGCCTTTTACCTGCTCATAGGCTCATTGAAGATATTAGTCTCTTTAATCGCTTGTCATTAATCAACCAAAACCAATTTGGGGGCCTAGATGCACTTTCAATCTCCCCCTTTTTGGTGATTGATGACAACTCGATTAAAGCTTACAATTAAGAAGATATAATGAAAGATTTGTCTGGGTTTAGCTCCCCCTAAAGATGTGCAATGAATAAGAAAAGATCGCGAATGCACAATTTTGAAAGGAATTTTGCAGGAGCTCCCCCTAGAACTGAGCATAGAACAATATGAATGCTAACAATTGAATAACCATTAATATTAAAACATCCATAAAACGAGTACGAGTAACAATCATCCAGCATTGCTAAGTAAGACAAAAAGCAACAAGTAACAAGTCCCGAGTTCACATGATAACAAAGTTTGGAAACGAAACTAAGCGATGGAACTAAGCGATGGATGATACTAAACAAAGGTAAGCTTTCTCTTCTCCCCCTTTGGCATCAAGCACCAGAAAGGAGAAATAAGAGGAGAGAGAGAAAGAACTAGTCCGACTCCTCGGAAGCAGCATCAGAGCCAGACTCATCATCGTCCTCGGACTCGTCTGAGGCTGCGGTCGCTGGAGCAAAAGGATCCTCAACTTCTTCTTCACTGCTCTCATCCTCTGAACACTCTAGATTTAGATGCCTCTGAATATCTTTCAGTCTCTTGGTGTTCTTCTTGTGCGCTGCTGCATTGCCCTTGCACAGGACAAAGATTGACTTCAAAGCGCGGAGGATTGGAGATGATGATCCACTGGCGGCTGCAGTAGGAGGAGCAGTGGAGGAGGAAGCAGCACCTCTAGTCGAAGCACGCCTAGCAGGCTGAGCTGGGGCCTTGATCGCCCTGATCTGCACTCCAGTATGTCTCGCATCATACTCAAAATGCTGGTGAGTGATGTGCTCAATCATATGCATGATGAAAGGAGCATAACCACAGCTTCTCTTTGGCTCCTGAGCAGTCAAGCGGATCTCATTCCAAATGAAATCAAACACATCAAAAGGACGCTGTCCATCTCGCATCCTGCTCAGCAGATTCCTTGTATAAGATAGGACATGAGAAGCATCACCTTCTTTGGGAGCCAGCGTCTTTCTGAACAGCCTGTTGAGACAGGCAAAGAAAGGCTTCATGCCTTTTGTGCTTCCTTCCTCAAAGTCTGCATCTTCGTCATAGAGAAAGTTCAGGTTGGAGGCACCGAGCGAAGCTTCATTGTGAATTTGATCCTTGTCACGACAGTCAGCTTCGGTGAATCCAAGACAGCGAGCAAAGTTCACATAGGAGATTTCATACCAAACTCCTTCAGTCATCCAATGCAAGATGGAAACTCTGTCCTTGGAGATGTACAGGGTGGAGTAGAACTGAGCAATGATCTCAATGTTCCAGTCGTGCTGAAAACTCATAATCCTCTTTGTCCCAGTTCTTTCACACGCTGCTATGACCTCAGTGAAGGTGGCATCATCAGCTGCAGCCATGTAGTCCCAGTCGACCCACTGCATCAGAATGACTGGATTCTTCCTAGTCAAGATGATAGACTCATAGAAGTCTTGCTGGAAGAAATTCCAGAAGCGATAGTCAGTTGAGAACTGTGCAATTGCCCTGGGGTTCTGCTCTCTGGCTTCACGCACTTTGGCGGCTTTCCCTTTGTAGCTCGTAGGTTTCCTCTTGAGACGAGGATTCCTCTCTGCCTGTCTGAGCCTTGGAACAGCTGGGTCTGGAACTGGCTGAGGTTGAGAACCCCCCGCCACAGCTTTGCCCTTCCTGGAAGGCAATAGCGCTCCTCGAGGAACATTCACAGTCTGTGCAGGAGGATCGGGTGGAGGGTCACTGATCTGAATTCCTGGACCTCCACTGCCTCTACCTCTGCCTCTGCCCGCAGGCTTTTTGGTTCTCGTTCCTGTCGGAGTCTGTCTTGGCCTTTTAGCGCCTACCACTGCTGGATCAGCTGGGGGCTGGGAGCCACCTTGATCGGGATCCATTGATCTAAGGACAGAGAGAATCGATTAAGCTTACGAGAGAAACAAACTTGGTTTGGTTTTCATTCAGTTGACATCGGAAGTTCCGATTTTATATCGGAAGTTCCGACATGAAGTCGGAAGTTCCGATGTTTTCAATCGGAAAGTCCGATGTCTACGGATTTTAACCAACACAATATTTCTCCTAAACCAACCGATGGAAAGAATTGAAATTTGATAGTAATGAACCAAAGGAATAGATGAACAAGTTCACCGAAACGATTTCTCAAAAAGACGCCCTAGATCCAAAAGGAAAGAATTGAGCCCTAGGGTTTATCTCACGAAGAACACGGAGAAATCACGCGGAGAGATCGGTTCTCTTCAAGATGGAGTCCTTTCCAAACGAAGATCGGAAGTTCCGAGAGGTCGGAATCTCCGATAACGGCACAAAGATGAAAAGGGAAGGAGAGGCCAAAGAGACACGAAGAAAAAGACAAAAGAAAGTGAAAGGGTACGGTCACTTTCTTAAGTGCGGAGGAGACATCGGAAGTTCCGACATGACATCGGAAGTTCCGATGTGGAAAAACTGCCAGACATCGGATATTCCGATGATTGGATCGGATGTTCCGATGTTTTGATTTTTCCAGCAAACAGAGAAAGAAACAAGGAATTTGAGTGAAGTCTGAAAACTTTGAGTCATGTGAACTTAAGGAGGATCACTCCATTTGTCATCAGCAATCATTCAAGCAATCAAAACTATGATTACAAGTGGATCGATCCGAGATTAAGATCCAATCAAAAGAATTTTGAAATTCACTCAATTTGTTTTTCAATCGTTTTGTTTCGAAATTTAGCTAAATAGCAGCAGTCAATGAGTGCAATCTTTCAAGACACATTCCGATAGTCTAGGACGTTTAGCTCACTTCTAAGCTCGCAAAAGCGCTTCTCATCTAGAGGTTTGGTAAAGATATCGGCCAATTGTTTTTCGGTTCTCACATAGGTAATATCTATGTCTCCCTTTAGAGAGTGATCTCTAAGGAAGTGGTGTCGGATATCTATGTGCTTGGTCCGAGAGTGTTGAACGGGATTGTTGGCTATTTTGATCGCACTCTCATTGTCACATAAGAGTGGTACCTTTTCCATACTAAATCCAAAATCCTTCAAGGTTTGCCTCATCCATAACAATTGTGCACAACAACTTCCTGCGGCAATGTATTCAGCTTCCGCGGTGGATAGAGCCACTGAATTTTGTTTCTTTGAGGACCAAGACACTAGTGATCTACCTAGAAATTGACAAGTCCCCGAAGTGCTTTTTCTATCCACTTTGCAACCCGCATAATCAGCATCCAAATAACCAATCAAATCGAATTTTGATCCTTTAGGATACCAAAGCCCTAAACTAGGTGTGTGAACTAAATATCTAAGAATTCTTTTCGCGGCTACTAGGTGGCACTCTCTCGGAGCGGCTTGAAATCTTGCACACATACACACACTAAGCATAATATCAAGCCTAGATGCACAAAGGTAAAGCAAAGAACCTATCATGGATCGATATACCTTTTGATCCACAGGGTTACCTTCTTCATTTAGACCTAGATGTCCATTGGTTGTTATTGGTGTATGAATTGGCTTGGCGTTATCCATATCAAACTTCTTTAGCATATCCTTTATGTACTTTGTTTGACATAAGAACGTCCCTTCCTTGAGTTGCTTGATTTGAAATCCGAGAAAGAATTTCAATTCACCCATCATTGACATCTCAAATCTCTTTGTCATCAACATACTAAATTCCTCACAAAAGTTTTTATTAGTGGACCAAATATAATGTCATCGACATATATTTGGCATACAAATAAATCATTATCGACATATTTTGTGAAGAGAGTAGGATCAACTTTACCAATTTCGAAACCCTTTTTAATAAGGAAATCCTTAAGGCATTCATACCATGCTCTAGGTGCTTGTTTAAGCCCGTAGAGCGCCTTATGGAGTTTGTAGACATGAGTAGGGTTCTTGTAATCCTCCATTCCCGGCGGTTGCTCAACGTAAACCAATTCGGCGATTGGACCATTTAGGAAAGCACTCTTGACGTCCATTTGATAAAGCTTGAAATCATGGTGAGTATCAAATGCAACCAATATGCGAATTGATTCTAATCTAGCAACGGGAGCATAGGTCTCACCAAAATCCAAACCTTCAACTTGAGTGAATCCTTGAGCTACCAACCGAGCTTTATTTCTCGTCACAACTCCGTTCTCGTCTTGTTTGTTGCGGAAGACCCATTTGGTTCCAATTACATTTTGATTAGGTCTTTCCACTAGGGACCACACTTTGTTTCTAACGAAGTTGTTGAGCTCTTCATGCATTGCCATCATCCAATCCGGATCCTTCAATGCATCTTCTACCTTCAAAGGTTCCAAAGTAGACACGAAGGAGTAAAATTCGCAAAAGTTAGATACTCTTGAGCGTGTAGTTACCCCCTTTTGAATATCACCAAGGATATTGTCAACGGGGTGGTCTCTTTGGATACTTTGATGCACCCTTGGATGTGGCATTTGAGAGACATGTTGGATTGATTCAAGGTCTTCATCTTGAGCATCCTCCACGAGTTTGCTTGTACTCCCTTGAGGAATGTCTTGACTTTGGCTTGAAATAGGAGGCTCGACTTGTGTAGATGAATTGTCTTGGTGTACCTTTTCTTGTGGCCTCACTTCACCTATTGCCATCTTCTTGATTGCAATGCTTGGTTCTTCCTCATTTTCTAGCACATTTAAATCAACTTGCTCTACTTGAGAGCCGTTAGATTCATCAAATGTCACGTCTCTCGCTATTTCAACACAACCCGAAGCTTTGTTGAAAACGCGATAGGCGTAAGCATTCGATCCATATCATAGCAAGAAACCTTCATCGATCTTTGGAGCGAATTTGGAGTTCTTAGGCTTCTTGTTTAGGATAAATCATTTACTACCAAAGACTCTGAAATATGAAATGTTTGGTTTGTTACCGGTGAGGAGTTCGTATGCCGTTTTCTTCAATATCTTGTGGAGATATAATCAGTTGATGGCATGACAAGCGGTGTTGACGGCTTCCGCCCAAAAATGGTCGGAGATCTTGTACTCATCAAGCATTGTTCTTGCCATCTCGATCAAAGTCCGATTCTTTCTTTCTACCACTCCATTTTGTTGAGGGGAGTATGGAGCGGAGAACTCATGCTTGATTCCTTCTTCATCAAGGAACTCTTCGACTTGAGTATTCTTGAATTCACTTCCATTATCGCTTCGAATCTTCTTGATCTTCAACTCGAATTCATTTTGGGCTCTTCTTGCAAACTTCTTGATTATCCCTTGTGTTTCACTTTTCTCTTGCAAAAAGAATACCCACGTGAAGCGAGAAAAATCATCAACAATAACTAAACCATACTTGTTACCTCCGATGCTTATATAAGCAACGGGTCCGAAGAGGTCCATGTGTAGAAGCTCCAATGGTTTTGTCGTCGTCATGATGTTCTTCGCGGGATGACGCGCTCCAACTTGCTTTCCGGCTTGACACGCGCTACAAATTCTATTTTTCTCAAACTCAACATTAGTCAGTCCAATGATGTGATCCCCTTTGAGAAGTTTGTCAAGATTTCTCATGCCAACATGGGCTAGCCGGCGATGCCACAACCAACCCATGCTAGACTTTGCCATAAGGCATGTTTGAAGTTTAGCACTATTTGCATTGAAATCAACCAAATAGAGCTTCCCTTTCAAATATCCTTTAAACGCAATTGAGGAATCATCTCTTCTCAAAACGATCACATCCACATTAGTAAATAGACAATTGTAGCCCATCTCACACAATTGCGATACGGACAACAAGTTGTAATTTAAAGATTTAACTAGGAGAACATTTGAAATGGAGTGATCGTTAGAAATAGCAATTTTACCTAATCCCATTACCTCACCTTTACCATTGTCACCAAACACAATATTTTCATATTGTGATCCTTTTTCATCAAAAGATGAAAACATTTTCTTTTCTCCGGTCATGTGGTTTGTGCAACCACTATCAAGCACCCAACTTGATCCACCGGAGGTATAATCCTACAAGATCACATTAGACTTTGTTTTTAGGTACCCAAATCCTTTTGGGTCCTTGCATGTTAGTGATCAATACTTTCGGTACCCACACCTTCTTTCTGCTTGCATCATTAGAGTGGTGGGCACCGACAAATTGAGCAACCACTTTACCACGGTGGTTTTTCTTCAAGACATAAGAAGCAAAGTGAATAGAATGAGATGTATGATGTTGAAGATGCTTCTTAGATTCTTGCCCGGTCTTAATGACTTGTGTGGTGGTCAATGGTTGTTTGTCATTTCTTTTGACAAACTTGATGCATTCCTTGCCTTTCACCACCACACGGTCATTTCCTTTGCATTCGTGCTTATCATATCCTAGCCCTTTTTTGTTTTTGTTGCCTCGACCACTTATGGTCTTATATAGGGCATCCTTGGATTGATAAGTCTTTATGCAACCGTACCTTACCAAGGCACTTAATCTCTCATTTTCGCTTTTTAATACTTGCACGAATTGGGAGTTAGTAGTGCAAGCATTAACATCAATATTGTAGCAACGAGAACAACCATTGCTAGTGGAAGGAATAGATGCTAATTGTGAATCAACAATTGGAGAGTTAATGTCATTAAGAGATTCAATTTGCACTTCAAGAGCTTGAAGATTATTTTCTAGACTTATGACATTCTCTTGAAGTGACTCATTTGAACCCTTAAGCATTTCAATTGAATTATTAGCCAAATCAAGCTTTTTGGTTAACAATTCAATAGTCTCCTTTTCTTTTGTGAGGATCTTCTCGAGAGCAAGAGTTTTCTTCTTTTCACAAATTAGCAACTCTTCTTGCTTCTCGAGAGTCTCCTCTTGGCTATCTATTCTTTTCAATAGCTTATGAATCTTTGCAATAGCCGATTTGCTCAAATCACAAAGTAGAGCATCATCATCATCATTATCATCACTGTCTCATTCACTATCACTACTAGGGGGTTTTGTTTTAGCCATTACCTTGCGCCCTTTGGCCATAAGACAAATAGGCGCGTCGTGGTCGGAGTCGTTGTCGCTCAATTCCCCGAAGAGTGACGTTGTTGGTGGAGCGGCTTCAATGGCGAGGGTGGCGACTCCTTCATCATCGGTGTCGGAGTCGGAGTCGTTTGAATCCCATTCTTCTCCAATGTGAGCTCGCCCCGAGTACTTCTTCTTATACGTCTTGTTCTTCTTGAGCGGCTCATTCTTCTTGGTCTCACTTGGGTTGTTCTTCTTCTTTGGACAATCGGCGATGAAGTGTCCAACTTCACCGCACTCATAGCAAGCCCTTTTGGTGTTTCTTCTTCCTCTTGATTTGTCATTGTAGTTCTTCTTGTATTTGCTTGATCCGTCATATTTGAGGAACTTTTTGAATTTCCTCACAAATAGAGCCAAGTCTTCTTCGTCTTCGCTCTCATTTTCCTCATCATCACTTGATGTTGATTCTTTCTTTTTGCTTGCCTTCAAAGCTATTTGCTTCGGTCTTGAGTTTGAGCTTTGCTTGGCAAGGTTCTTCACTTCTTTTGCTTCTTCCTCCATAAGCTCATGTGATAGAATTCTTCCTAGCACATCATTAGGAGTAAGCCTTTTAAAATCTTTTCGCTCTCGTATAAGTGTTACGAAAGTCGAATTCCTTGGAGCAAAGGCTCTCAACATCCTCTTCACCACGACGTGGTCCGTCATATCCTTGCTTCCAAGCCCTCGGATCTTGTTCACAAGGATCATCAAGCGGTCATACATTTGTTGCGGAGTTTCATCATCGTTCATGACAAACCTCCCCAATTTTCCTTCAAGTAACTCAATCCGTGATTCCCTCACACTTGATGTTCCTTCGTGAGTTACTTGGAGTGTGTCTCATATCTCTTTGGCTTCTTCTAGACCATCAACCTTGTTGAATTCTTCGGGACTCAATGCTCCAAGCAAAACACTCGCGGCTTGAGCATTTCGGTGGATGTTTTGTTCTTGTTGCGGTGTAAGCTCCATGTCGTCTTCCGGCATGTCTAAACCTATACACACAATCTTCCACACACTAGGATGGAGAGACATCAAATGCATTTTCATCTTGTGCCTCCAAGCGGAATAGTACGTGCCATCGAAAAATGGTGCACGCCCGGAGGGCACAGTAATATAGGAATGCGAAGAAGTATTTAATTTTTCATAATTAAAAGGAATTTGTGCTCCCTGCGATGACGTGGAGGTGTCACCTTCCTTGGTCCTCGCGGGAGTTCCAAGTCCGGCCTTTGGACTACCTTCATCCCCCGACACAACAACCTTCAATCCGGTGTTGGCCATCACGTTCCCTTCAAGCGGTTAGGCCTTCGAGAAGGTCTGGCTCTGATACCAATTGAAAAGATGAGAAAGTTGCCTAGAGGGGGGGTGAATAGGCAGTTTAAAATTTAACTAAATTTGTCGCAGCGGAAAGAGTATCGAAACTTCCGGTGTTGGATCGGAACTTCCGATACCAGTTCGGAATGTCCGATCGACTTTAGACACGAACAATTAATCACTGAGAGTAATGAACTTGGATATCAATCTAAGAACGTTATATCAACTAAAAGGGAAACAAGCTTAAGTAAAGTAAAGTAAAGTAAAGACACGGATTTGTTCCCGGAGTTCGGATTCTTGAGGGAATCCTACGTCTCCGTTGAGGAGGCTCCAAAGAGCCGGGTCTTTTCCAACCCTTTCCTCCCAAACCTCGGTCACACTTGAGGCTTGGTTCCACTATTGGTTCCTTTCCTTTCGGAGGCGGAGCCGACCTTCACAAACTTCTCACGGCGTCCCACAATCCTTGGGAGCTCGTGATCGACACCTAGCCGTCTAGGAGTCCTTCAACCTCTAAGAGAAACAAATACACCGTTGAACGATCTTGGAGGAACACTCTTAAGTTCGAGATGAATGACACTTGTTTTTCACTTTAGCTCCAAATCTCACTTCTAGTCCTCACTCCTTGGATGATCCCTAAGATCAAAGGGGAGGGCTCAAAAGTAGACTAGAGAGGGCTCAAGGTGCACTAGAGTTCTGCCAAATAGAGTGTGTCACCCTCAAATGAGAGAGGAGTGGGGTATTTATAGATTCTTGCAAAAACTAGCCGTTATACACCCACTCAGCTGCACATCGGAACTTCCGATATCAACATCGGAATGTCCGATATGTGCAAACAATCAGAACTCGAACGCACTCCATCTGTCGAAAAAGACGCATCGGAACTTCCGATACCAACATCGGAACTTTCGATGTTCCCAGAAAAGCCCTTGACAAAATGCTTCTAAGTCCATATCGGACTGTCCGATATAAACATCGGAACTTCCGACTTAATATCGGAATGTCCGATATAATATGCCGGAATGTCCGATAATTCCAGAGAGCTCCCTTTTTCAGGTTTGAACACATCGGAACTTCCGATGACAAATATCGGAACTTCCGATATTTCCAGAGAGCATCCTAGAAAGCATCAACAACGTATCGGAACTTCCGATCGAAAATATCGGAACTTCCGATGCATCTACCATGCATCGGACTGAAGCAAGCATGCAAATCGGAATGTCCGGTCACATCGGAACTTCCGATATAATATCGGAATGTCCGACTTGAACATTGGAAGAAACACATTCCGGTGCATGCACAGTGACTTAGGGTCTCAACAAACATTAAAGTAACATTCATCTGAGCATAGAGACTATCCTAGATCATTTAAGATGCATACCTCTTAATAGTACGGCATTCCTACGACACAAAACATAGAGAATACAAGCGTAATGCCGTTTTACTCGCGAAATCTTGTTTGAGGGTATCCATCGCATGTAGACGATCTCACATTGAGCCTTTTACCTGCTCATAAGCTCATTGAGACATTAGTCTCTTTAATCGCTTGTCATTAATCAACCAAAACCAATTTGGGGGCCTAGATGCACTTTCAGAAATCGATCCAATATAAAGACCCAAATCAAATACAGGCTTCACTGTTCCGGGCTCGTAGAGGCCTGGATTTCCAGACCATCCTTGAGTTCAGCCTTACTCTTCCACGTAATCAAAGCTAATATATACTCTAGGTAGTTAGGTGCCCCTTTGATGAGAGATGATACGCATTTACAGCTCCTTCAGACTGCCAACCGGGCATTTAATTGCCGGTCGTAGGATCAGCGCCAGGTGACAACGCCTAAATAATTGCTTGCTACGGCATTTGGGTTGTTTTTTCTTTCCAATATTCACTATTCTCATGGTTGCACCGGCCACAATTTACTAAGTGAAGCTCCATAATTCCCATTGAAATGTCAAAGAAAGGAAAAACCTTTTGCGAACTGATTTTTTTAGGGGTTTTGCGAACTTGCATCACCTTGTTGTACGATAGGAAGAAGAACCGTCGTTGGGCTTATCATTCAGCTGTGTCTAGCTTACAGGAGGACCATCGGTGGGCTTTCTATGAAGATATGTTTTTGTCAAGGCCTGCTAACATTTTGGGCTTACCTTATGGGCCTTATTTGACTTAAGACCTTTACACGGAATGGGCCTCAATGTTAAGCCCAAAATCCTTTTTCTGATTGAGATTTTCTTCTTTCCAATCTCAACGTACCTAAACTGTAGACAACGCTGCCACGCAAAACAAGACACATGTGAGCTTCCAAGGTCCTTTTGGTCGCATCCGCTCCCTTATCACTTACCTACTATCTCCATGTGATGCCGGTGATGTTCCTGCCATTGGAAAATTTGGAATTATTAGTGGAGCACCCACGGCATATCTTTCGCTGCCCGTCCTCCTTGTCAACGAGATGGACAGGTTGTGGCATCGCATTATTGTTGTGTCGATTGCGAAGAGGGCAGGACTATGTGTAGCAACTGTCATGTTATCCAACCACTCGGTGAACCTTTTCGCCCCAGCAGGTAGATTTGGTCGCCTGCCACCACTGGAAGTTGCTTCCAAACCAAAATCACTTCCAGGCCGCAGCAGGGGGAAACATGAAGGTGCGCGAAAAGCTAATAATATTGGAGCATTCCCCCCCCCCCCCCCCTGTCTGTTTGTTGCAGGCTTCACCTTGAAGCATATCAGATTCAGAACCTGCTGGCCTAGCTCGATTAAATGTTTACGTTTCCATGACAGCGACGCAGGCCTAAATAAAGCCAAAAGAAGCGCTGTCACCGGCGCTTCAGCATACCTGGATTTCATCAATTAGCGGAAAGATGAATACACATCGATGTAATATCCAGGCGGGGGCACTGGAAAGTTTGGAAACTTTAGTTGGAAAGTTTGCAAACTTTTATTAGTGTACTGATCTCCCCTGAGTCGAATTTCATCACGCCACGCTGCCGAACGATGCTCTCGTTACCATTACCATTCACCAGAGAAACATCTGACGAAAGCTAGGCTCCATCATCTCGCTAATCCAACATTCCAACTGGGGTATGTCGCACCACGAAGCCAGTGCGGAATACAATACACATAATTCTCAGAATTTCGACAGCATCGTAGGCCATAGCGGTAGCAACCACTAAATCCGAACATATCGATAGCAAGAACCAGGGCAGCAGATATATATATATCTCTACTATAAAGTGAGAGTTTCTTCCCACGTCATTTCATCAAAATTACCAGTTCTGCCATTCTTTAATTACCCCCCTCTTTAATTAACCACTTCAGGCGCGGATGGAAGACAGCACACTTGATTCGCCCATTCTTTAATTAACCTCTTTAATTGTAGAATGTAGACCATTAAGGTATTATTTGCACAACATATTTTTTTTCTTGTTTCATGCATGTTATCGTAATAACAGGACAGCCGTTCAAAATGTAAATACCGTTGCAACGCACGGGCACCTTACTAGTATATATATATATATAGTACTAGTACCAAAAACCAAAAGATGGTACCAAGTCATGGATCGACGGAAATCTAAAATCTAAACCAGCGCGATGTACAGGCACTAACAAACTAATCCCACCAGCAACAAATCCAAACAAAGAATAGCAGTAATAACACTAGAATAATATCAGCAGTAGCACCAACGAAGCAGTCGATCGATCCCCAATGTCCAGCAATCATTCAATCAAGTCTGGATCAGAACCAGACTTTGCAGGTGGTCGGCTGGAACGTGGCGGAGGTGCTGCCGGGCGCCGGGATGGAGAGCGGGCAGCTGATCTTGGTATTGGGGCCGCGGACCTTGATGCCCCCCCAAACCTTCACCCTGAGCTTGGCGTTGAGCTTGACGTCGATGCTGAACTTGCCGTCGGACTGCTGCGACCTCAAGTTGGAGGCGGTGGAGTCTCCCTCGAGCGGCTGCTGGCCGTGGAACTGCAGGGCTTCCTGGGTGGACGCCTCGGTGGCCTGGTAGAAGGAGTCGAGCGGGGCGTAGCCGAATCGCTGGTCCTCGAAGTAGGCGAGGGACTCGACGTTGTCGTAGTAGAGGCCGACACGCTTGTTGGGGTTGCGGACGGTCATGTTGACGGCGAGGCTGTAGCTGAGCGCGGAGTTGGAGGCGAGGGAGAACTGGGCGAGGGAGGCGGAGTCGACGGTGGCGGTGATCATGTGGGGGCGGAAGATGAGGTAGAGGACGAGGGCGACGACGCCGACGATGACGAGGAGGGAGATGAGGATGCTGCAGAGGCAGCTGAAGAGGCCGCACGCCAGGCACTTGCACGGGCAGCACAGGCAAGACACCGCGCGGCTCGCCTTCCCCATCCCTGCCGAGAGAGAGAGAGAGAGAGAGAGATTTCTTGGGATTTCTTTTTTTTTTCCCCTTGGCTGGCCTGTGACGACGAACAACTACAAGTGGTGATTTGGGGGTGGGGTGGGGTGGGGTGGGTTTGTGCCGTTCGGCGCGGGTGGTTGGTTATAAAGTAGGGATTGGGAGCGATCGGGTTCGGGTGGACGACGACGACGACGCGGCTGTGTAAGCGCGTGAGTGGGGTTGCGTGGTGGTTTTGCGATGGAAACGGGCAGAAGGCTTGGGTTTGGCCGGGTCGTCGAAGGCGGAGCGTGCCCGTAGTGGTGGTGGGCGACGCGGCACATGAGGGTCCGCCGCCCGCTAACGGAACAGACCGGAGGAGGAGAAGTTGTAGCCGTTGTGGCTTTCTTGACTTGGCCTCCGGGGAAGGTCCAACGCACGCACGACGCACCGCGCTTGCTTCGTTTGACCTCCCCGTTTGGACTTCGAAGGAAAGGGAAGCCAGCGATTCGTTGATTGCTTTCCCTTTCTGCCGCTCTCGCCGTCCCAGGCTACAATCCGCCCCTTTTGGAACCGGAGCTGCAGCTACGATCCAATCCGAGCGGATACAGATGAATACCGTTCATCCCGTATTATATTATATTTTATTTATTAGAATCATAGTTGGACACAGGTAATACCGAATAGGAATGCAGATTATCTCGTCGCGAATACATGTCAAAGCCAAATGCGGATAATCTCGGTCACAGATATGTAGTCGGGTATCACACAAAGACAGAACCCATATATATCGCACGTAAAAAGGATCTATCAACATTATCACATACCTAAAAGACAACTCATTAGGAGTTCAACAAATAAATTTGACTGCAAAATTAAATTCAAAAGTACTTTTTACAAGTTTCTTAGGTTCAAACATATTTGCATAAATAATTTGGAATTATTCTGAGCTCATTTGCTATTTTTTCGTAGCATATTTGGATCTCTTGTATTTTCAAAAAATAAAAAACTAATTTAAAGATTGAAAAAGCCTCGTGAGTTGATTTCCCTCGTCAACCCACTTTAGACAAGTGAGATACTAGTTATATACTCATAGGCCCATGACCTTATGAATTTACAGGATACTATCCGATTAAATTCCCGAATAGTTCTGAATCCCATATATACTTTTGTTTCGAGTCCGATCTCATATCCGACAAGAAAATAGTGTTCACCTCGTTGGACCGTTAGGTTTGTCTAAAGTGCTTTGGCATCAACTCATAAAACGGTATGTACAGTTTCTCGTACTGTTAATGGACCTTAGGGTTATTCTACGTATTGAATAATGTGTACCTATGTGAATGTACAAACTTATCATCTCTATTTTGTACTTATTGGAGGTCAAGATAGAAAATAGCCAAACCCGCATTTGGTATATAAAGAGCTTAAGAGGACACATGAGAGCAAAAAAACTCGGTCATTTCTACCACTAAGAGGGTGCTTGGATTAGAGGTATTTCATTGGAATGTTTTAGGATTTAGTTCAAATTTAAACTAAATCCCAAAACCTCCCAAAAAATTACCACTCATCCAAGCAGGGCCTAACGCTCTCTTTACCTCCTCTATTTGTGCCAGGGTGAAAAAAATAGTACGACATGTTGACCGCGCTAATCCAAACGCATCTGTTCTGACATCTGAATTATCACTTCCGTCCCAGGGGTCTCTCTATGCTTCCATTTCCCCCCCCCCCCCCCCCCCCAGGCAACCTGCCGTTGCAGGTCAAATTGTTGTTCCGCGGCAACGAGCACAAGGATATTTTAGATTTTCCAGTGGCAAATGCATCCTTTGCACATGATCTGGATTCCATTAAATCGTTCATCTTTTGGTTCCTGCCGAGTTACTCGTAGAAATCGCTAGCCTGCTTATTACCATCACGGGAAGTTAGAAAACGGAACAGGGAAAACGAAGCGAACGCGACCTGCTTTTTCTTGTTAGACAACCTCGCTATCGAATAGTCCGGGGTTGCCTAATAGATTGAACTGGAGAACAGAGAGAGAGGGCGAGAGACACAATATGAGGATGAACGAATTTAACCGCTTTTATTATTCGTGTCACAGACAATAGGGTGACCCCCTGCCTCCTATATATAGCGGTTCTGCTTAGAGATAAGGAAGAGTCCATATAGGATACGTCAATCGGTTTCCTAACACTTCTTACTTTGTGTCTAGGGGCTTGAGGTTGTTGAAAGGTCAGCTTCTGCAGCTCTGCTTGCCAATTTTTTTTGTGGCCACGTCGCTCACATGTCATTTTCAATGTTGCACACGCTTTGTGTTTCCGTGGGAAATTTCGTCTCAACTCTGCCGCCGGGTCTTGACAAGCAACAGGAGGAGTCAATTTGTTGCGCGTGACGACCAACGATGTTCCCCGACAGCGGCTTGTTGACTTGATGCACCTGTATACAATTAAATTGATCTTCCTACGGGCTGGGCCTAGAAGCAGACCAAGCACGGCCCACGCTAATTGCGTGTAAGTTGGGCCAAGAAGCATGAGTCCAAGTTCCATCGGTAGCAATGCGAGCCCGATCAGGATTCAGGGCCCAGACGAAACTAGTGGCAAAGATTTCTCATGATCGGAAATCATGTAACCGGAATCCACAGGCGCACAGGATTGATTCATCAGCATGCCCCCACCTGATGCTTTCAGGTCCCTATGATACTATGTGATATATCGTTCCTCTCGCCAAAGTTTTCTGTTGGAATCTTTAGCTAAGTTGGATGCATATCCTGATCATGTAGCCGAATGGCCTCTTACATTATTCGCTGAATCATGTACCCTCGTGTGTTAGGACACCCTAAAATTAATATTGACATATCTATTTCCCCTGTCGACAAGTTGGGCCCTTCTCTTAGAAAAGCAGCCAATCCCGCTTCCTTCTTTCTCCCTTTGGGGGAAACAACAAGCAAGCTAGCTAAAAACTAAAGTCGCCCTTGAATTAATCCACTTTGGAAGAGTACAATATGCACTACCGTTTGGTCACCGTACTCACCGAATACCGAGTAGGACTTTTCTGCTTCGGGCCAGCTCGTTCCAACATCGCTTGCGCGCGCCTCACGCTAATTAACCACTCTTTTCTTCTTCAAAATACGTTTTTTTATCAGCCAAGTTATATCATATCCCTGAATTGATTTTTGTGCTCAATGGAAAATGCTCATAAATAAATACATGATGATCTCAGGAACGGAGCAGGGCAGACAGATGAGTCCAAGTTCCATCCTTGTGGGCACGATCGATATTACCACGCATGCATGGATGGAGCCAAGCCAACTCTAGCTCCTTCTCACACTGTGTCACAGACCGGCGCGCAATTGCATGATAGGACCATGGTGCGTAACCAAACCTAAAAGAAACCTAAAAGATGCAGATCAGTTGACGCGAGCGAAAGGGACTTGCAACAGAAAGTGATTAATTTAATACTCTCTCGTTCAAGTCTGCAAAGGCTTATTTTTTTAACGCTCTTCTCCATAGATACAGAGCGTATACCATATTTTAACATACAATAAGTATGATACTCTCTCTTTACCTCTAAATCCTTATAAATATCTATCTATACTTTAAATTTTCTACATACATACATTGAGTATAGTGATTTGTGATAATAATAAAGGATAATCGATCTAACAATTTTTAATATTTATTTAGCCTATATAGTAAGAAAAAATATACCTTATAATAAAGGATAATCTAACAATTTTTAATATTCATTTGGACGAGGGGAGCACGATCCATACTCTTCTGGTACCCGTCTAGCTAGAAAGATAGTCTATATACGTACGTACGTGTGACGGTGTGAGCCGCCACCTACTATATATACCGCGTAAGACCATCTCCAACCATATTCCCTTCATTTCATTCCCTTCCCTGTTCCCTTCCCCATTCCCATTCCCTTTATTTCCACTCATCTCCAACAGATTCCCTTTAAAGGGAATTGTATAGGGAAAGGAGAGAGAATCCCTTCATAGAGGGAAAGGAGAGAGAATCAGTGAAGGGAATCTTTGAAGGAACTCCGTTGAAATACGAAGGGAATGGGAATCCCTTCGCGAAAGGAATGAGGGAGGGGACGGGAATGGGTTGGAGATGGTCTAAGAGCTAGCCAAGCATGCATGTAGCATTTGGAAGCGAGCATCCACCAACCATGCGTGTTAATCATATATATATATATATATAGCACGCGCGAGCGATCACAAAGTACAAGCTAGGACCTATCATATAGCAGCAGCAGTACCACTACTAGTAGCCATACACTAGCTCCTCCTGCCTGTTAGAAAAGAAGGGCTCTAACAAACCCTGGAATTAAAGCTTGATCGAGTACTGAATTAAGCCAGCACTCGTGTCGTGCCTAGCCCATAAAATTAAAATTAATTGGTTAAAATACAAGGAACCTCACAATTCATCATCCAAGTTTTGAGTCGCGTTACGACCGACTTTGGCTTTCTACGTGGACTCGCGTGATGAGGAATATATACATGCAGAGCTGTGAAAGAAGCATGCATACGTTGGTCAATGATAGTACACTACGTGCCAGGCTACTAGCTGGCTCATCACATGCTGGTTGACGTCCCTTCGAGCTGTGATATTAGATCAAATCATAGGATCGAATGTAATCGATACTTCCGAATCTCAACAATGATCCGATAGTTCTAGATTTAGGTGATTTTAGCAATAAAAACATCCGGATAAAATTTATCAAATCCCTAATTATAATTGGAGAGGGGCCCAAAAGGTCTAGCTAACAAAATGATGCGCACCACGTAGGTATCTGCACAGAAATCGTCGCAGGAGGGCGAAAAGATCATACCGTGAGCGCCCGGCCGGCCGGCTGCGTCAGCGTCACCATGTGTAGCAACGTGCCTGCCCCGGTTTCCACCCAAGCCATTGGTGGTCACTCGCAACTAACAACTCACTATATATATATATATATATATATATATATATATATATATATATATATATATATATATATATATATATATATATATATATAGTAGTAGTAGTAGTAGATTCTCGTTATCAATCTTGATCGTACTCAAATGAACACTTTAAGCTGAAAGCTGATCAGATATTCCAAGAGAAAAGGCCACATATCTCAAGCACAAACTAAGACGAACGTCGTCTCTCCTCCGCAAAAGCAAAAGAAGAAAAAAAAGGCTAGCTAGGAGTAAGAAGAACCAAGGAAAGAAAACACGTACGATGCCTTCTTCGTGCCAATTGGCAAATGCACCTCACAGATGACATATATATCAAGTTAACACGATTATGAAAAGTACAGTTTATATATGCATGAGCTTCTGTTCTGCTATGTTGCACGATCCAATATGTACCAACCTTCACGTTTACTCGATCGATCCCTGGCTATCTTTTCCTAGTTTCCCTTCCACTCCAAGCTAGATTACTCCCAAGTCCCAACAAACCCAAGTCGATCTGTCGAGTCCAGAGCTGAAGCTCCAATATTCATTAATTAATTCTGCTCAAAATAACAACAAGCAAAAGAAGAAGGAGGAGGAGGAGGAGCGAAGAGTACGTAAAAATTAAACGTCCACGGAGCATGCTGCTGCCTGCTGGAACCGGAAATATCCGTCTCCGCCTCCGGTGGTGGCGCCGTAGCTTCCCTTGCCGTCGTTGACGGTGAGGAGCGCTGGGCAGTTGACGCGGAGGTGGTAGTGGCTGGAGATCCAGGTGCCGACCTTCCAGCGTATCCACCCGTCGACACGGATGTCGATGAGGACATACCCGGCGGTCTCGTCCTGCGCGAGCGCGACGGCGAGGTAGGGCGGCAGCTGGACGTTGTCCATGGACTGCAGGTAGGGCGACCAGACGGACTGGTCGTTGTGGTCCTGGTATTGGACGGGGAGCTGCGTGGGCACGGTGATGGCCACGTCCTTGTACTGCCCGTACACGTCCACCTTGTCGTAGTAGACGCCGACGCGATCGTTGTTGTTGCGCGCGGCGACGGTGGCCTGCATGGTGGTGAAGAGGTAGGTGGACGCCGGCGGCGTGACGTTGAGGCAGAACACGGACAGGTCCTGCAGGTAGAAGCTGGGCTTGTGCGGCCGGAGCACGAGCCAGACGACGAGCACGACGAAGAGGATGAGCAGCACCAGCGCGGCGAGCGCGCCGCAGCACTTGCGGTAGAGCTTCTCCCGCTCGCACTCGCACCCCTTGTGCCCGCCGCAGTCCTTCACCGACATCTCCGATCCTCCGTGTGCTTCGGCTACTTGGAACTGTACTCAAGTAGCTAGCTAGTGTGTGGCCGTGGTTTTGATCGATTGAGTTGGCCGTGAAATGTACGTGTGAGAGAGAGGCCGGGCGATCGAGGAGAAAACGGAGGAGGTGAGTGAGCGCCGATCGCGAGGCGGTATATATATCGCACATGTACAGCAACCGCAAAAATCTACAAGACGTTGGTAGTGGAATAGATAATATAATATCTAAGCATACATAAAAGGGTTTTGGTTGCAAATAACTTAATTTTATATAGGTGCTTTGATGATATGGCTATATTCTCTTTCTTTAACTACTGATCATATATTATAAAAGCATCTTGCGTTGTTAATAGTACTTTGCTGATGTTAGTACTCCAATGCTACCAGTAATTTGGATGGGATGATTTAGCTTTGTAATTAGGCCGGCGCAAGAAAGGTTAATGATGGTGGAGCTGGTGGGGCGAGCAGAGCAGTACGTTCCAAAAGCAGCAATGATTGTGGGAGAGAAGAAGAAAAAACAACACCTATGTCTGAAAAGGGTGAGGAGATGGAAGGAAAAGAAGATGCGCCTAGCCTTCCTCCTTTGCTCAACTCATCTCCTCTGGTGCGGTGCAAAATGGGTTTTGATAAGTTCCATCCAGATGTTTTTATTGTTGAAATCATCCAAATCTAGGATCATCGGATCATTGTTGAGATTCGGGAGTATCGATCACATCCAATCTTATGATTTGATCTAACGGCCCGGTGATATCCGGGTGGGGTATCCAACGGTCTAAAATTTGGATGATAGCTAACACAAAAACATCCGGATGATACCTATACACTCCCGTGCAAAATTAGGGAGGCGCCGCGTCAAACTAATTAAGCTCTTCATGCAAATTGGAACCGTGCCGTTTCTACTAGATTCTGGAAGAAAACCAACCAAACGGACTAAAACTCGGAACAATTCTCCTCGGATCGTTTCTTCTTTTTCCACTCTGTGGCTGAATCGATCTCAACCCCGTTCCACTCGATTCACATAATCCTACCTGAAACGTTTCTACTAAGAATCTGGAACCGTTTCTGTTTCTACTAGAATATGGAACCGTAACAAACATGTTAGTTCCAGAGGAGGTTAATTAGTTCTAACTTGTCGGCGTTCAGATCAAATGCGCACGGTCATACTAAGGCCCACAAGTTAGTTGTGCAAGACGAAGTCTATTCGGTTCGTGGTGTCACCAGTTAGCTAGCTAGCAAGCCTCACGCAGCAGCCTTGCTAGTCACCGGCAGGCAGGCAGGTAACAAAGCAAGAGAGAATCGATGGGTACGCAGGACATCGTGATCGAGTCACGTACGTACACTCGGGCTCGGCTACAGTACAGCCGGTCGTTGGCCATAGACGGCATGCATGATTCACTGTGCATGCCTTGCAAGAGTCAGCATATGGACTCGATCGATCGGGAATATTAGGTGAGATGGAGACCAGAGCCATCGATCCGTCTGCGATTTGATCACCCATGCGTCCATGTGCAGCAACACCAGCCAGCTTAATAAATGGAGCAAAGTGCGGTGCGGAGACAATCATGCAGTGGTACTACTACTGACTACTGAGGGGCTAGCTAGGCCGAAGCGAACACGGAATGGAAGCTTCTCCTTCTCCTTCTGCTCCGGCCGTCCAGTCCAGTCCAGTACCACCACGTACGTCGGTCATGTGGTGTTTGTTCGGCTTGGGATCGATCGGCCGGGTAGTGCCATGCCAAAACGAAGGGCCGGCGGCAACGCCAACTAATTTTAATTGGCCACCAGAAGCACCACGTACGGTTGTTGGCAGAGAGGGAGGCCATGGATGCTCCATGCTCCGTCTGTTTGGGAGAGCTCTGGATCTTAGTTTCACTTTAGATCTGAAATTTATAGGTTAAAATAAAGTGAATTAAGTTTATATTTTTATTCTAAAATATAAACAAGATGATCCATCTAAACATTCTTAATATATCCAGCTCCACCAAATACACGAATTTGATGGAGCTAGAGTTCTGTCAAACAACCCCAAAGCTCCCAGCTAGCTACCTCACACGCAAAAAAAACACATGCATGGCATAAACATCGCAATTCCATGTAATAAATCTTTGGCACAATAAACTTCACATTATCCCTCAATTAAACTCCGAGGTTTCAAGGCCTCCGAGCCCGTCCACCTGGGATCTGGCCATTTTTCGAAAAAGCCCCTCGACTTCCTTTAAATCACAGATGGGTCCCTGCAAATTATGGAAAGATCCGTCGCGATTTTTTCTGAGCGCAAGAAAAACTTTTTTAAATCATGTTTGGATCCCTCGCTCATTACTTTACGGAAAAGCCTCCCGTTAAATACAAATTGTGAATAAGCCATTTTCTACTTTTTCGGAATAGCGGTGAGGTCCAAAAATATAACAAATAGGTTGCCGTTTCTTACAACTAGGTCCTTTCTCCGTTTTTCCCGAAAAAAATATTTTCATCAATAGAAATATGTGTACTTTTTTTTCAACTCGACCTCTAATATTTTTCGAGCCTTCAAAAAATTGAAAAATACATCTATGCCTATTTTTCTCCGGAAAAAAAAAACACAAAATCATTTTTCGTTCACATGCGCGGCGTACGCTGCGCTTATTGGCCTAGTATCTACATACGGTCCGAATGCACACAAGCTAGATGTTTTAGGACCATCCAATTCCAACGCCAGTACACAGTATATAGCTTGGAAATAAATAGCTAAGGTACTTGTCACTGGAGAGTCACCTGTGCTGAAATTCACACGGAAAGGGAAAATATTCCTTGCGGTTTCCATGCCCTTCACCAATTAATGGTGAATACTGAATACTGAATAATACCTGGAGCTCGCTGCCAGCCTGCCATAGCATACAGGAGTTAAACCAAGTCATACACATATTAGGGGTACAAAGATATGGACAAATGTACATGGCCATGCCACAAAAGTTTCATGTACAAACTAATCCTAAAAGCAGAAAAATTACGGGCAAAGTAGTAGTATTTGATCTCGACATCTATTGTCCTTGTCTAATGTTCTCTGCAAATCATTATTGTCTAACGCCTATCATCAGTAAAGTATCCGTAGCATACGCAACACAGAGTTAGCATGCTCAACTGAACATGCAATGTCCTAATGGGATAAGCATGACATAAAGTTAATAGACAGGAGGAATTAATCTGATTTTTTTTGTCAGCTGCCACTTTGCTACCCATTTCAAATCGAGTCAATAACCACACAAACAACTTGCGTAGTTGAAGCACCTCTATTGAAAAAATCGGTTCAACCACGGAAAGAAAATAGGCTATGCAGGCTTGTATTTATTTTTTTAGATAATAAAAGATTAAATCTTTCGGTCTCTGCATCAAAAGATGCACATAGTCAATTGTTTATTACAAGATAAGAGCGAAAAAGCTGTCAAAAGGAAATCCCTAACATAATAGTTGTGATAATTCATGACAAACATGGATCATAAAGCCTCAATCCACACAGTCTATTATTAAAACGCCATCTATGGCTGAAAAAGAGATCATTGATCACGATCTCCAATGATCTACAAGCTGACAAAACCTCCTCCTGGTCTCCTGACGCTGCAGCACAGACAACGATCACAACCAGTTGGTGCAAAAATAAATAACATGCAACGGATTAGGAATTTTTTTACTATTAAAAATTACATCATTTCAACATAGCCAAATTGACCAACACAAAGCAGCAGTCCCAACCAAAAAGTGAGCCCTTAATTATTGTTCAAACCCTAATAACCAATTCCCAAACATATTGGTCATACTTCTAGGAGATGGCAGATTAGAAGGCGCCTGTACAATGCACAAAGCAAAAAGGAGCAAAATGACAGTAGAAAAAAGATGCTCTATAGTTTCCTCGTTGTTGCAAAAACAACAAGTTTTGCTACCATTCTAATTTCTTTTAGAAAGTTTGTCTTTGTCAAAACCACCCCACGACGTAAGTACCAAAGAAAAAAAAATATTTTTAATGTCACCTTAGGCTTCCACAATTATCGGTTTGTAACCGGGACATCTCGATGCATTAGGCTATATACATCGATTGAACAGAGAAATTGTCCATTCTGATGGAGAATCGATCGAAAAGTATCCCGTTCAGGTACTAAGAGTGAATCAACAGTTTTTGCAATAAGCTCATGCCAGGTCAGTAAATTATGTCTTGTAACGGCCCAACGAAAATACACATTGAGTGGGACAGAGGACAAGACTTCAACCACTGTAGCATGTTTTTCCGAACAATATTAAAAGGTCGAGGGTATTGTGCACTGAGGGGGTTGTTCCCAAGCCAAACATCCTTCCAAAATCGAATTTGAGACCCATCACGAAGTTGAAAGTGCCCAAATCTAAAGAAATGATATTTGACTTTTATTAGGCCAGCCCAAAAATGAGAGTCCCTTGGCTTTCTTTCTGCATAAGAAAGAGTCTTGTTTCCTAGATACTTTCTTCTAAGGAGAGTTTGCCAGACACCATCATCATTTAGCAACTTTAAAAGCTATTTGCTAATTAAGCAGATAATTTTTACACCAAGATCTTGAATGCCCATACCACCTTGATCCTTGGGTCGGCATAACATATTTCACTTAGCTAACCTATATTTTTTATGGACGTCACTTTGCCAGGAGAATATGGATCTGAAATAGTCCAATCATTTTAAGTACCCCATGAGGTATCTCAAAAAAGGATAACATAAAAAATAGGTAAATTGCTAAGCATGAAATTTAGAAGTACTAAACGACCTCCAGTGGATAAATGCTTGCCCTTCCAACTGCCGAAGCATTTTTCAAATTTTTCTTCTATCCTCTTCCACTTACCGATCCTCAATTTTCTATATGAATTGGTATGCCAAGATATATGAAGGGAAAACTCCCTAACACACAGCCAAATTACTGGGATATTGATCCCAAAATCCTTTGCAGCACCAAAACAAAATAATTTACTTTTGTGAAAAAATTGATTTTGGGACCAGAAAATTTTTCAAATGCACATGGAATTAACTTCATGTTTTTGTCCTTTTCGAAATCATGTTCCATAAATAAGATGGTGTCATTTGCATACCGTAAAATGGATAACCCATCATCCACTAGATGGGGTACCACTAAACCTATTCCCCCCCCCTTTTTGGCACGTTCGAAAATAACAACCAACATATCCATAACGATATTAAATAATATGAGGGATAATGGATCACCCTGGCGGAGTCCTTTTCGAATACAAAAGTATGTGCCAATATCATCATTGACATTGATGCCAACACTGCCCCTTGTAATAAAATTCTCAACCCATGAACACCATTGTGATGAGAATCCTTTCATCTGTAAAGTTGTTGCAAAAAAAATCATTTGACCTTATCATAGGCCTTCTCAAAGTCCAACTTAAAAATTACCCATCTAATTTTTTCTTGTGCATTTCGTGAATTATCTCATGAAGAATAATCACAACATATATTATGTTCCTATCTGACATAAAAGCCATCTGTGTCGAACACACAACATTTTCGGCAACACTTGTGATCCTATTAGTGCCAACTTTAGTAAAAATTTTAAAGCTGACATTCAGGATACAAATTGGTCGGTTGAACATTGACATTAAATAATTCTTAATGACCTCCCATAATACTTGGTAAATTCAGCCGGGAAGCCATCTGGTGCAGGTGCTTTGTTATGTTCCATTTGAAAAATGGCATCCCTCACCTTTTTCTTTGTGAACGCTTGCGTGAGGAGATCATTCTCTAGTGTAGAAACTTGACAGATGTTGTCCCGAAGATTTTCAATCATTGAAAAATGGTTGCTATTCGGGGTTCCAAAAGGACCTGTATAATATTTGGTAATGTAAAAACTAATTCTGCCTTGCAGTCCTATAGGATTTTTTTTAAATAATACTTTTTTAAAAATGAATTGCGGTATTAATACGCGAAAAACAAAAGTTGCAAAAATAACACCTATTCGCCAAATGGTACGGCGAAATAGCTATTTTCGCCAAACAATGTGATGACAAATGCCTAATTACGCAGTTAACAGTTAGACAATAAATTCCACGGGAAACAAAGGTATTATCGCCGAACCGTTTGGCGAAAATAGAGTTGTCGCCATACGGTCCGGCGAAAATAGCTATTGTCGCCATACGGTACGGCGATAATAGCTTCTTTCCCCTAAACTCTGACGGCCGACTGTTAACTATGTAATTAAGCAGTGGTCGCCGCACTGTTTGGCGAAAATAGCTATTTCGCCGTACCGTTTGGCAAATAGTTGTTATTTTTGCAATTTTTATTTTTCACGTATTAATACCGCAATTCATTTTAAAAAAAAGTATTATTTAAAAAAATATATAATCTGAAAGATAAGAGACACATGAAATGGATCAACCTATTCCCTGCATTCGAAAGGTATGGGTCATGATAGCTTGCTGACCCACTCCATTAAACTGCGATAATGCCATGAAACAACTAACAGAAAGCCATCTTTTTCTACCATCTCTGTCTGATATCTACTTTTTGAACATAACAAAACATCAAACATCAGAACTAATAGCTCGATCTGTTGTCAATATATAGATCCAGAAGCGAACAGGTGAATGCAAATTATATCCAGAAACCTACTGAAGGATAGGGATTCTTCTCGACCTCTGGATTAAGCTTTGGATGGCTTAGATAGGTTGCCGATCAACTCGGCAACGTTTAGAGAATGAGTCACAGTTCAACCTAAGCCACCTTAGGCTTCGTCAGACAACGGCGAGAAGATATCTCTAGTTCCTATGGACCAAAGAATAATAGCAATCATCTTTAGGTATAGCGAGGCAGAAAAACGCAAAAAAGTTAGTGGAAACTTTAACCAAGAAGAAAAGGAAGAGCATCAGAGAGTACTGCAGCCACAAAGGCATTGTCAACTTTTTGAGTCTACATATGGATTCTCATCGACAATGTCATCATAAAGGTGTTGATTGATCTCGCGCCCTGATCGGGGGCGCAACCGACCTTTATGGTTGTGGCCCCCTGTTGCACACGCGCTATAAATAGAAGGGACTAGACAGCCCTGAGAACCAACGTTCTCTGTGCACACGTCCCTAACAAACCAGTGAGGAACCGATCTACTCTTGCGTGTGGAGCAACGGGAAGGCTGCACCGTCTCCCTCTCTGCAGAACGGACGACCACGCCGTCTTCTTCCACGAGGCTGTTGCCACCGTCGTCATCTCCTTCCTCTCCGTAAAGCAATGGCTTCCTCAAGCTCTTCAAACCCCGAAGGTATCACTAAGCCCTACTTCTAGGTGTTTAATCTAAGGCATGAAGATCCTTTAGATACAACAATGGTATCAGAGCCATACTAGCAGTGCCTAGATCAACCCTAGTTGAAGATCCCTTCGGGTAATCGCGCATAGCAATTAGAAGGAGAGGTTAATTCCCCATATCAGTAGATTAAACAAAGAATCGGATTAAAAATAGAACCAAAGAATCAGTAGATCAGAGAGAAGAATCAGAGAGAAGGAATCCTCACGTGAACTCCTCAACCCCGAAGCATTAAAAGGAGAGTTGATCCCAAATCCAAAGAACAAATCGGGGGGAGAGATCCATACCGAGCGGGCGGCCACCTCCATGCCTGCGGGCTCCAACTGCCGCGCGTCACGTCCCGCGTGGGAGCGCCACCGTTGGGCTGAGCGCGCGTGCCGCCTTGCGAGCCTGCTCGCCTGCGCGTTGCATGCCCATGTGCACGCCCGGCAGCACGCCAACCTGTCGCCAGTCGCAGGCGCATGCGCATGTGCCTCCGCTGCGCAGCTCGCTCGTGATCCATCCGGCCCGGCGCCACCAGCCTCCGTCGGTGCGCCAAGGCCATGAAGCGGATCTGGGATCCGGTTTTCACGGGAGGAGGTTAGGGTTCTGTTGAACCCTGCAGTTTTTTCGGTAATCCGTAAAAAAGGATCAGACGGCTCAGATGAGGTGCGCCCATGTCTTTTTCTTCATGGGCTGGGCCCGTGACATGTAAGGGGCGCACTGGGTTCTTTTCGGCCCAGAAAGGAATTAGGGATGTTTCTGTTTCTTATTTTTGTTAAGTCTAAGTCTATTTTGCTATGCATGATGAGCTTAAGTACTAAATTAAGTCTCAGATTTCATTGCAAGTTTAAGTTTTCTTTTCTCTGATTAAATTGAAACCAACGTGGATATTTAATTAGAGAAAATAGTAAATGAAAAATAGTTTTATAGTATTTCACATAGTTATGGTAATTTTATTTTTCTGACCAACGTTAAAAATAATTTTGCCATGACCATGTTAAGAATGATAGAAAGTTTTTTGAATAAAGTTTGCTCTATTCTAATACTGCCCAACGGTGTTTTAGAAATAGATCAGTCTTTATTAAAGTTGAGAGCATGTTTAATTGACCAACGTTAATTTATTCATGCCAAAGTTTATAATCTTTTAGTTTACTGATCAAATTCTTGTTTTATTTAATGAAGCTTTTCCAACCAAGATTGCCAATTCCTTGAGTGTCTTCCAAGGGCTTGAAAGGTTGAACGGCAATAATTACTCCTCATGGAGAGAGAATTTGAACTTGGCCATGGCTATGGCTGAAATAGATTATGCCTTGCTTTATCCAAAGCCAGTGGCACCAGTTCTGCGGCATTGGGTCTCTGGAAGTCGCAAATAATCTTTGCGGCGAGTTGTCGTATAGTATTGAGAAGGCAAAGTGGGACAACTCAAATAGAAAGTGCCTCATGGTGATCAAAGGCACCATCATTGAGTCCATAAGGAGCAATCCCGAGAATGTACAGATGCTACTGAGTATCTGAAGAAAATAGAAGAGCAGTTTACTGGATCCACAAAGGCCTATGCAGGCACATTAATCAAGAAACTTGTCAATGACAAGTATGATGGATCTGGGCTGCGTAATGGACCAGGCATTAGAGAGCATATTCTTAAGATGTCTAACATGGCTCACTCTCTCACGTCTTTTGATATGCCTTTAAAGAATGATTTCATAGTCCACCTTATACTGGTTTCATTACCAAAAGAATTTGAGACTTTTGTTGTAAATTACAACATTAGTGAAGAAAAGTGGTCTATTGAAAAGTGCATTGCCATGTGTGTCCAAGAAGAAGAAAGACTAAAGGCACAAAAGGCTGAAGAGCTGAATCTGGTTAAGCATTCTCAGAAGAAAAAGAATTATTTCCAGATTCAGAATAAGCCAAATTTCAAGAAAGGCAACTACCAAAAGGGCAATTATCAGCAGAAAAGGTTCACCAATTTTGAGAAGGGTGAACACTCAAATGGAGGACAGAACTCAAATGGAGGACATGGTTCCAGTGGACTGACCTCCTAGGCCTCCGCCGGAGCACATAGATCCAGACACCTGCAGGCGTTGTCATCAGAAAGGGCACCGCATGAAGGATTGTGTTCTTTTCCTCAAGTGGCTGAACAAAAGAGGTAAAGATCAAGTTACATTCATAGATGAATCCTTGTATATAGATTCACCAACTAGCACTTGGTGGATAGATTGGTGCAACTGCTCATGTTGCTAATTCTATCTGAGGGATTCCATACGAGGAGGATCCTACAAAGAGGAGAAAGAGGAATTAGAGTGGCGAATGGAGTTGAAGGCGATGTGGAAGCCATTGGAGATCTTCCATTAGAGTTGGATGGCGGCTTCATACTCCATTTGCGTGATGTTTTATTAGTGCCTTCTTTAAGAAGGAATTTGATTTCAGTGTCTTGCTTAGATGATGAGAACATTCCGGTGTCATTTTGGGAATGGAAAGTGTGTAGTAAAGTTTAATAATAAAGATGTTGGTCTTGCCATCCGACAAGACAAGCTTTATTTGCTATCCCATTATGATATTGTGAATGACATAAGTACCTCCTCGAATGCGAAAGTATGCAATGTTAATACAAAGCGAAAGAGAATAGAAAGTGAATCGTCATCGAAATTATGGCATTGCCGTTTAGGCCATATTTCGAGGGAGAATTGAACGATTAATTAAAGAAGAAATTGTTCCTCCCTAGACTTTTGAGACACGAGATCATTGCATAGATTGTATTAAAGGCAAGTATGTTAAACAAATAAAGAAAGGCGCCAAGCGTATACAGGAATCTTGGAAATAATCCATACTGAGACATTTGTGGTCCTTTTCTGTAAAGACAAAGTGGATGGTTTTGATTCGTTCATTACATTCATCGATGACTATTCTCATTGTGGCTACATTTATCCTATCAAAGAAAGATCGAAGCATTAGAAAAGTTTAAGATATTTAAAGTGAAATAGAGAATCAACATGATTTAAAGATTAAAGTAGTAAGATCAGACCGTGGAGGTGAATACTACGGTAAACACACCCTTATGGCCAAGTTCCAGGACCTTTGCAAGGTACTGCAGGAAAATGGCATAGTAGCTCGATATTCTATAGGGCGAACCTCAAAGAAATGGAGTAGCTGAAAGGCGAAGTACCTTAATGGATATGGTGAGAAGTATGATAAGTTACTCCACTTTACCGGTTAGTCTATGGATGGAGGCTTTAAAAACCGCTGCCCATATTCTTAATCGGGTACCCGATGAAGTCGGTGCCTAAAACACCGTATGAGTTATGGACTGGGAGGAAGCCTTCACTAAACTATCTACATGTGTGGGGCTGTCAATTTGAGGCAAAAGTATTCAACCCAAACATAGGAAAGTTAGATCCAAAGGCAGGTGAGTTGCCATTTCATTGGCTATCTGAAAGATCAAAGGGTTATCGTTTCTCTTGTCGAGCAGACATACCAAGTTTGTAGAAACTAGACATTTGTGTTTATAGAGGATGATATGATCAGGGGAGCATGGTACCCGAGAAATTAGCCTTGATGAGAAGCGGGTTTGTGCCCTAACTCCTATGATTCAAGAGCCTTTCTTCTCGATACTGTTGTTCTTTGCATCACCTGAGATTCTGACACTGCAGGTGTTTCTCCGAGTTCAACGATCGGTGTGCGGAGGCACTGTTGTGGAGCCCGAGGCCCCTCTTGTTGCTAGTGAGGAGCCCGAGCGACCTCTGTAGAGAGCTGGTGAACACGCTTAAGAACCACTTAGAAGATCACAGAGAAGCAGGAGATCGGCTATTCGGTGATTATGAAGTTTATGTCAGTGAAGACATAGAGATAGAGGGTGATCCCACATCTTATGAGGAAGCGATGAGAAGTCCCAATTCATCGAAGTGGCTTGCTGCCATTCAATATGAAATGAGATCCATGAGTACAAACAAAGTCTTTTATTTAGAAGAAATTCCTAAATGAGCCAAAACAGTATGCTGTATATGGGTCTACAAAAACAATCGTGACTCAAAAGGGAATTTTGAAAGATTTAAAGCTAGACTTGTCGCAAAAGGCTTCACTCAGAGAGAAGGAATAGATTATACCGAAACCTTCTGCTTTGTTTCGACAAAGGATTCTTTTAGAATCATTATGGCACTCGTTGCACATTATGATTTAGAATTACATCAGATGGATGTTAAGACGGCATTCCTAAATGGGGATTTATATGAAAATGTATACATGGCGCAACCCAAAGGTTTTGTCATGGAAGGAAAAGAAAATATGGGATGTCGATTAAAGAAATCCATTTATGGATTAAAACAAGCGTCTAGACAAGTGGTACATTAAGTTTGATGAAACCATAAGAAATTTTGGGTTCAAAGAGAATGAGGAGGACAACTGCATTTATGCAAAGTTTAGTAGAGGGAAGTATATTTTCCTAGTTTTATATGTGGATGATATCCTATTAGCAAGCAGTGATCAGGATGCATTGCTAGAGACAAAGAAGTTCTTGTCCTCAAAGTTTGATATGAAAGATCTTGGTGAAGCATCCTATGTATTAGGAATTGAGATACAGAGATAGAAAAAGAGAGTGCTAGGGTTATCACGAAGGCATACATAGAAAGTGTTTTGAAAAGATATAGTATGCATATGTGTAATGCCACGCTTTGCTCCAATAGTCAAGGGTGATAAGTTTGGAAATTTTCAGGTGTCCAAAGAACAAGTATGAGATCGATCAAATGAAATCAGTACCATATGCTTCAATTGTCGGAAGCATAATGTATGCTCAAATATGTACTCATACGACTTAGCATTTACAACCGGATGCTTGGAAGATATCAGATTAATCCAGGAGTTGATCACTGGAAAGCTGTAAAGAAAGCCTTGCGGTATTTGCAAGGGACAAAGAGCCTCATGCTAACATATAGAAAGTCAAGTGCCCTAGAAATTATGGGCTATGCAGATGCAGATTGGGCAGGGTGTAAAGACACTGGAAAGTCCACATCAGGATATGTGTTCACCCTTGCCGGAGGAGCTATATCATGGAAAAGTATAAAACAATCGATCGTAACGCGTCGACAATGCACGCTGAGTTTGTGGCATGCTATGAGGCAGCAAGGCAGGCAATGTGGTTTAAAAAGTTTGTACCCGGGTTGAGAGTGGTGGACAGCATAGAAAAACCACTCAAATTATACTGCGACAATGAGCCAGCAGTATTTTACTCCCACAACAACAAGTCAAGTGGTGCTGCCAAACACATAGAGATCAAGTTTTATGTTGTGAAGGAGAAAATCCAGGATCAAACAATAGAGCTTGAGCATATAAGCACAAAAGACATGTTAGCGGATCCGCTCACCAAAGGTCTTCCTCCCAACGTGTTTGAGAAGCACGTGGCGGCATGGGTTTAAAGGAAAGACTATGATTCTGGATAATAGGGGTCATTGAAAGCAACCGTCTCCCACAAAGACAAAGTTATTCTGCTTTGAAGTAGATAGGTGTGCTATAGTCATTGAGTTCAGCTTTAAGTAACTTTCTGTTGTGACGCCTTGGTCTTGGTACACTAATCTATGGAGGAGTGGAATGTTAAGTTAAAAGTGTGAGATATAAAAAGTTAATAGATCAAGATATAAAGTTTCAAAGTTGAATTCGAGATCAAGGGGGAGAATGTTGGTTGATCGCGCCCTGATCGGGGGCGCAACCGACCTTTATGGTTGTGGCCCCCTGTTGCACACGCGCTATAAATAGAAAGGACTAGGCGACCACGAGAACCAACGTTCTCTGTGCACACGTCCCTAACAAACCAGTGAGGAACCGATCTACTCTTGCGTGTGGAGCAACGGGAAGGCTGCACCGTCTCCCTCTCTGCAGAACGGACGACCACGCCGTCTTCTTCCACGAGGCTGTTGCCACCGTCGTCATCTCCTTCCTCTCCGTAAAGCAATGGCTTCCTCAAGCTCTTCAAACCCCGAAGGTATCACTAAGCCCTACTTCTAGGTGTTTAATCTAAGGCATGAAGATCCTTTAGATACAACAAAAGGCAATAGAGTAGAATTTTGGGATTAATTTTTTGTACATTAAGCTCCAAGATCTTCACAAATTGTTTATGGAAAGCAGGATCATTATCCAGGAACAAAGATGAAACTATCGCTTCATAAAGTGGGGACCGTACATCTCAATGTATTGAGAGAATCTAACAGAATGATCCTAATCAGAAGGTCGGATATGAAAGACCGGCCATGCATGGTATACACTACAATAAAGATGGCAAATTATGGTTCTTCTACATTGGTCCCAGACAACCTAGTTTGTACTAAAGCTTAAAAAAACTTACTTTACACTAAATAGTTTGGCAAACATTTCATTAATAGCAAAATGAAAGCACGCGAGCTGGAAATTAAAGCAGAAAAGTTTAAGCAGCACAGGTGGAAGAAAAAGTTTTAAAACTGGTGGTTCATGACGATGACATCTGAACATGCAAGGCACTTGTCACTTTGTCAGTACACCGCTACCTTCGACCGACGTGATGAAGGCTCGGACGACGGCTGCCCCTCCCTCCGGGCACGCCAGTCTCCATCCTTGGAAATTAACGAGGGCCCCTCGGGCACTTCTAAGGGTGCAATCCTTATTTTATACTCCCTCCGGTTTGGTAATATCTGTCGTTTGGAACATCGACACGGTCTTTAAAAAACAACTTTGACCGCTAATTTTTATTATAATATATTTATAAAACCCAATAAAATTATAATATTATGAAAGTACTTCTCGAGACAAGTCTACACATATAATTTTCATGTATCCAATTTAAATATTTAAAAATATATCGATAGTCAAAGTTTCGGAAGTTTGACCATCACTATGTCCAAAACGACAGATATTACCAAACCGGAGGGAGTAGGTATTAAATCAGATTACTGATAAATGCTAATGGTATTGGGTCGAGCAGACAGACGGGAGATTGACGAAACCGATGAAAAAATCGCATGCCGGTGAACTCAATTGGAAACTGATGAATTAATACGGAATACTCCGTATATTAGATATGGAAGCTTTTCGACTCGCTCTTTGCCTATCGGTTTCAGGACGACGTGTCGCCCGCTTTGCCTATCGGGTTATACGGCTCAAGTATTTTACCACGCCTCAGCCAGTCGGTCGCGCGTTCGATTCTGGCTCTCGCGCACGCCCGCCTACACGTCGCGTGGGGCCGTTTTTTCCCGGAAAAACTTCGGGAATTTTTTCGGTTCCAGTTTTTTTTCTCGAAAATTACGACGGGAGCTCTGTTAATTTATTAAAAAAGAAGAAAGCCTCCGAAGAGGAGAATACAAAGATTAACAAACTAAGAAGGGAACAAACACAACCCTTGGCCATTGCTACCGAGTTAGCCAACAAGCGCGGCTTACAACCCTTACACCAAGCTGCGACGCCGTCAGCCGCAGCTGAACCACCCTGAGCTCTGGCAGTAACAAGCGCCACAACCCGCAGCTGGGAGCTGTCCCTGCTGCGGGCAAACCATAGCGACCATAGAGATGCTCGAAGAGCTGTTGTGCCTCCTCTAGCTTTGTCACCTTTCCCCCTGACCGTGCGTCAGCCGCAGCTGAACCACCCTGAGCTCTGGCAGTAACAAGCGCCACAACCCGCAGCTGGGAGCTGTCCCTGCTGCGGGCAAACCATAGCGACCATAGAGATGTTCGAAGAGCTGTTGCGCCTCCTCTAGCTTTGTCACCTTTCCCCCTGGCCGTGCACGCCTTTAGAAGATCCCCGAATTCCACCGAACGCGCAACCCTCGCTGGATCTCGCCTCCATCTCCGACAACCTCCCGTCCTCCTCCTGCTCCAACTGCACAGCTCGCCAACGCACTGAACCCCACCGTAGATCGTGGGTCTTGGAGCCATCAACCGGCGGTTTCCCATGCGCCAACCACGGCCGCCACTCTCAGGGCCCGCCGCTGGCTGCGACCGCCTCACCACCAGCGCCGTCCTTGCCTCGTTGTCAGAAGCGGGGAACCTCACCGTGGACGCCACGTACCGTCCTCGGAGAAGAGGAGTCTCACCTTCGCCCTTAGCCCAAAAGCCCCTCCCGTCGCTGGGGAGGGCGGAGCCTTGTCCATCGCCCAACTCGCCCTAGATCCAGCGAGGACCAACGCCCAACTCACCGCACGATCCCATCTCCCCCAAAAGGGGAAACCTTGAGGGAAAATCGCCTTAGATCTAGAAACGTCGCTGCGCCCGAGCAAATCCCGCACCACCGCGTTGCCTCCACTTCGCTGAGGTCGCCGCGTCGTCTTCGCCAGGCCCATGGCAGCGAAGACGGCCGGCCTCCCCCTCCTACCCCCATCGCCGACGAAGAGACCGGGAGGAAGAGCGCCGGGGAAAAATGGAAAAAAGAAATGAAGAGGGAGGTCTCCCGCCGCCGCCGCCGCCGCCGCCGATGAGCCGGATGCCACAAGTGGCGGTGGCGAGGGGGAAGGTGAGTGGGGGGGGGGGTCCTCGGCTGAGAAAGTGGTGTTGCCTCCGTAGTCGCCTAGGGGCGGCTGCGGAGGCCCGCTTCCGCTCCGTCGGTTCCAATTTTTCTAGGAAGAAAAAAAATCTTTTATGACCCTTCCGCTGCAGGGCTCATGGCTGGCTTTGGTATAAATTTGTCAATCAATGAAAACATAACTGAAATTATTGAAATTTCAGTTATAGCTCTGCTTTCCATCGTAGTAATAATAGTAAAGCATTATTGAAATTTCTTTCTATCTCATGTCATTTCAATTTATTTGTTGCTGGTGAAATAACAAAAGCACACAAGTATGTATTATATATATATATATATATATATATATATATATATATATATATATATATATATATATATAATCTAAAAACAAAACATCTCTTAATGTGGTATACCCTAACTATGTTGAACAATAGTAACATTTGGATGTCATTATTTAAAGAAAACATCTAACCGTATATCAAGCGATCGTGAGTTATAACAACTTAGATTAAAAGAAAAATATCCATAACAAGTACAATAAAAAATAACAAAAATTAGAATAAAAAATAAAAAAATAAAAAAAGAATAAAAATACAAGGAAATTAGGGGGAAAAATAAAAATATTGGTTTGATTCGAGAAAAATTCCAGAAATATGCTAATTCGAGGAAAAAAAAGGTAACAAATTTGATTCATAGATATATAAATTATTAACTGTTATGTAATAAAAATTGATGACGGATTTTCTACAATCACTAAGAAAAAATAGAATATGCTAAAAATTATTAAAAAAAACAAATTATTCTAACCCTTTATTTGGTGAACCTCCACGGAATAAAGATTAAGAGTGATACATTGAATGATGTTCGCTCGACTATGCTGATATAAGAAAGTTGACGTGCATTAAAAGAAGAACGGAAAGAAAGAGATAAGCATTGCAATAATGAAATTAAGAGATGACAATATAAATGAAAAATATTATGTTATACTATGTTTACTATCTTATTATGCAAGTATTTGGGGGAAGATAATTTCGGTCACATGTGACAAAGTATTGGAAACAAAGCGAGTATATTATCTCATATAATATATAATATTAAAATATCACAAGTATTTCTGCAACGATTTATTTTTCAAAAAGAAAAATTGCATATACATTACTAAGTCATTTAAACATGCTTTAATGATAATACGCACACTGTGTGCACGGGCCACCTTACTAGTTATTCAAATAAAAAGATGACATGGAGGCATCCGGCTAGAAATCCCTCTGAGTCAGTTGTAGCAAAAAGGAAAAAATAAGAAAAAGTTTGAACTATAACAATATACTCCCTCCGTTAATAAATATAAAGCATATAGTTTAAATGATCATATTTAGAAATATAAGGTTTACATATAGATTTAATAAACCTTTTCTACTATACCTCTATTTATTATCTCTCAACCATATGCATTTATTCATTACCACCTATAGAAAGTATTCTCTCTTATCTTCCAAAATAATTAAGAGTATATAAATCATTTCCTCTTATATATTTTTCAACTTCACCGCAACCTTAAACCAAAGTCAAAACACGACTTATATTATATTTATCAACGGAGTACCAGCAAGCAAGGAATTCATTGCAAATGTAACAGAAGCGCCTATGGGGAGCAGACATACCCGCTGATCATTGTGGCCAAACATGCCGTATTAAGGGTATATTTGTTTGAAGTTAACTTTATCATAACTAACTTGACTTGTTACACTTTTCGTAGCAATAAAATTCAGCTCCCCAGGTGTGGTAAAATTTGGCAAAAAACTAAGTCTATAACACATGGAACATAGGCTAAAAAAGTATGACAAGCCACATTTATAGCAATGAACCAACCACCCGTCTAAAAATCTATAGCACGTCTAAACTTAGTGACAAAGTTAACTTCACACCAAGCAGTCACTAAATTATCCTACTATGCAGAACTGAAATGGGGAGGCACCGATAAATACACAAACAATGGATTGTTGCACACTGCTGGTACTGAATAAGCTAACAATAACAACATACCGAAATAAGCCTAGTACCTACCAGATCAACAAAAACATAACTGATATTGCCACCATACATTCTATACAAATCCTGCACCGCAACAAGGATCGATGCCACAGCAGCAGTTTTGAGTAGCATGAACAACGCAATGCTAACCGGGGCTCCAATTGAAAGAAAACACCGTCACATCCTGTCGGAGGTATGTCACGCAGCGAGAGACACAGCTCTATCAAGCACGCTCTTGTTTCCCTTCAAACAAATTGCCAAGAAGCAGCTCAAGCTGCTCAGGCGTGTGTTTTACGTATTTTCCTGGTGCTTTGCTGTTTTCGATAAGAGGCCTACAGATTAACGAGGCAATTTTGTAAGCATCATGAACGTGAATTGAGAGCCATAACCTGGAAGGGAATGACACCAAGAGAAAAGAAGGATGCTTCATGAGATTAAAAGAGCTAGTAAATTATGTCATTTCAGAGTAGTTCAGGTTGATTAGTAGCATCACCAACAGAGAAAAAAGAGAAGTGTAGTTAACTCACAGTCAATTTAACATATTTTTCCTCTCACTTCATTCTTCTGTTTCCACCCACTAGCACCCTACTATTTCACCACTTTTCCATCATTTGAAAACCCTAAACATTTCACATGCTGCTGCTATTGAATGCAAAAGCAGAGAAGTTACCACAATTTCCTCCCAACCATGACCACGCTACCCTTCCTCAACATAGGATATGCAGGCAGAAACAGCATTAAGATCAAAGGGTCCAGATCACTAGCAGCCAAAATCAGCCAACGTGCATTAGGGTATGCAGCAGACCTGTGCCTGGTGAATGATAGGGTACAAAAACTGCTAAGATTCCAGCGGCTAGGCCTTGCCATGGGCTGCCGTTAGTTCAACCAGCCACGAACTCAAGCTGAAGCAAGGGCCCAAGCCTACCCAGCCCACACTTGGCTAAGTGTCTAAAATACTCCAATCAAAAGGAGAATAGGCCGGGTCTCCTAAACAGCTGCCAAGTGTATCAAGGTCTAGGGATAACTCAATTGACAATTTACAGTGTTATGCTGATAAATAATTCTAGAATTCAGACACAACTAATCGGTAGGTCAATAATGTCTTCACGATTTTTATTACACTGATCATACTGAACAAACTTAAACGAACTTTGGGAACTTTGTGTGTGTGTGTGTGGGTGGGTGGGTGGGGGGTGGCACCAATCTACATTTAAGAAACTGCCACCCAGGGTAAAAACAGGAAACTTTTAAAAAATGATTGTTACGGTTAGTTCATACATTAAATTTCAATGTTTACAAGTAATCAGAATTTGATTACTTGTAAAAACATAAGCACGAAAAACAGGAAACTTTGAAAAATGATTGTTACGGTTAGTTCATACATTAAATTTCAATGTTTACAAGTAATCAGGAGTCAAGGAGACATACCCAAAACGCTTTAGGAAAGATCTGTATGCAGGCAACAGAATTTCAGCAACTGCAAGTCTCAATGACTCACGCAACTCAGTATCTGGAACGGACCAGCCACACTGCTTTTGATAAATCTCTTCAAATAACATATTGAAAGACCTGAATCTGATAGCATCAGAGGGGGGGAAATGATTCAGAAATTCCATAATAGAACGTCATCATAAAAGGCGAGCTCAAATAGTCAGTGTATCTAATTGACCTCTCTTTGACAGCCGTTCTTGAAGCTCCACTGCTATTGCCTCCGTCACTTCCTACTTGACCACTACCCCCTGATGAAGTCAGACCTTGACCAGAGAGGCATTGCAACACCTGCAACATAGGAGCAAATTAAAATAAGGTGATGCACATAAATATCTACTGCTTTAATTTTTCTAAATAATATTATATCATAGTGCACATCCAAAAATCACTTAGAATCCTATCAGCAACAAAAATTAGGGAACAGCAGAACGACTTGTTGCAATAATTAGGTCAATCCCATGATACAAATTGCATCAAGACTAGTAGTTCACAGCCATTAATGTCTGTAGAAGCCTACTATCTGTTCCGGAGTTAGTACCAACATGGGTACTGGATGTTTGAATGTGTTTGGACCAGCATTCATAGTGAAAACATTTATTTCTGAGGTCGAATAAGCCTAAACAAGGCATCAAATGCAAGAGAAATAAACAGTTCTAATCAAATATTTCTAGCAAGTGAACCTTTGACCAAGCAATCCTTCTATACTGATTCGCATTTTGTTGCACAATCCTTCGATGCCTTTGGATCCAGTCATCGCCCAATAAATCCTTGGCTTCTGATCTGGAAGAAAGAAAATAGAGCATTACATTTTACCCACTCACTTATAGTAACTTTGTTTGCTACCCTACTTCACAAAAACACACCTGCGTACAGATTTGACAATATAATGAATGTTATTCATCAAAAATATGTGCATCAAAGCAGGATCCTTGTATTGTTTTGCTTTTGCATCCAAATTATTCTGTAAAGCTTGCATAATACTCATGGTTACAGCTGCCAGCTCAGAACCTGTTCCATCTTCCCTTTTGAACTCCTGGAAGAGTTGTTTTAGAGTTGACTGGTAGCTGCACAAAGATTAGCAAACGGTTATTTTTCCTTTTTGCAAAGCTACTCCAGTTGCAAATTTGTTGAAGCATAATATGGATGGGAAATTACAGGTCAGAACAACATGTTCTGAAGGGGCATTTAATAGGTAAAACATTTGAAATTATGTCAAGAAGACCTTTACAAGAATGGTACAAAACAAATATTCCGGTTCTGTTTACCTATAAATGAGTATGATTTTGTTGTTCTGGTCAGAAAACAGTTGGATAAAAATTAACAATCTGATTCCTGGTGGTTGCAAACAATGCACAGAAAAATAGGAATAGGAGATACGAATTTTACGTGAAAAACCCTTTCGGGAAAAACCACGGACATATAATAGTTAATTAGTTATATCACTATATGAGGAGATGTTTACAATGAAACTTGCTCTTCCAATAGACTACAGGGACATATTTATAGTGGTACATAACGGACTTCGTGTAGGAATAGATTTGAGATAGAGCAAGAAATGAATTCGTATTACACTCAAACTCAACAATTTCCATCTTGAGAAGAACTCATCTCGCAGCCAAAATAAAATGCGAATCTCCTCGAAACAGATTAGCATGAACACCTTGTGCGCTGAAAGTTCATCGGACTAATCTAAACAAGAAAGATTGAAAAAGTCTTATTCAAACACTTCTCATGAAGCCAAATTGAGCAAACCACCAGTAGGTCCAAACACACAACTATCAACAAAGCAGACAAACAAATATGGGTCTTTAGTAGTTCATGACCCCAGTAAAGCCTGAATATGTGCGAATGACCTCCAGATCAAAATGCTCAATCATCAAACTGCATAAGCCAAAACATGAATGAAACACAAAATTCAGTTATCTCCTCAAGTGACATTGATTTTTTCAAGTCTCCTCGATCAAACATAGCCCAGATTAACCCATTGTGTTGAAAACCTGCAACTCCACCTTAGACTATATATGTGTGGATCTTGCCGCAGTAACCCGTACTAGACAACGGATCGTCGAAGAAATCGCCAATGATTAATTCCGTATAGATGCCGCCAATAATAGGCACAACGGCCTGAATAGCAAAGAACACCTCCAAAGAAGGAATACAACGATCGACTGTAACAAAAGATTGTCAACAAAAATGGCGCAGAATGGCTTCTAGACATGATGTTAGGCCGCGAGGGCGATGGTGTTGGCGGAACTGGCGCTGGAACAGTCATCACGTGGATCACGGGTCAACGCTCAGTATGGAGTCGAGTTGTGGAACGGAGTTGAGGCGAATTGAAATCACCAAGTTGAGGCTGATGAATCTCCTAGTATATTCCTTTTGTGCATGTAGCAATGGATGATGGCTTGTAGCAGAATCGCCAGAAATCCTCGATGCAGATGTTGTGCAGACAGCGTGTGATGGCCACGATGATGCCGCGCGACGGCCACCCTTGATGGTCTTGATGACACCACACGGATCGCCACCCCCGGGAATTAGCCTCCTCCCGGCTGCTCAGCTAGGGTTTCAAGCTATGATACCACTTGTTGCAAATAGTACATAGAAAAATAGAAATGGGAGACATGAATTTTACTTGAAAACCCTTTAGGGAAAAACCACTGATGCACAAAGCATGGTTATCAAAGCGTCGTTGAAGCGTCGCTTCAGCGCTAAGGCGGTTGGAGGGGGTTTCACCACAGCCTCGCCTCGCCAGAGTTGTGCATGGCGTCTGCCTTATGCGAAAGGCGTCTATGTGGCGTCGCTTAGTCGTCCTATGCCATAGCGGGGAGGTGCAGGGATTTGGGGTAATAGAGAGCAGGGCCATAGGACTTGCTAGGGATTAATTTTAGTGGAAAGCGAGAAGGGGATGGTTGGGCGACTCAGGAAACCTAGCGCCGCCCACTGTCGCCCATCGCCACATCCCCATCTGCATCGCGCGGGAGCCACGACGCGTTCGCTTGTCCTCCTCTGCGGCCGTGCCACCTCTGCTCCGACGGGGGGCAGGATCCATCGCCCAGCCGCATCGCCTCCTCTGCTCCAGCCGCACTGCTTCTTCTGCCCCACCGCGACTTGATTTGCTGAGAGAGAGGAAAGAGGACAAGAGAAGGCAGTGGTTGGCCGAGGGGAAAAGGAAAGCGGAGGAAAAGGAAAAGAGAGAAAAAGAAAAGGTGAGAAAAAGAAAGAAGGAAAAAAGAAAGGAGGTTTGCTATTCTTAGTTCTTTACTTAATTGTTATCCTATATTGATGTGGTTTGTTGCTTGGGAGAAGAGGAGAGGAGAGACTATCAACAAGGTATGTCACAAATCCGTATTTACTCAATTAATTTGAAATTAGGAATATAAATTATTGTAATGTTTTGCAACATGCTACATGTTGGAACTTGCAATGGGGAGGTGTGCAACATGGCAGAAAATAAATTGGAAGGATGACGGGTGCTACATGGGCTCAAGAACCGGCAATATCAAGGTATGCATGACCTACAAAATTGCTTATTTGTTTGTTGCTATATTAGGTTAGGATATGTGTATGATGTCGCCTCACCGCATGCCTTAAGCGCTTCAGCAGTAAAAAAGTGGTGAGTCGTCACGCCTCACCTTATCGCTTTAATAACCTTGGCACAAAGCTATATTACTATATGATGAGATGTTTACAATGAGACTCTTCTCACCTCTTGCCTTGCTCTATCATATAGACTACAGGGGCATATTTAAATGGGAACATAACGGACTCCGTGTAGGGGCAGATTTGAGATAGAGTAGGAAACGAACTTGTATCACACTCAAACTCAACACCGGTGAATCCATGAATGAAAAGGCTATCCCAAAGCATCAAAATACAACAGCAGCAATTGCTATACACACATCAGCATAACCTGATCGATAAATAAAAAAAAAACGAAAACAAGGCCATATGCCTATTCAGTTACCAAAAAAAAAAGTTAAAGTGCAGGTGCTTGGAGACTTACTCGAATAGAAACTTAACATAGTTAATAACATAGCTCGTCAAAGGATGAACCGTTCCATCAGTATGAATATTCTTTGTTGCATCCTTCTCAACAGCTTCCTCAAAATCACTGAAAGTCTTCTGCGCAGTTTGTGCTAAGCATCTCGTCAAGCTCAGTGCAGATTCGCGCATTTGAGAGCATGATTCTCCAACAAAGATGGTGTCAATCTAGACAATCAATTCAACAAGATGAACCTTTTAGTTCTTTCCATACAAAAATGACTGCAATATATAAAATAAATTTGCGTTCAGTCGGAAGTCTACAATTCTCCACATGACCACATCTCCTACGAGATTTTTCTAGTGAAAACCCATTTTTTTATTTTTTTTTTTAAAAAAAAGACGAAACAAGAAAGTCCGGACTCCAAAGGTCATGTTGATTGTTGAAAATTGGTTTTTGATCAAAGGTGGGCTCAAATACAGATGGCCCAATACTTGACTGATGGAAAATATGGTATCAAACTGTGACATATGACAGCCCCTCATACTTGTATAATCGCAATGAGAAATTGGTATATTTGGCTTAGCATACACAACAACACTTTTTAGTTTTAACAGTTAATCAGCTGAAATGTCATCAAATCCAAGCCGACCAAGCTGTTAAGAAAGGTGCCGCAGGCTTTCTGACAAGCACAAGTTGTGAGACGGTATAAGGGGTCTAGATTTTGGGTCAACCACAAACTGAATTTAACTGTAAGTTCAGCATGCATATGGTGTCGTTATCATTATGCACACAAGAGTGGTCGTTGACCAATAAAACAAGTTGTTGGTAGCTATGGCCTGAATCAGAAACTTACCTCTGTTTGAAGTTCACACATTATCTCGTACATGTCTAGCAGAACAAACAGCTTCTCTGGTGATCTTTTACTCATAGCAATTGCCTCTCCAAAACTGAGTAGAGTAGCCAAACTGTTCTTAGTTATTGCAGCAAAGCACTTATCCCTCAAAGATTGGCTGCATTCAAAAACTTGATCACAAAGCTGACGTTCCCCAGCAAATAGAAGTTTGACCTATTTCAAGCAGAGGTAAATGTCACCAGAGGCATGTTAGCAACTTAGCATACGGTAAATCTGAGGAAAAAAAATACCTACAGCAATTCGCATGAAATGAATCCAATTCCCTATTTTAGACTCTAGTATTTCCCAAGGCATTTTCTGCACTTCATCTTTGCTCAGTTTTTCAACACCCAAGTTCTTCAAAGTTGATTCTAAAGCTGAAGCACGAGCTTCGCTGCACAAAAGAGGATAATATGCTTCAGCAAGTGACTCTCTACACTAGAACTATATCTCATATCTGCGGAGGAAGTTAGCACACAGGCACATGCAAACAAGAAAAAGAAAAGGTTAAAAAAAAGTGTGTGCTTACTGCAGAAGCCAAGTAGTTTACAGGAATTTTCCTGGAAGTATGCGCCGTAAAAACATTTTTAGGTTTATTTTATTTGGCTGGGAGCTGGTATTCCAAACCAGTTTTTGAACACTTGTTCATGGTTTTGACTAAGGCCAAAATAGTTGATAGATGCACTCAAATTGGCAAACATAACAATGCTAATCATAAGTTGCATGCACTAAATCTAGTATTATTTGCTTCTATGTTTAATCCAGAGAAACATGTGTGTCTTCGTCTCATTATTCACGTGAACATGAAAGAAGAACGATAACCAGAAATCTCGATAAAAGAATAATTTCAATTTCAATTTATCCACGTAAGTGATGAGATCATGTGAGTGATGAGAGAGAAAAGTATATTCTGAAAAGAAATATACAGCAATAGAGTATAGCTCCTTGTACCTGTATATTTCTGAACATTGCTGTTGGCATCCAGCTTGAACCAATTGTTGTGCTAATTTAGCAAGCAAAGGAACAAACTTTGGCTCAATAAGAGCAGGAGGACTGTAGAAAGCAGCCTCTGAGTTTTGTTGATGTTCAGAATGTGCGTCAGCTGATGGGTTTTTTGCACCTTCAGTCCGGGATTCAGACGATGGTCGAAGCGTACTTGGAAGGCAATCGAAAAGGCGATCAGGCTCCATAGGTTTGCTGGAAACAATTAGGAGAGTGCACAATGCAAGAGTTAGATGATGTCGAGGAAAAAACAAATTTAAATTGATAATGAGACACAAACCTGCGCTGAAACAGTTGGTTCTGGAATTCACCCTCCATCTTCACGATGGCCTTAGAAAGTAGGGCATTCACATGGCTGAGCACCCCATCACTGCTGCGGTAACTCCTATTTGAGCTAAAGAAACGCTCAATACTTCTCAGCCGATCAACTGCATCTAGAAAACCGTGAAGATTCTCATGTGGCCCCTTCTGTATTTCACGTTCTGCCTGTACACATGACAACAATTGAAGTCACGCCTTGCTCCTGAAAAGCAATCCATCACAACACAAGGAAATAGCTAGTTTTTCTTGAAACTTGCTCAAGGACCTCAAGTTCTCCATTGACAAGAAAATCCACATCCAATCATTATAGTTACCAAATCTAATACAAATTCAAACGGCATCATCCACAAAAAATGATTTACACATTTTGTCACTTGCATAATATGACAGAGGTTTAGTCGACGTTGAGGTGCACTTCAAATCAGCACATTGAACAAACTGATTTTGATTAAAAAAATGGGCTGCTGAACCAAAATCTTTTATGGCTTTTGAAACCGCATCAATTAACGGACTGCTTTTACAAAGTTGGCTACTTGACAGATTTACCACATAGTACAGCATAAGAAAGTCCCAAACTAAGCCCAGTTCAAAGTTCTAACCATACACATGGCCACATGTACACTAAAGTAAAACCCAAACACACAATCACAATCTTCACACCAACATGTTAAGATCTGATTCCTGCCAGGAACATTCCTACGTCAATCATATGCATCAACAAAGGTCAAACATACAGCATATGAGATATCGACCATGGAAGAGGACAGACCATATGTTGGGGTATCACATCAAGCACGTACTCATTCTCCTTACCCACGGAATAAGCTCCTGCTTCAACTAAAACCACCTCCTGCGCTAACCAAACGCAACGGAAGCCTCTGAAATGCATCTGGCAGATACATTTTGACCTCTTGGTGCGAACAAAACGATACCACACCAACTACACTTCCTCACTAGTCGTCTATACTGTTTCGACTACAATCGAGCCACCTGCATCCATGACAGACCACCCAGAAGAAAACAACAAAGATTTGAAGCTCCAGTGAGCAATTGAACCAGGCGATGCATGCTCCAGCACTCCTCAACCATGCCAGATCAAATTTGCAGCCAAATATGCATAAAAAAAACCATCAGAAATGGAAGGGCAAATCAAGAGTAGCAGCCTGGAACTAACATAAACTCAATACCTTCAGATGTAGAAGAGCAAACAGACTGATCACACCAAACTACACGCTCCCTACACTGATGAGCTACAAAGTGAAGCTACAATTCCAACCACGAGCGGATCCGGATACAAGTAGAGCACGTAACAAGCAAGGGAGTTGGGTTTGGAGCAAGCGGCACCTCTCGAGTTCGGTCGAACTGGGTTAGGATCACATCCGCCGAGCGCAGCGTCCGGTCGATGTTTTCGTGGGCCGTCCGCACCGCGTGCGTCCTCACCTGCACGCCCACAGAGACGCCGTCAGAACACCAGTCGAAAGCTAGGCACGCACGAACCCTACGGGAAGCGCGGCTCGGGGGGTTTGTGCACCTGGATTGGGCGCATGGCGGCGTCGAGCGCCGAGAGGCGGCTGTCGAATGAGCCGAGGATGGAGACGACGGCGTCCGTCGCCGACTGGCTCTTCTGCAGCGACTCCCGCAGCAGCGCCGCGCGCTGCGCCAGGCTCTCCATCTCGCGCGCTCACCAAACGCCGCCGCCTCCTCCTGTTGCCGCTCACGCTCCTCCTCCTCCTAGTCGGGAAGAGAGGAATGGATCTGGTATTGGGGGAGGAGGGAGGGACGGGTGGTTTGGTTGAGCAGAGACAGGGTGGATGGAGGGAGACCGGACCCCACGGTGGCTCGCGGAGGAAGCCAAGGCGAGAGAGAAACAAGACGAGCGATTGGCAAGGAAAGTGAGGACAACGGAAACGGCAGCGGAGCAGAAGTCGAACTGTCGCGTGGGCCCGCCGGATGAGGCGGGGTGAGGTCACCCTGCCTGCCCGCCCGCCCTCGAGGCCTCGGCTGCTAGGGATGGCAACGGGTCCGGGTACCTCCGGGTCCAATCTTCGTGGACTCGGACCCGAGACCCGAAGTTTGGATCCGGACCCGGACCCGAAGTTAGTCACGGGTCCAAACTCGGACCCGGACCCGGACAGTAGTGCGGACGAGCAGTGCCGGATCCGAAAATATAATTTTATTTTCATTTGTTCGAGTAGCTAAAGTTTATAGGATTTGATTAAATTTAAGACAAATATTTTCCTTCATTACTCGGATTAAGAAATAGACTACATGCATATAATAACAAAGCAACAATAGATGATATTTGTTATCTACATTTCTATTTTATACAATGGATATTTTCTTGTCGGGTCCGGGTCTAGGTACCCACGGGTCCAAAATGAGACCCGGACCCGGACCCGAACCCGGACCCGAACCCGAAATAACATACCCGTGGGTCCAAATTTGGACCCGGACCCGGACCCATCGGGTCGGGTACCCACGGGTATTTTTGCCATCCCTATCGGCTGCTATGCTACTCAACGCCCAGCCGCACTGCACTGCGAACGGAATATTATAGCATCGTCCGTTCTCACGAACTGTACGTGGTGAGGATCTCTACGCACCACTTGGTGGCAGTGATTCTTCAACTATTTAGTAATTTTAGTCTTCTCGCTTTCAGTTATTTTGAAATGAAACAAACACAGCGGTAAATTGCCCTACGCAAGACGCAAGAAACGAACCTTAATTGCCTTGGTAAATTGCCCTGCATAATTAGCCAGCTTTCACATTAAAACCAATAGCCAGTTCATTTCACAAGACGCAAGACGCATTACATTCATTAGCCAGTTCCCGCCAGGGAACATTTTGAAAAAACTTTCAATAGTGCCAGAAACGAAGCGTCGTACATATCTATCTCTCTACTATATATAAAGTGACAGTTTCTGAATACTTCAGAGACAACACTGTTCAGTCACAAGATATTGTGCTGGTTCTTATACTTCCATCCTTCCACTATTGAAGCGGGAAGACTTCCATTCTTCCATCCGCAGTGTGACCCTGGCGTCTTCCATTCCAGTGTGACCCTGGCGTCTTCCATCCTTCCATCCGCAGCCTTCCATTCTGGCAGACTTCCATCCGCAGCCTTCCATACTCCCTGCATTTCCAGTTGAACGCAAGGTTAGTAGTGCTGGTTCTTATGCTTCATGGTTGGTTCTAATGCTTCATGTGTTTCTTATTTTTAGTCCATGAGTTTTTATCAAAGTTGTCAATATTTACTCCCATCTACATTATTTTTCCTTGCATCATACATTACATTACCTATTTTAAGTACTGGTGCATGCAAATAGGGGACCAGCAGGTGCTTAAATATATGAATGAATAGAATATAGTTCCAAAACATTATATAGAACACACAAATACCAAGAACACACAGGTCAAATGTCCACATTCCAATATTCCATAGCCGATTACTTATGGCAGCATGACACATTCCAATATTCCATAGCCAAAGTGGCATCAAAGAAGTTTAACACATATCATGCAAGAGAACACTTCAGAGACAACACTGTTCAGTCACAAGATATTGTGCATGTTGTCCAAATAGTAGCACCCCAAAAGCATAGTTGAATGAACAACATCTTGAAATGAAAAGCAAAAGGGAAAAAAGAAACATTCTATTCAGTTTTTAGGTCAAATATCCACATGATCTTTCCATTCAGCATTTCAAACTTTAAATGGTCAACGAAGTTACCTGCAGTCTGTCAAATAATGCTGAAAGAACCAAACCTTCTCAGTAGCATCTCAAAGCACCAAAAGGCATCTGCAGTACCAAAGAAATGATGAACCAGCAGAATAAAGAGCATCTTAATATGCAATCTTATCATGCAATGTTATCATGATATCATGCAATCTTTCACTTGCCTGAAATTATTCACTTGCCTGAAATTATTCATGCAATCTTATCATGATATGATCTTATCGAGACAAAATGGGTCATCTTATCATGCAATCTTTCACTTGCCTGAAATTATTATGGTTAATCATACAGCTGTCATACACATGAACCAGATATAAAGATGGACTGAAAATGTAATGTTCCATTGAAAGTAGATCACTCATACCTATTTAGATACATCAAAAGCAAACAATTGTATCACAAAAAAATGTAATGTTCCATTGAAATATGCAAACCTTGACAATATCCAGTGGAAGGATCAACCCATTCATAACTTGATACATAACTATTTAGATACAAAAAGATGCAATGATGTCTTATCCTATTTAGATACATAACTATTTAGATACCTGCATATTTGAAAGTAAATAATTGTAGCATGATTTTCACTTTCTTGCCATTAAAGCCGATGTTTTTATTCAAAGCATGCGTACGTACGTATCATTCAGGGCAACTGATTCCGCCGCCACTTCATGCCAACCCCATCAGTTAAATAGCATCTGAAACACAATATATGCAGATTTTTTTAACAATATGCAGGTAAATAATTTTTTGTAACTCGCACAGTTTGTGTTTTCACTTAATATATGCAGTGCCATTTCAATAGCATCTAAAACAATAACTAGGGAGCTTTTATGCTGGTAATATACCTGCATATTTGAAGAAAAATGACGAAAGTATGCCCTGTGCAGCATTGTTGCAAATAAGAAACATTGTGGCCTTTGAATGCCCTTCCAGAATGTGAAAGCTACTAGGTCCTGAAAAATTTACACAATAGCCGGTTACTTATGGAAGCATGACACATTCCAATATTCCATAGCCAAAGTGGCATCAAAGAAGTTTAACACATATCATGCAAGAGAACACTTTAGAGACAACACTATTCAGTCACAAGATATTATGCATGTTGTCCAAATAGTAGCACCCCAAAAGCATAGTTGAATGAACAACATCTTGAAATGAAAAAGCAAAAGGAAAAAAAGAAACATTCTATTCAGTTTTTAGAAATTTTATATTTAAATATTCAAGGTTTTAAATTTGATCTTTATTAAAATGGTAAGCAAATCGAGTGTAAAGATATATTATATAGTGATCAGCCACAAAAAATTACTTAAACAAACCAAGATATTGTGCAGAACAACTAATATTCAAAGAATAAATTGACATGGGACAACAACTATCTATTCAAAATCCCAAGCTCATATGGGACAACTGAAAGGACCGGGATGTCGGCCTAGAGGGAGGGTGAATAGGCGATTACAAAATTATACCCAATTTAAATTAATCTATCAGAGATAATGCGGAAGCAATTGGGATAATTAAGTTTTGCAATTTAAACAATTCAGCCCGAGACAGGTAACCCGGACACTCCGGATATATTATCCGGATACTCCGGTATATCCAGATACTCCGGATTAATGTACCGGATAGTCCGGGTTGACTGGTTCGGCCAGAACAGAGAATGAGCAATAAATTTAAGAGCTTCTTTGATTCTAGTGATACAAATTACTCTACTACAATGAATCAAGTATATAAGCAAGAATAGATGCAGTAGATACAATCTAATTGATCTAATCACAAAAATCGAAAGCAAATTAAGTGGATGAGCAAAAGAGGAAACCGAAGTAAGGAAGGAGACACGAAGATTTTATCCCGAAGTTCGGATCCTTGAGGGGATCCTACGTCTCCGTTGAGGCGGCTCGGTCACACTTGAGCCGGGGTCTCTTTCAACCCTCTTCCTCCTGGTGTTGCACAATGCACTCGCCGGTTTTCACTTCTTTGATTCCTTTCCTTGCGGAGGCGGAATCGGCCTTCACAAACTTTCGGTGGCCTTCCACACAAAGCTTGGAAGCTCACCGGCAACTCCTAGCCGACTAGGAGACCTCAACCTCCAAGAGCAACAAATGCTCCCGAAGAACTCACTTAGAGTCCACCTCAAGTGCTCAACACACTAATCACACTCAATCCGATCACTACCCACTCTCACACCCAAACCTTCACTCAAAAGGGATCACTAAGATCTAGGGTTAGAGGGGCTTTTGGGAGCTCAAGATCACTAAGAATACACCTCAAAGCACCAAGAAAACCAGCTCCACTCCTCAAATCAATCCTCAATCCAAACACCTCTCTCCACTACACAACTCTTCACAAAAGGGGGTCACTAAGATCTAAGGAGTAGGGAGGAGTATTGGGGGCTCAAACACTCACAAAGAACACCTCTAATACCCAGCAAAACATCCCCCAACGGCTCCCTTGAAGTGGGCAAGAAGGGGGCTTTAAACAGAGGAACCCCAAAAACTAGCCGTTTGGACCGAACTGGGCAACCCGGAGACTCCGGATATTTAACCCGGACACTCCGGATCATCCGGATACTCCGGATATTTAATCCGGATACTCCGGATCTCCCAGGCAGCACGCAGCAGCCGGACGAAAACAGGCATAACTTTTGATCCCGGACTCCGATTTCGACGAATTCGGACTTTTCGGAAAGCTAAGAACGAGGGCTACACGACTAACAAGGTCTCACTACCCAAATCCCAAAGGATAAAAATTGACATCACAAGGAATCCAAGAGAGACCTACAACCCTCACTTTCCGGCACCACCAACACTTCTAACCCTCACACCAACCCACCTACACCTAGGTGAACAAAGTGTGACTTGGGTTTCTCAACCTTAGACAAGGATAGACCACTTTGAGCACTTGAGACTTGTCTAAGTGATTTCAACGATTGCATCCCTCTTAATAGTACGGCAATCCTTAGACTCAAATTTAAACACAAAAATCTAAGTCTTACACTAAGCTTACATGCCGACTTCTTGGATGCACGGTGCATGATGACGCTTCCACAAAAATTGATGACGCCCTTCGTCTTGTCAACCTCGACGCGATTCACCTTATGAGACTCTCGTCCTCTCCGACCTTGATCTGGATCATCACCAAGACGATCCTCACGCCAAGTCGTTCTTGACTTAGTCCTCAGCTCTTGGTGACACCGCCGTCTTATTTGACTTTGACTCGCTTGTCATCCTTCAAACCACTTGGTCATCATACACACAGCTTTGGGACCTAATTCTTATCAAAGCACTCAGCAAACACATTAGTCCCACAAGCTCAAAAGATATGAATTAGAATTAAATGAGTGAGATGAAATTCAACAAGTGTTTCATATAAATAGGCATGATATCAACGGAAACACTTGACATAAGAAATGTTCTCTACTAAGTGCATTATGATGAATATATGATTGATCTAACTGCACTAGAGAGATAATTGCCAATATGAAGAATCACTTAAATCATGGCAAGGACCACAGACTTTGCTTAAATGAAGCACATGATAGAATATACACGAATTACACATGTGCAAACAATATTTGGAATGAGAGTAAATAATGTGATCCAATTCTAGATTAAACTTCACTAAGAGAGGTGCATTAGAAGATACACAACTAAGACATGTATGCACCAAGTCAATATGAAGCAATGAAGTTTAACTCTAGTTAACACAAGCATATTAAAACAAAGCACATAATGAACTCAAATGAATATATATATGCACAAGCAATTATGACATGAATCAATGTGCACACATGAAATCAACAAGTTACTTAGAGTTCAATATGCATTTGCTAAAGAGGAATGCAATGACAAATATGGAAGGAATACCGAGATTGCATACCTCATTTTTGCTTAACCATCTCAATTGATTTTCCTCTAAAATAGATGAGACTAATATTCAACTAGGCAATAAACATGTTAGTCTCATAACAATATAAACATATTAGAGGTTTGTCTTTTGTTAAGCATTAAGTTAAGCATTTGTACAATTACATTGATTGACATTACATGCGTTTGTCATTAATCGTTTATCATTAATCACCAAAACAGCATAAGTGCTTAGATGCACTTTCAACAACCACCAGTATTCAAAGAGTACAATCGACAAGACAGCATAGTAGTGCTGGTTCTTATGCTTCATGGTTGGTTCTTATGCCTCATGTGTTTCTTATTCTTATGCTTAGTAGTAATGCATCAAAACAAGGCACAAGGACAGACCATTTAGATTCAAGAGGAAGCAGTTCCCTATCAGCCTCAGTTTCGCAATGACAATCAACAAGGCACAAGGACAGACCATCCCGAATGTCGGTGTCTACCTCCCTGAACCGGTTTTCTCTCATGGGCAATTGTATGTTGCGCTATCTAGAGCCACCGCTAGAAGCAATGTCAAGATACTTGCCGTCGCTGACAAGGAGAAGGATAAGGGTCGAAAGTCTAAAAATACTAATGGAAACCTCACAAAAAACATTGTCTACAAAGAAGTACTCACATCATAGACAAGGTTTTGATTGAAATCATATTCAAGTCGTGTTACAATGTAACTGTTTATTTTAAGATCTTCCGAGACGTATACCAAGAATATCATTTGTAAGTATGTTCTAATCGGGAGAAACCATAGAAACTTTTGCAATCGGGAGAAATAGAAGGGGCCCTTGTGCATGCGGGTATTCAGTGGGTATTGTTCAATGCTTGGAATCTCTCTGACAATGAGATTGAGAAGATTCATGATCGTTTTCTGTGTGCTCTTGTGGCTTTATTATTCACTACTAACATCAAAGATTGTATTTCAAGAGAATCTAACGCACTTGTAATCGAGAAAGATAGATGTTTGATCTTGTGAAATAATTTTTTTTATTTTTTAATCTTTATTTTTCGTTATCAATTTTGTTTTTTGTAGCAACGCACGGGCATGTAACTAGTTTTAGTTAAAGATTAGTTCAATTTTTTTAAAAAAATCATCTAACAGAGCAGCATATAAATACATAATGTATCAAAGCACAATACAAATATAATAATAAGGTTTTGCAATAATTCGAAGAATATTACCATACTACTTCTTTTTGTCGGGCTTACGCCTTCTAATAGCCAAGAAAGTCTCGATTATATCATCATCATCCACTTTAGAGAACATATCTCGTACAATAAAGGTGACTAGACAATCATCCAAAAGACTATCCCCCATACTATTTCTTAATTTATTCTTAACAAACTTCATTGCAGACAATGCCCTTTTAACATTTGCTATCGTCACCGGTAGAAGCAATACCAATTTGATAAGTAAGTACATCAAATCATGAACATTATGCCTCTTTGTTTCAACAAGCTTACTTGAGAGTTCAACTAGACTTTTTAAGTCTTTAAAGGTATCCTTTTTTCTCATGTCATCAATATAGTTGTCAAATTGCATTTCAAATCGTAACAAATCGATGCTTGAAATATCATTGGAATAAAACTCAGCAAGTCTATGTACCTTATGTACATCAAAAGAAGCAAATAAGTCGACGGGATTAAGAGCCGACATTAGGGATGAAAACGGTACGAAAACGGTCGGTAAATGACTGTTCCGTTTCCGTTTCCACATTTTTTACCGGCAATAGAAACGAAATCGGAAACCCCAAAAACGGATACGGAAACGGATAGTGACGAAAACGAATGCGGAACGGAACGGATACGGATACAGAAACGAAAGCGAAAAATTCCACAAGAACATAGTAGAGAATCACAATATACATGATCACAAAAACAATGTAGCACATTCCACCTCCAAGGTGGACACAAGAATAGTATTATGTTCAATGGTATCACTAGAAAATTTTTCTCAAGTTTGTCAGCTGAAAGCACGTTATTTGTCTCCCATATCAGACCATCATGTCCTCATCCATATAATTATCATAGATATCCTCTTGCTCCACCAACTACAAATGTTTAACACCCTAAAATTTATATATTATTGTTCGATGTTTATTTATGATTTTCTAAAATTTATTTTGGATTTTCTGGAGTTTATAAATACCATTTTGCTATTTTTATATTTATAAAATTAATTTATTTATAAAAAATAGAAACAAAATGATGCTGAAAATAATTTTTTCTAGGTTCAAAATATTCCAAAGTATTTTTGAGATGTTTTTGGAATTTTTGAACTCTATTTAATATTTTTTATAAAACCATTTGTATTCATGAAATTATTTTAATTCGAAAATATAAACTCTCCTTTCTCATTTTTGGGCCAAGCCCATTTTTCTTTTCGGCCCATTTCCATTTTTAGTTTTCGGTTTCACTTATACGGAATTTCCATTTCCGTTTCTGTTTTCGCCGGAATTGGTTTTCCCGTTTCCGTTTCCGTTCTTCTTCGAAACGGTCGGAAACTTTTCGTTCCATTTTCACCCCTAGCCGACATACAAGAAAGCAACTCCATATTAACCTCATCAAATATATTATCAAGCTCTTGACTAATTTTATCAATTACCCTAATATACACTTCTCTTCTAAAGTGATCATCATTTGTTTGATTTCGAGCAAATCGTGTTAATCTTCTATAAGGCACATAATTACCTTCCATTGCAGGAACTTTGACACAGTGGGTCAGGGATTACAATGGGCCGCGGGGCATTGGTTGGGTCATGGCCCAACCGTGCCAACCGCTGGCTCCACCCAGCGCGAATGTACTTTAGTAATCAGTGGTAGAATTAGAGGGGTGCCTAATACGCTCTGATACCCTCAGAATTTGATAACACTACTCCCAAATGGCTAGGAAAGTGGTGTAGGCGTGGCACAGGCGGGCGACTCAAACGGCTCGCGCCACGACGCGTGCCAAGGAACTGAGGAGGGCGAGGGTGAGGGCGGTGTCGTTGTAGTGAATGCTGGACATGGCTGGGGACTCGATGGAGTTCGTTGAGCCCGTCGACATTGACGCGCGCGTGCCTCATTTCTGCTTCCGCTGCCTCGGCCAGTTGATCGCTACGCGCACTCGGCGTCGCGATGGCTTCATATGTGGGGGTGTGGAGGAGGCAGAGGAGGAACTCTGCGTGGCTCGTGAACTCGATGGGTTGCCGAGTCATTGTTGGGGTTAGGGCATGTGATGTGTTGCGGGGAGGAGGACATGTGACAGGACTTGCTGGTTGAAGAAGAAGAATAGGGTAGTTGGTAGTCAAATTGAACGCTTCGGCGATTTCATTTAAGAGACATCAAGGGTAGAGATCAAGGAGGAGAGCCAGTAAATGAGATCCAATGGTCAAATAAAAAGCTACTGTGATTACCGGAAACCTTGTTACTGTAAATTATTTTCATTTAGAGGTGGTTAAACTGGTCAGGTGTGACTTTACTGATGTTTTCCTTTTACTTGTTACTGTTCTTCCATATCGATGTAAAACTGAGAGGCTTTAAGCCCAAATGAGATGGAAAATGGAAAAAGGAGAAGATTCCGCATATTCTAGTGTTATTCTTTAGTTTGTTAGAACTCTAGCTTTCCTCTTCTTTGATGATTTCGAGGTATTGCTCCCTGAAGTTTGTTGAGCTTTATTTAGGGCCTTGACAACAGGTGGATGATGGCTGCGCAGATGCTGCCTTTAAAAGTGTGCGCGTGTGTGCGGTTTGGGCGAGGCGGCAACACGGCGTGGTAGGCAAAGTGTGGGCTGGGCGAGCGGCGTGGCAAGCAGTTAGGGCCTCGGGCGAGCGCGAGGCAAGTGGATCGGGCAGGCTACCGCTGGGTTTGATAGAAGGAAGACGCCATTGATGCTAAACGGTGTTTAGGGGGGTAATCGGCTCGGATCTAGTTGGATATCGCTCTTTTCGTATCCTAAATCATTTTTTTATTGGATGTGGATAGTACCGGATACGAATACGACGTGGATAATATCAATCCTGGATTCGAAGCGAATACGGAACGGAATCGATACGGTACTGAATATTTTTTTTTGTTGAATATTGCGCGAGAATAGATACCTCATATATAATGATTAATCAACCGTATGAGTTTGAATACACCAGATCATGAAGTACAAATAGGATATCATGGTCCATGAAAGCTCAACATCATCAATATGGTGCTGAGTAATGCAATGTTACATTGATTAGCTGGACCTGGTTCCCAAAGAGCCACTGGCACTGGCCACCGAACCCGAATGTCCATAGCAATGGACTAATGGGCCAAACCATCAAAATGGGCGAAGCAATGGACTAATGGGCCAAACCACTGAACAGTCGATTCGGATATTCAATTTTTTTTCAAAAATATTCGAAAACCATCTTGGAATATCAAGATCCAACGAATAGTAATCTCACGAATTTCAATCCAAATTCGAAAAAAAATTATCCGAATCTGACAACTATCCAAATTTGATCCAAATACATCCAGCTGGTCGATCGAAAACTATCCGAACCTATTGCACCTCTAGCGGTGACGAAGGGGAAGAGGGGTCATGTTTGAGAAAGAGAGAGAAAGGGGATGGGGGATAAGAGACGGTGGTGGTTAGGTCTAACAAAGGGGTTCGGGCTAAGAGAGTGAGATAGGGTCGATTCTAATTCTGTTTTTTATATGTAGGATGGGGTTCTACTTAATAGAGAGATCCATTTTAAACATAAAGCCAAAAAGGCTGAGGTTTTGGGGGCGTTTAGGTGGGATATTTTAGTGCATATAATTTTTGCAAGCTGTGAATACCATTACATGGTTTGCTAGATGTATCTATGTTTAATTTAATTTCACGTATGATTGTATACCTCATTCTGGAAAATGAGAAGAAAACACAGGAGATTTGTTTTCGCAGTTCCAAACATAAGATTGAATCCCATTCTTCTCACTGCCTCCATTTCTTTCTTGTTTTTTCTACCTAAAAATGAACGCATTGTGTCTGCTATCCCATAGCTCACAGGCCATATAGGGACAGGGATCACATGCAGTTGCTATTGTAACTACAACTTAAGCAATTGCGTGCGAACCGTTGGATCGAAAAGCGACGTTTCAGATCGATCCGAAGTACTGCAGCGAAAATACTGTAGCAAACATATTTGAATGATCTCGGTCGTTCAATTGCTTGATTGAACGGCTCACACCTGTAGAGACTGCTTAAGTTACAGTCCTCAAAAAGACTGCAAATTATCCCTTTCCGCCATAGAGATGTTTGTTCATATACTAGCAAATGTAACAAGAATCTCAGTAGCTTGCTTGAAATAACTGTTCTGTAGTTATTCGCAAATGAGAAACCATGGGCGGAATGCATTTTTCTACAAGCACAGATTGTAGTCCCATGTGGTATGCAAATTTGCTAGTCTAAAAAAGTTTTGCTAAATTAAGGAATGCAAAAGCCAAACAAAACGTTATATTTAGATCCAGAGCTTGCTATGGCAGGTTGATGTTTTTGGATTGCATTGGTTTCAATACTAGAAAGAGAATTAACTTCAATTAATTGAATGCCACCAAAACAAAACATAAAAGAATACCTGCATACAGGGCAAAACCTACATGCTAATATAAGTTTAAATAGTTCACCTTTTTCTTTGTGAGAGGAAATAATTCATCATCCGGTTCTTCGTATGAATTGTCCTCCACTATGTATCAACTATCCAACTGTCATGAAGATATCAATGATGATTCAACGTACACGTTTTTTTTTTTCTATTAAGATCTAAAATTAAAAATACCAGCTCAAACATACGGCAAGGACAGGAAAAGATGAGGACGATATTGAGACTTCTCGTATCCATCGATCATGCTAGATTGCTTGGTAGCACAGCGTAGAAAAGAGCTTCCATTCCTTTTTTCTGAAAAGCCAAGAGGTTTAATTTCTCGCCAGGAATAAATAAGGCATATCATCATTCCGTGACTCAACAAATGCATATTAATTAATCTTGAAACCGTTGGAGGAGCAGGTCAGAGATGCCGGAGATTCTGTTTATAATTGTGTCATCAGGCTGCTAATGGCACACACTGACGACGCAGTCATGTGTACAGCAAGTTCCTTTTTTTTAGAAAAAAAGAAGGAGAGAAGATGGAGCAGGAGGAAATTCTCAAACAAAAAAAACAAGTTGCCCTTTTCCTCTAACAACGAAAGACAAGCAGCAGCCACCCGTTGTTTTGGACCGTACCGTTGGGTTGGGTGAGCAGACATGCCTCTAGACTCTTGAGGTGAAGAGTTTCCATTGGAGGCCGAACTAAGGGCGCCGTATGCCCAGTCACTCCCAAAATTTGCCCTCGAGCCGTCAGGCAAGCGGATTGAGCCATTGGATGAGCGGCACGGCAAGCAGCTCGTGCCGTCGGGTGAGCGGAGCGGCAAGCCGCTCAGGCGAGCAGTGGTGTGGCACAAGCACACCCATTAGGTAGTTTCTAGTTCCGTCACTGGTTTCCATATCTTTCCCCTGGAAGAAGTAAACAACCGGAGGATGGGTGAAGAGCGAGGTTGAGACAGGTTTGATCCAATAGTACTCTCATGGTGTGTACTCATCAGCTTTGATCTATGTGAAAGAGAGAGAAAAATAGAGATAAGAGAGATAGCTCTTATTCAGAGCAATTACAATAGCAAAGTCCACTACTTACTCTATCTCTCATACATGTCATCTAGAGTAAGCAAGAAGCCAGCTTATACAATAACTATCTCTAAAGGTTGTCTCTAGATGATGTACAATAATTATCTCTTCTCTTATACATATGATAAAGCTGGCATGTAGAGATTAATAGTAAGCTGGCGTGGCTTTATTTTACTTGCTCTTAGAGCATGTACAATAGTATATCTTTAAAAGTTGTCTATAAATATTCTAACTCACCTAAAGACAACACTAGAGACAACAGCTCCTGTAGTTTGTCTCTAAAGTCATTCATCTAACTATTTATATAATTTTTTATCACATTGTTTCCCATACACTCTATCACTTTTTTGCATTGATTTACGTGATCAAGTTATCTCTTCCATAAGAGATAGCATATTCTTTCGTCAGCTCCTCTCTCTTTCATATAGGATTTATTAATATTATATTGCTAAGAGACAACTGAAGTGTCACTATTGAAGATGCCCTTAGAGCAAGTACAGTAGTAAAGCCCACTACTTACTCTAACTCTCATCCATGTCATTTAGAGTAAGTTGTTTCTAGATATTGTGCAATAAATATATCTTCTCTCTTGTACATAAATAGTTTACCTATACTCTCGTGCAAAGCTATCTCTTATTTAAGAGCCAGCTCCCTTTCTCTCTTCTTTTCTCACCTTTCACATAGACCAAAACTGATATGTACAGACGAAGAGACTTATTGTACATACCCTTAGTAGACAGCTTTACATGGGAGTACAGATAGATTATGTATGTACAAGAGATGAGAGATAATTATTACACAATATCTAGAGACTTTTTAGATACAGTTATTGTACAAATTGGCATTAGCGGGTTTTGCTATTGTACTTACTCTAACACAGGGGTCGATACGCGATACAGTAATTTCGATTTTATGTTCGGCAGCGGTTACTACCGGGATGCATTGCTGCCGATGAAGCAAATACCCAAGGTTCAAAATTTCATGTTGGTAGAAATCTCGGGGTGGCCGAAATCCAAAATTTCATCAAGATATCAAAATTTCAAATAAAATTTGGACGAAATCCAAAATCCAAATTTCAAATCCGATTTCTTTTCAACCAGGAAATTCGAGATTTCGGTCGAATTCACCGAGATTTCGGTTAACTTGTTTTGACCGAAGAATAGTAAAAAAAACATGTCATTTTTTTGTGTGAATGGTCTTGACTTAAATCCAATCAAATCAGTCTAAGAAAAATAAAAAACCATTAAAAAAACATCGAGATTTCGGCTGAAATCACCAAGATCGCGCCGAGATGGCAAGATTTCGATGGATATTGTAGTATTTTGAATTTTTTTTATCTGATTGAGATTGATGATCTCAAGAGGATTCAAAATTACGATCAAGATTTTTGAATTCTAAAAATCAATTTCGCATGATCATAGCGGACTTATGAGGTGAATATGCGAGCCGATAGCACACGTCTTCATGAAGCGTGGGTATCAGGGCGGATCTACATTGATTTGCTGGGTCGAGCGACACGGACATGCTCTAGAAAAACAGCTACCGGTGAAAAGTGGAGACGATTTCATCATATACGATAGGAGTAAAACCTTCTTCTGCGTATACCACTTGGATATATATTAGAAACAAATTGCCATACATTAGGCGTCTCTCTCTCTCTAAATAACAAACGAGAACAAAGTAAGAGAATTCCAGAAATGTTGCCCAACCTATGGAGTCGTCCAAGGCTAGAAGCACCCAGGAAACAAGGATAAGAAAAGAAAATTTCTGACTAGCAGCGTAGCACTGGACGGCCGTTGTTTGCAAGCCGAGCCGAACGAACAGCTAGGCCGCCGCCGCCGCCGCCGATTCTTCCTTGCTTGCTCCTACTCGTAAAAATCCCTCCGCACTGCACAAACCCCACACGCAACCATCGCATCCTACCCAATCCCAATTCCTCTTCTTTACAATTTCTTCTAATTAACAGCTAAGAAACGGGCATCACCCCAACAAACGTCGGCATGCGGCCGGGACTTGCAGGCGGCGGCGAGGGGGACTTCTTGGTTGGGCGCTCAATTGGGCCCAACGGCGAGCGGAAGGCGACCGTGACCATGTCGCGCACGCACCAGTGGAAGGACGGCTCGCGCATGGCCGCGGCCGCCACCTCGCACTCGGGGCAGAAGGAGGGCGTCCACAGCCGAGAGGAGGGAGGCGGGGACCAGAGAGGCGGGTCCTCGCGCTCCGGCGTGAGCGGGGCGTAAAAATCCGCCGCCGCCGTGCGCATGAGGTACAACTCGCGCTGCCGCTGCAGCTCGCTCAGCTGCGCCTCGTAGTCCCAGGCCCCGAACATCACCGGTGCGGGGGACGCGGCCAGGGAGGCCAGATCCGTCGGGGGAAGGCGCTTCAGGATGGTCCTCTCCGGCGGCGGCGCAAAGGGCGCGGCGGCGTTCGCGGCCGCTGCCGCTGCCGCCGCCTTCTTCTCGCGGCGTTCGCGGCCGCCCCGGCGCTCGCGGCGGGATCGGCGGAGGACGGCGAGGACGTAGCAGCCGGAGCCCTCGCGTGCGACGGCGGCGGCGAGGTCGGTCCCCTCATCATCGAGCGGCACGCGGCGCGCGCGGCGCGGACGTGCGAGAAACGCCGAGATCTGCTGCGGCGCGACGCCCAGGCGGTCGGCGACGATTGCCTGCAACTTGCGGACGCCTAGCGAGGGCTGGACGGTGACCGTGCCCAGGTCGACGCGCTGGTCGCCGTCGACGAAGACGACCTGCAGCACCGCGGTGGGCGGCGGCGAGGTGGTGAGCTCCCCCATCTCTTCACGAACGGATTCCTCTGAGGTTCCGGCGAGTCGTTTGCGGGACGGGCACCACAAGCATCGTATCCACGGAGGAGGCGGCCAGGGCAGGGGAATTTATAGAGGGGAATTAAGGCGGTTGGGGCAACGCTAATTCCGATGGGGCAAGTGGTCCCTTTCCTTGACAAGTAGGGGGTGAAAACGGATCTTATATGGAGCTTCTATTATATTTGTTTTTATATATTTTTTATACGTGAATACGAATATGTATAATATCAAATATAGATATAGTTCAAATACAAATTAAATCATATACGATTATGAATATTTATTGGAATATGATAACTCCATAGAGTGTACATAAAAATCAACGAAAACACATAATTAATTGATTTGATCAAAATATTATTAAAAATTGAACAAATATAAGTATTTTTATTCACTTAGACAATGTTTAGATAACATGTCGCAAACAAAATTATGTACGACTTAGTTCATCACACATATACGATTAATTCATCCTACATGTAGATCAAAACACAAAATAAAGGTGATTCTTGCTCAGAAATACAAATAGAAACAAACATAGAACATATTAAAAGTTTGATAGAGTACTTAACTACCATGTCTATAGAAAACATATATAACATGTAATGATCCAAGATTTGTATTTTTTATTAAATTATGTTTAAAATAATAAATTATGTATTTATGAGTTTTTATGCATTTTTAGCTACTTAATTAAAATATTTTCCTATTAAGGATAATGATTTTTGAATTTTTTAAAAAATTTAGGATATGATAAAATCTTGAAAATAATTTTTTTAAATTATTGACTATGTCAAGAAATTTTTTCAAAAAATTTCATAATTTTTGGAGATAGTTTGCCAATTTTAATAATTGAAGCTTGATTTATAGATTAATTAAATTAGAAAACGATTTTTGAATTTAGAAACCTTTTTAGACCAAAAGAGTAGCTTGGCTCAGCCTATATGTATTATGTTTATACGGATATCCGATCCATCACTATCTGGATTATTTGAATCTATATCCAACGGATAATGAGCTATTGAATCCGTATCCGATAAAAAAAAATTCGTATCCGTATTCGATCTGACATAATCTATATCTGAAAATTATCCGAATCGATCGGAAACTATATTATCCGTTTTCATCCCTACAACCAAGGGCAGAGGAAGGTACTGAACGGTTGGGCCCGCGATGCAAGTTTGCCCAAAGTATCCCTCCGACATTGTGGGCCCAGGGGGGGTTAGGCCTGAAGGGTGGCACGTGAGCTGGGGTGAAAACACTCAAACAGACGGCATACGGGTGAGCATTGCTTTCTCCTATTCTACCTTGTATTTTTTAACTTGGAGCAGGAGTGGAATACAAATATGTGGAACGGATTTGAATCAACTTAAAGAGTAGCGCACACATAATAAAAATTTATATAACTTCACTAGCGAAAGTGTTAAATTATAACATATTAGATAATTATTTATTTATTTAACAACATAAACATAATCAAATGTAGATTCATATGATATATTAGTCAACGACTAGAAAACTGTAGCAAGGATTAAAGGGTATTAATATTTATTGGATACCTGTTTTGTTGATTTATCCGACATTATTCGGACATCCTATAAAATACGGATCTGGTCTTGTTCTTTCCATATCTTTATATATATTATGTAAGATTTAGGCCATGTTTGGATCCCTGGACTAATTGTTAGCTGGCTAAAAATTAGTCCTAGTCTATCCAAACAGGAAGACTAATAGGTGGGCTAATTTTTAGCCAACCCCTTAGCTAACAATTAGTCCATTAGTTGGTGGGGAGGAATTAATTTGGGCTAATAGCATGTAACAAGCTGGGAAAAGCCAGAAATACCCTCGCGCTGGCCTTATCCTCATTTCCTCACCCATTATGAGGGGCAGACATGACTTTTCTAAGAAATTAGTCCAACCATTAGTCATGTATCCAAACAGCCCTGGACTAATTTTAGATCGACTAATTATTAGCTGGCTAACAATTAGCTCTAGCCATTAACCAGCTAACAATTAGTTTTAGTCCATCCAAACATGGCCTTAAGATTTTTCAGGTACAGATAGGTTAGTACGGCTTATGCGTGTACATTTTTTCCCGCGAATCCGTCCGCCTTGGCGTCGGCGACACGTGTTCGCCAAGGAGGGATTAGACGGCGGGATCACTCGCTGCGCCGGCCGGAGGGGGGAATGAGGTGTCTTGTGTTGGTGATGACTGAGATGTTTCGCGTGCGTGACGCGGACATGGATTTTCCGCGTTCCATGACCATGATCCAGCAGCAGCTAGCTCGTAACATTTCGACCGGCCGAACTGGATCACTTTAATTCGTGCCCCTCTATTATATCGAAATAAAACATCAGGGAAGAAAAATATATGCCTCTCGTTTAATCTCTTTGCCCTTATTACCTTACATATATTTTTTAATCAGTTGCTCCTCATTTTGAACCCACCATTTTTGTGTGACCTTGAATTGACTCGTATGGTTGACTTGAACCCTACTATAAATATTGGCATTGTTCGCGGTCGACAAGATGCGACTACAAATTTGGGCTGGTCTAGCTTTCCAGGGTGTCCAGTATTTTCTTGAAGCCAAGAACTAATGGGATGTCCCAACCAAGTAGGCCGGACTATCCAGATTATAGTAGTACTTCCTCCGTCCCATAAAGAGTGTATTTCTAGGTTTTTTAAGATAGATTAGTGTACAAGGTAAATGACTAATGTGACCCTCATTACTCCACACACAAGCATGCTGGTGTTTCGGTTTCAACATGCACTTAAATGAGCATGCATACATTTACAGTTGGGCCCTACGGACTAAAGATGCACTCTTTGTGGGACAAATTTTGAACACTAAAAATGCACTCTTTGTGAGACAGAGGGAGTATATTTTAAGTTTCTTTTGCCTGTGTTTTCTGGCACTTTCGATTGCATTGCAAAAACTTTCCCAATTGGTAAACTTTGGACAGGTTTCAGCAACCAGTTTCGAGTTTCAGCTTGGTTGGAATCACGTTGGGGATCTACTCGGCCCAAGGGAATCACGTTGTGGATCTATTCGGCCCAAGGGCCGAGACACATGGCATGTCGATTTGATCCGAGCCCATGACGGGACGGGCCCACCTTGCCTCCTCGGCTCCCAATGTCGGATCGGATCGGATGGATTGGATCCGTTTTATTTGCGGGATACGATGATGGTGGCCGCCGCACGCTGCCGGACTCTGAGCCCCATCTGCTGCCGCAGGCCCTCCTCGTCCTCCGCGCTCCGGCTCCCCAGAATCACCCGCCCGCCGCTCTCCTCCTGCTCGGCCTCGCCGCTCGCCGTGGTGGCCTCCATGGACGCGCCGCCGCAGGGCTACCGCACCAACGTCGGCATCTGCCTCGCCAACCCGTCCCTCACCAAGGCACGCGCGCGCCTCCTACCAACCTCTGCGGTTTCCTCCAAGTTTTGGATGTGCTTCTTTCTCTTCACGGTTTCGATCCGCTGGCTGATCGTTTCTCTTCTCCCCAGATTTTCTCCGCGTCCAGGATTGACATCCCCAGCGCTTGGCAGATGCCTCAGGTGATTTGTTACTCTCTCTCTCTCTCTCTCTCTCTCTCTCTCTCTCTCTCTCATTTATGGTTTTGTTGTGCCATTTAGTAGTACTGGCAGTGGGTGTTCAGTAGCCTGATTATCGATTACTTCTAACATTGGTGTTGCATTCTGATACCACAGGGTGGTATAGATGAAGGAGAAGAGCCGAGAGCAGCTGCTGTTAGAGAATTGAGGGAAGAAACCGGTGTTACATCCGCAGAAATCGTGGCTGAGGTCAGTCGAAAGCCTTTCACTTGCTTCCCAAGTTCTTCTGATCATGATTAACTTTAAAACATTGCAGAAATGACTACCTTCACCTATCCTAAAGAGTAAACATTCGTTGTCTCCTAATAGTTGGTTAGGATAATTGCTGTTCATAACCATTCTCATAATAGGTTTTGCTGAGTTCGTTGCATGTGTTCATGTGTAGGCTCCCAATTGGTTGACATATGATTTCCCGCCGGATGTGAGAGAGAAGCTGAATGCTATGTGGGGGACGGATTGGAAAGGCCAGGCTCAGAAATGGTAAGCCTGCTAAATTTCTCTAGCTAAGAATGATGTCCAGTAACCACAGTTTGTTATGGCTCTTTGTCTGCTTCAACCTGCAAGAATTATCATATAGAGTACAAACTTGAATAGCTACTCACTGCAGAACACGTTTCAATGAAACCTAATATCAGTTTGTTTCTCTGAATGAATCATCAAGAAAGTCAACCCGTTTTCAGATAGCATAGCAATTAGTAGGCAGAGTACTCCAAGTATGGCTAGGTAGCTGTAGCTGTTGTAAGTCTCTCTGCTAAAGAAACACACCATTATACAAGAGTACTCCCAAGTGAAGCTAGGTAGCTGTAGCTGTTGTAAATCTATCTGCTAAAGAAACACACCATTATACAAGCTAAATCTGATACCAGTTAATTTTTCAGCACAATCCACTGGAAATGTCACACTATAAGTGTCCATGCTGAATATCATAACATGCCTTATTACCTTACTATATGTATCCTTACTGATATCAAAGCACGCTTTATTACTCATTAGGCTGTATGTATTATAATTACTGTGGAAGATCTTATATACCGTACTTGTATGCAGTGTAGTTGTTACAACTTACAACTCCGTTTCTGGGAACCATCTTGCATTCTGTCAGAAGTCTGCATTTCATCTTAGATACATTTCAACTTGCAACTGTTAACAAATCATCTCCCTGGATGCACTTGTTTGTGTGTGCACAGTACATTGTGCATACTTTTTCAACTTGCAACTGTTAACAAATCATCTCCCTGGATGCACTTGTTTGTGTGTGCACAGTACATTGTGCATACTTTTCTTGCACGGTGTGCACATGCATATACATGTGTGTCCGACTGTGATGCATTGAAAATTTTTCGTATGATATAGGGACAAAATTCAATAGGAAGCTTCTTATGGAGGCGATGGGTAGGAAAGTCCGAGGAGCCATTGTACTGTGAGTGATGGACAGATCATATCTATCCAACCCACTCACATGAGTCCCAAGGATCATGCTTGGATTTTTTTTTAAATAATACTTTTTTAAAAATGAATTGCGGTATTAATACGCGGAAAACAAAAATTTCAAAAATAACACCTATTCGCCGAACGGTACGGCGAAATAGCTATTTTCACCAAACAGTGCGGCGACCACTACTTAATTACGCAGTTAACAGTCGGCCGTCCGAGTTTAGAGGAAAGAAGCTATTATCGCCGTACCGTATGGCGACAATACCTATTTTCGCCAAACGGCTCGGCAACAACTCTATTTTCGCCAAATGGTTCGGCGAGAATACCCTCGTTTCTCGTGGAATTTATCGCTTGACGGTTAACTGCGTAATTAGGCATTTGTCGCCACACTGTTTGGCGAAAATAGCTATTTCGCCGTACCGTTTGGCGAATAGGCGTTATTTTTGCAATTTTTGTTTTCTGCGTATTAATACCGCGATATATTTTTAAAAAAATATGATTTTTTTTAAAAATTCATCATGCTTGTGCTGATCCCAGGTTTTTGTATTGTATCCCTTGATAGGAAGCTTCCTGTTGAATTTTTATCCAAGAAATGCAGTTTTCCATACAGTCTGAAACGGCTAGGCAATCTTGGTGTTAAGTGGAAGTGTGGAACCTAGTGGTCGATTGTTAAGCCACTGGAAGTCAAAGCTAACTATAATCAGCTCCGGCTATCTTTGTGTTGGATTGACATGAAAATACAATGTTTTTATTGGTGATTTGTAACTGTCTAAGCTATTTTTGTGTTATTTCCCGATACCATTGGATGATTTTGATAGCTTCATAATATATACAATGATACCTGCCTGTTATCTTTCCAAAAAGGTCATGTCACTGGTATAAATTTTATGGCTGGGAGTTGGTATGGTATGGCTATCCAGATTTTTAGATTTGGGCCTTACTGCGTCTTATTTGGGGTGTACAAAAAACTAAGCTTTAGTTATATTTGGATAGAGATATGTCATGGGTTGTGCTTGCCCATGGATATATGTTGCAGCGCACATGCTATCTCCTCACGTATCTCATACTCTTTCATTTAGGCCTAGGTTTGGGCCCAGAACTTGTCATTTAGGCCTAGGCTTGACTTGACTAAGCTGCAACTTTGTCAGATATTATTCAGCTGTTTCATTTTCCATCAGTGGCATTGGTTATCTGGTCTCGTTGTTCTTGATTGAAATCCCAATGTGCATCTATAAAGCATTAATCATATTTACTCACCTGTCTTGATGGTCATTAATTCCCTAAACAGAATATTCAGTTCAAGGTACTCCCTCTTTTCATTTTTATGAGGCGTATTTTGACTTTGCACAAGGATTAAGGTTGTGTTGAAATGGAGAAAGGTATGAGAGAAAATGACTTAAATGTCTCCACTTAATTGTCTTGGAAGATGAAAGATATACTTTGTGTGTGTTGTAATGAATAAATGCATATGGTTGAGAGAGAATAAATAGGAGTATAGAAGGAAATGCCTCATTAAATCTACGTGCAAGCCTTATATTTATGAATAAGACCATTCAAAAAATAAACCTTATAAAAATGAACAGAATGAGTAATTTTATGCTAAGCAAGCTCATTTGCTTTATGGAAGCCATTTGGTACGTGACTTGTGAACCTGTGATGCAAATAAGCAGGTTTCTATTTAGATTTACTGGGAAGGATGATGAGATTAACCTTAACGGTGATGGATCTGAGAAGCCGGAGTTTTCTGAATGGACATGGGTGACACCTCAGCAAGTTATTGAAAAGGTGGGCCATTTTCCAGCTCGATATAATCTGATCACCCAGCTTCTGTTGTATCTAATATAATTTCTTATTGAACAGGCAGTTGATTTCAAAAAACCTGTATATGAGGAAGCATTGAAACACTTTGCCCCATATCTACAGTTAGATCCAACAGCTTCGTCATAGGTTTGACCAATTTCCATATGTTTTTTATATAGAGATAACCTATGGTACCCTGTATCCTCAATAATTCATCATCAAGTAATGGAGTATTTTAGAATGCCAGGCATTATTATCCTGGCATTGGATTATCATCATCATACTCCAATCCTGCAATGAGATGTGTAAACTGTTACAAAGTTACAATAATGATCTGCTACTTTATCCCTACAGCTTCCTCCCACAATTTATTTGGTTTCTAGTTTTGGCTAATTTTGGTGCCATATAACAAGATAGCAGCACCGGATATTTGAACATATATTGCCAAGAGAACATATTGCTCCTCATCAATGTTTTGAAGCTGGTTGAGTGGTTGTCATCGCCATAACTCAATGCACAGGGACAGCATTCTACTCGATAGTATCTGATACAAATTGTGTTTCAACATCACGAATATGATAATGCTCCCATACGGACTAGTGCCAACAAATATCGAGGCTTGAAGGGTGTTGTTGGCCTTTGTTGTGGGAGGACAAACTGCCCTCTACACTTTGTACTGCGTCATGATATTGTCCCCTTGGGAAAATAAAGGAAGGAGATGTGGTTAGGAAGATGCATTGCTTGCTCCACCTCCAGATCGATGAGGTACTACTGATCACGACACGAGATTTGTAGCAGCATGAAGCATGGGAATTCTTAAATGCCGGTAAAGGTTGGTCTCTCCCTCCCTCTAGCATCGGAGGCGGAAAGCAACTCAAATTTATCCTGTGTGTTGCCTTCTTTTCCTCATGAACTGGGCAGGCTTGATGCCCATGTCACCCCCCTTACTTTGTCCCTTTTCTGGCCGCTACAGCCGTGATGGTAAACAGATTCCTACAGTGCACCTGAACAAACGTAAACCCCGTTCGCTTTAGATTTTTCACAGCTTTTGCTTAGAAAAAATGAATTATTTGCTGAAAGGGAAAATTCTGGACAGCTTCTCTGAAAATCAGAAGTTGTTCTCTACGTAGAATCGGTGGTTTAGTTCGGAAACCTAGAAGTTGCATCTGACTTATCTGATTCTCCTATAATAAAAAATAACTTATCTTATAATCTAAAATTCATAATTCAGAAGCTGAACCGTAGTAGCGGTCAGTATTGCTGAACCGAGAGCATGTTACTGGAATCAGCCAACGCAGCAGCAATACCCGCGAGAAGGATCATTTTGATACACCTTTGTAATGTTGAGTAATCATGTGTACTAGTAGGAGTACTCAACACAACAATCTGGGACCAGAGTTGGAGGAGTATTAGCAGGACCCATCACACGCCGATCTCATTTGACCGGCTTTAACTGCGAACAAATGGCCGCCATTTCTTCGGTGGGGCAAGAGGTTACTAGCCATGTGGATGGAAGCCAATGGGCGAATCACTAGTCACGATATAGGCAGAGAACGGAGGAAGTAGCTGTTATTGTAGGGGTTTAGAGGTGGTTACATGGGTCCGTCTAAGGCTCGGCGCTATAGGCACGGTTCAGGCATGGCATCGTATGGTCTGATCGTGATTGGATTGTGTCAGCACGGCTCAATACGTCGGACTATGCTTGGGCTGGCACCCGGCACGGCACGCACAGGGCCGATCTGGCGTTATTACAGCACGGGACGGCCTGTCAACCCGTTTATTCAAAAATTAGTGGTTGGAGGCTCGAAAGATTTCGAAAAATCCCTAATGCCCCCCTATAAATAGGGTAGCAGCCCCCACCTTATTTCTCCATCAGCAAACTTGCAATCTATTCTCTGCATTTTCTCGTGAAAATTCTCTTGCTCTTGGTGATAATTTGACAAAATTCAAAATAGTTTTGCTAAAAATCCAAAATTTCAAAATTTGGCTTCCAGCTTCAAAAATTTCATGGAGGACTTAAACATTTTGCAGTGGTGGCATGATCACAAGATAACATATCCGATGCTTTCCTTATTAGCACGGGATGTATTAACAGTTCCCGCCTCCACGGTTTCCTCAGAGTCTACTTTCAGCCTATCTGGAAGAATAATCGAGGAGAAGAACAAATCTGACAAGTAAGATGGTGAAAATACTTCTCGAATAATCGAGGAGAAGAACAAATCTGACAAGTAAGATGGTGAAAATACTTCTCATTGTGAAAGATTGGGAATAAGCTGATCAACGAGCTCAACACACTACATAAAATGTTGAGCTGGCTACGATATTTCAAAATCTTTATCTAAATAATCAGAAGAATAATTGTAATATTCACTTTTATCCTGTATCACTTAGCTATGCCAGGCGGCCCATTTGGACACCACTAATAGGGTTCCATTGCGGCATGGCAGTACTATGTGGCTTCACTTTTTTTTTTTGAATATTGGCCAGGAGCTCTGACAATGCTGTAAAGGAGAGAAACAACAAGCGACCTACAAACACGCACACACAGGCACCCCACACACACCCCGCCTCTACACACGCGCGCCCGCTGCTCGACCCAAGGCTCGACCGCCTATGTGGCTTCACTAATTGCCACGACATTGCTATTATGGCGCTAGCCGCAATGCGCAAACCAAGGTTCCAAATCCTGGCAAAATTTCGAAAATCTCGCCCGAGAATTCGAGATCTTGAGATCTCGGTAATTTTGACCAAGATCTCAGGTATTTTTATCGGATTTCAAGTTTTTTTGGGCTGGATCTGATTGTATTTGGGGTGAAGACTATCCACAAAAAATTTGAAAATTTTCTAACGTAGTTTGAACCATTTTTCGCTCGGTTGAAATTTATATAATAAAGCATATAGCTCATAATATTATTAATTTGTTATACCTCTTCTTGTAAAACATGTTCGTACTCCTTCTTTTAATTGTATTTTTACATCTTCTTGTAATATATATTGAATTGTCTATATGCATGCATTTTATTATGTGTCAATTTTATTTCGTTATCTGCAATATGCTCATTTTAATTATGTATCAATTTTATTTCATGTTTGTCATTTGTGATGATAATATATATTGATTATTTCCAATTGTAACTCTCATAATTCGAAAATAAGTTCAAATATTGCTTAGTACTGTGATATTTTAAAAAAAATTCCTCGGACTTGATCATCATCTAAAAAATTCGTGAGAATATTACTGATGCGTCAGGACCATCCATAAAAAAGTTTAAAAATTTTCATTGTGTTTTGAAATATTTTTCATCCGGTTTAATTTTGCCAATATCTTGGCAATTTCGACCGAAATTTCGGTATTCCCGGCCCAAAAAACAGCATTTAAAATTTGTTTTCTGGATTTCGATCGAAATTTGTACAAAATTTCAAGATACTATCAAGATTTTAGATTTCATCCGAAATAGATATCTGAAAAACTTGCGGCAGACAAAGACGTGAGAGCTTCCTGTGCCAGCACATGGCTGTCTTCACGCTTCACATGCAAGGCGCCAAGGCCTCGTGCCCCAAGCCCCCAAACTCTTCTCATGCCTTCTTATTCCACGGTTTCCACCTGCCTCCTTGTCCTAATCGCTTCCTTGATTAACACAAGGTCAAGTTGGGAACTAATTCCCCTGCCGTGTCGTGTACCGACGTAGCGGTGGAGTATGTCTCTATGTGCTAGTAGTGATACATCATTACTGCTGCCATGGGACCAGATACGTATGTATACATTTAGAAATTAAGTTATATACCCGATAGTACATGGGCATGCATGGACCGACGTCTCCATAATGCAAGCAATGTGCTAGCTAACCTGGCACAAGATGATCTCGAGATCAATACAGCAGTACTACTAGCTACTGCGTTGCAGTGTCCGTCCAATTCCGCCAGTTTAGCGGCAGCAAGAAGGCAAGCGTACGTACGCAGATGCAGCGAACCTCACTCAAAAACCATGGTCGCTTTTCGTCTACTCCATCGGCCGCAAAGTTAATGCATGCTAGCTGGTCATAGCGACACATCATTAAACAACAGATCGATCGATAGCCGCCGACGAGAATGACACTCACTGTCCATCGGAGTCATTGCAGTCACTCTCTAGCGAAGGAAATCAGCAATACCTACAGTGTACGTACAACACAGGTGAGTCACAGCCCAGCATCACTGGTTTCCCATCAATCCAAATTGTACAGACTCTATTAGCGTAATGCCAAGACAATAGCAGTAACGCCGTATTTGCAGACAAGACTCGGCAGATAACTCGTGATCTGGCTGTGCAAGCTCACTAGCTATCAGTATGTTTCGTGCTTCGAAAATTATATAGGCATGATTCATCCAGTGTAGAGCTTTAGAAAAACAGCCAAATGCAAGCCTGGACTGGTACTAATTGCTCCATCAACGGTACGATGCGCATGATATGGATCACTGATGCTGTCCCCTCGCAGCATGAGACACCAGATGCCATTGCAAAAATTTCCAAGCACAGGAATTAACGAAACATTATATGACTAGGAAAATCAAGAAACTTCACCGCCGTCAATATTGCAATAGTAATAAAAAAGCAACCTACGAGAGAGAGAGGAGGGGGGGGGGGGTATCTATTCTATCCACAGAAGAAGCAGAGGCAGAGGCAGAAGCACATGGACGACGCACTCTTTTACCTACAAGTACACGGCGAAACAGTTGAGGTCCAGAAGAGAGACGCGTTTGTACTTATTTTGCAGGCATGTGGATGCTTCACCGGCCGTCGGCGGAGGTGAACGATTCCGCAAAGCCGGCCGGCCGAGCTGGGATGCTGCCCTTGCTGTCTTCAAGGCTCAGGATGCTTCCATCTGTCATGCTGGCTTCTGCGTCCTGCCACCCCTTCACCATCTGGAGCAACGGCTGGTGCAGGTCGATGCCCATGTAGTCCTCAGCCTCGTCGTTCACAGGCTTCCACTTCTCCACCATTGGGACGAGCACATTCACGGCGTGGCCCATGTCTGGCCGCTGGGAGGGTTCCCGGGATGTGCAGTGGCCAGCAAGCTCTGCGATCACCGAGATACTCTCGAAAATCTCGTCTGTGAGATCCAGAGTAGGGTCAATGGCTTCCCTGAGCTTCTCCTCATCCTTCCTTATCTGACAGAACCAGGAGGCCAGGTAACGGGTTTCCTCATCCAGACGGCTCTCATCAATGGCGGTCATTCCAGTTATCAGCTCCATCAGCACTACCCCAAAGCTGAAGACATCTGCTTTCGTTGTGATCTTCCCAGTCACTGCAGTGATCATGACCGCAGCTTATCAGCCACACATTCAGGAATCATAATAACAAGGTGGCATAACCAAGCAGGAAAAAGGAAAAATACTAGCAAAATTCTCATCAAACCTAAATTATGTGCTATCTGGTGATGGCAATTAACCTATGACGATCAGAGCAACAACAAAAGCGACCAGATTTAACACGGTAACCATACTTGCTGACAAAACCAGGCAAATTAGTTCTTACCAGCATATTCGGGAGCCAAGTATCCAAAAGTTCCAGCGAGTCTGGTTGCCACAGAGAAGTTCCCATCCGGCGCAGGTTTGACAAGCCCAAAGTCCGACACCTTCGCTCGGAGATCATCGCCAAGGAGAATGTTTGCTGACTTGAGATCCCTGTGAATGTAGCACTGATGCGCCAGGCTGTGCAGATACTCCATTCCACGAGCAACATCCAGGGCAATATTGAGCCTCTTCTTCCACGAGAGCGGCTCCAGCTGAAGCTGCTTCCACTGGAACAGATGCTTGCTCAGAGCCCCATTAGACATGTACTCGTAGACCAGCAGCCTCTCATTCCCTTCGATCGAGTAGCCCAGTATGGAGACCAAGTTGCGGTGCCGGACCTTGGTCAGAATGGCGATCTCGGCTTGGAACTCGTCCAAGGCCTTGTTACTGATCACCGCAGCCTCCATCCTCTTCACAGCGATCATTGTACCGTCGTGCAGCTCCCCTCTGTAAACAACACCAAAGCCCCCACGGCCGAGCACATTCTCCCGGGCAAAGTTCTGGGTGACACCACGAAGGACCTGCACGGCAATCACGAAATTGCCTGCCTCGATCATGTGGACATCGCTAGCCCCACTGCTGCTCCCGCTGTGCGTGTTGCCTTGGGACGCACCGCCATTGCTGTCGTTATTCGCCATGACAATTTTGACCGTGTTGTCTGGGTCGGAATTGTCACGGGGGTGGACGACAACGGAGGCCGCCTGTGGCGGAATTGATCCCCTTTTCTTGCAGAAGAGGAGAAGCATGGCACCCACCGACACCACGCTGATTGCAACCGGAATGGTGGTGGCCAACACCACAACTGAGCTCTTCCTCCCATTCCCCTGACCGGCAGCAGCACGGCCTGGTGAGCCTGGTGCGCTGGGCGTTGGCGACCGATGGTCATCGTTGGGTGGCGCACCTGGCACCGTCCCATTGAAGTTGAGATTGCCGGTGACATTCACCTTCACGGTCGGGCTGAAGGTGGGCAGCGGCCCGGCCAAGTCGTTCATGGACAAGTCCAGCTTCCGCAGCGACTTGAGGTTCGTCAGGCTATCCGGCACATGCCCGGTAAGGTGGTTCCCGTCGAGCCTGATGTCCGAGAGCGCAGTCAGATTGCGGAGACTCTGGCTGATCGTGCCATTGAGTCCATACCCCGGCAAGTTGAGCACCGTCACCTCCCTCTCAACGCAGGTGACGCCCAGCCACCCCGCGCAGGGGTTGTTCCCTGACCAAGAAATGACCAGCCTCTGAGGGTAATCCACCTCCGCGAGGAATTGGAGCAATGCCGCCACCTCCGGCGAGCACGCATCCCCGGGCTTGTCCGCGCAGAACTCGTTTTGGGAGAAGGTGTAGTTGGCCGCCTTGACCACCGGGACCGGGCCCAAGAGATTGTTGTTGTCGAGCTTGAGGTACTGGAGCTGGGCCAGGGTCCCGAGGCTCGGCGGCACGAGCCCGACGAGCAGGTTATTGTTGAGCTGGAGGTCTTGCAGCTGCTTGCAGGCGCCAATGCCGTCCGGGATGGGACCGGAGAACTGGTTGCCGTGCAGCCAGGCTTGCTGGAGGTTGGGCATGGTGGCGACGACATCGAGCGTGCCGGAGAGCTTCGTGTCCGCTTCCTGGTTGTTGAGCCAGAGCGTCTGTATGCCCGAGCCGTTAAAGGTGGCCGGGATCGGGCCGGAGAGGTTGTTGTAGGAGAGCCTGAGCTCCTGGAGGCTGTTCATTGCGCCCAGGAAGTCGGGTATAGCGCCGACGAGGCTGCAGTTGACGAGCATGAGGCTCTGCAGCTGCTGCGACGAGGAGGCGAGGTCGGCGGGCAGCGTCCAGCCCCCGGAGGAGGCGTTGAGCAGGCGGTTGTCGTCGAGGGAGATCTGGACGAGGTCGGTGAGGCCTTGGAAGAAGTCGGCGGGGACGGAGTCGAAGGCGTTGCCGTTGAGGAAGGCGTGGCGGAGGCTGGACATGCCCCGGAAGGAGGGGAGCGGGCCGGAGAGGCGGTTGTTCTGGAGGCTGAGGTCCTGGAGCGCGGTGAGGGCGGCGAAGGTGGGGGGCAGGCGGCCCGCGAGGCCGGCGCCCTTGAGGTCGATGTTGTTGACGCGGCCGGCGCGGTCGCAGGAGATGTGCGGCCAGCCCGGGGTGCCGCAGGGGTCGGTGCCGTCAGGCCACTGGAGGACATCGGCGTTGGTCAGGGAGCGGCGGAGGTCCTGGAGCACGGCGAGGTCGGCCGGGTTGATGGTGGCGGCCGGCCGCGGCGCGACGGCAGCGAGGAGGAGCGCGAGGAGGAGGCAGGAGGCGGCGGGGGTGTCCATCTAGACGCGTGGGATGGGGAGGAGGAGGGCATTGGAGGGGGGAGGAGGAGGCGTGCGAGGGAAGGAGCGCCCCCTTCTAGTTCTTTCCAAGGAAAGCTTGGGTCGGGTGGTTTCGCCTCGCCGGCTTCTCGGCCCTTTTCTTTGTTCGCTCCGTTGCCCGATACCTACCTCGGATACATACCTACATACATAGTATACCTCTTTTTTTTGGTCAGGGAGGAGGAAGAAGCCTCGCACTCGCACTTCACTTCCGTTTCCTTGCCTGCCTGCCTGCCTGGCACTGGCGGTGCGACATTTCGCCTTTTTTGTTTGCTTGATTTGCCCTTTTCTTTCCACGGTTCGCTACTCTTTCCTTTTTCTTACCACGTTTCTTTGCCTGCTCTTCTGATTTGCTTCCTTCTTTCGAGGATACTATGTGTTGTGTTTGGCTCCCAACTTCCAGTGCTCACTGCTCAAAAATATTTTTTTTTTAAAAAAAAAGAGCCGAGGTGAGAAAACAAGTGTCCTTGTTCGATGCATGCATGATGCAGCGCAGGCAGACACGCGCAGGAAACGCGCCGGGATTGGCTCCCAAGTTGGTCCGGTCCGACCACACCGATCCAGCCGGCGGTTACACCATAAATGCTTCGATTTGCCAAACCATAATCCGCACGTATACTTTTACCCTACGCGACAGCAAAAAAAGATGGACTTCTCCCGTTCAGCGGGGAAGAGACACACTTGTGAATTGTGATTGGAATTTAAGTTCCAAACAGGGTCTTATTTTCCTTGAAATTATTTTATATATTTATGGAATAATCTAGAATGTAATTTTTTTTATTATAAATTCTTTTAAAGATTAAGATTCCTCTCAAAGTTAGGGTTTTTATTTAATTAATACCGTGGAACAACATTTTAATTAAAGGTTTACTCATACGAACGGGTTGGAAAGGGGATAAAAAATGTCAGTGTTGTGGTGCTGACGAGACAATTGACTATTTGTTCAGCTCGTATCTATTGGCAAGATTCATTCGGAATGCGGTGAAATGTGCTTTTGACTTGAGATGCTCGTCTGCTAGTGTTGAAGTTGAACACCCATTTGGTAATTGGTCGATTCAATTCAAGGGTGAATCCATGAGACTATTATTAATAGGAATTTCACCATTGTTGTAGGCTATCTGAAAAGCGTATAATGCAGCTTGCTTCAGAAATATTAAGCCTGCTGATTACACAAAAGAAATATTAAACATAACACAGTAGCTCACCATATAGACTGTTTTTGCACGAAAGGAGGAAAGCGGAGAAGACATGCTTTTGAGGGCAAATTGTTGGAACAAGTGGGTTACTAAGGTGTTCAAGACATAGAGGGGATGAAGATCAACAATTAACATGACCACTATTTGAAAAAGGAAAAGATGGAGAGGAACAGAAAGAGGTTATGTGTTGATCATGGAAATACCGATACAAAATTGATCCCCATTTTGTGCTTATGAATAACGCTATAATAGAAGTAGTTCATCTCCTTTCTGCTTTCGAACCGTGCTTTTGCTTTAGGCATGAGCCTTGCTCTGACGGACTGTCTTTATTAGAGCATTTCCAAGAGGGGCCCTAAATATGGCACTAACTTGAATTATAGGGCTTTTAGGAGAAAAGATCAACTCCAACAAGAACCCTAAATTACTAAAATTTATCAAATTGTTTTAGGACCTCTAGAAGAGTAGCTATATTTAGCAACTCTGTGATTAAACCCTATCTTCATTGAGTTTTAGGGCCTAATTGCTGGAGTGAATATTTCATTGGAGCCCTAAATCTAATTAGTTAGGGTCCTAAATTAAAATTTAAGGCTCATTTTTAGGGCTCTCTCTTAGAGATGCTCTTAGTCAGGGTAGCATGGAGTTTTATTCTATTCTGTTTTTTGCTTTTGCTTTATTGCAATGGACTTATGTGATTTTTTATAGTTTTACACTTCTGTCATTCCAAAAATTTACTAGTATTTGTAAATCCGTACGATCGAATCGAGCAGGACATCGACGACCATAATTAATTACCGCCGGCGATTGTAATGCGGATGGATATGTATGGGTATGTATGTACATATAATCAAATAGATTCATTCACGGCAGCAGATCCGTAATTCAATTCTTGTTATTTCTTGGATAATTTCCTCTGATCCGATCCTCCGCGTGTTGAGATGGAAAGCAACTGGAAATGGTACGACCCATCAAGATCATATACTGCTACAAAGGAATGAAGCTACGACGCGGCATCAGCTAGATCATGGAAACCTAGGCCTAAGTTTTTCAATACCACAGTATTACAAAGCTATGGTTTAGAAATTGTTTTGGTATAAATACCATGGTTTCATCTATCATCATTAAAACCATGGATTTTCTTAGAACTACAAACTGTTTGGCTACAAAGTCTTTTGCATAGTATTTTCAAAGTATTGACAACCCTCACTCTCTACACTAGCACCAAAACCCCAAAACTCCACTCTGCGTAGAGTTCTCAATACTCCAAAAATACCGTGGTATTGGCAATACCATTGACGAGTACCCATACCATGGGTACCCCCATCAGCCCGAAAGCACGAACGGGCTGACCTATCACGGCGAAGGCCCAGCACCACCGAAAGGTACTTGGGCCGCGGGGAACGAACCCCGACCTGTGCGGGGCCGACCCCGGACGGTCGGCGGACTCCGGTTCCGGGCGGTCGGCATGCACCGGCCGCCTAAAATATTGAAGCTCAAGCTCCACTCCAAGACGAGCCAACAGGCCCACGCCAGGTCGCGGCCGCCTTTGTGCGCAGCTGGGCCCCCTAACCTCCGTACCAGGGTAGGCGGCTCCTTCCCAAGGCTGTCAGAAGAGCCACCGCAGAAGTCAAGCCCCGTCCCGCCGCTGGCACACCGCAGAGGAGTACGCCCACTCCGAGGCCAAAGCAAGGTCAAGCGCCATTAAAGCCACCGAGGCCGACAAGAGCACCACGCAACACGCCACCTGCACAAAGACTACGCAGATCAGACGCCAGAACCACCAACCCTGCCTCGGGACGGGCAGGGGTCGGTCGGACAAGACAGGAACCAGACGTCAAGACGTGTAGGCCCCTTTCCTCGTAGTTTTCACAACTCCCGTGTAACTTGCCTCCTCCGTCTATATAAGGAGAGGCAGGACCCGAGAGGGAGGGGGGTGGAGAAAAACAGTCTTCTAGGTAGCTTCAACTCCCTAGCGAACACATCAAGGGGATCGGACAGCCGACCGTCCGCCTCGCTTGTACACCCCTTGTCCATCTCCCAAAGATCAATACATACACACCACACGAACTGGAGTAGGGACATTCGGCCCGAACCAGTATACATCTTCTGGCTCCTTGAGTCGACCATTCGGGGAGAGGGAGCGCGCGACCCCATCCGACCATAAATTCGTATTGCCGGTGCACGAAACACCGACAGTTGGCGCGCCAGGTAGGGGCTCTCGCGCGTCTTCACCGACATCCTCATCTTCGGGTTCCCATTCTCCTCCCTGATGGCTTCCTCCCACTACGATTCGCCGATGTCGAGGTGGATCCGCCGGCGCCCTCGATTTCATCGTCACTACGGGGAGAGCTTGTCCTCGCCCTTGCCGTTCGGGACCGGACGCCCTCATAAGCCTGGATGCGATTGCCGACGCCTCGGCAACCTCGGCCTCGAGGCCCTCGTGATACCGTGACGGCGGGCCCGACGCGCGCCGGCGTTGCTCCTGGCGACACCGCCTACGGACTACGGCGAGCGGCGGAACCGCCCTCCACGAGCTCTCAACTCGTGGCCATGGCCGATTACGCGCCGGCTTCCCTCCACGACTGGGCGGATTCCTCCACCACGGCTCTAGCTCCGACAAGGAGTGTGCCCCTCGAAGGGCCTACACCGCGAGTGCAATATGACGGTGCGGCGTGAGCCATCCTCCACTTCGCTACCCTCGGGACCCTCCTCCCGCGACGAAGCGGGCGGGAGGAATCCGGCGGGAAGACGACGCGACAAGCATCTATAACGCCACTGACCTTCGGCCGGCAATGAGGAGTTAGAAGCCGAAAGGCCGAGCTCGATAAGCTCCAGGCGAATCGAGCGCCGTCGGCCTAGCCCACCACTGGGCCTTGGCGCGCCAAGGCCGTCAGGTACACCAAAGAATTGGTGAGGAAGCGAACGGCCTTCCGTTCTTCCCTCACGCCAACTGCAACATTGCCGTTGCGGGCAATGCCCGAGGGCTGCTTCGAGCCAACGGAGCCTGAAGCCAAGGCCACCTACCGTAAACCTCCGGATCGGTAGAGCGTCTTGTCGCTCAAAGACGCCCAAGGTTCCGGCTCCGTGACCGGGCGCCACTTTCGGGCCGCTGGGCCACTCCTCACAGGGTCGACGGAGCTCACCAAGACGGTCCCACTCTGCGAGCTCCCCAGGCATCCTACACCCCGGTGCGGCACCGCTGGGGACAAGTACGATCTTCGCACCACCCTCGAGGCGCGAAGGAGAGCTACCGACGCTGCAAAGACCCTCGCAAGTCGCCGATAGCGGGCGACGCAACCATCCCGACCAGGATTCGACGGTCCTGGGCGCTGCGTTCACTCCGCCAGATCCGCAACGCCGACTTCCCGATCGATTCGGGCTCCACCAACATAGCCAAGTACACGGGGCTACCAACCCCGGTGTCCGGTTAGAAGACTACCGGCTCGCTGTCGGCTGGGAGCGACAGACGACTCCTTCGTTATCCAAGACCTCCCCATCTATCTCGCGGACTCGGCCGAGCATGGCTCGAGTACCGCCGCAGATACCATCGGCAATCGGGCCGACTCGACGAACCTCTTTCCGGAAATTTCCAGGGCACATACAAACGCCCTGGCAACTCCTGGGCCCTGAAGAGCTGCAAGCAGCAACCGGGGGAGACCCTCCGGGACTACATCCGCCGCTTCTCCCAGCAGTGCAACGAGCTCCCCGACATCCGCGACGCCGACGTCGTCGGGGCGTTCATCTACGGCACCACGTGCGAGGCTCTGGTCCACAAGTTGGGATGTGCGAAACCCCGGACCACCAAGGAGCTCCTTGACATCGCCACTAACCACGCCTCCGGCGAGGAGGCCGTGGGGGCCATCTTCGAAAGAAAGATGGCCCACAAGACAACGACCACCGGGCCGGCGCCTCCGACCGCTACGACAAAAGGAAGCGGAAGGGGAAGCGAGCCGCGAAAGGTCGAATGGTCGCCGCCGGCCGACCGACCTAAGCAGCCAGGCTCGGCCAGACGCCGACCGATTCGAGAAGTTGATGGATAGTCCGTGCCCAAACCACGACTATCCCGTCAAGCACAAGTATCGGGACTGCGAAGTCCTGAAGCGGTTTCTCTCCGGAAACCCCACGACGTCGCGGGGTAAGGGGAAGAAGCGCGACCCGGCGCCCGACGGGGCAAAGAAGCGATGAGCCACCGACGAGTTCCCACAACTCGGCGGCCGTCTCATGATCTTCGGAGGCGGAGTGCTACGCCGACAAGCGGCGGTGGCTTCGCCCACCGAGAGGTCCACACGGCTACCCCGCCGTGCCCACCTACCGAGGTGGTCGGAATGCCCGATCGCCTTCGACCGGACCGACCACCCCGACCACATCCCGCACCCGGGACGCTACCCGCTCGTCGTCGACCCCATCGTGGGGACGAAGCGCCTGACCAAGGTGCTCATGGACGGCGGCAGCAGTCTCAACATCATGTATGTTGAGACCCTGGATGCCCTGGGGGTCCCTCGCTCCGCCCTCCGGCCGAGCAAGGCGCCCTTCCACGGCGTCGTGCCAGGCCAACAGGCCCACCCCCTCGGACAGGTCGGCCTGCCCGTCACCTTTGGGAGCCCGGACAACTTCCGCACCGAAGAGCCTCACTTTCGAGGTTGTGGACTTCCCGGCTCCTACCACGCCATTCGGGACGACCATGCTACGCGAAGTTCATGGCGGTCCCCAATTACACCTACCTCAAGCTGAAGATGCCAGACCGCAAGGTGTCATCACCGTGGCCACATCTTTCCACCGCCTACAGCTATCGCGAAGCGGCTGGCGAATCGGCCTCGGCGATCGTCGCTGCCGAGCTCGCCCGGCTCCAGGAGAAGATCTCGGATCCGCCCCGACTCCGGCAAGTCGGGGCCTAGCTCCTTCAAGTCCGCGGAGGACACGAAGGAGGTCAGCTGTTGATCCCGAAGATCCCGCCAAGACCGTGCGGATCGGGGCCGCCCTCACCACCAAATAGGAAGGCGCTCGTCGACTTCCTCCGAGCAAACCGAGACGTCTTCGCAGAGACCCTCGGACATACCAGGAGTCCCGAAGGAGGTCGCCGAGCACTCCCTGAACGTTCGACCGGGATCCAGACCGATCGCCCAGCGCCTGCGCCGTTTCGACGAAGAGAAGCGATGGGCCATTGGGGAAGAGATCGCCAAACTTTTGGCCACCGGTTTTGTAAGGGAGGTGCGTCACCCCGAGTGGCTCGCCAATCCCGTCCTTGTAAAGAAAAAGTCGGGGCAATGGAGAATGTGTGTTGACTACACGAGCCTCAACAAGGCCTGTCCGAAAGATCCATTCCCATTGCCTCGCATCGACCAGGTCGTGGACTCCACCGCCGGGTGCGAGTCCCTTTCCTTTCTGGATGCCTACTCAGGCTATCACCAGATTGCGATGAAGGAGTCCGATCAGCTCGCGACCTCCTTCATCACCCCGTACGGCTCGTACTGTTACGTCACGATGCCTTTTGGTCTGAAAAACGCAGGCGCCACGTACCAGCGGTGTATGCAGGCATGTTTCTCAGACCAAATTGGCCGTAACATCGAGGCCTACGTCGACGACATCGTTGTCAAAACCAGGAAGGCCGATGACCTCATCACCGACCTGGAGGAGACTTTTGCGAACCTCCGACGGTTTCGCATAAAGCTCAACCCCGAGAAGTGCGTCTTCGGGGTCCCCAAGGGCAAGTTGCTGGGATTCATCGTCTCCGAGCGCGGCATCGAAGCCAACCGAGACAAGATCTCCGCTATCGCAAGGATGGGGCCAATCAACGATCTGAAAGGAGTTCAAAGGCTGATGGGATGCCTCGCGGCACTAAGTCGCTTCGTATCCCGCCTCGGCGAACGGGGGATGCCACTCTACAAGCTGATGAAGAAGTCCGACCACTTTTCCTGGACCAACGAAGCTCAGGAAGCCTTTAGTCGACTAAAGGCCTTTCTGACCTCACCTCCGGTCCTGGTCGCCCCGGAACCACAGGAGCCTTTGCTCCTCTACATCGCCGCCACGACTCAGGTCGTCGGTAGCGGCACTTGTTGTGGAGCGAGCGGAGGAAGGCAGCGTTCTCAAGGTGCAGAGGCGGTCTACTTGTCGGCGAGGTGCTCTCGAAACAAAGGTCCGATATCCTCAGATCTGAAGATTCTTGTACTCGGTGCTCATCACCAAGAGGAAGCTTGCCCATTACTTCGATCGACACCCCATCTCCGTCGTAACCTCCTCACCGCTCGGAGAAGTCGTCCACAACCGCGACGCTACCGGAAGGATCGCCAAATGGGCTCTCGAGCTCAACGGCCTCGACATATCGTACGTCCCCAGGACGGCGATCAAGTCCCAGGTCTTGGCGGACTTTGTCGCCGAGTGGACCGAGGCGCAAGTCCCTGCGGCGGTCGAGGACCCGGAGTACTGGACGATGTACTTCGATGGGTCTTACACCAAGAACGGGGCCGGCGCGGGGGTCGTCATCATCTCCCCACTCGGCAACAAGCTCCGGTATGCCATACGACTACTCTTCGACGCCACCAACAATGTCGCCGAGTACGAAGCCCTCGTCAACGGCCTTCGGATCGCCGCCGACACAGGCGCACGACGGCTCAACGTTCACGGCGACTCCAAGCTGGTCGTCGACCAAGTAATGAAAGCCACCGAGCCCCGTGACGCTCGGATGGCCGCCTACTGCCTGGAGGTCCGCAAGCTCGAGGAGAAGTTCAAGGGTTTCGAGCTCCATCATAGCTACCGACGCTATAACGGTGAAGCCGACTCCCTCGCCAACCTCGCCTCCGGGAAGGGACCGGTTCCCCCTGGAATCTTCGTCTCCGACCTCGGCACCCATCAATCCGGTTGGACCCGAGTCTTGAGGGCGCCACCGACCCCAAAGGCGGCGGCCCCATCGATCTTCGGTCGGATGCCCACTACCGCTGGAGTCGGACTTGGGCGTCTGAGCATCGAAAGCCGGGAGGCGACCGTTTGTCGATCGGTTGACAAGCGGGTCGCTTCGCCGATACCACCGAGGCTCGGCGCCTCGCTTCGGCGAGCTAAGTCTTTCGCCCCGATCGGCGCCCTCTACAAGAGGAGCCCGTCCGGAATCCTTCAGAAGTGCGTTCCGACCGACCAAGGGAAGCACCTTCTGCAGGACATCCACGACGGGGTGTGCGGGCACCACGCCGCGCCGCGGTCCCTGGTAGGAAAGGCCTTCCGACAAGGTTTCTACTGGCCGACCGCCGTAACAGATGCGACCCAAATCGTCCGCGCCTGCGAAGGATGCCAATTCTTTGCCAGGCAGACGCATCTTCCTGCGCAAGCCCTGCAGACGATCCCCATCACGTGGCCCTTCGCGGTTTGGGGGCTCGACCTGGTCGGACCTTTCAGAAAGGCGCCCGGGGGCTTCACTCACTTGCTTGTCGCCGTAGACAAGTTCACAAAGTGGATTGAAGCAAAGCCATTGGCAAAGATCACGTCGGCGCAGGCGGCAAGTTTCTTCCGCGACATTGTCTACCGGTTCGGGGTGCCCAACTCCATCATCACCGACAACGGGACGCAGTTCACGGGAAAGGAGTTCCTCGAGTTCTGCGACAACTTCAACATCCGAGTCGACTGGGCGGCAGTGGCACACCCCCGAGCCAACGGACAGGCCGAGCGAGCCAACGGCATGATCCTCCAAGGACTCAAGCCGCGAATCTTCAGCCGACTGAAGAAATTCGCGGGACGGTGGGCCGCCGAGCTACCACCCGTGCTTTGGAGTCTGCGAACCACGCCGACCGGTCGGCCGACCGGGTTCACTCCTTTTTCTTGGTGTTCGGGCGGAGGTTTGTCCTCCCGACCGACCTTGAGTACGGCGCACCAAGGGTGCCGAACTACAACAAAGACTTCCGGCAATCGAGGAACGACAAGATGACCTCGGCCAGGCTCGGAAGCTCGAGGCGTCGCGATCTTCTGATCGGCAAAATATCGGCGCTGCGTCGCTACCATACCGACGGGTCCGCGGCCATTGCTCAAGTCGGCGACTTAGTGTCGCGCCAAGTCCGTCCGCGAAGGACAGGCACAAGCTCTCCCCGCCCTGGGAGGGCCCTTTCACCATCGCGGAAGTCCTCCGACCTGGCACTTTCCGCCTCAAGGACACCGAAGGAAATCTCGTGACAAACGCCTGGAACATAGAGAAGCTGAGAAGGTTCTATCCATAGTCGGCCTCTCTCCTCTTTTCGTACCATGCGAAAAACACTCGAGCAAAGAAAGCTGCAGCAGTCGGACGACCGACCAAGTGGTTTTTTTTCTCTCTCTCGAACCTCTCTCGTTTTGCTGATCGGGAGCACTGCGACCTCCGCCCCGAAAGCAGAGGTCCCGAAGCTGTCCTCCTTTGATCACGTGCGAAAGAACGAGGGCTAGATCTCAACACAAAAAGAGAAGAAGGAGCGAAAAGAGACGAAAAAAGAAACCTGAACACTTTATTTATTCATGGAGGAACATCAGCCCAAACCCAAAAGGAACCACTCGCCAAGGTCCCTTTACTCGGCAAAGGCGCGATACTCCTCCTGGTGTGCGCCACCGACCCGAAGCCGGCGTGGCGTCGCTCGATCCTGCCCGGATCAGCGGCGCCCTCACCTCCCACAACCGGGGAATGCCCGCGACAAGGATGCCGACTCGCCGCGCATCCCCACGCACGGCTTCGGCCTCGACCTCCGCCACCACCCGCAGCCAGGCTTGCTCGTCGCCCACCTCTTCTCGAAGTTGTGTGTAGCGGTCCGCCATAGCGCGCGAAGCAAGTTCGTTTAGCAGCAGTCTTGGCGAGGTAACAACCACTCTGGCGCCTCTCCTTTTATAACCTGCGGCACGGAAGACGAAGCGCCCCAAGTCGCCAAAGCAATGCGAGAGGAGCAGAAGACGAAGCGCCTTGGGGTCACGCAACGGCGCAGAAGACGAAGCGCCCAGCATCAGTTCCGAAATCGGTGCGGTCCTCAAGGCGAGTTAACCCACCCTTATCCTCGAAAGCATAAAGTTCCTTTTCGAAAAAATCGCACACCCGCCACGAGCTCAAGCGGCGCGTGGCGACTGCACCCTCAGTCCCCACGCACCACTCGGGGGCTGCATGACCTCAGGGGTCGGCGACCTAAATCGATAACCGGTTACCACTCCGACCGAGCTCCCCTCTTAAGTAACCTCCTCAAAACCAAAATGCTACGGCCCACGCCCCCGCGGCTACGGTTCCGAAGTAGCACTTTGCGCAAAAAGGAGGCTACCTGAGCGAAGGGCCGAGCGGCGGGCTTGACGGAGCCTTCGATATAGATCGGCGAATGCTACAACTTATACTTGGCCCAACCCGACCATCATTTAAAAGCGCTGGTCGCTAACCTAAGCCGCACTCCGACCAGAGCTATCTACCTCGCGGCTACTTCCCTCGGCTCAAAGTGCTACGGCCTACTCGCCCCGCGACTCACGGCAGTGGCACTCATGCGGAGGAAACAAGCCCTCCGAGCAAGAAACACTATGAGCGGTCGGAGCACCCCACTTAGGTTAGATTCCAACCCGCCAAAGCTTCGCGAAGGAGGTGGTCCGACCCGACACCTCCTTCACCAAGCAATCGCCGAGGCGGCTCATCGCCGTGTCCTCTTCGAATGAACCTGGTGCAACGCCTACGCTCTCAGGGCACCCCTGTGGGCCCCCGTAGCTACGGTTGAAAAATTGCCCAAATTCATAAAAGAAACACGGGGTAGACGGGCAGAGTAACTTAAAACAGCCCGGCGTTGAGCTCGACTAGGGCAGTCATGTTCATTACATGCTCTGTACAAAAAAAAAAGAAGAAGAAGAAACTAATCTTCCTCCCCCTTCCGACGGAGGATTTCGCGCGGCGAGATTCGGCCGGCAATCTCTTGGGCGCACGGATCGACCCGGGCCATGAACGCGTCGACCTCTTCGTCGCTTCGGTCAGCAGCAACGCCGCTCCCGACGGCCTCAAGGTCGACACCGTCATAATAAGAGACGGTGTTGACCAGGGCCGAGGAAGCACCAAGCACCGCCGCTTCCCGCACCGACGCCTCGACGCGCTCAGGGATCCATCCAAGCATGGCGGGGATGGCGCTGGGGCCCGGAGTAAGCCCGAACAGCCGGTCACAGGCGGCCTGGACGCCCACGTGGAGGACCGTCAGCTGGGCCGTCGTATCGGCCGCATCCCTCTCCGCCAGCCGCTTGTTCAAAAGGGCCGAGTCGTGTGACTCGACCGCCGCGTCTCGTGCCTCCACCGCCACCCTTCGCGACTCGGCCGCGTCGCTAAGGTTTTTTGGCAGAATCTGCAGGAACGAGCAACGGCGTGAGGGGACGCCGCCGTGGTGGCTCCGGAAGAACGAACTACTCACCGCCACGGAAGCCTCCTTGGCGAAGTTCCTCCTCGACCTTGGCACGCGCTTCCCGGCCGACCGCGACGGCCGGTCGGCAAGCTCCTTCACCGTCCACGAGCTCCCCGGCGAGATCCCGCTCAGCGCCAAAGCTGGTCGGCCTCCTGCGGACCGACTCGCATTCCTCCCGATAGAGGCGGCCTCCGCCGGCGGATCTTGCCGCCTTGTCTGCGCAGAAGTCTTGGCCGCTTCGCATCCGCGAGAAGACCTGGCCCTCTCTCCTCCGCGGTCAACGACTCCGCAAGTCGCCGAGCCTCCCGCAAGGCTTGGTGACCTCCTCACCGAAGCCGAGGCAGCCCTTCCTTGCTCGGCGGCAAGCGCCTCCGAAAGCGCCGAGCAGCTCTTTCCCTACGGCACTCCCGGTGTGCAAGTGCCGGAGGAACATTGACTTGTCCACCGCTCGGGATGTCAAGCGCTGCAAGTACCCGCCTGGCCGATCTCCATTTCGGTCAAGAAGATGCACAAGAGACAAATCCGTCAAACTTACGGTCTGGCGGCGGGACTCCTGAGCAATGGACTTCCTCGCCTTGGGCGGCGTCAACAACAAGGGTAAGGTCGGCGTGGATCCTTCCCATCTCCTCCTCCAGGCGTCCCAATCCGCGCGTTGCGTCGTCGTAACGAACGAGCGGGACCCCGGCAGTCAGGTCGGCCGGGCCAAGTCAGCCAGCGATCGGCGCATACGACTTGATTTCCCGCCCGACAGGCGCTGTGGCGGTCGGTATCATCGCCATCGGCGACACTCGGACCGCTGGTGGCGGCGGCCGGCGGCGGGTGGCAGATTCGTCCCGCCGGCGTTGCAAACGCGCGCGAATCGATGCTTCCCGGCGACAGGCTCGCGGCTGACCTCCACGGTCGGCGGCAAAGACGGGGAAGGCAGCGGCAGGATTTCGCCGGCCTCATCGGTCGGCAACGGGCGGAAGCATGCCCGACGGAGCTGCCCGGCAGCCGATCCGGCGGCGGCCCAGATCGTCCCCTCTGGCGGCCCCCTCGCGACGGCCCTACCGCGAGGCGCATCCGAACGATCCCGCTCCCGACAACCACCGCGACGCCCAGCGGACGGGCCAGGAGGCGATTCCTCACCGCCAGTAGGGCTCGGCGCCCTCGGCTGGCCAGTGTGGCCTCTGCATCTGATCGGTCGAGAATTGCGAAGAAGAGGCGTCGGAGGAATGCGCAAGTCACTTACCGGGAGGAGCGAACAACCGCCACCTGACGTGCCCTCTTTGCCGGACCCCCGCGAGGAGGCGACAGGGACCTGCGCTTCCGCAGGATAAACCCTGCGCCCGCGGTTTCTTCGGAGGAGCCGCGGTCGCCGGCCCTGATCGAGACCAGCGTCGCGGCCGCGACCGCCTCGGCAACTTCTTCTCCTCGCTGCAAGCGACTCCTCGTCACCCTCACTCGAGGTCTCCTCCGAGGTCTCCTCCGAGACCTTCGCCACGCTGCGGCCTCGGTCCGCGCTCTTTCCTCTTCTGCGTCTTGGCGGCCTCTTTTTTCGCTAGCTGGGCGGCGTCCTGCTTCTCCTTTTCGAGGCGCGCGGCCGCCCTCAACTCCTTTTCCCCCGGCAGCAAGGGACGGGAGATCAGTCCACCGAGCCCCTGCGAGAACACGCTCGGGTAAGGGGACGAGGGAACAGAACAAAACAAAAGCAAACAGGAGCCGTCAGACGTACCAGGTTCTGCGGATTCTGCGCCGAGAACGGCGCAGGCGCCTCGCCCGCTGGTTCGGTATCTCCCGCGATGGAGACTGCGGACACGCGCGCGAGGATCTCCGACGGAGGGAGCTCCCGCTCCGACGACCTCGCAGGGTCGGTCGGCCCAATGTACTCAAACATGGGGCGCAACCGGACCTTGAAGGGTTGGATGCGCCTCTCCATGAACGTGCCGAGGACCACCTTGCCTGACAGGCCCCGCCGCTTCAGGTCCGCGAGCTTTTCAAGGATCGCGTCCACCTTCTTCCGGTCCTTCGTGTCAGGACCCCAGCCCCAACAAGGATGCGGCGTTGGTAAATTCCCACTAAAGGGAGGGGCACTGTTGTCGAGGTTCCGGACATAGAACCACTCGCTATGCCACCCTCGGTTAGACGTCGGCAGCCTCAAATCGACGTAGAACGGCTTGCGATGGTTGCGCAGTTGGATCATCAGAGCTCCGAGGAGGCCGGCGGTGTCCGGTGACGGCCTCGCAAAGAAGAAGTGGCGCCAGAGCCCAAAATGGGGTTCAATCCCCAGAAAGGCCTCACACAGCGTCATGAAGACCGCAATATGGAGGACTCCATTCGGGTTCAGGTGATGAACTTCTCCCCCGTAATAATGCAGCAACCCCCGGACGAACGGGTGGAGTGGAAGTCCGAAGCCCCGTTCGTAGAAGGACGCCAGCGAGACTATCTCGTCGTCCTCAAGTTCGGGGACCTCGGTCGGCGGCGTGAACTTCGCCAACCGGACTCGGGCCGCGGAGGAAGGAACTCCTTCCTCTCCAGGCATCGAGATAGCGACCGCCATGGCCGAGTGCGAATGCAGCGACATCTCCAAATGCGCGAAGGAAGCGAGGAGCAGCGGCGGCGAAGCTCCTCTTCTTCCCTCGTTTCCTTTCTTCCCTTTTCCTTTTTTGCAGGCCAGCGAAGCAGAGGGCTTAGCGCCTACCACGCCACCCACTCCTTCCTTTATAGGCGCCAGGCGAAACAGCGCGCCTCGCGCGAAATCGACGCCTCCTCACACGAATCAACGCGATCGCCGCATCGCCCGCCGCCGCCGCCGTCTCCCGTGAACGTGCGCGATCCATTTAAATCCCACTGCGCATTAAGCCCGACAGACGGCCGCCTCGCGCCACGCGCCGACAAAGATCGCGGCCTCGCCGATTCACGATGGGCCAGGGCGCCCCATGCCGAAAGGTATGCAAGCGGCTTTGGGCGCCGGCCTCGGAGGGCAAGCCGCCTATAGGCTCGCACTGAGGCCCGGCACCGTCTTTGTGGGTTACGAAGGCCGAATCCGGCATGAACGAACGAAGCCGCCAAAGACGTAAAAGAGCGAGGCGAGTCGCGGTGAGCCCCGAGAGGGCCTCCAGATGGGTCGGCGGACGACCCAATCAGCGTGACTTCGCGTCGAGACCATACCTCACACTCTCCCGCGAACTCATCGATGAGTAGCGGCCACCGCGCCCGGTCGGACGACCCGGCAGTCCGACACGGGATCGAGTAAGGAAAGGTTTTTATGGAACGCCCCGGTCGGACGCCCACGCCGGAGCTACGTCCGCTGAAACGAACCCTCAAGGGGATCGCCAAGGTTCCACTCGGATTACCCGATAGTAGCTTCGCCGCGAGCACGGCGTTCAAACCGACGAAGGTAAACGCGCGTTCGCTCACGACTACGAGGACCCACGTGCACACCGTGGCTGCCAGAGTCCGGCCGGGCTAAACCCCGACCGGCTCTCCGACCCGCTCGGGGCTCGGGCTACACCACCGGTGCGCCACAAGACTGCTCGTTCTAAGTCGGGCGCGACTCCCAAGCGATCGCCGACCTAAACGCCACCGACCTCCGGGTCAACGACTACTGGCCGGGCTAAACCCCGACCGGCTCTCCGACCGCTCGGGGCTCAGAAGTACACCGGGTGCGCCACAAGACCGGGCTCTTTTTGGGCGGGCATGACCGACAAACGGCGGCCCCGACCAATGGCGGCGCCGACCTCCGGGTCCGCGGCCACTGTGCGACCGGGTAAACCCCCGACCGCCTCTCCGCCCCGCTCGGGGGCTCGGGGGTACACCCACCGGGCGCTTCGCGCCAGACCGGGCTCTTTCCAGGCGGGCATGACCAGACAAGCGGCCCCGACCAAATCGTCGCCGACCGTGGTCCGCGGCCACCCTTCGATCGGGCAAACCCCGACCGGCTCTCCGACCGGCTCGGGGCTCAGAGCTACCAGGTGCGCTCGCGTGCCGGAGCTCTTTCTAGGTGGCACGGCTCCAGGCAGCCACGACGACCTAGCATCACCGACCTCGGGCCGACGGCTACCGCCGCGAGTTAAACCCCGAGCGGCTCTCAGGCCCGCCGGGCTCGGGGCTCTTGACGAGTACCCATACCATGGGTACCCCATCGGCCGGAAGCACGAACGGGTGACCTATCACGGCGAAGGCCCAGCACCACCGAAAGGTACTTGGGCCGCGGGGAACGAGCCCCGACCTGTGCGGGGCCGACCCCGGACGGTCGGCGGACTCCGGTTCCGGGCGGTCGGCATGCACCGGCCGCCTAAAATATTGAAGCTCAAGCTCCACTCAAGACGAGCCAGCCAGGCCCACGCCGGTCGCGGCCGCTTGTGCGCAGCTGGCCCCTCGACATCCGTGCCAGGGTAGGCGGCTCCTTCCCAAGGTCGCCGAAGAGCCACCGCAGAAGTCAAGCCCCCGTCCCGTCGCCTGGCACACCGCAGAGGAGTACGCCCACTCCCGAGGCCAAAGCAAGGTCAAGCGCCATTAAAGCCACCGAGGCTGACAAGAGCACCACGCAACACGCCACCCAGACAGCACTACGCAGACTGTACGCCACAGAACCACCAACCCTGCCTCGGGACGGGCAGGGGTCGGTCGGACAAGACAGGAACCAGACGTCAAGACGTGTAGGCCCCTTTCCTCGTAGTTTTCACAACTCCCGTGTAACTTGCCTCCTCCGTCTATATAAGGAGAGGCAGGACCCGAGAGGGAGGGGGGTGGAGAAAAACAGTCTTCTAGGTAGCTTCAACTCCCTAGCGAACACATCAAGGGGATCGGACAGCCGACCGTCCGCCTCGCTTGTACACCCCTTGTCCATCTCCCAAAGATCAATACATACACACCGCACGAACTGGAGTAGGGACATTCGGCCCGAACCAGTATACATCTTCTGGCTCCTTGAGTCGACCATTCGGGGAGAGGGAGCGCGCGACCCCATCCGACCATAAATTCGTATTGCCGGTGCACGAAACACCGACAACCATGGTTTTCAAAATAGAGTTTTTTGGGTTGCTTCCAAACACCATGTTACCAAAAATACCATAGTATTCTCCAAAACCATGGTTTTGCCTAGAAACTATGAAAATAGTCTGATCCGATCCTCCGCATGTTGAGATGGAAAGCAACGGGAAATGGTACGACCCATCAAGATCATATACTGCTACAAAGGAATGAAGCTACGACGCGGCATCAGCTAGATCATGGAAACCTAACGTACAGCCAGCTCCCTAGCTCCGAATGACGTCCAGGTTTCAATTCATCGCCAAACAAATAATAGCTTTAATAATAGAGAAAAAATTATATACTATTAGGTGCTGCAAAATTCTCCTATCCAGATCTCTAATATGCCGTCGCAAAATGTACCAAATTAAGGCCCTTGCCGTAGCTAGATTGGTTTGGGAGTCGACTCCCAAACCAATCGTGAGTTCGATCCTGCGATCGGATTCGTTGATCTCATCTGACAGAAGAGAGGAGGACACGGGCGACAAGAGCACCTATAATAGTTTATAATAGTCCGTCTCTAAAGATTATCTTTTAAAGATTTTTTACTTAAAATAATATTAGAGATAATATTTTTAATATGTATCTTTAAAATTATTTATCTTTATTATATTTTTTCTTTTATATTTTATTACTTTTTGTGTTGATTTGTATTATAGATTGTCTTTTGTATAATAGATAATATATTCTTTTTTTCTTCACATAAGATTTTATTTATATAATATAATTAAAGACATTGAAAATATCCTAAAGCATTTTGGGAATTTTGGCCTCATACTTTGTGCGTGATGACGAGCACTCGCTGCATCATGGACATCCCACGTCTCACGGCTCTAATTGATCGCCCGCTTTGCCGATTAAGTCATGTGCACTAGTTGTATATTTTATCTTTCACTGACACATACGTGATCAGGGTTCAACTTTCCGAACTAAAATCGTGAAATTTCGCGAATTTCGTTCGTACCGCTCGCATACAAAAAGAAAAAACGGTTTGAATTTTGCTCAAATTCAAATTTAAATTCAAAAAATTTAAAAAAAATATCCAAAAAATATCCATAATAAGTATTAATAACCTTATGACCTCTGATGTGAATATTATTTAAAAAAATAAAGTTTGAAGACGTTTTTGGGCCATTCAATTTATTTAGTAGCAATATTTGTTGAAGTATATTTAGTATAAATATTTGTTGAAGTATATTTAGTTGTCATATTTATTGAAGTATATTTAGTACCAACATTTCCTTATAAAAACCAACAATATGAGGCAAGAAGGGCACTATCCATAAAATCATAACCTATATTCAAAAAAGTACATATGAGTTTTTCTTAAAATCACATGTAAATTGCTGAGAGATCATTAGACTAAATCAAAATCCACAGTTTAACTTGTTAACAATCAATATAGAATTATATGATACCTCTAGTGATAAACCGTCTATCATTTTTTTTCTATTATTTTGAGAGAGAGTCATATCATAACTAAATATTCAACATGAATGCAAGTATTAAGCAATCAACTGTAGTGCATAAAAAATAAATGGAAATACATTGTTACAGGATCTGCTACAGCTTACAAAAATCATAGTTGATCAAATAAGTGCAACATTTGAATCAGAATTTTAGATTACACCTCCACAACACACTGCATGTTTTAATATTTATTCAATTATATTTAGTAGCAATATTTGTTGAAGTAATTCTTCAAATATTATTTTTGGCCTTTAATGGATTTTTCCAAATTTTACAACATTTTTTTTATAATTTTTCCATATTTTTTCTTTATTTCCCCCATTTTTTCAACTACCATCGGTTTTTCGAGTCTTTTCGAGCGAATTTCGCTTGGAGGTTTCGAGATTTTTTGACTAGATTTCAAATTCATTTGACTTTCGAACCAAGCGGTTTTGAGCGAATTTCGAGCAAAATTTAGCGAATTTCGATACCGCCCGGATGTCGAAATTTGGGTTTGAAACGAAAAGTAAAACCTGCTCCCAAGATCCTAAATCTCGACCGGATAAAAAAATTTAATTTTTTTTGAAAAAAATCAAATCTCGGCGAGATCTCGGTGATCTCGGCCAAAATCTTGGGTAATTAGACCGGATTTCATTTTTTGTCGATGGGATTTGAGGTCAAGACTATCCACAAAAAATTTCAAAAATTTTCGACGTGTTTTGGACCATTTTTTAAAAGTTCAAAAATTGATTTTCGGATACTCAATCTGTTGTGCATGGTATATATAATTCTACATGCATGTTTCTTGTTGAGTTGTAGTTTGGAAAGTGTAGGATCGAAGTATACGAATATAGCAATCAGAGGGGGGCGAATGATTGTGCGGAAGCTAAAACCAAATTCTTGATCTATTAAAAGTTCACCCCAAAACAGAACCAAATAATTGCCTCGTTTTCGACAAAAACAGAATGATAGGGGTTTGGTAAAACGAGAATTTCCGGAGATCCAACCGTCGGAACGATCTAAAATTTGGACACAAGAAACTAGATTCCAATACGAATCTAACTCAAAACAAATCAGCTCGATCGGACGTACGGATCAAAAGTTATGAACCTCGCAAGCTTGCTGTGACAGAAGATGACGAGAATTAATCTAACCAAAACTTCAAGATTAAACAAGAACGACAAAAGTTTAATCAACTAAACTTAGAGAAACCCTAAATCAATTCTCTAGAAAGGTTTTGATGGATCAAATCAAGATGAACCTCAAAGAACAAAAACCAATCTAGAAAAGAACAAGCATGCAAACAAGAACCAAAACAGGAAACACTGTAGCAACGCGGTTACTGTAGCACGCAAGGATCTAGAAGAATTGATCTTTATTTTTTTTGTCTAAAGTACTCTCATCAAAAGAGTACAAACCCTAAAACTGAGCTTGAGGCTCTCAATGCGCTCAGCTCCAATTGATGCGATTGATGCACTTCAACAGGAGACACCCCTCCTATTTAAAGGATCAAAACACAAGGAGCTCTGAATACAATTCCTAATCTAGAAGGAGTATGTATACAACTCCTCTTGGCCCAACCTGGCCGAGTACAACTCTTGCACGCGTATGGCAACCCTACCATACTCACGTGACTAACACTTTGCACGCGTATGGCCACCTGCCATACTCACGTGACTAACACTTTGCACGCGAATGACCTCCTGCCATTCTCACGTGACTAACCATTCTTCATGTGCACCATTCTCTTAGCCCGAACGTCCCGCATGACATCCTTGACCACCAAGACCTCAGTTCCTCCCTGAACCTAGTCCCGAACCTCAGCTCCTCCATGAACCTAGTTCCGGTCCCGTCATCGACCACGTTCGTCTTCGAACAATACCTGCACATGAACAAACCACAAAACAATTCCGAGCACAAGTCCACGACTTGACTCACATCAATCCATGCAAATACTCACACGAGCATTGCATAAAGTCCACTTCAAGCATCATGAAATTCTCACAAATTTCATAATCTCAAAAACAAATCAAACACAATTCCAATCTTGCTCAAAACCCTAATCGAGCAAAAACGCATTCACGACGGACCAAAAATATGGTCCGGCGTACACAAGAAAAAGTCACTCAAAAAACCATTCACGACGGACCAACAAAATCGGTCCGTTGTACACGTGAAAGTCTCTGTTCCAAGAAGAAAACATTTCGGCGAAAACACGTTCACGATGGACTAAAAGAAATCAGTCCGTCGTACATGCGAAATCAATCCTCAAAAAGGCCGTTCACGACTGACCATAGAAATTGGTCCGACGTACATGCAAAACTTACTGGTTTCTTGGAAAATTGAGTTCGGCTCATGAGCTCAAAAGCACGTCCACGACAGACCCAAAAACTTGGTCCGACGTACATGGGAAAAAGAGGTTGCCAAAAACATGTTTACAACAGACCAACAAAATTGGTCCGTCGTACATACGAAAAACGATCTGGCGCAGATGGGGAACTTACTGTTTCTTGAGAGCTTGGTCCGGCGCAAAAGCGAAACTTACTGTTTCTTGTCAAATTGTCAAACACATGCACAAGCACATTTTGCAAAACCAGTTCTAAGTTAATTTTTCAGTTCAAAGCCAATTTTTCAGCACATGATTTCACAGAAAGCATCATAGCTTGTCATATTTTCTCTTTCTACAGGTTAGTTATTGTGAAAATGATGTGGACTGCAGACGCCTACTACAACTGATCCACTTTGGAGAGATGTTTGATCCTTCACATTGTGCAAAAACATATGATAATTGCTTGAAAGAATTGACATGGATTGAAAAAGATGTGACCATGATTGCTAGGCAGTTGGTAAGTGGACAGCTGCGCCCCTCCTCCAAAACACACAAAAACACACACACACACACTTGTCTCTGTGTGAATCTAAATTCCTATCTTGTTGCCCTTTAGGTCGAGTTGGTCATGATGACTAGGCAGACATGTTCAACTTCTCATATTCTTGAAGTTTACAGAGTTTCAATCAACCAAAATGTATGCATTCTGCTAAGATTATTATGTTCTAAAGTTTATTATACCATTACCTTGCCCCCAGTGGCTACTGCACGTGCAGCAAACCGATATACCCATGGTTCAGATTGTGCATCTTGGCTTAATGCTGAAGAAGTCATGATTTAGTGTAATATGTAATATGTCATATAGGTTTTAAAAATTAGTTTTTAAAAATTAGTTTTTGTATTTTGTCTGAATTTTATCCGAAATTTCCGAATCTCGCAGAGATTTCGGATTTCGGCCACCTCCAAGATTTATATCAAAACGAAATTTGAAACCTTGTACACACGTACAAACATACATAGTGTTAAGCAGTGCATTGCTCATCAATTAATCAACATATATATATTTATATTGCTTGTTGTTTTTGCGATGTACGATTCTGCTAAGTTAAGTTGGTTTTCTTTAGAGAATTAATCCGTACGCCCAAACCATGCATCTTCGTACAAAATTTACCTAGCACAGCAATAATACAGCCAACGGTTTTCATTGCTGAGAGCTGAGCATGAGCCTTTTTCTCACAGGAACAGGAACAGGAACAGGAACAGGAACAGGAATAGGAATAGGATTCCCTGCCCCCACAGTCTACTGCCTCTCTCTTCTCCATCTTGAGTGTACTTGTGCTGAGAGATTAGCTTTCAGCACCAAGCAAGGAGTGGTCATGCCGGGCCATGTGGTTGAATCATTATGTTCTTCGGTCCCTCAGAACAGCTAGCCATGCGAGCTAGCCATGCTCCTGCTCCTGCTCCTGGATGATTAAAACAAAGCCGGCCACTTTGGTTGCTCTCTTGCCCGGCTGCATGCATGCATGGTTAATTACTTTGACGTTCCTTTTAGATGAAAACAACCGGCCGGTGCATACGAAATGCATGCGCCCAAGAATTAATACCGGTTTAGCTTGTGTTTTCCCCGACAAAACAAGGGGCAAAAAGTATATCTAGATGAAGAAATTACATGTAGGCTGCCAACTTTACATACAGAGAGAGGCACGCACGGCATGCATGCATTCCTTGCAGACAAGAAAGAAGAAGACCAGTCTATAGTCTATACCAGGGGCACGACACGCCAGAGACAGACAGAGAGAGCGACGTACGGTCAAAAGAGCACATGCACATTTCGATGGAGCTTTATAATCCCAAGTGAAGCCACGCACGCCGTATATATGTATGAGTACTGTATATGATTAATTTTGCTAATATACTTTCATGTCTCGTACTGGAGGTACGTACGTACGCAGCCAGCAGCAGCATATGCTGCTCGATCGTTACAATATCAGATGCATGCTCCTTAATATGCAACTCGATCCAAGCATATTAAGGTGAGGTTCACGTGCAATTTTTAATCGGTGCTTTGCATGTTACTAATCTGCCAGTTCGCATGCGTGCCTCCTGGAAGACGTTAATACAGCTGTGCATCTAGACTCAAACACATGCATGCAGTTGAGGAGAATATTTGACAGAGAGAATGTACAGAGTATATATTACGCAAACACGCACGATGACCATTTCATTTCGTTAGAAAACTGAGCTGTAAGTACCTGTACCTGGCCAGTTTCTTATGATTGATTGTTTGAAGGAAAAGAAGAAGAAAACAAGAAGAGATCGATCGATGGTGTGCGTGCGTGCGTGCAAACCTTAATTGGTCTCTACTTATGCATCAAGCTAGCTAGCACTTGAGCGATTCCAGCCTATATAGTTTCTCCGATCGAACTAGTGAGTTTCAGTGGAGTGTAGCAATGTAGAATTCAGAACCGGCAAGGAATACAGGCACGGCGGAGGAGTTGTTCCCACCGGCTCATGCACGTACGTAGTACTCGATCGTCGGTTCAGCGCTTGAGCGATCGATCGATGGGATCCAAGACAGACGTACGTGATGATAGATAGATAGATAGATTGATTGATTGATTGATTTCCGGCTGGCCGGCCGGCCGGAGCAAAATTTGAGAGCATGCATGCACGCGCGGCCCCTCCCGGCTCCGCCGTGCGCAGAAAAAAACTAGTTATATATACGCAACATTAATGAACTGCCGGCACGTACTCCGACTTGGATTGGATCGTCAACTTTGCCAGCCCGTTATTAATACCCATGCATGCATGCCCAGAGGACGTACAATGCACGACAAGTTATTGAGGTTCAAATTAATTAAATTTCAAGCAGCAAGAAGATGTACTATATATATATAGCTAATATATAGCTCGATGGATCTTCAGAAATATATATGATTCTCGCTTCGTCGTCGTCGAATGATGAAGCGATCGATCCTCCTGGAGCAAGCAAACCATCTGTTCATCGCGCACAGGCACCGTTTATTAAGAATTATTACAGGGCAGAATGTAATGTTCTATGATACGTGATGCATGATGAATGCATGGGACCCATGATGAACACCTTGCTGGCTGGCAATGGCTTGCGTATGTGTTTTCCGGTTCGTTCATCCCTTCCGGCCATTACCCATCGATCGCCTGGGTCCTCGTCATTAAGCAGGAGGCAATCGAGTTAGCACTAATCACGGATGGCCACCTGATTAATAATAAGTCGCCACGCGCATGCACGGCAGTCTAATCAACTTTAATTTGGCGTGCGGCTGCCACAGCTGACGGTGGTTTTCCTTTTGCCTAGCTTAGCTGCCCTGAATGCGACCGCGCCATGCATGACCCATGAGGTGTCACTTCTCCTCTCTCTCTGAGTCTAGCAGCAGCAGTAAGTAGTACTCCCTCCGGTCTGGTAATATTTGTCGTTTTGGACATCGACACGGTCTTTAAAACACAACTTTAACCGCTAATTTTTATTATAATATATTTATAAAATCCAATAAAATTATAATATTATGAAAGTACTTCTCGAGACAAGTCTACACATATACTTTTTATGTATCCAATTTAAATATTTAAAAATATATTGTTAGTCAAAGTTTCGAAAGTTTGACCATCACTATGTCCAAAACGACAGGTATTACCAAACCGGAGGGACTAACATATTTGAGCCGACGTGTTATTACGCATGGAATGCATAATGGATCTTTTGCTTGGCTACACCCACAGCTAGTTAGTTTAACTGGATTGTGTAAATTGCATGCATGGATGCTGCTATTGAAGTCTTTTGTTGTTATGGGACACCATGGTGCCTGGGCACCATGATTTTAAATGCGTTAATACAAGTTAAATTTGGATATATTTTTTTCAAAACTTTCAGTTTTATGGTATATACTCATCTATAAGAATTCAAATGAAACACATACCTTTGAGAAAATATACTTGAATTTGAAGATTTGAATGAATTTAGATTACATACTTTGCTGATTTATATGTATGATCAACACATACCTACGTACAATCAATTTATCATCAAAAAAGGAAACTTTAATTTGAATTTCAATTCAAACTTGTTTGAACTAGTTAGTAAACTGGTTGAACTCAACATCCTAAGAATTTCAAAAAATTTCGCATACAAATACATATGGAAAATACCCGTTTTGGATCATGGTGCCCAGGCATCATGGTGCCCCATGTAATGTTCCTCCTGTAATATTATCACGGACAGTTTGCATCCACAAAACACTTAACCTCCCACTATGGCATTTTTAACGCGGATTAACCACCTGTGATATTAGACATTCGAATATTCTATACATTTATTGGGCTTATTACACTAGTTTTTATTCACTAGAGCAAGATCCTACAGCACATAGGCTGGAAAGGTTTTTGCTATAGACAGCAAATAAAACATAAAACAAATATGTCCTGAGTCCTTACTACTCATCTTTGACCACTAATTTTATTATAATATATTTATAAAACTCTATAAACATTATAATATTATTAAAGTACTTCCCGAGACAAGTCTACATATATAATTTTTATATACCTAATTTAAATATTTAAAAACATATCATAGTCAAAGTTTCAAAAGTTTGGTCATCACTAGGTCCAAAACATCAGCTTTTTGAAGACCGGAGGGAGTAAAGTATATCTTTTATCTTCCAAGACAACTACATGGGGGTATTTAAGTCATTTTCTCTCATGTCTTTCTCAATTTCAACGCAAACTTAATCCTTTATTGGAAAAATCCTCAGTTCCTCGATTCATTCCGTGGCGCAATCCATCATTGGCTAAACAATCATTTGGTCATGCCATTTTGGGCTTTGCTCTCACCGAAGCTATTGCATTGTTTGCCCCAATGATGACCTTTCTGATCTCATTCGTTCATGCATTGTAATTGTCGGTGTTTCGAGTACCGGCAAGTGAATTTTTGTCAAGGGGTCGCGCGTTCCCTCTCCTTGAATGGTGAGACTCAGGGAGCCCAAAAAGTATACTGGTTCGGGCCGAATGTCCCTACTCCAGTTCGTGTGGTGGATTCGTATTGCTTGGGGCGCAAATGACTGCACAATGTTACAAGTGAGGGCTGAGGAAAGGCCCCGAGAACTACCTCTACTTGTCAAAAAAACCATCCTCTTCCTTGAGGGTTCTGCCTCCCTTTATATAGACGGAGGGGGAAGTTACATGGGAAGTTGGAAAAAGGATGGGATGCCCTACGCCTGCGAGTCCTGTTCTTCGGGCCTAGCAACTGATCAGTGTCTGCTCACCCCACGCCGGGTTGGTAGAGACGCCGAGTGGCGTCGTCTTCTGCTTCGCCGGGACGTTGCGCACCTGCCCTCTACGCACTCGCCAGGTGCTGACGTCGTAGCGCTTGACTTTGGTGCCGTCTCGGGAGGGAGCGTACCCTCCCACTGTGCGTGGCTGGACGATGAGACTGGTGCTTTCGACTTCGGCAGTCCTCACTGCTGCCTTGGGAAGGAGCCACCTGCCTTCGCACGATCATTCTGAGCCATCATGTCCGTGAGGTAGGTGGCCAACGACCGGTGGTGGTCTGGTGCCCGATCCCTGGGCGGAGATCGCCTTGGCTCGGTCGGAGCTTGCGGGTGTCCGACCCGTGGCGGGGGTCGGACCATCCCCTGGTTAGTTTGGTCAGAGACGAGCGTCCTTTGTGGCCCAGCGGGGCCTTTGGCCAGAGCTAGGCTTGGGGCGGTCCATTCATCGTTCCGGACCGCTGGGGGTACCCATGGTATGAGTACTCGTTAGTAATCCTGTCAAAATAAAAAAGAAAAAAACAAGTTACGCTATTGTAACATTCCTGAATCTATTAAACAAAAAAAAATTAAAATATGAATTTGATTTATTATTATCTTTCTGCAAATCTAAAAGCTTTTGTTAAGAAGATAATTGAATTCCTGAATTTAGAGAAGGAAAAAGTTATAGAAGAAAATGGTAAGAAGATAAAGTTCCCTAACATAAATCTTGAATACTAGATTAATCTTGAGAACTCTTTGACTAGTCAAAGAGAGTAGTGTGAACACCCTTGAACCATAAATGATCGACTTTAATTAATGACTTTGACTAGCAAATAGTACATCAACAGATAAAGTGAATTCATTATCATTCCTGATCCAAATCATTCATTACATGAGTTTAAACAACAACATTGTTTATTGATACACTGTAGCTTACATTTGCAATAAAAAGGAAATACAAAGATCTTTACAATGACATATAACAATTATGCGGAATACAGCTCTTACAATCATTCGATTACATATACAATTACAATTACAACTCACATAACAATCTGAATACATATCTGGTTACAAACTACATTTCAAAAAGTAAAATACAAAACTATAAACTACAGCTCCCGTGCTGACTGGACCTGTATTGTTAGACCTGCATAATCAACTGCATTTGTATAAGTATGAGAATAAAATAAATGCAATAAATTAAGGACAATAAATAAATAGAAAAGGAAAAGGATTGCCGTCAGCCAAGTTGATCACTCAACAAGGTACCCTAGATTGTCCGGGGGCCAATCTGACTCCTCTCGCGATTAGTTTTTGCATCATTCGGCAATATACAAACCTGTTAGGCCGTGGACGCAAGTAGAAATATTTTACCATGGTAAAACAGTAGAACCTCAGTGAGTAGAGATAAAGCCAAGCAACAGTGCCCACGGGACAGCACAACTCGTTCCAGAACCAGCCGAAATCACCAGAACACTTGAGACCAAAGGTTAAGACCAAGTCCAAGCAGCCGGCCACTCAAGACATCCATTCAACCGAAATCTCCAGAGCATGCCCGGACCAGGTCGGCAGCCACAAGGAGGTCATTTAGGCCACAAGATTAAACATTTTATATGTTTCATTCTCAGCTGAACCCTCTAGGACAGTCCCCAGCCGAACTCTCCCCAGAACAAACCAGCCGACCATCCAAGCCACAGCAACATAAAGATAATTCTAATCTTTTGTGCACTGACTAGATAATTAATAGAGATACTCATTACAGCCGCAAGAATAAGGGCCATTCAAACCCTATTGCAACTACACCAATAAGGCTATAAAGCCACCCAAGCTCATGTACCACCATCACAACCCCTCCTTTAACTCAAGCAAGCCTCGGAGGCTGTTCGGCCAGAAAACCAAAGCCCTAAGAGCTAGAACAAGAAAACAGGCTAGCCGAGCTTAAGACTCCAAGAAAGCCAGGAAAGACAAGATTCGAATCGGCGTAAGAAATAGCTAAGTTGGGAGCCGTGGGAAACGAAATTCCAGAAGCAAGAAGGGAAAACTAAGCCGAATTGATATCCATTCATCTACTCCTTTCTGCACAAGTAAGTTCCCACAAGTTCTATTCCATTAGAAGCATCTAATTGTATTCAATTAGTATGAACATGAGCTAGATTAGAAAATGACAGTGGAAGGCTAAAGGAGAAAAACATAGATGTGGTCTCAGACTAATGTTGATATTGTGGGGTTGCACCGCGTTCCTCTAAGCCTACTCGTGCTCCCCCGGCGCACGACAAGGTTTAGGGCATCGTCACGATGCCGTCCAACTCATGTATCATCTTTTAATCGACATTATTATTTTCATCATCGACCATAAGGAAATACCAAATATGCTTCGATTAGTGGTTGTAAATAAGCAATATTATATGTCCCCGCTATATTGTCTCATTTTCTTAAATGCGACAATAACTGCAGGTTTCGCCACAATATCACTATTTGCCGTCCAACTAAAGTTAACCAACAAAATTCCATTGTTTGGCCTAGTATCAAATCATCATTTACTAAACCAATCCATATACGAACAAAGTTCTACAAAACCTCCCCCAAATACCCTCAGATCATGATCCATTAGTTTATAGTCATAGCTGTTAAGCAGTCATTGCCTCATTGGCATCAGGATCATTTGCCCTTGGACCCTGACAAATAACCAAGTCACATAAGCAAACTACGATTTAAGGTTGTATGCACCAGTAGACCTCACTATTTCGGAATTTTGCACACATCTAACAGATTGATAGAATCCAATACTAAAAGAAGTGCTAGTCACATATGAACTAATATATATATATATATATCTGGTTAGTATTATTCAATAACTTGAGTATATGTTATAAAAAAAATACTCCAGAAGGTCCCTGCACTGAAGTTTATTATATATACATACAAATACTACTTGGAGCTTCACATGCACCATATCAATTCCACTTACACAGTAGGCAGCTTAGATGGACCATGCATGAGAATAAGTATTTCAATAAACAGAGGCTATTACTAACCCATGCAAGCTATTAGATCATGCAGAATCAAGCAAAACCTTATTCTACACATAGCCTATCAGAGATCAAAGTCTCATGCATCATCAAACTCTTAACTACTTCATTTACCCCTCAGTGACAGACATCAATAAATAATTAAAACTACTCAATATAGTCAATTACTCAGGAAACAAGTATAAGAGATAGTTTTGAGTCAGGCCAAGATCTACCCTATTGCAAATATTGAAGTTCATGCATCATATTTAGCCGTATTTGGCAAAGGCAAAAGGAAGTAGAGATCGACAGTAGATAAGCCAGTGCAAACAGATAGTAATCAGAGCATGAACCCTACCTCTAATCCATGATTCACCTAAGAAGTAATGAGGGAGTAGCGCTACCAGTTACAGAGAGAGGAGGTGGGGGTGAAACCAGAGGCGATGCGGGGCTTGGCCCCTAGAAGGGTGAAACCAACTGTCGCCATGAGCCAAGTAGAAGAGCAATACTAACCGGAGCCACACACGTTCGCAGGAGGTGGAGACCCTAGCGTCGGCCATGGCCGGGCCCGAGGGTGAACCGGCAGGGTCGAGGGCTCTGCTCATACCGGTACGGCCGAGCCGAATCCATGTGCCGCCAAGAATCCGGCCGAGGCACCGCCAGAGGGCGGCCGATTTAGGGAGAGCTGTGAAATCGCCATTGGGGGAGGAGCGTATGAACAGGAGATTTGGGAAACTTGGAGGAAGACGCTAGAAGGCGAAGTATCGATCAGTAGAAGAAATGAGGGAGAGAAAGAAATAAGGGGAGAAAATGGGAAAGGATAAAATAAAAATGGAAATATATATATATAACCATAACAATAAATATATATATATATATATATATATATTGCTAGGAAATTGGGTAATCCAAATATGCAAAAAAAATTTGTATGACTAATTAAGCTTAAAATTAAGATAGTATAGAATCATACTAATCAAATACTGATATAATTAATAAAGACATAGGTGAGCAGAAATACATATAGAACCTACCATAGCTAATTCAAGTTACTAAACCATTTAATATTATAGGAATAAGCAAATTTAACCCTAATTTGCATTAGTTTCAAATTAGGAATTTAATCCTGATCATAGAGGTACCGATAGCCCTTATTCGACTTATTCGGCCTATGCTCTCATTCGATGAATGGAACATTCATTCGAAGAATAGAACATTATCAGTAGACATTAACATCGGTAAAATCAACCTTAGAATACTTCTTAAGGCACCACTATTTCATTCTATGTAAAATCATATCATGCTTTGCATCTGGATCCTATTAAAACATGACCCTACGAGAAATGAATCCTGAGATTTGTAATACCGATGCATATGCATAAGTTGAATCATGTAAATCGTAGTTACTCTCACACCTGTTGTTTTATGAACTAATTAATATTAGTACAAGCAGCTCCACACCCTGAAAATGAATTTTAGTGTATTTAATCTTACATATTAGCTTCCTGAATTCGTAAAATAAAATAGAATGACTCATAAGGAATAGGTGTCGTATGCGATGCAACCCTTAAACCATTGATCAATGACAAAGATTATAACGTAGAAATGATACACTTATACGTTCACAAACCCTAATCCATACTCGTATGCTTGTTTTATGTAATGATTGCTTATTTGATTTTCCATCTGATTTCCTTTTGCCCTTATTGAAAGTGTTATTTGCTATTTGTTATTCTTTTCCGTTATACGACGTGTAGAATCCGACGTCTCGGACTTCGTCGTCGACGACTTCAAGATCACATCTTCGACTTCGTCACTGAAAACAATGGATAGCAAGGCAAGCACCCCTTTGAGCATTTTGAACCCAGATTTCATAATCAACTAAAATGTGATTAACAATCTGCCTGCATGCCTTATATTCTAGCAAATCCTTATTTTCTGTTGTATGGTAGCTATAACCCATATTGGAGGATTTCCTAAATATTGTTGACATAAGCTCCATGATAACCCTAGGAATGGGTAGATTCATATGTCAGATGGGAATAACGCTTACTAATTGCATTTGCTTAGTAATGCTTAGAAAATGTCAGCGACATTTACACCCACACTTTTCTTTATGAAATCTTTTATGGTTTATTTAAGCAGTAAAGGATACTGGTAGTTTGATAAAAATGAAAATAAAACTACTGTTTTGATGTGGGTGATTATTGGCAATAGCCGGTTGTACATGTTTTAACGTGTACGTAGCTAGGGTGGAGTTATCGCCCATGTCATTTTAAGGACCGAACATGGTGTCCCGCGATCCAAGATAACCGTACATCCACAAGTACTGGACTGGGACAGTCTTAACTTATTAAATTATTTGGGAATTAGCTTTGCACATTGGTAGGCAGTTGTAGCACGGGCATTCCGGATATAGGTTTGCTCGAGGGAGGTGTCATCACCGAGGTGTTGGCATCTGCCGTTGTAACGATGTACGCCTGGCTATGAATTGGGGCTGTTGTTGTACCATTTGAGCCGCAGGCTCCTGAATATTATTGCTTCACCGTTTGTTTGCTTCCATCATAGTCAGGAGTAACGTCATTGGGCTAGTGCAAAGTTAAGGTCCAAGTAACGAACAGTTTCGTTATGAACTCTCTGGCGGTACACCAAAGGAAGTGTGTTAATGGCCTAGCAAAAAGGGAGAACATTTCATGTGGGTAAAGCTGTACAACTCTGCAGAGATTAAACTAATCGATTAGCCGTGTCCACGGTTATGGACGACTTGGTGAACCCACACTAAGTTAGTTGTTTTCTATTTTCTAAAACTCTAGATAAAATGATTTGGAAAGTGATTCACATTTGTTAAATGTCACTTATTGTTATATTTGTTCGTATAAGACCATGGAGGGTCTTTTCCGTTATCTTTACTCACAAAAGGGCCGTGAGTAATTTATTGTTATTTCTGTCAATACTTGATATTTTGATTACTTATCAAACTGTTTTAAATTCAATTTATGCTTTCCATTACTATTCAGTATTTACAATTCAAATCTTCGCTTTACGCAAAACAACCGTAGAAACCCACTTTCTATTCAGCTTGCATATATTTCAGGTTTTGCAAACATTACAAGTCTTGCTGAGTACGCAACGTACTCACCCTTGCTATTATTGTTGTTTTTAGACAGGAATCCTCGAGAATCTTGCGGCAGAAAACGGGATTATTAACGACATTTCTTTCTAAGGCTTTACCTTGTCAGTTGCCTGTGGATTATGTGGCAAACTACAATACATCTGATTCTTTTGGCTATGTTTAGTCGACCTTCTCGGTCATATTGTATCAATACTTCCGCTGTAATAAAATATGAAACTTTTGTATGGTTGTGATTCCAAATTGTGTTTTGTGCGTGCCAGCCACTGATCATGGGAATGGTACAGTATGCACATTAGAACCTTGCTTTTATGTTTGCACTATAGCATAAAAGTGAGGGTCTCACAGCTATCCTAGATTTTCTCTTTTTTCCAACTTTTTGGAGTGAAAATAAGGAGTGCCCGGCCATCTAAAGTTCCGGTCTAAGTTCTCCTCGAGGCTGCAGGGTACAAAGTCAAAATATGCCTTATAAGAGTGAACAGAGGGAGTAGTGTAGAAAAGAAGATACTCTCTCCATTTACTTTTATAAGGCTTATTTTTTTTAATTGTGTGTTTGGTTGGAGAGTGAGGTGAAATGGAATGGTTCCATCCTAGATTTCAGGGATGGAATGGCTTCATACCAGATTTCAGGGATGGAATTGTCCCATCCCATATTCTCAGACAGGGCCCACTGTCACTCTTACATTCCAAGTGGGATGCCTGCGTTCCATAAAATTTATAGAACCTGACCGTCTCGAATCTAGAGAGAATATTCTCTTTTATGGAACCGAGCCATCCTCATCTCTCCAACCAAACACTAGACTTGGTGGGATGGGATGGTTCCATTCCACTCCATCCCACTAACCAAACACACAATTAATGATCTTGTTCACAAATATAAGGCTTACATAAAAATTTAATGGGACATTTCATTCTATACCCCTGTTTATGCATTTATTCATTACCACACACAAAATATATCTTTCATCTTTCAAAACAACTCGGTGGGAGCATTGAAGTTATTTTCTTTTATACTTTCTCAATTTTAATGTGACCTTAATCTTTATTGGAAATCAAAATACCTTTCTCAATTAAGCGAGGGATTATGTTCTAAGCTAGTGCTGATCGCTGGAACGATCCAAACGTCTGGTCTGGACAGTTGGCTCCAATTGAATAAGCTACCGCTTGTCAAATACCGGCACTAGTCACTCTCCCTGCGTATTGATCTTCTTGATGCATGTATGCGCATGTCTGCAGCCAAGTAAGTAGACTACTATTTCTTCTGGTCTTCAAAAAGTTGATGTTTTAGTTATAGTGATGGTCAAACTTTTAAAACTTTAACTATTGATATATTTTTAAATATTTAAATTAGATATATGAAAATTATATGCGTAGACTTGTCTCGAGAAGAACTTTCATAATATTATAATTTTATTAAGTTTTATAAATATATTATAATAAAAATAGTGGTTAAAGTTGTATTTTAAAGACCGTGTCGATGCCTAAAACGTTAGACTCGATGGAGTATTATATTCCATGTGTAGTTCCATTTGCACGGCCCACTTAGTTTGTGGGCAGTGGCGTATCTAGGATTTTGAGTATGGGTGGTCTAACTTGACAGTGGCGCCAGCAGAGTCGAACTGACGCCATTTACGGGGGAGTTTTTTCTTTTTCTTTCCAATCTTAGACCTTGAGCTGAGAGTTTTTTGGGTGGGCCATGGCCCACCGGGACCACCCTCTAGATACGCCACTGTTTGTGGGGCTGGGAACATTTGCACACGAACCAAAATTAGGTTAGTTCTGCACAGCAATTAACAAGCTTTGCTTAGTTCCACAGAGACAGCATTTTTGGAGAAGGGCAGAAAAGCAGCAGTCGGAATAAGTAATTTACATGATGCTGCGAGAACAGGTACAATACAATAGGCTCAATGAAACAAGCCAGTGTGTAAGCTAGCTCATTGCTCAAGGAATATTATTCCGGTTCGTTGCATGGATATATCTTGTATGTGGTCCACCATGCATGCATCCTGGTAGATATAGTTTGATTTCCAGGTCATTTAATTAGTACGTACATATTGGTATAGTGCTCGACTTCCGTGAATGCAATACACATTCATTAATTCTCTGCATTTTGGTAGAGTACACATACAGCTAGACTATAGCCATTCGTTGCTTTCCTTGATCCTCTAAAAGCCCTCTCGTGAAAGCAACCGGCATGATAGGAAACGACGACGATGCTGTAGCTCCTGATCGCTCTCGTGCATCTCGATGCAACGCAACACAGGCTCGCATCGCAGCTTTAGCTGGATAAAAATAAATAAATAAATAAATAAATAAATAAATAAATAAATAAATAAATATACACGCACCAATTTTCGTGCAAAGGTGGGTGGGTACACGTACAAAAGGGAAGCATTCGGCCCAAATTAAGTGGTTGGCCCAAACGAAGGGACGACAAGCGGACGTTAACTTCACCGCGAAGCCCGCAAACGGCTATCACTGGTTCTGCGGGGAAGAGGCTGCCCTGATGCTGCATACATGCCTACTACATACAGCCCGAATCTTATAGGTGTGCCGAGTGAGAGGCTGCACAGGTCCTCACCAAAATTAGGGGCCATTTTTCATTAATATGTACATTGGTTAGTTAATTGCAATAAAGAACTCTTACGTGCTGTTGAAGTTATCAAAAGATATTTATGAAAAAATATATTAGTATGGTAAATTTCAAGCTCCATATCTCTTAAACTCGAAATTAACCTTCATATCTCTTCCACTCTTCACTCGTTCTATCCATCGTATCATTCTCCAGGTCTAGGAAGCTCCTATTAATTGAGATATATATGTTCTCTTCTACCATTTTAAACATTTCCAATGGATTAAGAATACTGGAATTAAGCACCGTCTTAATCCAAAAAAAAAATTTCTTTTATTATGGGTTGGGATTCCACCAACCAAACAAGTTCTTAATTTACATGCTTTGAAGTTAAGAGGGCCTCATTTTTATTTCGCAACAAGGCCCAAATATCTTTGGTACGGCCCTGCCTACATATAGCCTCCACTTTCTTCTCCCGCATGTGCATGCGTGGTTGGGGTCTGCACCATCCGTTGACGATTAATCCTGTTTCGGCGGATCGGACGCCATCAGATGAGATCAAGCGAAATCACATGATTTCCGTGCGCTGCCACGATTGCATCGACCAGATCAAGCAATATCTCATTTCATTCATTGTAAATGTATTAGTGTATGAACAGCAAGCATGTAGCCGATGATGCCAGAATAGCATTGATTGAATACACACTGCATCATAGTTATCAACACCGGTACATACAAGCCGGTATGTACTATTTCTGCACATAAACCAGTACAAAGTAGCCATATTGTAGGACCGATATACACTAATGTAGCAACCAAAAGGGGGTGAATGATTACGTGCAAGCTAAAACAAATTTTTATTGATTCACAAAACTCCCCTAAACAAATTATAAAAAACTATTTCGGTTTCAACAAAAACAGACTGGTATATGTTCACTAAAACATTAATTACTGAAGATCCAACAATTGGATTAACGTGAAAATTAAATTGTAGAAACTAGATTCAATTTCGAAACTAACCCAATAAGAATCATTTCAATCGGATCTACGGATCGAAAGTTATAATTTTCGCAAGATAATGTATCAGATAATAACGAAAATTGATCAAACCCTAGTTACGAAATTAATCAAGATCTTTGAGGAATTAACCAATCAAAATTTTTAAATCAATAACTTGATGCCCTAAAAAGTTTTTGATTAGATCAAATCATAATTATCACGTGAAACGACGAATCAATCTAAAAACAAAACAAGTATGCAAATAAGAACAAAAACATAAATTAATATTGCAATTTCACTATCACGGCAGTAATGAAAAATATTGTAGTGCAACACTGTAGCTTCGAGAAGAACACCGTACGCCACCGTTTTTTCACCGCTCTGGTTCTCCTTTTCTTCCCTGTGCTAGGTCCCCGTCGGCTTTTTCCGCCAAGCACTGTAGCCACGGCAACAGAAAACACTGTAGCGAACAGAAAAACGCTGTAGCATGCAAAAAGTGCTGTAGCAACGTGGAATTTTTCCTTGGTGCGCCGAAGCTCTTGTATTGGTTTTCTTTTCTGCGCACGGCTTACAAAAATCAGGAGGACCCCTACTACCTATATTAAATAACTCTAATCAGTTTATTAAAATAATATACATGCATATCCACCTGGTCTAATATATGCACATAAGCTCAAAAATCACATATGCACGCGTACGATCCACCTACCGCTATCACGTGATTCACTCATCTTCACGTACACTGTTTTCTAGTCCAAATGTTTTGCATGGCATCCTTTACCACTAGGATCTTGGTTCCTCCATGAATCTAGTTCTGAACCTCAGTTCATCTATGAACCTAGTTCCGGTTCCATCATCGATCTCAAGCAACACATACACATGAACAAACATAAAACCGTATATGAGCACAAGTCAACGACTTGACTCAAGATCAGTCTATGCAACCACTCATAAGAGCGCATTGCATCAAACAAAATAATTAACATGCTATCACAAGCATATCAAGTAATCATCTTAAACAGCACATGCACAAGCACAACGCATGCCATGAGCACATTCACTTTGCAATGCTAAATTCACTACTAAGCCAATTTTTCAGCACATGATTTCACACATGTACCATACCAGTCTAGATACTGGTCATACCGGTCCAATACCGATCAATATCAGTCATGTCGGTGGAATTAATAATATAGTCTATTGAATTATATATTATATTTGATAGTACTTCTTGAATTACTCGAATATACTAATTCTTCTCTTCGATCTCAATTTTCTGTAATTACACCTAAATTCACAGAACTACATCGAGTAAGCAAAAAAAAAAGAATCAAACAAGAGTTTAATTTCCTCAGCGCTGTCCTGTCACTGCATGCATCGATTAGCAAGGGTACAATGCCTGGAGGTGAGGATGCAAGCAAGGCGAGGTCCTCCATGCCCTCGCGTGCAGCCGGAGCGTCTCCCGCGCCCTCTCCCTCGTCCTCTCGCCGCACTGCTCCGACTGCGCCACCAGGCACAGCTTCCTCACCACGCCCGTCTGCACCATCTCCTGCACCACCGCCGCCGTCGCTGCGTGCTTCGCCACCGACCGCAGCACCCGCACCGCCTTGTCGCTCGCCACGTCCGACACCCGCAGGACCTTATTGCCTACGACCGCCACGCCCGCGCCGAGCGCCACCAGCTCCGCGCGCCCCTCCGCGCACCCGCAGAGCCGGTCCAGCACGCCGAGCGCCAGCTCGCATGCGCGCCGCTCTTGCCCGTCCACGAGCATGTCGACGAGCACCGGCACCGCGCCGGCGTCCACTGCCTTGATGCGGTTGCGGCCCCAAGAAGTCGTGCCGATCATCACGTGCAGGGCTGCCTTGGTCGCCGGCTTCGAGACCTTGTCCCGTAGCAGCTGTACCACCTCCCTGAAAACCTGCTCCGGGAGAGACACCAGCCTGTTCGGCGACATGACGGCCGTCACGTCTTCGAGAAGCAGCGCCGCGTGCGTCCTGGAAGTGGTCTTGGATCGTTGCAGAGTGGAGACAAGCGCGTCAACGAGAGTCTCGTTCCTCTCGACGGCACGCACCAGGCTCTGTTCCGAGCACTGGAGAGAGGAGATGACATCGAGCGCCTCGTCGCCCGCGGCAACATTTTCTGACGTTGTCGCCGACGCGACAAAGACGTCGGCCAATAACTCCACCACGCCAGGGACGACGGCGACGATCTTCCGGTTTCGCTCGCTCTGGGCGGCCACGTCCTTGAGTTCGCGCAGCGCAGCGAGGAGTTCTTGCGGCGACGACCTCCTGGCGTCAAGCCGAGAGACCACGGAGGCGACGCGGGCGCGATCGGCGGGTGGCTTCGGCGTGGGTAGGCGCTCGACGCCGTCGTCGGCGTGGAGCACGCACCAGGACTGGATGAGTCGGCGTAGCGTGTGGTTGGGCGTGGGCTCGCAGTCTGGCGGCACGGGCTGCTTGGTGAGTGGGCATGTGCCGGCCGAGAGGAGCCAGCGCTCGATGCCATCGCGGTCGTAGGTGATGCCGGTGGGGAGCGTGACGGGGTCGCGCATGATGTGCAAGGAGATGGGGCACAGGAAGTAGGAGGGCACCTCCACCTGCTGCTCCATTGGAATGAGGAAGCAATCGAGGTAACCAATGGTGGTCGTCTTCTTCGTGTTGATGCTGCTGTTGCGGTGGTGGTGAGCTGAAGAGGAGCTAGGAGAAGAGAACAATGGCGGATGGTGTGTGGAGTTGCTGTCGGAGAGCGGAAGTATGGCGTTTTATATCTGCATCGATCATTCATGCGTGAGAGGATGGATGGATTCAAAGACGTGTGCGAGTCCACACGGCGAGGCTCCATCGATCGATCGGGATGTGCATGAGCTGCCCGAATATTAATTAAATCCCTCCCGTTGGTTGTTGCTAGCCTTAATTATACCAAGGAGACCGGCTAATTAATTAATTCTGGAAATTGATTTCTCTGACCATAAAACTTTTTATAACGTACGGTAGATCGATCCTGTTGATCAGAAAATTAAATAAAGCGTATTTTTAAAGCTGTAAATAAAACATTTTCAAAATCATTCTTAGAACATTAATTATACATTTGAAGGATCGTTATTTTTGATCCAGTTGATTTTGATGATGAGTATTTGAAAAAGATTTGAAACCAGTTTGATATTTCGACAAGATTTATTTTTTGGTTTCTTTATTTGAAAAGATCTGAAATCAGTTTGATTATTTGAAAAGCTTTTTGATTTTTGCAAAGGTTTTTGTTCGTGTTTTGAAATCGTGTTCTTAGAATATTTAATGCAATGCACTCCTGTGAGTGGTTGCATGGTTTAATGTGAGTCAAGTCGCGGACTTGTGCTCGGAATCGTTTTGTGGTTTGTTCATGTGCAGGTATTGCTCGAGGGCGAATGTGGTCGATGATGGGACTGGAACTAGGTTCATGGTGGAACTGAGGTTCGGGACTAGGTTCAGGGGGAACTGAGGTCTTGGTGGTCAAGGATGTCATGCGGGACGTTCGGGCTAAGAGAATGGTGCACATGAAGAATGGTTAGTCACGTGAGAATGGCATGAGGTCATTTGCGTGCAAAGTGTTAGTCACGTGAGTATGGTAGGGTTGCCATACGCGTGCAAGAGTTGTACTCGGCCAGGTTGGGCCAAGTGGAGTTGTGTTGAATACATGCTCTTTCTAGGATTAGGGTTAGGAATCCTTCTAGGATTAGGACTCCTTCTAGGATTAGGTGTGTTTGCCTTCTTTAAATAGAGGGGTTGCCTCCTGTTGAAGGCAATCAAGCTTTGAGCAAGCTTTAGGGTTGTACTCTTTTGTTTGGAGTATTTTAGACAAAAGAAAGGAGAAATAAAGATCAAGTTCATCAAATCTTTCAAGAGCTACAATTCTAGTTAGATTTATTCTCGCCATCTTCTGGAACAGTAAGCTTGCGAAGGTCATAACTTTTGATCCATAAGTCCGATTGAGCTGATTCTTTTTGGGTTTGATTCGTATTGGAATCTAGTTTCTTGTGTCCAAATTTCAGATCGATCGGACGGTTGGATCTCTAGGAATTCGCGTTTTACCAAACCTCTATCATTCTGTTTTTTTTCAAAAACGAGGCAATTATTTGGTTCTATTTTAGGGTAAACTTTTAATAGATCAAGAATTTGGTTTTAGCTTCCGCACAATCATTCACCCCCCCTCTGATTGCTATATTCGGTCCTACAAGTGGTATCGAGCTGTGTTAAGGTATGGCGTCAGGCAGGTATGTTAATCGTCCTCCTATGCTTGATGATTCAAATTTTTCTTATTGGAAGAGTCGCATGCAATCCTATATTGAAGCTCAAGGTAATGATGTTTGGCGCAAAGTTTCTACTGTTTTTGATGTTCCTGATATAGTAACCAATAATAACAAAGTAGACGTTGATTTGAATGCTAAAGCTAGAAACTTGATTTTTCAAGGAATTTTTGAAAAAGAATTTGATCGAGTTTCTCATCTACGATCTGCTTATTCTGTTTGGAAGACATTATGTGACTATCATGAAGGTTCTACTAAGATTAAGAAAGTGCGCAAAAATATTTACCAAAAGGATTTTTCTGATTTTGCTATGAGACCAGGTGAATCAATTGATGATCTTTTCTCTCGATTTGAGAAAATCTTGTGTAATTTGCGTGGTGTTGGAGTTACTAATTCAGTTGAGGATAACGCTAGTAAAATTTTGAGATCTCTTAGTCCTGAATGGCGCATGGTTGTTACTGCAATTAATCAAACTGTTGACTTGGATACTTTGACCATGGATGATCTTTATTCTAGACTGAAAACTTATGAGATGGATTCTTTGTCACCTAGTGATAATAAATCCTCTACACATGCACTTGTTGCTAACCCCAGCACTTCGTCTGGATTACCATCTTTTGGTTCCTTGTCTGCATTGGCTTCTTTTCAGATGAACAGTTTGAGATGCTTCCTGAAGAAGATCTTGTGCTCATCTCCTCACGTGCTTTTAAAGCACTCAACAATTTGAGGATGAGGAGGCGTGGAGGCACAACTTCGAGGTCCTTCAACTGTTTTGAGTGTGGCCTTCCCGGGCATATTAAAGCAAACTGTCACAAGTTGAAGAAGAAGGAAGAAAGGGAACCGGCACAACGCAGCTCAAGACACACTACCCCTAGGCATCCCAATTTTCGAAAAGTTGCTAAGAAAGTCTTAGCCGCCATAGAGGAGTGTGATCTTAGCGATGTGGACTTTGAGAGTGATGATGAGCCACATGACAAGAAGAAGGACAAAAAGGGAGATCCTCATGATGACTTCACCGGGATGTGTTTCATGGCTAGAAGGGATAGCGACAACGACTCCGACCTTGAAGAGGTGAGACCTTCTTATGATGACCTTGAGTATGCCATGGTTAAATTAGCTTCAGAACTTAAAAAGTCTAAGAAAGCTCTTAAAGAAAAAGATCTAGAAATTGATAGTTCCAATTCTGAAATTGCAAGGCTTAGATCTTTAATTCCTGATGATGATTCTTGCAAATCTTGTGATGTGCTACAATCTGAAGTTATTGCTTTAAGGAATGTTCATGCTTCCCTGTTGCATCAAAATGAGAAACATATTAAACATGCTAGTGTTCCACTGATGATTTGCATGATTTAATCTCTTGTCCTAAATGCTCAATTCTTGAATTGAAATTGAAAGATGCAAATACTAGAGTTTCTCAGATGACTAATGACATGCTCACTCATGAGGTTCTTTCATGCTCTACTTGTCGCAAACAGAAAAAGAAAGTTGATATTCCTTGCAATAATTGTCTTGTGCTTTCTCGAAAAGTTGATTACTTGGAAAAGTCTTTAGAGCGTTTTGCTAAAGGAAAGAAAAACCTAAATATGATTTTGGATCAATCAAAAGTCAGCACTCATCACAAAGGTTTAGGTTTTGATCCTTATGCTCATCACAAATCACATGCTCCTACTGTTGTTAAAGCTCTTGAAAGTGGAAAGTTTGAAATTGTCAAAGAGCCTGAGAAAACTGTTTTTAAATCTGCTAGAATTTTATCTTCTACTATGATGAGTGCAAATGTTGCTTCTACTTCTAAAGCTAAACATCATGTTAAATACACTTGCACTCACTGTGGTAAAGATGGTCATTTAGTTCAGTTCTGCTTTAGACTAGCTAAACAACAAAGGATAGAAAGGTTCAATGCTAAGTCTAATGTCAGAAAGACACACTTTGCTTCTCATTATGTGCCCAGGGTGAAGCAAACACCTTTTGTTGCTAAAAACACGGGAAAGGATAAATCTATTTTTGTGCATAAAAATTCTCGTGTTGTGCCTACTGTTGTGCGTCGTGTGTCTCAGTACTGGATTCCTAAATGCTTTATTTCTAACCTTGATTTGAGACATCGACACTTTACTCGCTTCTATGTAGGCTTCTCACGCGAGGAAGGAGAACATATGGCTAGTGGATTCCGGATGCTCACGCCACATGTCCGATGATAAGAATTGGTTCTCCTCCTTCACTTGTGCATCTCGTGCTAAAATTGTTATTTTTCAAGATGCTTCCTCCACCTCTGTTTTTGCAAAAGGCACTAGTCCAAATAGTGCAGGTACAGGTGCATATGTTCAGGGGGAGAGTATCTTTGTTGATGAAGATGATGATGATGCTGTTGAGGATGAGATAATTGGAGTTTGCTGTGTGCTTGTGTGCTCGTTTTCAAGCTTCCCCGCGTGCTTCACATCGACAAGCTATCAAGAGGATTTTAAGGTATCTCCGTGGTACTCAAGATTTTGGCATTTGGCTTTCTGCTTCTTCACGCATTAGTTTAAGACCTTTCTCTGATGCTGAATTTGGAGGATGTGGAATTGATAGAAAAAGTACATCTGGTTCATGCCACTTCTCGAGTAATTCTCTTTCTTGGACACATTGACATCAGATTTCATTTTCTTAGAGATCATGTTGAAAAAGAGCTATTGAACTGAAATTTGTTGATTCGGGTGCTCGACTTTGTCGATATTTTCACTAAACCGCTTGATTTTTCTCGTTTTGCTTTCTTACGCGGTGAACTTGGGATCATTCATCCCCATGGGTTGATTTGAGGGGGAGTCTTGAGTTTATCTCTTTTTGGGTTACTTGACTTTGGTTCCTAGAAGTGATTTTTTTTATAAGTGATATTTTGACTTTACACCTCAAGTAAAAACCCCTGTTTACATTGCATCATGTAGCACAAAGCTTTGGTGATTATTCTTGTGTATATAGCCAAGTTAATGCTCAATGCTTTACTTATCACTAAAAGGCTAAAATAATTCAATTTGAGATGCTTTTTGAGAATATTTTGGCTCTTGCTCATTATGGTATTGCATTTGTGAAATAGGCTTAAAAGTTTCTTGTCATCTGTTGAAAGGCTAGAGCTGATTAGAAACTATGTGTGAGTTTTTTGTTGGACTTCAAATGATCATTATGAGTCTCAAGCAAAATCAGTGTTTTAATGTTAAAAGCAAGTTGAAAAAGATGCAAGCAAAAGCTACTTGGCTAAACACAAGTTTAGTACAATGTGCAGCTTCCTTGCCAGGGATTTAAATGCAAAAGATGCAAGAAAAGGCTACTTGTCTAAACAAAAGTTCATAACAATGTGAAGCCACTTGCCAATTTAAACTGAGAAAGATACAAGAAAGAACTACCTACTCATACACAAGTATGGGCTAGTGTGCGATTACTTGTCATCCCTCAAGTGATTACAAAGCAAAATTGTCAAACTTGCTAAAAGAGAAAAAGGAAATTCAAATGGTTGAAAAAGGCTTGAGACAAATATTAGTGAATTTGAAAGTCTCTCTATGCTCATGATAGATTTCTTTTTCGCTTTGGCAAAATCTGTTTATGACATTTTACTTGTTTGCTCTAATTTGCTTATGCAATAACTATTCTATGTGTTAGAGCCTCCATATTCTCACAATTTGCTTTCTCATTGGATAATTTGATACAAAATGAGAAAGTTCTCCTAAAAACTCTTCAAATGCTTTACTTTGATTATATACCTTGAATATACTTCAAAGCTTGAGATCTGCATTCATTAAGGGGAGTTTTGAGATCTTGATGACTATTTTGTCAAAAAAGGGGAGAACAAGTCAAGGAGGTTTTTGAATTGGGATTATTTGGTCTTTTGGTTCTTGCTCAATCTCTTGTCAAATCTTATATTGTGTTTTGTCAAATTACTCATCAAGGGGAGATTGAAGGATCGTTATTTTTGATCGATTGATTTTGATGATGAGTATTTGAAAAGATTTGAAACCAGTTTGATATTTCGACAAGATTTATTTTTTGGTTTCTTTATTTGAAAAGATCTGAAATCAGTTTGATTATTTGAAAAGCTTTTTGATTTTTGCAAAGGTTTTTGTTCGTGTTTTGAAATCGTGTTCTTAGAATATTTAATGCAATGCACTCCTGTGAGTGGTTGCATGGTTTAATGTGAGTCAAGTCGCGGACTTGTGCTCGGAATCGTTTTGTGGTTTGTTCATGTGTAGGTATTGCTCGAGGGCGAATGTGGTCGATGATGGGACTGGAACTAGGTTCATGGTGGAACTGAGGTTCGGGACTAGGTTCAGGGGGAACTGAGGTCTTGGTGGTCAAGGATGTCATGCGGGACGTTCGGGCTAAGAGAATGGTGCACATGAAGAATGGTTAGTCACGTGAGAATGGCATGAGATCATTTGCGTGCAAAGTGTTAGTCACGTGAGTATGGTAGGGTTGCCATACGCGTGCAAGAGTTGTACTCGGCCAGGTTGGGCCAAGTGGAGTTGTGTTGAATACATGCTCTTTCTAGGATTAGGGTTAGGAATCCTTCTAGGATTAGGACTCCTTCTAGGATTAGGTGTGTTTGCCTTCTTTAAATAGAGGGGTTGCCTCCTGTTGAAGGCAATCAAGCTTTGAGCAAGCTTTAGGGTTGTACTCTTTTGTTTGGAGTATTTTAGACAAAAGAAAGGAGAAATAAAGATCAAGTTCATCAAATCTTTCGGCGAGCTACAATTCTAGTTAGATTTATTCTCGCCATCTTCTGGAACAGTAAGCTTGCGAAGGTCATAACTTTTGATCCGTAAGTCCGATTGAGCTGATTCTTTTTGGGTTTGATTCGTATTGGAATCTAGTTTCTTGTGTCCAAATTTCAGATCGATCGGACGGTTGGATCTCCAGGAATTCGCGTTTTACCAAACCTCTATCATTCTGTTTTTTTTCAAAAACGAGGCAATTATTTGGTTTTATTTTAGGGTAAACTTTTAATAGATCAAGAATTTGGTTTTAGCTTCCGCACAATCATTCACCCCCCCTCTGATTGCTATATTCGGTCCTACAACATTAATTGGTATGACTCTGTGGTAGTCGTAGTTACAAAAGAAAGAATATAAAAAAAAACTTTCATCCGTAATTTTTTTTTAAAACAAAAAACTTAAAATGAATCCATAACGTGGAATTATTAACTACAGGCAGTTTTCTTTTTTTTTAAAAAAAAATAGAAGCAGAAACATTATCTACCTTTGGAGTTGATAGCCAAATCGTAGTGTATCGATATTAATTAATATATAGTGCTTTGTCAATGAAGGCATATGGCAATTAACATTGGGCCATGCACATTTCATGCATGGTGCCTTAATTTGTTTTTCCACAAAACATAGAGTATCTAGCCAGCTAACAATTAGTACCGAATTAAGCTTGTTTACTTTGTGTGTGAGGCGCCAGAGAGGTCGAGCGAGAACGACAGATGGAGCTGAAAAGAGTTGACGAAGTGAGATCAAACTATTCGAGAGGAAATGGCCAACGAAGCGAGGTCTCCAACGCCTAGGAGGCCGGTGCTCTTCTATTTTAATTTGGTGTGGATTTTTCAATGCTTTTGGCCGCCTCCGCTTGTTGGAGACGTAAGCTCTGTGTTTGCGTGGTGAATTACTAGGCAGAAACGGGAAATTTGCATAGGCAATTATCTCCAAGTGGCTAACGAGGCATCTTTGACCACGCTGGTCTAGCTTGATCCATCGATTATTTCTTCCTTTATATATATATATATATATATATATATATATATATATATATATATATATATATATATATATATATATATATATATATAGTCATACTAGTTAGGATCTAAGCATAAAGAAGACTGCATGTGGCAAGTGTGTATTATGACCTGTGCAGTGTACTGTTTTCTTTCTCTAGGTGAGCCGAACCAAGAGATTACAAACTCTCCCCACCCACTCTGACCCAAATTAATAGTGCTTTTTATGTGACAGTACAATTATTTGACATGTAATTTTGGAGTACTAAATGTTTCTATGGCACATAGGTTTTAGTACATAGTCGACGCGAGACGTGCTTCTATGTCTTTTTTTTTTAAAAAAAAAAGTTATATAAATATTAAAGCGTGAATGAATGGTAGATGATGATTACTTACTCTTCGTTTGTTTCAATATTTATGCAACCTGTATTAGAGCAGGTACAATAAGGTCACCTCAGCTTACTATAAGCACGTACACATCAGTTTTGTCATATATAAAAAGAATGAGAAAAGATAGGAGAGAAAAGAGCTAGCTCTCATGCAGTAGCCAGCGTCGTACGGGAAACAAGATAGAATGAGTATGTACAAGAGAGAAGATATAGTTGTTGTATAGCATTTAGAGACAGCCTTTAGAGACAGTTAGTGTACAAGCTAGATTTATTACTTACTCTAGATGATATGAATGAGAGATGGAGTAAGTAGTGAGTTCTGTTATTATACTTTTGCTCCTAGAACGAAAAGAATAAAAACACTGCTCGACGCTAAATGGATCAGTTGAGCAGAGTGTTTTATGGGCTGACGAAACGATTTGAGCAGAGAAGAAGGAATATCGTCAAGTGGATGGGGACATGAAGTGTTCCAAAGCGAAAAATCGTGAATCGGACATGAGAAAGGCCAAACTTTGGTATACGGTAGGTCTCGGTTTGAGGTGCATCGTGTTCTAACTTGCGGCTAATTAAGTAATGCTGCGTTGATTAATCTGTCTTGACTTGCGATGGAGTTGCGAGGGCTCGCTGTCTCTGTCAAATCACTCGAACGTGAGTACGACTGAGCTAGGACAAACGGGAAAGCTAGAAATTTAGAGAAACGAGGAAAAACTATATATATCAGTGGAATGCAAGCGTAACCCGATACTTCATCGATGGGGAGGTAATAGCTAGGTATCCTAAGAGGACGATTTGTTTCCTCCATGCATTTGACCAGATTGCTTGTAGAAATTGCAACACACATGCCTGTACGTGTGCCGGTTGGTTAATTATTTGCCCACGATTGCCGCTTTGTTTGTCTTTTCACCTCGCGCAGATCCATCATCAGCGAGTGGTCATTCATGTGTATCTTTCTTCAACGATCCGGTTTTTAAAACTGTTGCTTGGCTTATAGTTCTGTACTTCTGTATCAAGTTCCTTTCAGCCCGAACGACAATATATACACGTAAGAGATCTTCGCCGACCAAAATGGCTGTAGGTAGTTAGAGAGGTGTTTCTATATATGCTTTTCTTTTCGAAAGTGGTACAGTTTAATGTTAAAGTATGAATGAAGGTTAGATGGTGATTACTTACTCCTTCGCCTGCTTTAAGATTTATACAGTTTATATTAGGAGGAGGAAAAACATAGAATCACGGCTCAGTGAGAGTTAATTGATTCCTTGCTTGTGATTAACTAGCTAGCAAATGATCCTATAGATAATCCATGGGCGGCAGGCTGCAGGCAGCATAAGAAGTCAGATGACCGGATGGTGCAGGTGCACGCCCTGTGCCGACATCGTATTCTTGGAGCGAACCAGTTTTAAACCCAAACGCGACATGGGGGCTGGATTGACGCCGACGTCGTGCTGTTCTACTGCTGACCTTGCCTTGTTTGACTTTACTTTATCACTCGATTTATCCTTACGTAGCAGATCGATCTCTGAATTTTCCGATACGTTCCCTTGGGTTCTACCGGTTAATTAAAATCCGCATCCATTGCTACATTCGAGTCAGGCATGCACGTCGCGTAACGCTTCTGCTTCATCATCAGCCAAGCTTTAGTGCCCTGGAAGCAGGACATTGGCTGATGAATCGAGGATTCCGACTGACTCTCATAGTTCTGGAAACAAGTATATATATATATATATATATATATGGGTTATATACGTTGATTGACTTGTAATTTCTGGATCTGATGTCCGGAAGATGTTGCGCTAAAATTGGCAGTTGACAGTCTAGCTCGACGACCATCGTAACGAGGTGGTCTAGAGATGAGAAAATTGAAGGGAAATGCATCTGAAAATGAGACTGTCCGGGACGCTTCCCTGACCATGGTGAGAGCAAAACGCGTGCGCAGTCGGTGTGTGTGCGCCGTAAATCTCTGACGGATGGAACACAGCAGCAGGCAGCATACTAGAGTAGCTAGCTAGCTCCATTTATCGATTGCGCTGCATTTTCAGCAAGGGAATCCAGTATCGACCGACCGACATCTGGCTCTAGCTTGGCTGCGCTTTTGGCAAAACTTGAAGGTTGCAGGAACCAGTAATTAATCACCTCGATCCGATCCGATCCGATCCGTTGTCACTTCACTTGTGGCATCTACTCTGACCTCATTGGGTTGCCTCCCGAGCGAGCAGTAGAGGCGTCGTGTGCCAGCGTTGATTGCCACGTGTGGGAGGAAAGCGCGCACGTAACAGGCATATATAGGCACTGGGTTCCCCAGGCAGCTTCAACGTCGCCGGCGAGACTGCAGGAGGAGGCCGAGCGAGGGAGAGGCGATTCTGGAACTCGGGTGGTGCTGCGCACTCGTGCTGATTGGCGGTAAAAGTTATCCGCCACGACAAGGGTAAAAATTAAGCTTGCCTTCGCACCTGGCCACGCGTATCTGCTGCAGTGCTATTCTTTCTCTCAAAGGACAAGGGAAAACAGATGAGAGAAAAAGTTCGCTTTTAATACTCGACTCTCCTGCAAGTTTATCTTTGAGTGTGGTTGGAAATGTTACCAACGGTATACCTAAGTTTCATACGGTTTTAGCAAATTTGAATAAATTTTTTTAAAAAGTTTCATGCTTTAGCGAGTTTCGCATCGTTTTGTAAAAGCTTTTACAAGATTTCAAGCCGAAGTTTAACAAATTTCATATTTTTCGAACTCACATTTCACCAAGTTTCACCCCGAAAGTTTCAATAAATTTAAAATAAAAGTTTTAAGTTTCAACATGTTTCAATAGATCTCGAATAAGTTTTTCCAGAAATTTCGGTGAGCTCACTTGGCTACGATGTTCTACCACATCGCTGAGGGCTGCACGACATTGTCTCTTGCAGACACACCGTCTTCTCTAGCTTCGACTCACCTACTATTGCCGTAATAGAGCCAAAAGACGTCGCCTGCCACCGATCGCCGACCACTTGGGCGCTCAGCCTCCGCAGCGCCCAAAGGAACCATATGCCCACGAGCTCCAGCCTGAGCGCAAGTTCGCGGACGTGAACCGGTGTCAGCGGCGCCTCGCTCTCGAGTGATACATAGATCTCGGATCTCTCCAACTGCACATCCAACAAACAAATGAGGCTTGTACCATCTTGGTCCTTGTCGTCGCCACTACCGGCGGTAGCAGCGGCTTGGGTAGCACGTGCGGCTTACGGGTTGAGGAAGCTAGAGGGGACGATGAGCTTGTCAAAGAGGTCGTTGAGGTGGGGGCAGGGCAAGTTGTCAACCTCACAGTAGCTGCAACAGATAAGGAGCGACACACTGCTCTGCCAGATGTGCCCCATGTTGGACGTGCTGGAAGCGTTGAAAGTGCATCTAGGCCCCTTTGAGGGTTTTGGTGATAAATGACGACATAATTACAGAAAGCTAATGTTTTAAATGAGAATTTGTGCAGAGAATAAATATCTAGCAGTATGAGGAAGAGCTTGGAGACCCCCACGAACATTCAAATTTGTGAAAGCGGCATCAAGATAAAGTTGTAACATTTTAAATTTCTTTTGAGTCTAAAGATGGTCGTACTATTAAGGGGGATACGATGGGAAATCACTCTTAGGATAATCTTGTGCTCATTAGATGGAAAATACATTTTATTTTCCTCAAAATTTTTGCATTTCCCCTGGCTGCACATATTCTAGCCGAGCAGGGTAGGCCGGAGTCTCCGGACTTTTGGTCCGGAGTATCCGAGTTAACCCTCTCGATTAGACTGGTGTGTACCACACCGGAGTCTCCGGGTTACATCCGGAGTATCCGAACATTTGGTCCGGACACTCCGGGTTAACCTTCTTGGTTGGTTCAAGAGTTCACCAACCCGAAGTATCCAGATTGAGCACAGCCAATCACAACGGTTGGATTTTGGAGCCCCCCTATTTAAGCCTTCTCTCCACTCACTTGAAGAGGAAGCTCCATGATTGCAAACCCAACAGCATTCAAACCTCTCTTTCTCACATTCTTGAGCTCTAGCCTATTCCTCTCATTAATCTAGTGATTGACTTGAATCTTTGTGAGAAGAGAAGCAGGTTTAAGTGCATTGAACGTTCATTGTCCATTCTTGAGCACAAGTTTCATCCTCCAAGGAGATTTTGCGGGGTATTCGTTACTCTTGGAGTTTAAAGGGCTTCTAGACGGTTAGGAGTTGCCAGGAGCTCTCTATCACTTGGTATGGTGAGCCTCAAACGTTTGTGAAGGCAAGTCTCATCTCTGAAAGGAAAAGAGAAAAGTAGTGAAGACCGGCAAGTGCTTCGTGCAACATCAGGAGGATTGGAGTAAGACCATCTCCAACCCATTCCCGTCCCCTCCCTCATTCCCTTCGCGAAGGGATTCCCATTCCCTTCAGCGCTCCAACGGGTTCCCTTCAGCATTCCCTTCAGCCTGAGATTCTCTCTCCCATTCCCTTCGGGAAGGGATTCTCTCTCCTTTCCCTATACAATTCCCTTTAAAGGGAATCTATTGGAGATGAGTGGAAATAAAGGGAATGGGAATGGGAAAGGGAACAGGGAAGGGAATGAAATGAAGGAAATATGGTTGGAGATGGTCTAAGAGACCCAACTTCGTGCCTCCTCAACGGAGATGTAGAATTTCCTTTAAGAATCTGAACTTGGGGAAAAATCTCTATCTTCGTGATCTTCCCAACGTGTGGGATGCCGGCCTGACGACAAGACAGTTTTTGTTTGGCAGCTTGGGTTGAAAAAGGTTTTACCGGGCACTAAATCTGATGCAAACAGAAGGCGAGAAGAATCTCACGTGTGTGACTGTAAACGCAGGATTGTCCCAGGGACGACGACGGAATGGTCGTTGGTCGGTTACTTACGATGCCTCAGCCAAAACCCAAAGGAAAGACTTCTTCTCTCCGACATGCGCGCCGGCCGACTCCCATGGCATTTTCAGCCAAGAATACAGCGAGGGAGTCGGACGCAGAAATAAGTAAGACGGTACAGCACATTGGGCAGCAAGCTTAGTGATACGCATCAATGGCTTAAATTCCAATTCCGCCTTCCGAATGACGAGATACGCTGCATGCACTAGGTACGCCGTGGTGCCTTCTGCACCAGTCTGGATATCTAGCTTCATGAAGGTGCAACACTAAACTGTCATTACTCAAGAGACCCCATCAGTTCCCCGCACGTTGTACTTGTCGTACACTTTTTCACGGTTGTCATTCCACCATGATTCCGCTTGATGTTCTCCAAACCTTCTCCGGCTGCAAACAATGCTTACATATCAGAATATGTGGTTATTCAAGGGAGAGAAAAAAAATAACAGCTTTCATGGATTGCAAATCTTGGGTACCTGAACCGCACTCTTTTCAGCTCTTTCATTCCATCATGAAGAGAAACTAGGGTTAAGTAAACACCAGGTTCATACTGTTCTATCCACTCTGCTTCCACTTGATTATTGGGTGAATTGGAACCTCTCATGATCAAACCGTGCAGGTTTATTTGGAACCTTTCCGTTTCCCTCCGATCATGATCTTCTGATCTTGAACAATGCCCCGTCATCCCACCATTGGTCCTCTGCTGCACTGCTTGAAACTCTTTGGTATTGTTGAGGGTTTCAACCCAGCTCTCTTGCGGAATCATCGCGGTCTCATTCGGGTCACTTATTTGATGGACTTGGGCAGGCAACCCATTAAACCGGGCAGATGTAACAGATGTGGTTGTTTGGGGATACTGAATGCCGCCTGATTCATATCGCTTTTGGCTCTCTCTCCCGATTCCAGGAGAAACTGCACCACCAGGTAGATACATCAGTGGCGCTTGCTTCATGCCACACGCTCCAGGAGGATGCCTTTCAGCCATTTCTTTTAACTGCAAAAAAAAAGGCACTGTTTTCTAGTACTGCCCAAGAGGGGTTAAAAACAAAGTCCAGACAACCCAATTATCTGCTCAATGCACATTATGTGTGATTTGTAGAATAAAAATGGGTCCACACGAATACAGCTGTCTGTTCAAAGCAGCTGTGGCTATTCCAAAAAGAGTAATTAGCATCAAGAATAAGGACAAGTTGAAACGTCCATAAAACTGAGTAGGCAAACATCCATAACAACTGAATGCAGCCCTCCAAGCCCATGTATGGATGCACATATCCACACAAAGAAAAGGCAGGCAACAGATGCTGGTACAGCCTGCTTCGCGGTCTAATGAGATTCATCGTAAACTTCTGTTTTAACAGAAGAGATAGGTCCTAGCAACTTCATAGTGTAAAACCTAGCCAGATTCCTCCTAAGTCCTTAGACGTCCAATTGAATGTCAACATGAATACCAAGGAACTTCAAAAAATTAGGATTTGCATTGCAAGTCTGAGGATGGAAGCAAGTAAAAAGGAAACTAAAGTAGTATTGAGGAGAAAAGTTGCTCTTGATGTCAACTGAAATTAACTATACAAATTTACCTGTAGATGTGGCTACTTTTAAGGTTATTCATACTATGATTTTGATGCATGGTTAATACAAAAAAGGTACAAAGAAGAGAAAAGAAGAAACTGGCAAGAGAACATGCTGCTAGTACCAACTTCAACATTGATAAGATTATGCAGTATTAAGTTTGAAATATCACCTGAGCTGTTAGTGATTTTATAACTTCTTTTGCAGCCTTTGATTTGGATGCCTCTTCGGCAGCAAGGGTCATGGCCTCATGAGCTTTTGCCTCTATCTTCTGCAACTCAGCATCTTGCTGTTCACGTTGCTGTCTCAAGCTGTTAACCTGATCCATAGACAATCATAAGGACTCCTTTTCCCTGGTATCTTTAGTTAGTACCAAAAAGTTAGAACCAAGCATACCTCTGCCTGTAGTTTTTGAACCTCTTGCTTTACAAGTTCATTTGCATCCCTGAGGCTCTCAAAGCTTTCTGAGAACAAGGAGCTGGAAGAATTCACATATGGCATTCTCAAAAATGGTGAAGTAGATATGGGATCATTAGCATATCGGTTTGTTACTGTAGAACCTGAGTTCAGGTCAGTTGCACCAATTAAAGGAATGTCTTTCAGGTGCAAAATTGCAGGGAACTGTGGTGAATAGTCAGATTTCTTTGTTTGCTTTGCTGCCTTCCCATCTAAATTCTTGATCATATCTGAACTAGTACCTGATGCAACTCTGTTTGCCTTTGTGTCCATTCTCTCAGCCTTGGTATCCCCTGGTAAGCGAGGTATAGTGTTCCCGTTATAACTGACACCAGAATCCAAAACTTTACTTAGTTTCAGGTAACATGAATCACATACACGGTATGGTTTTCCAGGATTAGGAGACAATGCTGCTCTTAGAGCTTTTTTTGAACTGCACGAATGACAATGTACTAAGCCACAATTGTAACAGTTGTGCCGCTTTCGAGTGAATCCAAATGGCTGTCTGCATGCGGAGCACTGGGACTGCTCCATCCCAGACACCCATTTATGTTGACAAATTGCAGCTGTAAAGCCTGAACCACAAGCAATGCGTTTTACAGATCTATCCCTCAAAGTCTCTACAAGTGTAGGTACCTTACAATCTGCGATATCACCATGACCTAATCTTCCATTTGCACCCTTACCCCATGTATAAACTTCACCGGTATTTGTCAAGACTGCAACATGATAAGATCCACAAGCAACCTCCACAACACCTCCACCCCCAAGCTTTTCTTCAACTAGGTGTGGATACCTTCCATCATTATTGGGATTGCCAAGCTGTCCATACACAGAGCTTCCTACAGTAAATATGTGCCCTGAAGTTGTCAACCCAATTGTAAGAGTATGGCCACATGCAGCCTTATGGAAGTTGTAATCTATCAGTGAAGGCACGCAAGTTGGTTTGAGTTTTGAAGACCTGTCACCATGCCCAAGGCGATATTTGTCTCCATCTCCCCAGGTAAATAGCTTTCCAGATGAAGAATTGGACTGTGTCATGATAACCTCAACAGCAGCAGCAGTATGCCACACCCCACATGAAACAGAAATCGTCCTCAAACCCTTCAAAGACTCCACTTCCTTTGGATACGAGATAGTTTCTCGATTTCCATGACCTAAGACTCCAAATGTGCCATCACCAAATGTGTACAACTGTCCAGAACTAGTTATCAAAGCCGTGTGCCATGTACCACAAGAAACAGCTGACACCTGAAGGCCTTCCAGAGGACCTGAAACTCTTTTTGGGATCCAGTGACTCACGTAACTACCATGACCAAGGAGTCCTGCATTGTGGATACCATCTCCCCAGGTGTAAAGATCACCTGTTACAGTAATAGCACAAGTATGGAATTCACCACAAGCAATTATTTCAGCATTGCAGATTGATAATGACTCAACAAGACGTGGCTGAAAAATGCTTGTACCAACCCCATGACCAAGCCGCCCACTGCATTCTTCTCCCCATGTAAATACCTCCGCCTGTCTTGTAACAAGAGCAGCATGCTTCACACCACAAGCCACATAACTGACATCGAGCATTACATTTGACTCTAAGGGCTTTGGTACAAGTATATCAGTAGTTGCACCAGGAGAATAAACGTTTCTATCAGACCCTGATCTTGAAGTGGTATCACACATGACTTCCCCCCAGACATAAACATCCCCAAACGATTCAGAATCTTCACCTCCGGAACCATGGCTGGATGTGCTGAGAGCACTAGAAACACTGATTCGAATATCTGAAGAAGCACTTTTCACTTGCATATCTGACACATCTGTCCTTTCTGAATATGTAAATTCTCCAGAAGAACAGCCCTTGGTAGAATTTACTGAGCTCAATTTGTTGTCAAGGGAATCCGTGGTAAATGTAGAGCTACTGCTTAGGCTACTTTCTCTGCCATACTGAAACCAATTCATAGAAAACCGATCAGAAGTCTAGCATATCATGATGTAAATGTGTGGTTACAGGACTAAAAACTGAAATATGAACTCAAAAACAGATGAACAGAACAAGTGCTTCGCAGTTTTTGAAAACCACATCAATGCAGTACAGGTAATGTACTAGCAGAACTAAAAGATTTTCTAAACCCGAAACCTACAAATGAAGGTTGTATTTAAAAACTTAAGGAATAACTGGTAACGTTAACTCTAACAACTACAAAATAGAATTAGATGATGGCTCAAATTATCTATATGAATTAAGCTAAAAGCCTTAAACAATATATATCTATGGATACAGAATTCTAAATCTTAGATCAAAAGAAAATCAAACAAAAAGTGGCAATCAAACAAAGAAGCTCCATTGGACAGAATCATTGAAATCGTGGTTCTACTGTCATGACTGAGATATTTTTAGACATTACGCTAGTTCGCACAATGTGATAATGCATTTTAGTACGAGAATAGCACGTTTTGTGCAACAAGTCAATATAAAGATACTAATGCATAAAAGTTAAATAGCGGCCTGATAGTCAATCACAGCAATAAAAATAAAAGAATGGTAACTTAAGTAAGAACTGATATTGCTAGAACGATAGTGATAGCCATGCCCAAAAAGATGACAACTCGAATAATGATTTGTGATCAAGATTATGTAAGTACTAATGAAAAAATGGTGCAGAAAGTGAGCTCTATTGAAGCAGGGAGTTTACATCAAAAGAAAAGGAACCGTTGCGAATTCCATCGATGTGTTGGGGTTGGGATTCGTGCTGTCCTGGAGATATCAATGCGTTAAGGCCTGTAAACCACACCTCTGCCTCAACTTTGTCCTTGCAGATCTTTAAAATAGGATTGGAAATAATTAGATGACACTCAATCGGAAAGGAAGGGAAGCAAGAATGTTAAATTAATTCTCATTATAATACCAGATCAAGAGACCGCTTCCCATCGTTATATATGAGTGAGAAGGATAAATGGTCCTTCTCAGGGAGCAGAAAACGTTGAAAAAACAGCTGGAAAGAATAATTGTCGAAAGGTTAAAAACCTGAAATAAAATATGACCAAATTGTTTAAAAGGTCCTTACCATTCTTTGTACTGAAAGAACTCTGGACACAGAAGCTAGTTTCAAACTTTTCTCTTTGTTATTTGAGACCCAAATAAGAGTTGATTCAATCTTGTGTAGCGTAAGAGAGAAACTCATGTACACACACACACACATACATATAAATAACCGAAAAAGGAGGTTGTATTGCTCTCAATTCTCTTGTTAGCATGTTAAAGATTTTTCAATGATTGCCATTTTGCAGTCATTTCTGTTCCAATGGTTGTAACCTTGGATGAGTAGTTCCATGGAAAGTAAGACAGATACATATGTATCAGTGAAGAAGAAGAAATCATTCCTCAAGATCAAATTTTATGAAACACACACACACAGAGAGAGAGAGAGAGAGAGAGAGAGAGAGAGATGTTGCAGCAGTGAACTTACACTTGATAGTCTGAAGGGAGTAAATTTTGGCTTCCCTTTGCGATCATTTAAGCAGTTGGGTGCCTTTCGTTAAAACAATAAGTGCCTGCCAAATTCATGAGGATGAACAGAATTATGAAGTGGAGTACTCGGTACAGATCATTGATAAAACATTATCAAAACCTCTTTCGTTGGAATCTAGAGCAATTCCTAGAAATGTACTTCACAACCCAAACTTTGATAGCACCAATGCCAATGTGAACGTTCCATGTGTCTTCCTGGCCATTCTCCTCAAGACAAACTAATGGGAATGTTTGCCTGTAGCATTGTTTTCTTCGTTGTATTTTTTATATTCTTTGCGCTCACATGGAAATGTACAGCACAGTGTGGTATGTTTGGCGACCTTACAGAATACAGTCATCCAGAACATCTAAAAGAGTAGGATTCATTTTAAGTAAGAAAAATCTCCTAAGTCATACCGCAACAGGAAAACCATGGGTAGGGTTCATACACAGATAATGAAGATTATTCACAACCTTTTGCGACCAATAGAGCTCAAGAACATAACCTGGGTACATAATACTTAGAATGATGACACAGGAGCTAGCTAGTCCTAACTCCTAACAAAAGGGCAGAACCGATTTACTACTAGTTTGGTGTTTATCATACAAATGGTGAACATCATTTAAGCCCTGAAACCAAGTAGTTCAGCAAAACCTTGATATTCAAGCTCATATATTTTAACTCGAACAAAAACTAAGCTGGTGCTACAACACCTCCTCCTTCCAAAACATGTTCACGAAATAATTTGAACAGGGCACCACGACGCCTGAAATTCCAATGCAACAAGCCCGAACGAAAATCCCGAACTCAAATCACACACTCCTTGTCTCATCACAATATTCTCCAATCAAGAAACGATCTTGCGTCCTAGCATTCATTGCAGCGCGCGCCTCGCTTGCCGTGCTGCAATTGCGCATCGTAATATGTGGCCGAGCAATCGGCTGCCGACCCCGGCCACCGCGGCACAGAAATCCGCAGCTAACCGGGTACAATTGGACGGGCAGCACGGGGGCTGGGACGAGGGAGGGGAGGCGCAGAATTAGGTCTTACCGGCAGAATCCGGATCGCCACCTGGGGTAGGTCGTCGTGGCGGCGGCGGCGAGGAAGAGAGGTCGAGGGGGTTGCCGTCCGGAGGCGAGGAGACGAGGAGAAGATGGTTAAATGGTGAGGGACTGAGGGGTACTAGAGTTTTTTGGGGCAGCTAGTCTAGGGTTCTAGCCTTTTCTTTTGTGGGTTTTCTTTTTTAAAAAAAAAAAAAAATCGGTCTACCTTGCGTGTTTTGTATCTATTCTACGCCATTGAACAAGAAACAAGTTGATCTTTGTGCTACAAGGAAAGCTAAAAAAATCAATTTCGAGAATTTTAAATTAGAAACTCTCAACATGAAAAGATTTGAACTACCAAAATTTAAATTAGAAAGTTTCAAGTTGAAAAAAAAATCAAAAATTCTCAAATTAAAAAGTTCCAACTCAAAAAACTTCAAGTTAGAAAGTTTCCAATTGAAAAGTTCAACTTGAAAATTTTCAAATCGAGAATTTTCAACTCAAAAATTCCAATTAAAAACTTTCGGTTCAAAAAGTTTATATTCAAAAACCTTTCGGCTAGAAAAGTTTCGATTAAAAATTCAACTCAAAAAATTTTGAATAAAAAAATTCAAATTAAAAAGTTTGAACTCAAAAAATTTAAAATCGAAGATTTTTAAATTGAAAAGTTTCAAATAAAAAATTTTCAAATACAAAAAAAATTAATTCAAAAACATTCAGTTCAAAGAGTTTCGATTTAAAAAACTTTTGAAAGTGATTAAAACTACTTATTTTCAAAAATCTTTAGGGAAAATTTGGAAAAAAAAAATTTAATTTGAGGGGAAAGAAATAGAGGACAAAAGAGGGAAGGAATAAGGTAGTGTCACTTGTAAAAAGAAGATAGCCTTTGAGCGGGAAAGGAACATATGTTGTCACTTGTTACAAGAAGGGTGTCTTTGAGAGGGAAAAGAAAGTAAGGGCAGAAAATAAATGCAGTTATTTGTCATAAGGAGAAAATGTCATCACCAAAGAATTGATGACGCCATCCTCAAATTAGCAATTATCTAACTAAATTACTTAATTTGCTTTTGATGGCTCCACCCTGCAAGCCGAAGAAGGTGGCATCGAGAAAATCACTACTCTTCTAACCTTATAAAAAACTTTGTTGAGTGCTGCTAATTTATCATCGGTATCATCAATCGTTCCTGTGCGCGCTCTGGGTGAACGCTCCACATGAAGCTCTACCACTACCAGGGTTAAAAATTTCGTTTTAGGGCAAATATCGTCAACGACCGAAATCCGATTTTTCGCCGAGATCTCGTTATTTCGGACGAAATCCGAACGAAATTCAAAAAGTAAAATTTGAATCCGGTTTTTTTTTAACCGAAATTACCGAGATTTCGGTTGAAAAACCGAAATTTCGCCGAGAATAACCGAGATTTCGGTAAAATTTAACTAAACGGAAAATGGTTCGAACGACGTCAAATTTTTTTGAAATTTTGGTCAGACATGGAAAATGCCATGAAGAATCCAATCCGGTCAAACTCCGGTCAAATTTTGGTCAAATCTCGATGAAAAAACCGAGATTTCGGTCCATTTCACCGAAATTTCGCCGAGATTATAGGGCACTGTAGCACTTTTAATTTTTTTTAGGGTTTCTTTAATTTCGCCGGGATTATGGAACTCGGGGAGGTCCGAAAACCGAAATTTCACCGAGATTTCGCGGGATTTCGGCGAGAATTTGAACCCTGAGCTCTACTAGTCCACTAGAACGTTGAGCAATGCTATCTCGTCCACTCGCAATCAAACACGACTACACGAGTGATTCCTTGCATGTTGTATTTCAAAAGTCCACATAAGTTCAACTTGAAAAAGAATCAAGTCGAAAAAATTTAAATCAAAAAATTTCAAACAAGAAAGTTTCAAATCTAATAATTTTTTTTTTTTGAAATTAGAAAGTTTCAACTGGAAAATTTTGAATAGAAAATTCTCCACTCAAAAAGTTTCGACTCGATAAATTTCAAATAAAAAAGCTTCAAATCAAAAAGTTTCAATTCGAAAAGATTTAAATTAATAAATTTCAAATTAGAAAGTTTCAACACGGAAAGTTTTAACTAGAGAATTTTCAAATTGAAAAGTTTGAACTACGTAAACTTTCAATTAAAAAATGTTCGTTCAAAAAGTTTCGATTTAAAATTGAACATGAAAAATTTTAAATAAAAAAATTTCATCTCGAAAAGTTTCAACTCGAAAAAAAAAATCAAAACGAAAATTTTCAAGTAGTTCTGATTTTAAAAAAAACTTTAGAAAATGCTTAAAAAAATACTTGTTTTCAAAAACTTTTGTGAGAATTTGAAATACATAAACTATTTTGAGTTCGAGTGGAAGGAAAGAGGTGCTGCTACTAGTCGTAAAGATAAGACTTTTGCTTTGGAAGAGAAGTAGAAAAAGAAAGTGCCGCTACTTATCACAAGGAGAATGCATCCACTTAAGACACTTTTAAATGAGCAATTTCTAACTTTTTTTAACAAATATAGCTCTTTCTGAACACAATTACAAAAATAGCTTTATCCCTGACTGCAGAAGTGCTGGCAAGCTACCGTGCTCCCACACTGTGGAAGAAACTACTTTCGCGGATGGAGATAAGACCTTTTGGAATTATCGTTTAGAAAAAAGCAGATTTATATATATATATATATATATATATATATATATATATATATATATATATAGAGAGAGAGGATAGCTAGTGTACTATCGATAGCACAAATTTCGTGAATTTGAAATCTCACTACCCACAAAATTTTATATTTTTTGAATTTTTTCTCCTATTTATTTTGTATTTTTCAAAATCCACGATCTAATTAGTTGTGGGGCGTCCAATGAAGCTGGTTTTTGAAAATACAAAATAAATAGGAGAAAAAAATTCAAAAAATATAAAATTTGGTGAATAGTGAAATTTCAATGAGATGAATAGAATGCACGGTTCGGATCAATAGTTTCGTCTTCGAATTTTGCAAACACAACCCTATAGCACGGAGGACCCTATAGAAAAATGACTTGGTCTCGCTGGTACACTGTGGTTTTTGGTTTTAGGGTCCTGAAGTGAACAGGACCGAGAATTTATGGACAACTTGAGGCGTTTCAAAGTGAGTAAAACAACAAAAAGAAAGAAAATGCTAAAAACGTCATGTCTCAAAGCAAAGCGCGCGAGCAGGCAAACTTTGGAATGCTTGTCCACCCCGTGAAAACGGGTAAGATATTTTCCATCCGATCCGAATGATTCAGTTAAGCGGATTCAAAAGGAGATTTGACTATTTTTTCGGATTCTAGACCAGATACTTGAATTTATATTCGGGATTAGATTCAGAGCAATGAATATCCGGGAAATACGAGACGTGATCTGGATGTTAGGTTTTTTCTATTCGGATATCTGGCAAGACTCAACCTATTCATTACATATTTTTCGTGATAGCCTATTTATCTTGACAATTAATTGGTTCTATTGATTCTAAGTAGCATATTTTATTTCTATGATATCTGTTAGATTATGTTGATATATAACTTGCTATTATAGTCATATACTTATATGGTTTGATTCAACATATATTACTCTATATATGCGTGTATTATCTGTATATCTTTATTCGTTTCTGACTCGAATCCATCAAGTATCAGTCCTGTATGTGTATCCTGAATAACCTATATTCATATCTACGTATCCTGAATAACTCATATTCGTATCTATCTGGTCCGTATCTAATTTTGAATATAGAGAAATATAAATTAGAATTCGAAAAAGATAGCGTCCACCTCTCCGACCTGGGAAAACGCCTACTATCCACTGCTTCGCCACAGCCATTTTTCCTTTTCTTTCAAGAGTACAACAAATTAATTGCTGGTCTGGGTTCGGATTCAAATTTGAACACACAGGTATGTTATTTCGGGTCCGGGTCTGGGTCCCATTTTGGACCCGTGGGTACCCAGACCTAGACCCGACAAGGCACTGGCATGTGGGCCACCAACGTAATGCCACTTTGTTGTTCGGGTAGAAAAGTTCACTTGTTCTACATCCAGTGAGAACGAACAAGTGGGCCACACCGTAATATTGTTGGGTCTGGGTCCGAGTTTGGACCCGTGACTGACTTCGGGTCCAGGTCCGAGTGCAGACTTCGAGTCTCGAGTCTGAATCCATAGAGGTTGGATCCGAAGGTACCTGGACCCATTGCCATCCCTAGATTGGACAACCACCTAAGCGGTCAACACGAGGAATGAACAATCTCGATCACGTCCGGTCTTCATTTGGTGTTAGCTGTCGTCGTCGACTCAATCAAGAGGACCGAAATCAATTGTACGGTAATTAATAAGCATTACTACTAACCAAAACTCCACAAGCCTCGCCTACCAACCTCGGCCGGCTGATCTGAGGGGACACGGATCAGCTGTTGTTGCTATGGGGACTGCAACTTAAGCGGTCCCTAGACCGTCCGATCGAATACACCAATGGTCCAGATCGAAGAAAATTTAATGAACAATGGTTTGCTATAGTACCATAAACAGTTTTCGTAAACAGTGGAAAAATTTGCGCAGTATTTTCAGCAAATCCAGACCATCGATTTTGAATCGAACGGTTTCGTGGGTACTGCTTAAGTTACAGTTCTCACGGGACTGCATGCGATCTCGATTCGATATGAGATGCCTGCCCCTCCTCCTCTGGCAGACCAAACCAAACCGCGACGCGACACACGTCCCTTTCCTTCTTCAGGGAAATCATGCTTATGTCTATCCACTTAGACATCATTTTTGCAAATCTAGCCTAACGTGTATGAGTTCGTAAATTTGGCCTCCTCCTTCGTTGTAGAACGCATAGCTTGCGACACATGTCTCCTACCTCTGCATGCTTTACATCCCTGTAAAAATTGAAAAACAAAATCAATCTAATTTGAAAGATAAGATATTGACAAACGCTAATCAGTAATGAATAGTAAAGTTATCATTTTTCATATCTTTCAAATGCAACAGGGTTTGGTATTCAAATTTCGCAACCTATAGAAGTTCACATTACCTACACATGGTGATTTTTTGAGATTTTTTCAGAACTTGTACATATAGTTTTCACAAACCTTTTCTACAAAATGAATGATTTATATAGATATTTTCAATTATATTGTATGATAGTAATTTCTAGTTGTTGGTGTAGTAATTTCATGTTACAAAAATAGCAATTTCTTTTACCAGCCATCAAAATTATTGTTTAATAGTGAGACGTATATCATTTTATTCATCTAGTTGTCAATAAGCTACTAGTGAAAACCATTTGCAAATTTAAGCTACCAATTAAAAGATATTTCTAAAATAAAAAAGAAATATGTTCATATACAAACTACAATACGTATTAACTAGTTGTGTTGACCAAAACATTAACTAGTAATTGATTCGGTAATAACTGTATTTGTTGTTCTATAGTAAAATGTATTCATGATTTACTACCGCATTGTTAGCAATCAGTATTGTCGGTGTTTCGAGCACCGGCAATACGATTTGTAAGTCTAGGGGGTCGCGCGCTCCCTCTTCTCGAATGGTTGACTCAGGGTGCCCAAGGTGTCTACTGGTTCGGGCCAAATGTCCCTACTCCAGTTCATGTGGGGTTCTGTATTGCTTTCGGTTGTGAGGTCACAAGTGTTTCTTGCCTTAAGAGGAAGAATAATTCATCGGTCGATCCATCCCCCCTTACGAGGGTCCTACCTCTCTTTATATAGTCGGAGGGTCAGGCGACATGGGAGTCTTGGAAAATGAAAAGAAGAGGGGGTCCTTCACGACCGGTGCCTGCTCTCTATGCGCTGGGTTGGTAGGCACAAAGGACTGCATGGTTGTCAGTTTTGCATTGGGAAGTGGCGTATATACCCTCTGTGCGTCCGTCAGGTGCTGACGTAATGCTCTTGACTTCGGCGTTGTCTCGGGAGGAGCGCGCCTAGGGCTGGAAACGAGGCGAGCCGAGCTCGGTCAAGTGGCGAGCCGAGCTAGGCTCGGCTCGGTCACGCTACGAGCTCGAAAGAGCGGCTCGGCTCGGCTCGGTCCTGGTTCGCCGAGCCAGGCCATGGTAGTAGATAAGAACAGTTGTTCTGCATAGCTCCATACTGTTTGGCTTGCGTGTCATGTATTCTGTGAAGAGAACATACTGGTTTAACATATATAAGGTTTCCTTTATTGACTCAACTATCAAGAGAAATATGAAATACTTTGCATGCTTTGCCTATGCTAACATTTGTTTTGTTAATCCATGCAAGTTTGGAACATATATGCATCCACATGTCATAGTGATGCCCCTCATCATCTTTTTTTCTGAAAATACAAGTCATTAGTCATAGTAAATTCCCTGCTTGGACTGGGCCACCGAGCCAATTTGGCTCGTGAGCCGAGCCTAGCCGGCTCGGTGTTTTTGCGAGCCTGAAAAATAGGCTCGGCTCGAGCTCGGTCCGAGCCACGAGCCTGTGCGAGCCGTGCCAGGCTCGGGCGAGCACGAGCCGAGCCGCGAGCCACGAGCTTATTTTCCAGCCCTAAGCGCGCCCCTCTGTTGTACGGATCAGATCAATGGGACTGGCGTCTTAACTTTGGCAACCTCCTTGCTTCCCCGGGAAGAAAAACTCCCAGGGTGAAGACCGCCTTGTTTCGGTCGGGAACGGCGGGGGCGCTTGACTCGCCCCTCGGGTCGGAACGTAGCGGGTCGGGTCGCCACTCGGCCGATCCAGTCGAGGCCGTGTACCCAATATGGCCCCGCGAGGCCTTCATCCGAAGCTGGCCTCGGGGCGGCCCATTCGCCTTCTCGGGCCGCTGGGGGTACCCATGGTATGGGTACTCATCAAGTATGGTGTGCTTCTTCTCCGACCGAAATGCAAAATAGGTATTCTACGCTTAGAAGTAGAATAGCGTTGCCATGTATATGTGTGTGTGTGTGTGTAAATGGTTATATATTCCTGTGAGTACGTACTCGCACTTTTTATATACCGCTTAATCAAACAAGTTATACCCTTTATCATTTGAGAATACTCTAATAATGATTATAATATACTCCAAAGCGAATTCTATAATTTCTTTTTTTTTATCGAATTTCACTTTTTATAGCATAATTTATGTGTATACCCTTTTAAATATGAAAAGGTCTATGTATCAAAAATAGAGTACCCCAATGAAACATTTTTTAGCTATGTCACATTAAAGTATATTAGAATTAGTATTTAAGTATACCGAAAATAATATATAAATAATTTATACTTTTTAGAGGTGATATGTACTTTTTGGACGTACTCATTTTTATATGTGTATATGAAGTAATTTTAAGATACTCCAATGTGATTTGGTTCAAAAAAATTCGTTGAAACCCTTTATATTTTGTTATATAACTTTTTCCATACAAAAAGAATGATGTACACAAATTATGCTATAAAGAGTGGAATTCGATGAAATTTTTCATAGAAATCAGTTCAAAGTATTTTATAATTAATACTAGAGTATACTCAAGACGACACAGAGGCATAACAACATCACTTAAGTGTATATTAATAGTGAGAGTACTTACTCCAGGTGTATGGAGCCATTTTCATATATATATATATATATATATATATATATATATATATATATATATATATATATATATATATAGCTTTTTCCTCCCAATAGAAGTTGCACAAATATTAAATCAAGTAAGAGGATAAATAATCACTATATACCCTTTATTCATATTTTAATATTTTAATAACTAAATAAAAAGCATTGAAGCATACATCTCTCTATATAACTACTCTCTTTAAAGCATAAGGAAGTGGAGCCCTCCCAACCATACCACGTCACCGCCTTCACGAGGAGGCCTTTCGAAAAACCTAAAATGATGTCTAAATCCTCTCACTATTTTTTTTTGAAAAAAAAATAAGTGGTTACGTAAATTCGATGACAGCTCCTACGCAGCCCATTTTTTTTAAAAAAAAAGAGCCTCCTACTAATTTTTATTTACAAAAAAACCCAAGACCAAAATTCAGACGGAGTGACAGTGCGAGATCTTACATACTGTTATGAAGGGAAAATTTTTCTGGTGCCAATAAAAAAGTACCCATTTTTTTCTCGTTTCATTTTTGCCACTAGTCTTTGCTCTGCTTCCTCCTTTTTGCCATTTGTGTTGAGGCTGTCGAGATCCATGCACCACGGCAACTTCATTGTTTGGCCGTCGAACCTCCGCAACCGCGCGCGCGAAAGAAACACCAAAACCGAATCAGATCCTTCCATGTTCAGGGGACCGATCACGAGTTGTTCTTTGTGCAAGCTTTCTTTTCGAAAGGAGCATGCACCATGCAGATGCACTGCTTTCTTTCCGCAATGGCGAAGGCAGCTCTAGCAATTGCGAGAGCGTTTGTTGCTTTTCTGTAGCCTGTCTCTCTCGTTAGCTACTACTCCGGTGATCCGGTACTCCCTACTGCATGCATGTAGCCATGTAGGAGTACTCTACTCCGGAAAGATCGATCAGCATCAACCCCCTCGGGAATTGACAGAATCTTCTACCCTCCTCCTCCTGCTGCCTTCTGACAGAGGTGCATAACCCATGTGGATGCCCAATTTCCCAAGCGTGCGCATCCCATCGATCCATGCATGTCGTCCGTCCATTTAACCCGGCAACTTGTCGCGCTCCATCGGCCGTAGGCACTAGTACTAGTACTATGTACTAAGTACTGCAGAGCAGAGCGTCTTTGTCTTAATGAATCTTTGTATAACGAATAGTAGAATAGGATAGATACATTTTATGTCAGTCTGTTATTCAATGCATATTTAGTGATTATAGACTTTCACAGGAAAAAAATTTAGGGAGACGTAACTTTTAAAGTCTAAATTAAAATCTCGTTTGGAATCGGGAGTAGCTTATTAGGTGCTGCATCGAAGCTATTTATATATGTGTCATTGTGCATTGGATTGGATAGATGACAATTGGCAGATTCAAAAAATAATTGTCAAATTCATACATGTTAAAGGCAGTCACATTGGAACTAATCTAGCCATAGGGTTTGTCAAGAGTGTGATACATTGGAACATTAAAAATAAACTATTTGCTCTCATTATAGACAATGCATCATGTAATGATAAGTGTGCTACAAAAGTTGTTATCAAGAAAGCTCTCTTAGTCTGTGATGGCGCTTTTTCCCATGTGAGATGTTTATGTCATATTGTAAAGTTTGTTGCTCAAGATGACTTGAAAGCAGTTGCAGCCTCAATATAAAATATTAGGGCTGCTGTTGTAATTGTCAAGAATTCACCATTACAATAGGAACATTCAGCATCAACCCCTTGGCATCGGTAGCTCTCCTTCGCGCCTCGAGGGTGGTGCGATGAAGGAGTCCGACCAGCTCGCGACCTCTTTCATCACCCCGTACGGCTCGTACTGTTACGTCACGATGCCTTTTGGTCTAAAAAACGCAGGCGCCACATACCAACGGTGTATGCAGGCGTGTTTTTCAGACCAAATTGGCCGTAACATCGAAGCCTACGTCGATGACATCGTTGTCAAAACCAGGAAGGTCGATGGCCTCATCGCCGATCTGGAGGAGACTTTTGCGAACCTCCGACGGTTTCGCATAAAGCTCAACCCCGAGAAATGCGTCTTCGGGGTCCCCAAGGGCATGCTGCTGGGCTTTATCGTCTCTGAGCGCGGCATCGAAGCCAACCGCGACAAGATCTCCGCCATCACGAGGATGGGGCCAATCAACGATCTAAAGGGAGTTCTCAGAGATTGATGGGGTGCCTCGCGGCACTAAGTCGCTTCGTATCCCGCCTCGGCGAACGCGGAATGCCACTCTACAAGCTGATGAAGAAGTTCGACCGCTTTTTCTGGACCCACGAAGCTCAGGAAGCCTTTAGTCGACTAAAGGCCTTTCTGACCTCACCTCCGGTCCTGGTCGCCGAGCCATTAGAGCCTTTGCTCCTCTACATCGCCGCCACGACTCAGGTCGTCAGCGCGGCACTTGTTGTGGAGCGAGCGGAGGAAGGCCACGTTTTCAAGGTGCAGAGGCCGGTCTACTTCGTCAGCGAGGTGCTCTCCGAAACAAAGGTCCGATATCCCCAGATACAGAAGCTGCTGTACTCAGTGCTCATTACCAAGAGGAAGCTTGCCCATTACTTCGATCGACACCCCATCTCCGTGGTAACCTCCTCACCACTCGGAGAAGTCGTCCACAACCGCGACGCTACCGGAAGAATCACCAAGTGGGCTCTCGAGCTCAATGGCCTCGACATATCGTACGTCCCCAGGACGGCGATCAAGTCCCACGTCTTGGCGGACTTCATCGCCGAGTGGACCGAGGCGCAAGTCCCTGCGGTGGTCGAGGACCCGGAGTACTGGACGATGTACTTCGATGGGTCTTACACCAAGAATGGGGCCGGCGTGGGGGTCGTCATCATCTCCCCACTCGGCAACAAGCTCCGGTATGCCATCCGCCTACTCTTCGACGCCACCAACAATGTCGCCGAGTACGAAGCCCTCGTCAATGGCCTTCGGATCGCCGCCGACCTGGGCGCACGACGGCTCTACGTTCACGGCGACTCCAAGCTGGTCGTCGACCAAGTGATGAAAGCCACCGAGCCCCGTGACGCTCGGATGGCCGCCTACTACCTGGAGGTCCGCAAGCTCGAAGAGAAGTTCAAGGGTTTTGAGCTCCATCACAGCTACCGACGCTATAACGGTGAAGCCGACTCCCTCGCCAACCTCGCCTCCGGAAAGGGGCCGGTTCCCCTTGGAATCTTCGTTTCCGACCTCAACAGCCCATCAATCTGGTTGGACCCGAGTGCTGAGGGCGCCACCGACCCCCCGAAGACGGGCGCTCCCGCTGATCTTCGGCCAGATGCTCACCCGCCTGGGTCGGACTTGGCGCCCCGAAGGCCGAAACCGATCGAGGCAACCGCTTGTCGATCGATTGACAAGCGGGTGCTCTCGCCGATACCACCGAGGCTCGGCGCCGCCCGGCGGGCTAAGTCTTTCGTCCTGATCGAAGGCGCCCTCTACAAAAGGAGCCCGTCTGGAATCCTTCAGAAGTGCGTTCCGATCGACCAAGGGAAGCACCTTCTGCTAGACATCCACGACGGGGTGTGCGGGCACCATGCCGCGCCGCGTCCCTGGTAGGAAAAGCCTTCCGACAAGGTTTCTCTTGGCCGACCGCCGCCGTAGCAGATGCGACCCAAATCGTCCGCACTCGCGAAGGATGCCAATTCTTCGCCAGCAGACGCACCTTCCTGCGCAAGAAGCCCCGCAGACAATCCCCATCACGTGGCACTTCGTGGTTTGGGTGCTCGATCTGGTCGGACCCTTCAAAAAGGTGCCCGGGGGCTTCACTCACTTACTCGTCGCTGTGGACAAGTTCACAAAGTGGATCGAAGCCAAGATTACCGGGCGAAGATCACATCGGCGCAGTGACAGCTTCTTCCGCGATATTATCTACCGCTTCGGGGTGCCCAACTCCATCATCACCGACAATGGGACGCAGTTCACCGGGAAGGAGTTCCTCGAGTTCTGCGACGACTTCAATATCCGAGTCAACTGGGCGGCAGTGGCGCACCCCCGGGCCAACGGCCAGGCCGAGCGAGCCAACGGCCAGGCCGAGCGAGCCAACGGCATGATCCTCCAAGGACTCAAGCCGCGAATCTTGATCGGCCGATCAAGAAATTCGCGGGACGGTGGGCCGCCGAGCTACCGCCCGTTCTTTGGAGTCTGCGAACCACGCCGACCCGGTCGACCGGGTTCACACCTTTCTTCTTGGTGTTCGGAGCGGAGGCTGTCCTCCCGACTGACCTTGAGTACGGAGCCAAGGGTGCAGAACTACGACAGCGCACGAGGGATCAAGGAACAGCAGGATGACCTCGACCAACTCGACGAGGCTCGAGATATCGCGGTCTTACGGTCGGCTAAGTATCAGCAGGCGCTGCGCCGCTACCACGGCCGACGGGTTCGCGGCCGATCATTCGAAGTCGGCGACTTGGTGCTGCGTCAAGTCCAATCCGCGAAGGACAGGCACAAGCTCTCCCCGCCCTGGGAGGGGCCTTTCACCATCGCTGAAGTCCTCCGACCCGGCACCTTCCGCCTCAAGGACACTGAAGGGAATCTCGTGACTAATGCGTGGAACATAGAGAAGCTGAGAAAGTTCTATTCATAGTCAACCTCTCCCCTCTTTTTTACCACTCGACAAATACTTGAGCAAAGGAAGCCGCAGCTCTCGGACGACCGACCGAGTGCTCTCCCTCTCTCTCTCCCGTCTTTGACCTGCCGCAAGTACTGCGACCTCCGCCCCGAAAGCCGAGGTCCCGAAGTAATACTCCGCCCGTCGCAAAGACCACGAATACAAGGACAACCGACCTACAGTTGGTCGGGCCGTCCCATTCCGGTAACAAACACACATAAAGTCCCGCCTCCAACCTACGCCGGATCCGTTGCGGTCCCAAAGGACTACGGATATGGGCAAATCGAAAGCGCAAAATCCTCGAAGAAGAAAAAAGAAACAGGGAGCAAAGAAGCACTTTATTTATTTATGGAGGAACATCGCCCCAACCAAGAGCGAACCACCCGTTACGATCTTGGTGTGCGCCCCGCCAGCCAAACTCCGCGCGACGTCCCTCGACCACCGCCTGCACTAGCGGCGTCCTCACTTCCCAAAGTCGGGGAACGCCCACGACGAGGATGCTAACTCGCCGTACGTCCTCACGAACAGCCTCAGCCTCAGCCTCCGCCACCTCCTGCAGCCAGGCCTGATGGGCAACCACTTCCTCGCGAGGCTAAGTGTTGCGGTCCGCCATGGCGCGCAGAGAAAAGTTCGTTTGGTGGCGGTCCTTGCCAAAGTAACGAGCACACCGGCGCCTCTCCTTTTATAGCCAAACAGTGTGGGAGGCGCGGAAGACGAAGCGCCTTAGGATCACGCAACGGAGCGGAAGACGAAGCGCCCAACACCAGTTCCGAAAGCGGCGCGGTCCCCAAGGCGAGTTAATCCGCCCTTATCTCCAAAACTTAAAATCCTTTTTTCAAAAATATCACACGCCTGCCACGGGCTCAAGCGGTGCGTGGCGACTGCACCCTCAGTCCCCACGCACCACTCGGGGGCTGCCCTGCGACCTCAGGGGTCAGCGACCTAGATCAATGACCGGTAACCACTCCGACCAGGCTACCCTCCTCATAGTAACCTCTTCAAACCCAAAATGCTACAGCCCACGCCCCCGCGGCTACGGCTCCGAGGTAGCACTTTGCGCAAAAGGGAGGCTACTTGAGCAAAGGGCCAAGGGCGGTCGGATGGAGCCTTTCGATTTAGGTCAGCGGTCGACCGATCAAACAATCTCCTCGTGGCAACCTCCTCGAACCGAATGCTACAACTTAAGCCCAGCGCTACGGCTCCCGAGTAGCATTTCGCGCAAAAAGGAAGTTGCCCGAGCGTAAGATAGCTTGATCAATCAGGCGAACCGACCGGGCCATCGTTAAAAAAGCGTACGAGTCGCTAACCTAAGCTGTAATCCGACCGACCGAGCTATCTACCTCGTGGCTATTTACCCCGGCCCAAAGTGCTTACGGCCTACGCCTCGCTGCTCACGGCCAAGTAGCACTCATGGGGAAACAAGCCCTCCGAGCAAGAGACGCTAGGGACGGTCGAAGCACCCCCACTCAGTCGGCGTTCCAACCCACTAAGCGCAAAGCTTCGCGAAGGAGGCGGTCCGACCTAGGCACCTCTCCTCCACAAAGCTATCGCCGAGATAGCTTGTCCTATCCCGTGATCTCTTCGGACGGAGTTGAAGCAACACTCTACGCTCTCGGGGCACTTCGCTGGCCCTGTAGCTATGGTCGTAAGATTGCCCAAATTCACAGAGGAAGCACGGGGTAGACAGGCAAAATAACTTAAAGCAACCCGACACGTCGATTTCGATTAGGGCAATCATGTTCATTACATGCACTGCAAAAAAGCAAAAAATAGGGAAACTAATCATCTCCCTCCTTCCGATGGAGGATTTCTCGCGGCGAGATTCGGCGGGCAATCTCTTGGGCGCACGGATCCACCCGGGCCATGAATGCGTCGACTTCTTCGTCGCTTCGGTCAGCAGCAACGCCGCTCCCAACCGCCTCAAGGTCGACGCCGTCATAATAAGAGACGGTGTTGACCAGGGCCGAGGAAGCGCCAAGCACCGCCGCTTCCCGCATCGACGCCTCGACGCGCTCAGGGACCCATCCAAGTATGGCGGGGATGGCGCTGGGGCCCGGAGTAAGCCCGAACAGCCGGTCGCAGACGGCCTGGATGCCCACATGGAGGACCGTCAGCTCGGCCGTAAATGCCGGCCGCGTCCCTCTCCGCCACCCGCTTGTCCATAAGGGCCGAGTCACGTGACTCGACCGCCGCATCCCGTTCCTCCACCGCCACCCTTCGCGACTCCAGCGCGTCGCTAAGGTTTTTTCGCAGCTCTGCAGGGACAAAAAACAGCGTCAGAAGACGCCCGCTGTGCTGGGCTCCCAAGGGGTTGAACTACTCACCGGCCACGGAGGCCTCTTTGGCGCGAAGTTCCTCCTCGACCTTGGCACGCGCTTCTCGATCGGACGCGGCGCGGTCGGCAAGCTCCCTCACCGTCGCGAGCTCCCCCCGAGCAAGATCCCGCTCGCCGCGAAGCCGGTCGGCCTCCCTGCGGGCCGACTCGCATTCCTCTCGGAAGAGGGCGGCCTCCGCCTGAGCGGATTCTTCTGCGCGGACTGCAGAAGTCTTGGCCACTTCAGCATCCGCCAGGGACGACCTGGCCCTCTCTCCCTCGACGGTCAACGACTCCACAAGTCGCTGAGCCTCCCGCAAGGCTTCGGAGACTTCCCCCAGCCGCTGACCAGCCGTGGCGGCCCTCCCTTGCTCGGCAACAAGCGCCCTCCGAGCGTCGAGCAGCTCTTCCCCTATGGCACTCCCCCGGCTGTGCAAATGCCGGAGGAACATCGACTTGTCCACCGCCCGGGATGTCAAGCGCTGCAAATACCTGCCCGATCAGTCCCAGTTTCCCGGTCGAAAGATGTACGAAAGACAAATCCCGTCAGACTTACCGATCTGGCCGAGCGGGACTCCTGAGCAATGGACTTTCTCGCCCTGGACGCGGCGTCAACGGCGCGAGTGAGGTCGGCATGGATCCTCCCCATCTCCGCCTCCAAAGCGTTCCAATCGCGGCGTTACGCGCGTCGTCCATAACGAACGCGGGCCCTCCGGCCGGGTCAGGGCCGGACCAAGTCAGCACGGCGGTCGGCAACCGCTCTGACTCGACTTCCCCGCCTGCCGGAACGTCTGCAGCTCGGCCGCGCGCTTCTCCAATACTCGGACTGGCAGCGGCGGCCCGCGGCGGGCGGCGAGAACTCGTCCCGCCGGTGTCGCGAACGCCGCGAATCGATACTTCCCGGCGGCAGAGTCGCGCCCGACCCCACGGCCGATCGGCGGTGCGGGAAGCGAGGATAGCCGAACGTCTCCGTCGATCTGCGAACGGTGGCGGTCCCACTTCTAGGTGGCGGCAGGACCCCACCGGTCTCACCGGACGACGGCGCGGGCGGAAGCGCGCCCGGCGGAGCTTCTTCCTGCACTGTCGCGGCCGGCAACGGCCCCGGGCTCCCCTCGATGGCGTCCCTCGCCAGACCTGCCGCGGGAGCGATCCGAGATCCCGCTCCCGACGACGGGAGCGGAAGGGTGCGGTTCCTCACCGCCGAAGTGGGACTCAGCGCCCTCCCAGCGCTGGTGAGCCCCCTGCGCACAGCGGTCGGTCGGGAATTGCGAAGGAAGAAATACCAGAGAGGACCAAACTGGGGGCGCATAAATCACTTACCGAGAGGAGCGAACAACCGGCACCTGACGTGCCCTTTTTGCCGGGCCCCTACGAGGAGGCGTGAGGGGTCTGCGCATCCTCAGGATATACCCTGCGCCCGCGGTTTCTTCCGAGGAACCACGCCGCCGCCCCGCTGGCCGAACTCGCGTCGCAGCTCGCCGGAGTCGCCTCCGCAACCGCTCGCCCTCGCTCGGCAGCGACTCTTCGTCGCCGTCACTCAAAGTCTCGTCGAGAGACCTCCTGCCAGCCTTGCCAGTCCAGCGCTCTTTCCTCTTCCGCACCTTCGTGGCCTCCTTCTTCGCCAGGAGGGCGGCGTCGCGCCGCTCCGTTGCGAGGCGCACGACCGCTCTCGCCTCCTTTTCCCCCGGAAGCAAGGGGCAGGAGATCAGGCCACCGAGCCCCTGCAAGAACGCGCTCGGGTAAGGGGGCGAAGGAACAGAGCGAAGCAAAAGCAAACAGGAGCCACCAGACGTACCAAGTTCTGCGGATTCTGCGCCGAGAACGGCGCAGGAGCCTCGCCCGCTGGCTCGGTATCTCCCGCGATGGAGACTGCGGCCACACGTGCGAGGACCTCCGACGGGGGAAGCTCCCGCTCTGACGACCTTGCAGGGTCGGTCGGTCCGATGTACTCGAACATGGGGCACACCCGATCCTTGAGGGGTTGGATGCGCCTCTCCATGAACGTACTGAGGACCACCTTGCCTGTCAGGCCCCGCCGCTTCAGGTCCGCGAGCTTTCCAAGGATCGCATCCACCTTCGCCCGGTCCCTCGCGTCAGGACCCCAGGTCCAGCAAGGATGCGGCGTCGGTAAATTCCCACTGAAGGGCGGGGCACTGTTGCCGATGTTCCGGACGTAGAACCACTCGATGTGCCACCCCCGGTTGGACGTCGGCAGCTTCACATCGATGTAGGACGACTTGCGGCGGGGGCGCAGTTGGATCGCCAGAGCGCCGAGGAGGCCGGTGGCATCCGACGGCGGCCTCGCGAAGAAGAAGTGGCGCCAGAGCCCCGGTGGGGTTCGATCCCAGAAAGGCCTCGCCTGGCGTCATGAAGACCGCGATGTGGAGGACTCCATTCGGTTCAGGTGATGAACTTCCCCGTAGTAGTGCAGCGGCCCGGACGAACGGGTGGAGTGGGAGGCCGAAACCCCGCCGTAGAAGGCCGCCAAATAAACTATCTCATGATCTTCGATTCGGGGACCTCGGTCCCGGCGGCATCCGCCACTTGATCGAGGCCGCGGGGGAAGGAGCTCCTTCCTCTCCAAGCCGAGGTAGCGACCCGCCGCGGCCGAGTGCGGGGTCAACGACATCCCCGAATGTGCGTAGGAGAGCGGGGGACGGCGCGACGAAGCAGGAAGCTTTTCTTCTTCCCTTGCGTTTTCTCTCCTTTTTCTTTTTGCAGAGGACGCGAGCAGAAGGCTTTGCTCCCTCCACGCCGCCCGCTCCTTCCTTTATAGGCGCCTGGCGGGAACAGGCGCGCCTCCGCACCCAACCGACGCCTCCTCACGCGGACCGACGCAGTCGCCAACCGTCAGCCTGCCACCACGCCCACTACTCCGGTAACGTGCCGCAGCCCATTTAAATCCCACTGAGCATTAACTGCTCCGACAGGACGGCCGCCTCGCGCCGCACGCCGCGCAGCATCGCAGACCCCGCCGGCTGCAACGGGCCAGGGCGCCCCATGCCAAGAAAGGTATGAAAACGGCCCACTGGGCCGCCCGGCCTCGGGAGAGCAAGCGGCCTACGGGCTCGCGCCCGAGGCCCGGCACCGTGCTGAGGGTTACGAAGGCCGAATCCAGCCAGCTGGAATGAAAGCCGCCCCAACACGTAAAATAGAGCGAGGGGCGGGTCGCAGTGAGCCCCCAGAGGGCCTCTAGATGGGTCGGCGGACGACCCAATCACTGTGGCCCGCGTCCGAGACCATACCTCACACTCTCCCGCGGAGCTCATCGATGAGTGGCGGCCAGCCGCGCTCCGGGTCGGCGGACGACCCGGCAGCCCAACGCGGGATGAGTAAGGAAAGGTTTTTATGGAACGCCCCACGCCGGCCTGACGCCGCACGGAGCTACGTCCGCTTGGAAACGATCCCCCTCGAGGGAGATCGCCAAGGTTCCACTCGGATTGCCCGACAGTAGCTCGCACGAGCACGACGTTCAAACCGACGAAGGTAAACGTGCGTTCGCTCAACCGACTCTAAGGGCCCACGAACGACGTAGCCTGCCAGAGTCCGACCGGGCTAAACCCCCGACCAGCTCTCCGACCCGCTCGGGGGCTCGGGGGCTACACCCACCGGGTGCGCTCGCGCGCACCCGGGCTCTTTTTTAGGCTGGCGCGGCTCCCAAGCAGTCGCGCCGACCAAGCACCGCCGACCTCCGGGCCGACGGCTACCACCGCCGGGCTAAACCCCCGACCGGCTCTCCGACCCGCTCGGGGGCTCAAGGCTACACTGCCGGTCTTCGCACCGGAGCTCTTTAGGTGGCGCGGCTCCCCAAGCGATCGCCGACCAAGCACCGCCGACCTCCGGGCTGACGGCTGCCACCGCTGGGCTAAACCCCCGACCGGCTCTCCGACCCGCTCGGGGGCTCGGGGGCTACACCCACCGGTCTTCAGCCAACTGGCTCTTTTAGGTGGCGCGACTCCCAAGTAGTCGCTGACCTAGCGCCGCCGACCTCCGGCCGACGGCTACCCCGAGAGCTAACCCCGACCGGCTCTCAGGCCCGCTCGGGTGCTCGAGAACTCTTGACGAGTACCCGTACCATGGGTACCCCATCAGCCCGAACGCGAACGGCCGACCAACCGCGGCGAAGGCCCAAAGATCGCCAAAGGTACTTGGGCGCGGAGAGCGGACCGGCCTGTGCAGGACCGACCCTGGACGGTCGGCGGACTCCGATCCCGGGCGGTCGGCGGGCTCCGACCGCCTAATGTTGAAGCTCGCGGTCAGCAAGCTCCACCCGCGCACGAGCCAGCAGGGCCCACGCCGGTGTCAGACAGCTGCCTTGTGTGCAGCGTCCCCTGGCGTCCGTACCGGGGCAGGCGGCTCCTTCCCAAGACTGTCAGAGGAGCCACCGAAGAAGTCAAGCCCCCGTCCCATCGCCTGGCACACCGCAGAAGAATACGCCCACTCCCGAGGCCAAGGCAAAGTCAAGCGCCATTAAAGCCGCCGAGGCTGACAGGAGCACCACGCGATGCGTCATCCAGACAGCACCACGCAAGACCACTCATCACAGAGCCACCAACCCTGCCTCGGGACGGGCAGGGGTCAGTCGGACAAGACAGAAACCGGACTCCGAGACACGCAGGCCCTTTTTTCCTCGTGGTTTTCCCAAACTCCCGTGTAACCTGCCTCCTCCGTCTATATAAGGAGAGGCAGGGCCCGAGAGGGAGGGGCGATGGGAAAAACAGTCTTCTAGGTAGCCGCAACTCCCTAGCAGAAACACTGAGGGATCGGTCGACCGACTCCCTGCCTCGCTTGTATACCTCCTGTTCATCGCCCAAAGATCAATACACCCACACCGAACGAACTGGAGTAGGGACGTTCAGCCCGAACCAGTATACATCATCTGACTCCTTGAATCAACCATTCGGGGAGAGGGAGCGCGCGACCCCATCCGACCACAAATTCGCATTGCCGGTGCACGAAACACCGACAGTTTTCCTTTGAATTTCTCAGTAAACAAAAACATCATGTTTTGTAGAATTTTTTTTTTAAATATATTATATTTTATTCCGAATTGCAGAAATAAATGTCTTTCGCAAGAAATTACACTTTTATACGTCTGTCGCCTATCCATCGAGCGATATAAGCCTGTCGCCCGATGGACGGGCGACAGGAGACTCCTCGTGTTTTCTGTCGCCCGTTAGACGAGCGACAGACTTCTGTCGCCCGATCAACAGGCGACAGATTAAAAATCCCCCGATGGACGGGCGACATTATTGATGTCGCCCTATGGACGGGCGACATATACCATTTTTGATATTTTTGTTAGTTTTTATGAGAATTTTTTTTAAAAATATATTATATTTTATTCCAAATTGCATAAATAAATATCGCAACAAATTTCAGTTTTAAAACTGTCAGTTTAGAAGCCATTTCGATGCGAGCATGAGAAAATACAGTATTCTGGTTTTTAGGTGGCCCTTTTACTCGTAATTATTTTTTGAAGACTTCGTGTAGTTATCTTCAAAGATGTGAAATATATGTACGGTACACTGTACCGATAGATGGGGAGCAATAAGAAAGTACTGAATTGCATACGGCTTAGAAATGCTAAACAACAATGGCATGTACGGCACACTCTACCGAGTATACGGGACTAAACGTAACATGCCTTAGGCAGAGGAAAGCGACAATAAGGGCCCTTCTCTTGGGCTTTCTTGAGTGCAACGAGGATATTTTCCCTTACGCAAGTTTCGGCTCCTGCCGCTCACGGCCTAGCTGCCCTCTCACGCTTTCTCTCGCGCTCGGCCTCCCTCTCCATTGCATGGCGCTGTCGTTCGGCCTCCCTCTGTGCATGCATATGTTCCAAATCTTTGTTGGCGCTTCTCCTGCTCATCCTGCTCACACCATCTTTGCTCCACGATAGCCCTCGATGCGAGTACTCGATTCCGCCTCCTCTCCATCTCGGGAGTTTGTTCGCGTCGTAGAATCGGATGAACTCGCATGATGGAGGCTGCAATTAGTCACATCACACGGTGTTACAACACGTATGAATTGGGAGCAGCACCAAATGTGAGTATGAACATACCGGGCTTCTCCGCGCATCCGCATCCCAGCGTTGGCTCGGAGTCGTGGTTGCGGCAGCTCGATTACCTCATACCGTAAGTGTATGAGTTGTCTACAGATCGCCGGAGCGGCAAGGATCGCATAGGCACATGGGGACCTCCGTGCCTTCGAGGATTGTTTCGACAACGTTGTGCCTTGGGGCGAGGGGAACTCCATTGGTCCGCTTTCGTTTGGGTTGGCGGTGATGGTTCTCTTTGTTGTATTGGAGGCGATGGTTTGGTCGATGCAACGGCTGCGAAGGCATGAAGGGGGTTAAATAGCGGATAGAGCGACGGACTTGAAGCTTAAAAGGAATCTATGAGCATCGGATTCCTTTGCAGCTCTGCACTGTGCTTGATACCGACATATGCACGCAGCTTTGTATCTTGGAGGAGGTGCGGTAAAGCTTTGCGGCTATGCTTTGACGGACGACTCGAGGCAATATCTGGCACACATGCATTTGACATGACATTTCGGACGAGGCGGCCCGACATGATATGTCGTCTGAGCTTTGCCGACAATGCTTTCACAGGGCGTACTGAGCGACCTTTGCTTGGATTATAAAATACAATCGAATGGGATGAGAAAACTCATGGTGTATGGACTAAGTGCTAATATCATTGTTTGTTTATAATAATGACTGCAGTGGTAAGCGTGCGTTTGCTACGGTTTGTTGTTTGTTTTTGTTGTCATTGTTTGTTTATAATAATCACTGCAGTGTTTAAAAATTGAAAATTCGTTCTTCCTTGTATTGTTTGGTGTGCAACGAATCTGATGACAAATCTGAGTTACCAAGAAGCATGACATTCATATTACGAAGTACAATAGGGAGAACAACTACAACAGCATTTCTTGTGAATAAGAACTAACATACAAATGGATGCAAGGTTGAGCGGCTTTAGAACTTTCCAGAATCATCACTATCATAGAATTCAACACCCTCTTCTTCGAAAAACTCCCAACGGTCACGTTTGTAGTCTTCAACGCTAGGGCCGTCAAGAGGAACAACCAAATCGGGGCTTACGACCGTGGTTATCTTGTACGGCGTGCTCAAGTAAGCGATCATACGCTTCACGGTTTTCTTTTGTTCAGGCCGAACTCCCTCTCTTTGCGGTAATTCTCGTACTGCTAGCCTCGTTAAGTTCTGCGCGAGATCCGTCCTCTGCTCTACCATTGGAAGCGTCTGTTTAAAGATGTCGGTGTATTTATACCGTCGCCCTTCTTGATATTGGCATCCGGTAGACTACACGACAAAGTGTGAGCATGGCTATTTAAAACTGGAGCAAGAGAATAATCATCAAAATATGAAGATATCGAAATACATTTAGACGTACAAAGAAATTTGGGCATCTATAGAACGCTCGTCCGTTATTTGGCGCAGTGTAGAAGGTTTGAGCATCCACATGGCGATTAGGGCAAATTACCCGCCTGCATTGGCAACCATCGAGCTCGACGCCTTCGACATGGCTTTCACAGAGCAGACGAACACTTAAGTCGGTGTCTACGAAGCAAAAACATCAATAAGAAGCATAAAAGTACAAATCAATGTGTCTTGAACCAAGAACACAACAATGTGACTCACCGTACAAAATAACTTTTGTAAATAATACTGTGGAACAAGACGCAGAAATAAAATCTTGGAAAAAAAAGGAAAGCTAAACTACAGTTCTCCTCTTTGCGCTTTGGGTTTTCTCAACTCAATCCAAACTTTATGAACTCGGAGCAATGTATCGCTTTTGCACGATATAAGTGCAAAGCGACCTTGCAATTTATAGGCAGGAGCGAGGTAGAAACGAGACGGTGGCGGCACATCATCGTGCGGGCGAGGGGCCAAGGCGAAAAAATCGACGTGGCGGCGTTGCGGCGCTTTCAGGGGGTCTGCGGTGGCAACCGGGCCAAGCGAGCATTAAGCGCGCGAGGTGGGGGCCTGGCTGAGCGATAACATTGCAAAACCGTGGCTTTCCGTTGCGGTTTTTCATTTTGAAATTAATTTCCGCGGTCCCGACAAGAAAGAAAAATCCAAGAGCATCGGATTCCCTTGCGGTGTGTTGTGCTTGACATCGGCAGATGCATGCCGCTTTACTGACTTCTGAGATGACATCGACGGGTCATGGCGGTGGAGTACACATCATTGCAGATGACATCGACGGGTCATGGCGATGGAGTACACGACTTTGCAGATGCAATCTAGGTGGCTTTCATGGCTCAACAGGAAAGAAAATGACTACATGGTTTGTCTTGCGCGACTATAAAGCGTAGGGTTATTGGGCGTTGAGGATTTATATGCGAAGAGAGCTGTAAAAATATCTCAGTTACAACTCTATTCGCATTTAAACTCTCAACGCTCAACAACGCTAAGTATTACATTCGTGCACCAAACCTAACGATGAAAGGTTTTAGTGGCCCGTACAAATGCATGTTGGAAGTTATTTATTGGGCGGAGGTACCAGATTTGCTATTTGGTATACCTGCCATATTACGTAAAAATATCTCGATTACAACTCTTTTCGCATTTGAACTCTCAACGACCAACTACCTAAGTATTACATTCGCGCCACGAACCATAACGATGAAGGATTTTGGCCCGTAGAGATGCATGTTGGAAGTTATTTTTGGCCGGAGGTACCAGGTTTGCTATTTGGTATCACGGACTACCATATTCTGTAAAAATATCTCAGGTACAACTCTCTTCGCATATAAATTCTCAACGCCCAACAACCCTAAGTATTATACTCGCGCCGCGACAACGCCCAACAACCCTAACGATTTTCAGCGCCCGTTGCGGCTGTCTTTGGGTCCCGATGTTCGCATCCTGTATTCTCTCGCTCAAGCGAGGAAGTCGACAAAAGGCGTAAAGGTGATATGACAAAAGCTTCAAAGGTCATCTAACAAAGCTGAAAAAGATGATATGACAAAAGCTGGAAAAGCGGATGAAATATGTAATGAACCACGTAATATGACAAAGTACACAAAATAGATGGTATTACATAACATAGTACCATCAATCACCGCCGTAATCGAAGCGCCAACCAAAATAAACAAAAATTACAAACCTTTGAAAAATAAAAGAAACTAGTGCCGGCCCCTCTTCGCGTCGCCTCCTCGTGGTGTGTAGTCCTCCTCCGGATCGACCTCGGGAGTACGTCGGTGCGTCGGCGGTGGCGGGCCCTCTGTGGTCTCATTTGGAGGTGTGGCGTGCCAGGCGGGTCGGCTGCAGGTGGTGGTGGGGGTGTGCAGTCTTGCGTCGGTGCAACTGCGTCATTTGGAGGTGGCGGCACCAATGACCGGTGGGTCATTTGGAGGTGGCGACACCCACCGCGGTGGGAAGGCTGGAGGTGGCGACACCCAGCTGCGGTGGAGTCGGTGGAGGTGGCGGCACCCGCTGCGACGAACGACTGGGTGGGTGGAGGTGGCGGCACCAACTGCGACGACCCAGGCTGGGTCGGTGGAGGGTGCGGCACCCACTGTGACGACCCAGGCTGGGTCGGTGGAGGTGGCGGCACCCAACTGCGACGACCAGGCTGCGTCGGTCGTGGCGCCCACTCTGTTTGTGCGGTACCAAGCTGAGCGGGGTGGATCAACGAGGTACCTCCACACGGTGTCGTCCTCGTAGTCGTCAAGGTCATCACCCCGCGTCGTAGTCATCGGGAGGCGATCGGCAACCACGGTGGCCGACACTGCAGGGACCTACGGCTGCACGAAAGGGAAGAAATGTTAAGACTAGTGACTTGGTGAGTGCAAAGCATGAAAAGTGAATGCAAAACATGAAAAAACACACACCTGCGGCACCTCCGGTGTAGGCTTTGCACCTCCACCGTCTTTGTGAAGAAGAAGCGACTCCGGTGTCTCACTTTGCACCGGCCGCCGGTCCCCTCCGTGGCGCGGCGATGCGTCGGGGACCACACCGCAGGCGAGGTGATCCGGCCAACTCCGGTAGCGCGTCGCAGAGTCGTCTCGGAACCTACCGAAGCGGTGGCAACGTCCGCTCTGGTCACCCGCCGGCGCTGGTCAATCGCGGCGACATCTCGGCGACTCCTCGTAGAAGCGGCCTAGCATGTCGATCTGGAAAATACATCGCCAAATTAGATAGCACCGATTTGAAAATCGTTAAGCGTATATCGGATACAACGTATCGCAGCGTGCGAGCCGCGTCCGTATGGGCGGGATACGTGTCTCTGGGCGAGGGCGTGCCTTGGAGGATCCGGTCGGCCAGCGTACCAGGCGCTGCGTGTGCGAGAGGTGAACCTTGCCGATGCGCTGGTAAGTCTCGGTCGTATGGCGCATCGTCGGCATGGGCGTCCTCGAGGGCTCCGGCCCACTCCTCGATCCATGGCGCCATCCGCGTGCGAGGGGTGGCCCCATGCACCCCCTTCCTAGTCCTGTGGATGAGAAATGAATGTATAAATATTAGATGGCAACACACGATAGTAATTATGGAACATCGATTGAGGAACTTACGCGTGGGCGGCGTGTGGGAGCAGACGGCCGGCCGGCACTGGGAACTCCTGTCGTAGGCCGAACTGCCTCATCACTCGATGGACAGTGTAGGCCTCGACCTGGACGTCGAACACCAGGAACCGGCGTGTGAGCCAAGACGCCGCGTCTCGCGTGCCGCAGGAAGTCGACACGGCGGCGCCGGTCCACACGGTTGTACTGCTCCTCGAGTGTACGGCGTCGGCGCGACGTGGTCGTCCGTGAGGTGGTCGAACGCCCGCGACGAACTGCGGGTAGCCCTGGCGCACCGTCTGGTGTGCCCACCTAGGCTGCAGTGAAACAAAACGTTACCGTTAGTATTAAAAAATGTACAAGCAATAGTACCAAACTTTCAGTTCAAATATCTTACGTCGGTGGCACCAGATGGTGCCCATGGTCGACCGTCCACGTCGCCATCGCTGTAGGGTCAACCGCTCGGTGATGGCGGGCGCCCGATCTGGAACCTCTCGTATGCCCAGTATGTACGGCGGCGGGCATCGGTGAAGGTCGACTCGGCGCGGTCGGGTACACCCATCGCAGAGGGCGATGCGTCTGCAGAGGACAGCGGACCCCAGGAGTCTTGCGACGTCGTCGAGGGGGCGTCCGCTATCTCCTCATGGCGGGCGAGGTGCTGTCCACGCTATCCCCATGGGAGCTCGTGAACAAGCACCCGGTAGAAACGACCACAGCAGGTACGCCTCCAAGTGGCGGCTGACCCTGTAGTCGTCCGCCCCCTCGGCGAGCTGCGAAGGCTGCAAGATAGAAGATCACATATTACATGTTGTTGTAAGTTGTAATTGAAGAGTACTTGTTTTTCATAGTGTAGTTGCGTACCACGAATCGCCGGCCACCGCAGCGTAGGACCGTGTGTCGGTGAAGGCCGGTAACTGGTCTTTGGAAGCACACCGAACATTGAAGTAGGCTGCGGGCGCCACGCAGTCGGCGTCGTGTGGCACCACAGCGTCGCCGGCGATCGGGAGGCCGAGCAGGTACGACACGTCCTGCAAGGTGATCGCCATCTCCCCGACGGGTAGGTGGAAGGTGTGGGTCTCTGGCCTCCACCGATCCACCAGAGCGGTGATCAGGGACCTGTCGAACGGAAACCGCCGACCCACATCCAGCACCATCCGGCCGAAAGGGAGCAACCCTGAAGCTCGAAGCCTACGAAAGGAAAAACATGTTATTTTTCCAGTACAACACCAGTAAGAACAATACCTCAAACATATAAAGAAATCTGAATTGTAATATGTTACCTGGGGACCCAACGAGGATCGATATCGGCCCGTCTTTGCGGTGTCCTCGGACGAAGGGCGCCCAGCGTGTCTTTGGCCTCCCTCATTGGAAAACCGGTGGCGAGCGAGCACGGTGACTACCGTCGACCACGAGATCGAACCTTTCGAATGGCCACTCGTCATCTCTGGTGGTCGACCATACTGTAAATAACAAATTGTGAGTTACATTTCAAAACCATATCAAAAGAAAATCGTCCGAATACTATAGGTTTCTCACAACAATGTGTTCAAACAAACATTCACGTAAAATTGTTCAAGCATCATAAATATTGAAAGCTTGATTACAATAATTTTGATTGCACAACACTCACGACCACATGCAACAGGCTTACACACAAGGTCCACACAGGGTTCACACAACACACGTCACATCGATTACATTGCGATTAAATTGCTTCTCATGTGGTACGTTGGCGTCGTGCAGCACTCGTCGCACAGGACGATCCACCCGCCACCGTCGGATTGCCATCTCCTCCTTCATCTCCTTCGTTTTGTGCGTGGCAATTCTTGAGCGTATGTCTGTTTGCTTGCACAATGAACATTTCTTCACGCTTGCGCCTTCGACCGACTCATCCATGTCATTTACGATCGTCTTGTCTTCCGACGCCTGCTTTCCATCTACTGCATTAAAATGGGACCCAGAACCTTTCATCGACACTAGGAGTTGCCGTGAAAGAACCCACAACACCGTAACCATACTGACTCCTCGCTCCAAGTTGCCATCACTCTTTCCTTCCTGAAATATTCAGATAGATAGGTACCAGGTTGCATTCCAAATAAAGCACATGCGGTTATCACATGAGAACACGGCTGTGCAAAGGTTGGGCTTGTTACACGAGCATTTGCAGATGTCTGTAATACGCACTCTGAATGACAACCCATTTGGTTGGTTCCACGCCGTCCTTTATCCTTACATATCACCTCGAGCGCGGTGTTCGTGCACCAACTTTAATAGCTCTATGCTTGGCCGCCTTCGACTCTTCTCTTCCATGTATTCTGCGATCATGGAGGAGTACAGAGCTTCTCATCTCTCGGCACTATACGTGCGGCTTGATGTCTGTCGGCGAAGTACTTGGTTGTGCCCGCGGCACTCCTCAACAATTCCCACCAATGGGAGACACCTCATCCCTCTCATTACCCGATTGTAAACTTACGCAAAGTTCTTGGTCATCACACCGTATCTGGCACCATTTGTGTCATGTAACAGTGCCCACTTTTCCATCGGTTCGTGCTTGATCCAGTCCGAGAAACATTTGATTGGCCTTTGCCTTCGACGACGATTAGTCGCGTCATCTTCTGTTGGCAGTGGGGGAAGAGGCTCCGCCTCATCGTGGCCTTCGCTGGCAGTACTCTTGTTCGCCGTCTCCTCTTTGTGTTTTCTTTTCTGCTCATCGATATTTTTCCACAGTCGGAACTTGCTCTCACAGTTACGCTTACATAGTCTTTTGAACATGTTCATGAGTTCCTTGTTCTGAATTGCTTGTAGAAATTTGCGCCCAAATGCCTCATGCACCATCGGCTCTGCAAGTCGAGGCCATGGAAATGGCTCCTCTCGCTTTGTTTGCGGTGGTTGATCGCACTAAGGCACCAAAGCATGCTCGTCGGCAAAGACGCACACATCCCGACGAGTTTTGACCACCCCAATCTTCAAGTTCCGCGGGAACCATAGCCAACTCTCATAGTTCTCACTTTCTCTGGCGAATGCAACAGCGAGAATCTGGTTGTTTCCGTCAACACCCACAGTATCAAAATTTGCCCTTTGTATTTCCGGTCAAGAATGTGCCGTCCCACGCACAGCAATGGACGACAGTGGTAGAACGCCTTAATGCAAGCTCCGAATGCGAAGAACACTCTCCTCAGATGCCTTTTAGTTGGCCACTTGATTGACGGACAATCTTGATAATCATAGTAAGTGCCGGGATTTCTTCCCTGAATGCAACTGAGCAGTGCGGGCAGATTGTGGTACGAGTCTTCAAACTTCCCAAACCTCGTTTCTAAGGCCTTCTGTTTCGCCCTCCAAGCCTTCCCATAGCTAATTGTGTACTGATATCTGTTCTCGAGAGCTCGGATAATAGCAGGGCTCATAAGCCAGGTTCTCCACTATCTCTCGAGTACATGAGATTCGCGACAAACCAGGATAGCGAGGTTCTGTGAGCCATCATTGTTTCCTCAATCATCTTTGTCGCTCAACCTTCGAGCATAACCAATGGGTGGCCCGCCCGGCTTGTATCGTGCACTCTCCACGGACAGCCATGGATCTCACACACCACGTCGTAGCAGTCGGCGTGGATTTCTTAACCCTGAAAGTCCTTCTTAATGATAAGGCCCAATCTTTCACGACATCTGCCTGACCTCCTTTGTCGCGTACATACTTTATCAGGCCTAACCTGCGTTGAAATCTGTCGCCAACGTATGTCGTTGGTTTCATTAACAACCAACCTATCAAATTGATGTGTGCTCCACTCGGCGCACAGCGGCTCCGTACCTCCATCTTCCTCGTCGGACTCATCGTCGTCTTCCATACGCTATGCCGTACTCAAGGTCTTCCTCTTCCATCCTATTGTTATTTCATCAATTTGCTCACCTTAAATGCGCTACTCCCAGCGCTACTTGTCCAACATTTGCTTCGTCCTCCCCAAATTCGGATTGTTCGCCACTTTCGCAAATAATGTCCTCGTTCGCTGTCTGGATGTCCTGCCCACGGCTAGATCCCCCAATTTCGATGTCACCAAAACTTAACTCATTTTGAGCCTCGACTACACTCCCCACCGTCCATTTCTTCTTTGAGGGCTACATCCCGGGCATAGGCTTGCACTAAAAGCACCCGGTTCCATCCCCGTTGCTCTGTCCCCCTCACATATGATCTCCACGATGCGGTTCCTTTCAACTCAACTAGCTCCCAACAAAATGGATTGTTCTGCATACTCTGAGGCAAAATACCTTCATTGCCACTTCTCTTCTTCCATCCGAAAAGTATAATACAACCACTTCATCACTTTGAAGAAAATGTGCGCTCTTCGACCCTACTCAAACTTACGTCTACATCTTGGAAGTTACTTAGATCTGCACCCTCCGAACCATACATTACAACCCCTTCGCCATAATATATTCTAAATTGAACTCGTTCTGCCATATCTGCAAATCCATTCATTCACCCACGAATTAAATACTTCCCGTAAAAAATATTACGACCCCCAACTTTGCGTTGGTATATCTATATGCTACAAAATTACTTATTTAATCGTACAAGAATTTGCAACATTTCTAACAATACATACCTACGATCGTAACAATCGCTATCTCTGCCGTACTACATTCGTAACAATCGCTATCTCTGCCGTACTACATTCAATAGATCTACTACTAAAGAATTGAACAACTACTGTAAGTACATTCTGTACGATTAATTTCTACTCGACATACATCAAACTACTTTCGCTATATGTACCCATTGCATTCGTAAGAAATGAATACTTCTATCCGTTCAAAGTATCTACATTCGATATATCAACGCACACAAACCAAGATCTAAAATCATTTCTACTAAATCATAACCTACTGCTACAAAAATTAGAACGACTACTGCATACCTACAAACTAGGTTTGCTAAATTTGCTATGTACGTACTACATATTTCTCCAAACTAGGTTTTCTATATCTTTCTACATCTAACTACTTTTCTGAACTAGATTTTCTAGATCTACAAATACCAATTCTAAAGACCGAGAAATTACACGAGTATGCGTGTGGGCTCAAAAATCGTGAGAAATTTTCTTCCCTCTCTTTTCCTCTCTTCTTCTCCTCTTTTCTCTCTTCTTTTTTTCTCGTTATTTGCCTCTGCGGCCGGCCGAACGCGCGAGGTATATAAAATATACCCGTCGCGTCCATCGAGCGACAGGAGACCCGCATGCTATCATCGCCCGTCCATGAGGATTTTAATCATCGCTTTGTTGATCGGGCGACAGGCTTATATCGCCAGATGGACGGCGACTTCTGAGAGTCTCCTGTCGCTCGTCCATCGGGCGACAGGCTTATATCGCCCGATGGACAGGCGACCGACGTATAAAAGTGTAATTTCTTGCGAAAGACATTTATTTCTGCAATTCGGAATAAAATATAATATATTTAAAAAAAAATTCATGTTTTGTACGTATGTGTGTGATGTAACCTGCATAATCTTTCCTGTTCTGTATATTTCGCTGTACAAATATGGCCGCTGACTCTATTCAAATATTGGTCACAGAATAAAAGAGTGCTTCATTTATTCTTATTGTTTAAGTTGGTTTGACTTGTATTTTGCTTCAGAGTAGTATAAAATAGCAAAGTAATATTTTTTTATTAATGTTAAACTAGTCATACACTTTTGTTCTTATCTATAACGGCTATTATTTTATAGGATAAAACTATGGTTGCAGCTGATAATATGACCATGAGTTATGGTCATAAACTCGTTGTCAAATCCTTGAAATGTTGCCGGCCTACCTTAGCCACTTCGGTTGTCAAATTCTTATGTATGATTGTGTCATTGTTGAGTCTTCTGTCTGTATTTTTGTATGATTTAATTCAAATATTATCGACTTGTCTTATTGTCTTTCATGAAGTCGTGAAGTCATGGTCATATTATAGTAATATTATTTACGTATCGTTCTATGTTTCGTATCTTTTCATATTTTTATCATTTAAATTGAATGTACTTTTGCAACTTTGTTGGCTACTCGATAAAATAACTTGTTAGACTGTGATAATTTTGTTGCATGTTAAACTCATACGATTGGTTAATCAGTGCTATATATGTGTTTTATGTGGTATTTATTTTCGTGCTTATTCGACACAAATCATCCAGTATTGTATCTATTCCGATCTGTGTTCAATTCGAATCCGCGACCGTTATTATTCGTGCCGTATTCGTATCCCATACTATCCGAATCCGGCAAAAAATATGGTTTAGTATACGAAAAAAGCGATATCTAACCGAATGTGAGCCGATTGCATCTCTATTGGTTTATTTGTACCAAATGATACATAAATGAGATCATTCCATTCTATATGATAGGATATATTTATTTAGTTATTTGAATGGAATAATTATATTCTGCATGTAGGATATAAATTTGATAAATATTTTTTATCGATATGGAATCATTTCATTTACCCAAATAATAGAACCAAAATGACACGGAACCGTTCCATCAAATTCAATTTCATCTTATCGACTAAAAGCTGCCTAGGAAAAGCAAATTAATTATTAATTAGCGTGGTTCCATGGATCTACTGTTTTGGCAGGTCACAGGCCTGTGCTCCTCTCGAAGCTTGAGCAACCTGTGGTTCCATGGATCTACTATTTTGATGTGTCGACTGCTGACCTGCTGACGAGTAGTCTCAACTCAGATTTCAGATACCAGTATATTAATATCCAGGGGTTCAGCTTGCTAGTATTGTCTTTTCAGAGGGGAAAAAAAAAGGACTCCTGGTGGGGATAGAAGGGGGACAGAGACATAATCTACACCAGTATCCATAAGCCGGCACTGTACTGCTCATCGATCGCCGCGTCTGAGTACCAAGCTACTACTAGTATTGCACTGCATGCACACAGCGGAATCGCTTGCTTCTTTGCCGTGTGCGTGCTGATCTACTGATGGCTCCGTCGTCTCTCTAGGTAGATAGATCATAGCTAGCGCCATCCATCGTGCGTGAGCATGCATTGCAATCGAAATCGACCGGTCAATCAAGCGTAGACGCAGGGTCCGGCGAGTGAATTAGACGTTGAGAGGATCGATTGGTTGGCAGTACCGTGGACGTATATGCATAAAAACAAATCAAGGTTTCATGTATATCTTAGGCCATCTCCAACAGGTTCCTTATTGTAACACCCCAAAATTTTACTTTTCCTAAATTCATGTGTGATTTGGCACTTTGGTGAATTTTTGGAATTTTCTGGAATTTATTTGGATTTATTTGGAATTTATTTGAATTTATTCCATTTTGAAATAATTAAAGAATTTAATTTTGCAAATAAATTTTTGTTGGAAATATTTTATTTGAGTCCAAAATGATCCAAAGTATTTTCCAGAATTTTTCTGGAATTTTTCTGAGTCATTTGCTATTTTTAACGAATTAAATGAATTACTGGGAATTAAATTAAATATTAAATCGCTGGAAAATCAAACTCGGGTCAAGTACTGTTCATCCGACCGAGCCCGAGTCAGACTCGAGTTCGAGTCAGGCGAAACCACGTGACTCGGCCAGAACCACTCCTAACTCCTAATCAATCCCAACCGTTGGATCAAGATCCAACGGTGAGATCCGCCCGTCTGGTTCGAGCCGTATCCGGCCCGGATCCGATCGCGCCCGTCGATCGTGGCGTTGATCGTGCCACGTGGGCGGTGAGAGTCGTCGTCTTCGCGAGACCGAAGCGGACTCGCCGCCGCGCCCGCGCCGTGTAGGATTAGGTTTAGTCTAGAGCCTGAACGCCGAGGCTATTTAAAGCGTGAGACGTCCCCGAGGTTGCCCTCATCCTTGCGCACCCGTTCCCAGAGCCATCTCGCTTTGGCCGCCGCCGTTGAGCATGATCGCTCGCCGGAGTTGTCTCTTTCCTCCGCCAAGGTTTGCTTGGATTTTAAAGTCGTCGTCAGTCGTCTTCCGAGAAGGAGCTCGAGATCTGGGATCCCCGCGACGAGACGCACCCGAAGGACCCTTCATCTCGCCGAGCAACCGGAACGCCGTCGGGCTCGTCGTCGTTCGTCTCGGTGCCCAAGCTTCAGCCGTGCCATCGCCGGACTCCATGAGCTCGGAAGGACCGTCGAGATCGGATCGGACGGTTGAGGTGAGTTCACGTGTTCCAAACCCGATTAGATACGGGCCGTTGGATCAAGATCCAGCGGTTCCTAATCGCCACGTCTTTGTAGCGATGCGATTATAGGATTAGATCTGGGACCGTCCGATCTAGATCGAGCGGCCCACGATCATCGAGTAGATTCAACGTGTTAACCCTGGATCTAATCGCGCGGGTTGAATTTCAAATCAGCGGTCGTGATTGGCGCCACGTGTCGGGAAGTTGGACCGACGCAGCGGTCGCTGGCCCACGCAGCGTGCGTGTGACGCCGACACGCGGGCCCGCGTGTCGAAGGGCCCGCATGTCGATGGTCGACCCGCCAAGCGGCGTCACCCATGGCGCCACGGTGGGTCCCACTGCCGACCGCGTAAATTTGAGCCCGCCGACGTCGACAATGGCGTCACCCGAGTAGGGCCCACATGTCGATCTCACGTGGAGTCGTGGGCCGAGTCCACGGTGGACCTAGCCGGCGTGGACCAAGTCCATGGACCGGTGGCGTCAGCCGACCAATCAGAGGCTGCCACGTGTCATTGCTGACGCAATAATTAATTTCCGAAAAAGAAAATGATTTATTAATTCGAAATATTGATTCAAATTTAGATTCAAACTTCAAACGCTTATAACTTTTGCGTTTCAACTCCGATTTGAGTGATTCAAATTTCTAAATTTGTATAAAATTGAGATCTACCTAAATATGAATTTTATTTAATTTTTGGACTAAAGTTTTTCTCTGTAATATTATTTAATTGATTATTTAAACTTTAAATAATCATAACTTTTATGCTTTTAACTCCAAATTTGTGATTCCAGTTTCTAAAAATCCACAAAATTATGTTCTCTCTGTTTATGGATTTTATTTGGAGTTTTGGGATCTTTTGCATAGTGTTTATTTGTGTATTTGCTATTTGCACGCTTTACGAGTAGGCGTTGAAGTCTGGGAAGGATTCGAAGGAGAAGTGTTGACTCAGGATCCAACTCAAGACCAAGAGCAAGTACTTTTTGAAGGCAAGTTGTGCTTTGACCATGTTGATCCTATTTCGAAATCTATTTTGATTTAAACTATTGCATGCTAGTTCAAATAGAAAGATACTTTGTTTACACATGGGGGTTAGATAAACACCAATTTGCTGTATGACACCTTGATTATTTAAGTATGTGCCATGACCCTTGTCACCCTAGTTGTGGTTTACTAGTTGGACATTATTAAATTGCCAACATGGGTTTAGATCGTTGTAGTATCTTGCTTAGACACCTTTCGTGCTCATGACATGATTTTGGATAATCAAATGCTAATATTGACTTAATGATATATTGAACCTGTTTTGGAAAAGTATCATGTGATGTTGATGGCACGTGGTGCATGGTAATCAAGCGGGGTTTGATAAGCATGATTTATCGGGGCATGTGGCAAGAGTAATCAGGTGGGCGGTTGTGGCATTGGGGATGTTGATTTGGTTTTGGGTAGTCTTGCCCTGGTCACTCTAAGGACTTAACCTTGCAAGCCTTTGAACTGGGTCATACTTGCAACCACATGGGTGGAATGGGGCGGCCCTAGTTGACTAAGTTGCTAAGGACTCACTTGTGGAGCCTCAGGTGTCGATTACACCGTTTGTGTGATTATGCGGGGCGTATCGTGGCTGTGGCGAGATACCCATCTAGCAGTGTGTTGGTCCCATACTTCGCCTTGGCTAAGGAAGGGATGGTGTAGAAACCTGAGCAGGAGAGGACCACTGTGTTGTTTGAGGCTTCCGAAGGCTTTATTCTGAGGAACTCGCCTTTGTGGTGTTTGTTGTATCTTGTGGGTAAAGTGCATAACCTCTGCAGAGTTGAGAATCTATTTAAATAGCCGAGTCCACGATCTTGGACAATGCTCGGGAATTACTGATCAAGGGTTAGATTTTACGAAAATAACTTGGATTTGAAAAGTTGGGTTGGTTTAACAATGAAGATGATGGAAATGTGGTTTAGGATGGGAAAAATGTTTGTTAAAACTTCTTGAAAAGTTATTTATGCTTTACTTATTTCTCTTGCTTTGAATCTACTTTTATTACTTGTCAAAGGCATTTCTTGCAAATATACCTGAGCTATTCCTTTGTACCAAGCCATGCATATAGTATATTAGCTTGCATTGTGCATGACTTCTTTGAGTACCAAGTACTCACCCTTGCCTCAACACAATACCAGTTGAAGAGGAGACTACGCCCGGTTCGGAGGAGGAGTTCCAAGAGGACCCGTCTACTTAGGGATGCGAGCGATCGGTTGCTGTGGTATCTTGGATGGCGCCACGAGTTATTTGATTTTCATTGCTATTATTTCTCTCTGAATAAGTTTCGCCTTGTAAGGCATATATTTGTAATTTGGCCATAAGGTCGAGTAACCAGTTTGGTTATTTAAATAAAGTACTTTGATAACATCGATTGGTATGATTGTGATATTTACCGATGTTAAGACTGTAATGCACTAAGCGCGTTCTGGACTAGTCTTGAATACACAGAGGGTCGGATTTACAAATTCGGGGTCAGACAGAGGTGGTATCGAGCCATACTTGGTGTAGGCTCAACCCTAAGCTAGAATGGTCGTAGTGAGGTTAAAACCTATTTTCTAAAGCTAAAAATTTGTGAAGACAAGAAATGACATCTCGACTTATCCCCTTCTCTCTTTTCTTGTCTCTTGCTGAAATTTTCCCTTACCTTGTCACAATTTAAAAATTCCGAGTTCTTACGTAAAGCACTCTTGTGACAGATGGAGGAAGAGTTCAACTACGTTGATCAGGAGTTAGTCACGGCTGAGAACTTTGGCATATGCTCTGAGACTCTCGGAGATTTTGAGAAGCCCCAATACCAAGTGGAAGTGATCGGACAAGCGGGATTGATCAAGGCTTGTGGCGTGAGGATTGAGGTACTGCTAGGAAAAAGGGCCAGGCAATCGCCCGATACTGCACCGCCGCCAGGAGATCTACAATGCGAGATGGGTATCCAAGAAGTATCACGACGCGCAATGCGGCACATTACCCGTATCTACGCCCGAGAGTTGGAAATGCGGTGTTCCGTTACCATCAGCGCAGCAATAACCTTCTTGACCGAAGGAGATTCAGGATGAGGATGCCCACGGTTACACGGTTGGCACGATTTGTCGTCGCCAGGAGGATGTACTAGATAATACAAGCAAGGAGCTACGAAGGCCCGCAAGGAGATCACGGCGAGAGAAGAGCAGATGGCGGGAAGCTCAAGAGTATGTGGCACACCTTCTACGAAGGATTGGCGAGTTGGAGATGACTTTATGCGGACGGACCGAGCCAAGATTGAGCTACGAGCGAGATCGGAGGAGTCGGATCTCGATGAGGACATCGCTTCTTCGACTACCACAGAGGACACGATTCTTTGGACATGGCGTCGTTTCGGCGCCTATGCCACACGGCACCGTACCCAGGCCGTGGAGGTTTTCTCGATGAGTGAGCATAGGTTCTATAGTGAGACTCCTTCGCCGAGTCGCGTCATAGAATAAAGAGTCACCCTTTAGGCGTTAGACTCGAGTTAGTTCGATTTGGATTTTCATTGTTTCTTTGAGTGTGCATTATGTGTTGCAAGGCCCTTAGGCATTGTAAGCGACCATACCAAGTTATTAATAATAAAGTTGGACCTTAAAGTTACCCCTTTAGCCCGCATAAGTTCCATATTACTTGTCTATTCTTGTTTCCCTCTCATCTCTAAACCTAGAGCAAATCGGCAGGATGGTGAACACTCGTGGAAACTTTGGAAGCAATGGAAGTGGTTCGCCCGATGAAAACCCCAATGATGGAGCACCAAAGACCGCCATTGATATGCAGAATTTTGGAGCTTTCTTGCTGCTCAGACTCGATTGATGCATGCTATGATGCAACAAATGCAGCACGTCCTTTGCTCAGGCCACGCTAATCAAGTTAATCGGGGACCACGCCGAATACAAGGTGTCGAGTTCATGAGGACTCACCCACCCACTTTCTCTGGGAATGCCAATCCAGTGGAGGCCGATGATTGGTTAAGATCAATTGAGAGGAAGCTACACATAGCTCAATGCATAGGGAATGAGAAGGTACTTTACGCTTCTCATCAGTTGGAAGGAACAATTACGAATGGTGGGAGAACTTGTGCCACGCAGGAGAACCCTCAAGATATCACTTGGGAAGAGTTCACGGTTTGCATTCCGGCGATATCACGTGCCTGAAGGAATCATGGACCTTAAGAAGGAGGAGTTCGAGCAGCGAAGCAAGGTAATCGGCCGGTGGCCGACTACTGAACAAGTTCACACAGCTAGCACGCTACGCTTTGAGGATGTAGCGACAGATAAATCCAGACAGTCTCGTTTTATGAAGGGACTTAACTCAGGATTGCAAGTAGGGTTGATCACCCACACCTTTCCAGATTTCCAAGAGTTGGTGAATAAGGCGCTTATTCTTGAGGACAAGCGCAAGGAACTGGATGAGAACAGAAGCGCGAGGATGCAACGGCAAGGATCACGCCGAACGCATAGCGGCGCTTGAGAGTTGCACCAAATCAATTCTTGATTCCAACCACGAGAATGCAACAAGGACACCATCCCGGCACCAAGACCTGCCAATCACAACTACGGACCCACCCCGCTAGAAACGCTACCCAGGCGTCGGCAAGAAGCAGTGAGACGCTGCTACAAGCGCAACGAGCAGACACTTTGCCATGATTGTCCAAAGAAGACAGCGAGGCGACCCCGATTCGCTTCAACCTAGGAACCACCCCAGCCTAGGACGCCAAAGATCAGGAGCCACACCCAGGCCGTGGTGAGAGGCCGAGTCAACCATGTCACCGCAGATGCCTTTGCAAAATGCTACGGACGTCGTCTTGGGTAAGTTACTTGTCAACTCGATACACAGCGGTTTTGTTTGACTCTGGAGCTTCGCATTCGTTTGTTTCGCAAGGCTTTGCTACTAGAAATGATTTAAGGATTGCAAGACTTAAGTGCACCTTTTAGTTCAAACCCACAGTTCCGAACTCTGAGCGGAAGTAGGATGTTCGGGGTGAGAATACTAATAGATGGAATAGAGTTCCTAGCAAACCTTATAATTTTGGAGACCCAGACCTTAGATGTTATATTGGGAATGGATTGGTTATCCAAGCACAAGGCCGTATTGGATTGTGGACGAAGGACTGTCTCAGTGGAGAGCCCGTGTGGGAGGAAAGTGGAATTTCGAGCCACTACTTGATTAGAGATGGGCGATTGATGGTTAACAGTACCAAGGCAATCGGCATAGAGGATGTCGGTAGTGAATGAGTACCCAGATGTTTTCGAAGATCTACTGGTATGCCGAGACAGGGGACATAGAGTTTGTGATAGAGCTTGTACTGCACAAAGACCGATAGCAAAGAGACCCTATCGGATGTCTACCGAGGAGTTGGTAGAAATGAAGAAAGCAATGGAAGAGTTAATGGATAAAGGATTTATCGAGACCAAGTTAAATCGCCGTGGGAGCACCAGTTTTGTTTGTCAAGAAGAAGGGCGGGAGTTTCGGGATGTGCATTGACTACCGTGCACTCAATGAAGTCACCGTGAAGAATAAGTATCCGCTACCAGGATTGATGATTTGTTTGATCGATTAAGAGGAGCGGAGTTTTCTCCAAGATTGATGCGAGATCGGGATACCATCGATTGAAGATCCGATCGAGAAGATATTCGAAGGCGCATTCTCGTCAAGATATGGACATTACGAGTTCTGATTATGTCCTTTGGATTGACAAATGCGCGACTTATTTCATGAATATGATGAATAAGGTGTTCATGGAATATTTGGACAAGTTTGTCGTCGTGTTCATAGGCGATATCCTAATCTACTCCAAGGCAGAGGATGAACATGCCGAACACTTAAGGCGAGTTTTGGAAAAGTGAGGAGCGACAACTTTTCGCCAAGTTCAGCAAGTGTGATTTTTGGAAGGACAGGGTGGAGTTTCTTGGACATGTAATGACTGAGGAAGGAGTCGCCAGTAGATCCAAGCAAAGTAGAAGGCGTGTTACATTGGGAGCGTAGAAGGCGTAACCAGGTTCGGAGTTTCCTTGGAATGGCAGGAGTACTACCGCCGTTTCATTGAAGGCTTCTCGACAATTGCGAAACCTCTTACGCAATTCTTTGAAGAAGGAAAAGAAGTTTGCATGGGCGCTTGAGAATGTGAGAAAGGATTTGAGAGTGAAGAAGCGATTGACATCAGACCGGTGTTAGTTCTCTGGATGTTGCTCAAAGCCGATATTTATTGTGACGCATCGCGCCAAGGACTTGGATGTGTCTGTCTGAGAATGGAAAGGTCGCCGCTTATGCATCAAGGCGATTAAGGCCGCATGAGGAAAATTATCCGACACATGACCTAGAGTTAGGCTGCCGTAGTGCATGCTTTGAAGATATGGCGTCACTATCGATTGGAAAGCAGATGTGAAGTGTATACGGATCATAAGAGCCTTAAGTACATATTCACGGTCGGATCTGAATATGAGGCAAAGGAGATGGCTAGAGTTGATCAAGGACTATAATGTTGGAATCCATTACCATCCGGGAAGGCCAGCGTAGTAGCCGATGCTCTGAGTCGGAAAAGCCATACCGTGAGTGCGTTGCTAGCCACAAGTCGAGGATGAGTTATGTGAGGATTTCCGGAAAATGAAGATTGAGGTTGTACCTAGCGGATTCTTGGCGCATTGGAAGTAAAGCCTACTTTAGAGGACCCGGATCCGAGAAGGACGGAAGGATGATGGCGGGATCCGTAGGATTAAGTCCAAAAGGAGGAAGGCAAGGCGAGAGGACTTCAAGTTGGATGAGCAAGGCACGTTGTGGATGAAGGATCGCATTTGTGTGCCTAACAAAAGGAGTTAAAGCAGCGATTACGGAAGAAGCCCATGACTCCAAGTACTCAATTCATCCTGGAAGCGCCAAGATGTATCGAGGATCTGAAGGAGAGATTACGGTGGCGAGTATGAAGCGTGAAGTTGCCGAGCATGTTGCATTGTGCGGCGTATGCCAGGAGAGTCAAGGCAATGCATCGAGAAACCAGGCGGGATTGCTCTGCATTGAAAATACGAGTGGAAGTGGGAGGAAATCGGAATGGATTTCATTACCGGTTTCTTAGAAGACTCAAGGAGGTTATGACTCCATATGGGTTATAGTGGATCGCTTGACTAAAGTAGCCCATTTTATCCGTGGAGACCACTTACTTGGGAGATAAATTAAGCGAGAATTGTACATGATCGGGATTGTTTGTTTGCACGGAGTGCCAAAGAGGATTGTATCAGACGAGAGGTACCCAATTTACCTCAAGGTTACGGAATAAGTTGCATGAAGCCATGGGAACCGGTTGAACTTTAGTACTGACTTATCATCCACGAGACGGATGGAGCCAGGCCAGAAAGAGTCAAGCGGTCTGGAGGATATGTTGAGAGCTTGTGCATTGGCTTATGCTACCTCTTGGGATAAGAGTTTGCCGTATGCCGAGTTTAGTTACAACAATAGTTATCAGGCTAGTTCTGAGATGTCACCTTTTGAGGCCTTTGTATGGTCGACCTGTCGGACGCCATTGAATTGGAATGAGGCCGTGGCGCCGTGTCTTTGGGCCTGATATTCTTCAAGAGGCTGAAGAGCAGATCGCTATGATTAGGGAAAGATTGAAGATAGCCCAATCACGACAAAAGAGTTATGCTGACAATCGTCGCCGAGATTTGAGTTTTGAACCGGAAGACTTTGTATACCTCAGAGTTACGCCTCTCAGGGGAGTTAAGAGGTTCCATGCCAAAGGGAAACTCGCACCCCGTTATGTTGGACCATTTAAGATTTTGAGCCGCAGAGGCGAAGTTGCTTATCAGCTGGAGTTGCCACAGTCGTTAGCAGGAGTACATGATGTATTCCATGTGTCCCAGTTGAAGAAGTGTCTCCGAGTTCCTGAGGAACAGACACCGCTGGAGTCAATTGAGTTGCAAGAGGATTTGACTTATAAGGAGCATCCCGTAAGGATTCTAGACACAATGGATCGAGAAACTAGAAACAAGTCAACCCGTTTCTGTAGAGTTCAGTGGAGCAACCATGAAGAAAGTGAAGCGACTTGGGAGCGCGAAGAGGATTTGAAGAAAGAGTTTCCAAACCTATTCCTTTAGTAAGCCCTGAATCTCGGGGACGAGATTCTATTAAGGGGGGGAGGTTTGTAACACCCCAAAATTTTACTTTTCCTAAATTCATGTGTGATTTGGCACTTTGGTGAATTTTTGGAATTTTCTGGAATTTATTTGGATTTATTTGAATTTATTCCATTTTGAAATAATTAAAGAATTTAATTTTGCAAATAAATTTTTGTTGGAAATATTTTATTTGAGTCCAAAATGATCCAAAGTATTTTCCAGAATTTTTAGAATTTTACGAGTCATTTGCTATTTTTAACGAATTAAATGAATTCTTGGGAATTAAATTAAATATTAAATCATTGGAAAATCAAACTCGGGTCAAATCTTGTTCATCCGATCGAGCCCGAGTCGGACTCGAGTTCGAGTCCGACCGAGCCACGTGACTCGGCCAGAACCCACTCCTAACCTAATCAATCCCAGCCGTTGGATCAAGATCCAGCGGTGAGATCCGCCGTCTGCGGTTCGGCCGTATCCGGCCGGATCCGATCGCGCCCGTGCGATCGTGGCCGTTGATCGTGCCACGTGGGCGGTGAGAGTCGTCGTCTTCGGCGAGACCGGCCGGACTCGCGCGCGCGCGCCGGCCGTGTAGGATTAGGTTTCCGTCTAGAGCACGAACGCCGAGGCTATTTAAAGCGTGAGGCGTCCCGAGGTTGCCCTCATCCTTGCGCACCGTTCCCGAGCCATCTCGCTGGCGCCGCCCGTTGAGCGCAATCGCTCGCCGGAGTTGTCTCTTTCCTCCGCCAAGGTTTGCGCTTGTTTTTAAAGTCGTCGTCCGTCGTCTTCCGCCGAGAAGGAGCTCGAGATCTGGGATCCGCGACGAGGCGCGCAGAAGGACCCTTCATCTCGCCGGAGCAACCGGAACGCCGTCGGGCTCGTCGTCGTTCTCGTCTCGGTGCCCAAGCTTCAGCCGTGCCATCGCCGGACTCCGCGAGCTCGGAAGGACCGTCGAGATCGGATCGGACGGTTGAGAGTGAGTTCACGTGTTCCAAACCCGATTAGATCACGGACCGTTGGATCAAGATCCAGCAGTTCTAATCGCCACGTCTTTATGCTTGATGCGATTATAGGATTAGATCTGGACCGTCCGATCTAGATCGAGCGGCCCACGATCATCGAGTAGATTCAGCGTGTTAACCCTGGATCTAATCGCGCCGTTGAATTTCAAATCAGCGGTCGTGATTGCGCCACGTGTCGGGAAGTTGGGCCAAGCGGTCGGTAGCCATCCGCAGCAGCGTGCGTGTGGCCCGACCGCGAGGCCAGCGTGTCGGAAGGGCCCGCATGTCGATGGTGACCCGCCAAGCCGGCGTCACCCATGGCGTCACGATGGGTCCCACACAGCCGACACCGTGGTGAGCCGTGACGTCGACAATGGCGTCACCGAGTAGGGCCCACATGTCGATCTCACGTGGAGTCGTGGGCCGAGTCCACGGTGGACTAAGCGGCGTGGACCAAGTCCATGGGCCGGTGGCGTCGACCGACCAATCGAGGCTGCCACGTGTCATTCTTGGCGCAATAATTAATTTCGAAAAAGAAAATGATTTATTAATTCGAAATATTGATTCAAATTTAGATTCAAACTTCAAGCGCTTATAACTTTTGCGTTTCAACTCCGATTTGAGTGATTCAAATTTCTAAATTTGTATAAAATTGAGATCTACCTAAATATGAATTTTATTTAATTTTTGGACTAAAGTTTTTCTCTGTAATATTATTTAATTGATTATTTAAACTTTAAATAATCATAACTTTTAACGTTTTAACTCCAAATTTGTGATTCAGTTTCTAAAATCCACAAAATTATGTTCTCTCTGTTTATGGATTTTATTTGGAGTTTTGGGATCTTTTGCATAGTGTTTATTTGTGTATTTGCTATTTGCACGCTTTACGAGTAGGCGTTGAAGTCTGGGAAGGATTCGAAGGAGAAGTGTTGACTCGGGATCCAACTCAAGACCAAGAGCAAGTACTTTTTGAAGGCAAGTTGTGCTTTGACCATGTTGATCCTATTTGAAATCTATTTTGATTTAAACTATTGCATGCTAGTTCAAATAGAAAGATACTTTGTTTACACATGGGGTTAGATAAACACCAATTTCTTTGTATGACACCTTGATTATTTAAGTATGTGCCATGACCCTTGTCACCCTAGTTGTGGTTTACTAGTTGGACATTATTAAATTGCCAACATGGGTTTAGATCGTTGTAGTATCTTTGCTTAGACACCTTTCGTGCTCATGACATGATTTTGGATAATCAAATGCTAATATTGACTTAATGATATATTGAACCTGTTTTGGAAAAGTATCATGTGATGTTGATGGCACGTGGTGCATGGTAATCAAGCGGGGTTTGATAAGCAGATTTATTTGGGGCATGTGGCAAGAGTAATCAGGTGGGCGGTTGTGGCATTGGGGATGTTGATTTGGTTTTGGGTAGTCTTGCCTGGTCACTCTAAGGACTTAACCTTGCAAGCCTTTGAACTGGGTCATACTTGCAACCACATGGGTGGAATGGGACGGCCCTAGTTGACTAAGTTGCTAAGGACTCACTTGTGGAGCCTCGAGGTGTCGATTACACCGTTTGTGTGATTATGCGGGGAGCGTATCGTGGCTGTGGCCAGATACCCATCTAGCAGTGTGTTGGTCCCATACTTCGCCTTGGCTAAGGGAAGGGATGGTGTAGAAACCTGAGCAGGAGAGGACCACTGTGTTGTTTGAGGCTTAGAAAGGCTTTATTCACGAGGAACTTCGCCTTTGTGGTGTTTGATTGTATCTTGTGGGTAAAGTGCAAAACCTCTGCAGAGTTGAGAATCTATTTAAATAAGCCAGGAGTCCACGATCTTGGACAATGCTCGGGAATTAGAGTCAAGGTTTAGATTTTCTGAAAATAACTTGGATTTTAAAAGTTGGGTTGGTTTAACAATGAAGATGATGGAAATGTTGTTTAGGATTTGAAAAATGTTTGTTAAAACTTCTTGAAAAGTTATTTATGCTTTACTTATTTCTCGCTTTCGAATCTACTTTTATTACTTGTCAAAAGGCATTTCTGCAAATATACCCTGAGCTATTCCTTTGTACCAAGCCATGCATATAGTATATTAGCTTGCATTACATGCATGACTTCTTTGAGTACCAAGTACTCACCCTTGCCTCAACACAATACCAGTTGAAGAGGAGACTACGCCAGTTTCGGAGGAGGAGTTCCAAGAGGACCCGTCTACTTAGGGATGCGAGCCCAGTCAGTTGCCTGTGGTATACTGGATGGCGCCACGAAGTTATTTGATTTTCCGCTGCTATTATTTCTCTCTGAATAAGTTTCGCCTTGTAAGGCATATATTTGTAATTTGGCCATAAGGTCGAGTAACCAGTTTGGTTATTTAAATAAAGTACTTTGATAACATCGATTGGTATGATTGTGATATTTACCGATGTTAAGACTGTGTGCACTAGCGCGTTCCTGGACTAGTGCTGAATACACAGAGGGTCCGGATTTACAAATTCGGGGTCCCGACAGAGGTGGTATCAGAGCCATACTTGACTGTAGGCTCAACCCTAAGCTAGAATGGTCGTAGTGAGGTTAAAACCTATTTTCTAAAGCTAAAAATTTGTGAAGACAAGAAATGACATCTCGACTTATCCCCTTCTCTCTTTTCTTGTCTCTTGCTGAAATTTTCCCTTACCTTGTCACAATTTAAAAATTCCGAGTTCTTACGTAAAGCACTCTTGTGACAGATGGAGGAAGAGTTCAACTACGTTGATGCAGGAGTTAGTCACATTTGAGAACTTTGGCATATGCTCTGACTCTCGGAGATTTTGAGAAGCCCCAATACCAAGTGGAAGTGATCGGACAAGCGGGATTGATCAAGGCTTGTGGCGTGAGGATTGAGGTACTGCTAGGAAAAAGGGCCAGGCAATCGCCCGATACAACTGCACCGCCGGGAGATCTACAATGCGAGATGGGTATCCAAGAAGTATCACGACGCGCAATGCGGCACATTACCCGTATCTCGCCGAGAGTTGGAAATGCGGTGTTCCGTTACCATCCGGCGCAGCAATAACCTTCTTGACCGAAGGAGATTCGGGATGAGGATGCCCGCGGTTACCACGGTTGGCACGATTTGTCGTCGCCAGGAGGATGTACTAGATAATACAAGCAAGGAGCTACGAAGGCCCGCAAGGAGATCACGACAGAGAAGAGCAGATGGCGGGAAGCTCAAGAGTATGTGGCACACCTTCTACGAAGGATTGGCGAGTTGGAGATGACTTTATGCGGACGGACCGAGCGATTACTCGAGCTACGAGCGAGATCGGAGGAGTCGGATCTCGATGAGGACAACGCTTCTTCGACTACCACAGAGGACACGATTCTTTGGACATGGCGATCGTTTGGCGCCTATGCCACGACACCGTACCAGGCCGTGGAGGTTTTCGATGAGTGAGCATAGGTTCTATAGTGAGACTCCTTGGCCGAGTCGCGTCATAGAATAAAGAGTCACCCTTTAGGCGTTAGACTCGAGTTAGTTCGATTTGGATTTTCATTGTTTCTTTGAGTGTGCATTATGTGTTGCAAGGCCCTTAGGCATTATGGCGACCATACCAAGTTATTAATAATAAAGTTGGACCTTAAAGTTACCCCTTTCGCCCCGCATAAGTTCCATATTACTTGTCTATTCTTGTTTCCCTCTCATCTCTAAACCTAGAGCAAATCGGCGGATGGTGAACACTCGTGGAAACTTTGGAAGCAATGGAAGTGGTTCTCGCTTGATGAAAACCCCAATGATGGAGCACCCGACCGCTTGATTGATATGCAGAATTTTGGAGCTTTCTTCTTTGCTCGACTCGATTGATGCATGCTATGATGCAACAAATGCAGCACGTCCTTTGCTCAGGCCACTTTGCTAATCAAGTTAATCGGGGACCACGCGAGAATACAAGGTGTCGAGTTCATGAGGACTCACCCACCCACTTTCTCTGGGAATGCCAATCCGGTGGAGGCCGATGATTGGTTAAGATCAATTGAGAGGAAGCTACACATAGCTCAATGCATAGGGAATGAGAAGGTACTTTACGCTTCTCATCGGTTGGAAGGAACATTGGCCAGAATGGTGGGAGAACTTGTGCCACGAGAGAACCCTCAAGATATCACTTGGGAAGAGTTCACGGTGCATTCCGACAGTATCACGTGCTGAAGGAATCATGGACCTTAAGAAGGAGGAGTTGAGCAGAAGCAAGGTAATCGGCCAGTGGCCGACTACGAACAAGTTCACACAGCTAGCACGCTACGCACTTTGAGGATGTAGCGACAGATAAATCCAGGCAGTCTCGTTTTATGAAGGGACTTAACTCGGGATTGCAAGTAGGGTTGATCACCCACACCTTTCCAGATTTCCAAGAGTTGGTGAATAAGGCGCTTATTCTTGAGGACAAGCGCAAGGAACTCGGATGAGAACAGAAGCGCAGGATGCAACGGCAAGGATCACGCCGAGAACGCCAGCGCTTGAGAGTTGCACCAAATCAATTCTTGATTCCAACCACGAGAATGCAACAAGGACACCATCCCGGCACCAAGACCTGCCAATCACAACTACGGACCCCAGCCCGCTAGAAACGCTACCCCAGGCAACAAGAAGGAACGTGAGACGCCGCTACAATCGCAACGAGCCAGGACACTTTGCCATGATTGTCCAAAGAAGGCAGCGAGGCGACCCGATTCGCTTCAACCTAGGAACCACCCAGCTAGGGCGCCGACAGGAGCCACACCCAGGCCGTGGTGAGAGGCCGAGTCAACCATGTCACCGCAGATGCCTTTGCAAAATGCTACGGACGTCGTCTTGGGTAAGTTACTTGTCAACTTCGATACACCAGCGGTTTTGTTTGACTCTGGAGCTTCGCATTCGTTTGTTTCGCAAGGCTTTGCTACTAGAAATGATTTAAGGATTGCAAGACTTAAGTGCACGCTTTTAGTTCAAACCCACAGGTTCCGAACTGCTGAGCGGAAGTAGGATGTTAGGGTGAGAATACTAATAGATGGAATAGAGTTCCTAGCAAACCTTATAATTTTGGAGACCAGGACCTTAGATGTTATATTGGGAATGGATTGGTTATCCAAGCACAAGGCCGTATTGGATTGTGGGCGAAGGACTATCTCAGTGGAGAGCCCGTGTGGGAGGAAAGTGGAATTTCAAGCCACTGCTGATTAGAGATGGACAGTTGATGGTTAACAGTACCAAGGCAATCGGCATAGAGGATGTCCGGTAGTGAATGAGTACCAGATGTTTTCAGAAGATCTACGGTATGCCTTGAGACAGGGACATAGAGTTTGTGATAGAGCTTGTACAGTACGGCACCGATAGCAAAGAGACCCTATCGGATGTCTACCGAGGAGTTGGTAGAAATGAAGAAATTTGGAAGAGTTAATGGATAAAGGATTTATCGAGACCAAGTTAGTCGCCGTGGGGAGCACCAGTTTTGTTTGTCAAGAAGAAGGGCGGGAGTTTCGGGATGTGCATTGACTACCGTGCACTCAATGAAGTCACCGTGAAGAATAAGTATCCGCTACCAGGGATTGATGATTTGTTTGATCGATTAAGAGGAGCCGGAGTTTTCTCCAAGATTGATACGAGATCGGGATACCATCGATTGAAGATCCGATCAGAAGATATTCGAAGACTGCATTCTCGTCAAGATATGGACATTACGAGTTCTGATTATGTCCTTTGGATTGACAAATCGCGCCGGCTTATTTCATGAATATGATGAATAAGGTGTTCATGGAATATTTGGACAAGTTTGTCGTCGTGTTCATAGACGATATCCTAATCTACTCCAAGGCAGAGGATGAACATAGAACACTTAAGGCGAGTTTTGGAAAGGTGAGGAGCGACAACTTTTCGCCAAGTTAAACAAGTGTGATTTTTGGAAGGACAGGGTGGAGTTTCTTGGACATGTAATGACTGAGAAGGAGTCGCCAGTAGATCCAAGCAAAGTAGAAGGCGTGTTACATTGGGAGCGGTAGAAGGCGTAACCAGGTTCGGAGTTTCCTTGGAATGGCAGGGTACTACCGCCGTTTCATTGAAGGCTTCTCGACAATTGCGAAACCTCTTACGCAATTCTTTGAAGAAGGAAAAGAAGTTTGCATGGGCGCTTGAGAATGTGAGAAAGGATTTGAGGAGTGAAGAAGCGATTGACATCGGCAGGTGTTAGTTCTACGGATGTTGCTCAAAGCCGATATTTATTGTGACGCATCGCGCCAAGGACTTGGATGTGTCTTGTCTGAGAATGGAAAGGTCGTAAACTTATGCATCAAAGCGATTAAGGCCGCATGAGGAAAATTATCCGACACATGACCTAGAGTTAGGCTGCCGTAGTGCATGCTTTGAAGATATGGCGTCACTATCGATTGGAAGCAGATGTGAAGTGTATACGGATCATAAGAGCCTTAAGTACATATTCACCCGATCGGATCTGAATATGAGGCAAAGGAGATGGCTAGAGTTGATCAAGGACTATAATGTTGGAATCCATTACCATCCGGGAAGGCCAGCGTAGTAGCCGATGCTCGAGTCGGAAAAGCCATACCGTGAGTGCGTTGCTAGCCACAAGTCAGGATGAGTTATGTGAGGATTTCGGAAAATGAAGATTGAGGTTGTACCTAGCGGATTCTTGGCGCATTGGAAGTAAAGCCTACTTTAGAGGACCAGATCCGAGAAGGACGGAAGGATGATGACAGGATCCGTAGGATTAAGTCCAAAAGGAGGAAGGCAAGGCGAGAGGACTTCAAGTTGGATGAGCAAGGCACGTTGTGGATGAAGGATCGCATTTGTGTGCCTAACAAAAGGAGTTAAAGCAAGCGATTACGGAAGAAGCCCATGACTCCAAGTACTCAATTCATCTGGAAGCGCCAAGATGTATCGGGATCTGAAGGAGAGATTACGGTGGCCGAGTATGAAGCGTGAAGTTGCCGAGCATGTTGCATTGTGCGGCGTATGCGGAGAGTCAAGGCAATGCATCGAAAACCAGCAGGATTGCTCTGACATTGAAAATACCTGAGTGGAAGTGGGAGGAAATCGGAATGGATTTCATTACCGGTTTGCCGAAGACTCAAGGAGGTTATGACTCCATATGGGTTATAGTGGATCGCTTGACTAAAGTAGCCCATTTTATCCCCGTGGAGACCACTTACTTGGGAGATAAATTAGCAGAATTGTACATGATCAGGATTGTTTGTTTGCACGGAGTGCCAAAGAGGATTGTATCGGACAGAGGTACCCAATTTACCTCAAGGTTCTGGAATAAGTTGCATGAAGCCATGGGAACCCGGTTGAACTTTAGTACAGCTTATCATCCACAGACGGATGGAGCCAGGCCAGAAAGAGTCAACAGATTCTGGAGGATATGTTGAGAGCTTGTGCATTGGCTTATGCTACCTCTTGGGATAAGAGTTTGCCGTATGCCGAGTTTAGTTACAACAATAGTTATCGAGGCTAGTTCTGATGTCACCTTTTGAGGCCTTTGTATGGTCGACCCTGTCGGACGCCATTGAATTGGAATGAGGCCGGCGAGCGCCGTGTCTTTGGGCCTGATATTCTTCAAGAGGTGAAGAAGCGGTCGCTATGATTAGGGAAAGATTGAAGATAGCCCAATCACGACAAAAGAGTTATCTTGACAATCGTCGCGAGATTTGAGTTTTGAGCAGGAAGACTTTGTATACCTCGAGTTACGCCTCGGGGGAGTTAAGAGGTTCCATGCCAAAGGGAAACTTCGCACCCGTTATGTTGGACCATTTAAGATTTTGAGCCGCAGAGGCGAAGTTGCTTATCACCGGAGTTGCCACGATCGTTAGCGAGAGTACATGATGTATTCCATGTGTCCCGATTGAAGAAGTGTCTCAGAGTTCTGAGGAGCAGACACCTGAGTCAATTGAGTTGCAAGAGGATTTGACTTATAAGGAGCATCCCGTAAGGATTCTAGACACAATGGATCGAGAAACTAGAAACAAGTCAACCCGTTTCTGTAGAGTTCAGTGGAGCAACCATGAAGAAAGTGAAGCGACTTGGGAGCGCGAAGAGGATTTGAAGAAAGAGTTTCCAAACCTATTCCTTTAGTAAGCCCTGAATCTCGGGGACGAGATTCTATTAAGGGGGGGAGGTTTGTAACACCCCAAAATTTTACTTTTCCTAAATTCATGTGTGATTTGGCACTTTGGTGAATTTTTGGAATTTTCTGGAATTTATTTGGATTTATTTGAATTTATTCCATTTTGAAATAATTAAAGAATTTAATTTTGCAAATAAATTTTTGTTGGAAATATTTTATTTGAGTCCAAAATGATCCAAAGTATTTTCCAGAATTTTTCTGGAATTTTTCTGAGTCATTTGCTATTTTTAACGAATTAAATGAATTACTGGGAATTAAATTAAATATTAAATCATTTGGAAAATCAAACTCGGGTCAAATCTTGTTCATCCGATCGAGCCCGAGTCAGACTCGAGTTCGAGTCCGACCGAGCCACGTGACTCGGCCAGAACCCACTCCTAACCTAATCAATCCCAACCGTTGGATCAAGATCCAGCGGTGAGATCCGCCTGCACGGTTCGAGCCGTATCCGGCCGGATCCGATCGCGCCGGCGATCGTGGCCGTTGATCGTGCCACGTGGGCGGTGAAGTCGTCGTCTTCGGCCGAGACCGAGCCGGACTCCGCCGCCGCGCGCCCGCCGTGTAGGATTAGGTTTCGTCTAGGCACCTAACGCCGAGGCTATTTAAAGCGTGAGACGTCCCCGAGGTTGCCCTCATCCTTGCGCACCGTTCCCGAGCCATCTCGCTGAGCCGCCGCCGTTGAGCCGCAATCGCTCGCCGGAGTTGTCTCTTTCCTCCGCCAAGGTTTGCGCCGTTTTAAAGTCGTCGTCAGTCGTCTTCAGCGAGAAGGAGCTCGGATCTGGGATCCCCGCGACGAGGCGCACCGAAGGACCCTTCATCTCGCCGGAGCAACCCGGAGCGCCGTCGGGCTCGTCGTCGTTCTCGTCTCCGGTGCCCAAGCTTCAGTGCCATCGCCGGACTCGCGAGCTCGGAAGGACCGTCGAGATCGGATCGGACGGTTGAGGTGAGTTCACGTGTTCCAAACCCGATTAGATGCGGACCGTTGGATCAAGATCAGCGGTTCACAATCGCCACGTCTTTGTAGCGATGCGATTATAGGATTAGATACGGACCGTCCGATCTAGATCGAGCGGCCCACGATCATCGAGTAGATTCAACGTGTTAACCCTGGATCTAATCCGCGCCGTTGAATTTCAAATCAGCGGTCGTGATTGCGCCACGTGTCGGGAAGTTGGGCCAAGCGGTCGGCGATCCGCAGCAGCGTGCGTGTGGCCCGACACGCGAGGCCCGCGTGTCGAGGGCCCGCATGTCGATGGTCGACCGCCAAGCGCCGGCGTCACCCATGACGTCACGGTGGGTCCCACTGTCGACCGTGGCCGAGCCTCGCCGACGCCAAGAATGGCGTCACCCGAGTAGGGCCCACATGTCGATCTCACGTGGAGTCGTGGGCCGAGTCCACGGTGGACCCAAGCGGCGTGGACCAAGTCCATGGGCCGGTGGCGTCGCCACCGACCAATCGAGGCTGCCACGTGTCATTCTTGACGCAATAATTAATTTCGAAAAGAAAATGATTTATTAATTCGAAATATTGATTCAAATTTAGATTCAAACTTCAAACGCTTATAACTTTTGCGTTTCAACTCCGATTTGAGTGATTCAAATTTCTAAATTTGTATAAAATTGAGATCTACCTAAATATGAATTTTATTTAATTTTTGGACTAAAGTTTTTCTCTGTAATATTATTTAATTGATTATTTAAACTTTAAATAATCATAACTTTTATGCTTTTAACTCCAAATTTGTGATTCCAGTTTCTAAAAATCCACAAAATTATGTTCTCTCTGTTTATGGATTTTATTTGGAGTTTTGGGATCTTTTGCATAGTGTTTATTTGTGTATTTGCTATTTGCACGCTTTACGAGTAGACGTTGAAGTCTTGGGAAGGATTCGAAGGAGAAGTGTTGACTCAGGATCCAACTCAAGACCAAGAGCAAGTCTTTTTGAAGGCAAGTTGTGCTTTGACCATGTTGATCCTATCTCGAAATCTATTTTGATTTTAAACTATTGCATGCTAGTTCAAATAGAAAGATACTTTGTTTACACATGGGGTTAGATAAACACCAATTTGCTGTATGACACCTTGATTATTTAAGTATGTGCCATGACCCTTGTCACCCTAGTTGTGGTTTACTAGTTGGACATTATTAAATTGCCAACATGGGTTTAGATCGTTGTAGTATCTTTGCTTAGACACGCTCGTGCTCATGACATGATTTTGGATAATCAAATGCTAATATTGACTTAATGATATATTGAACCTGTTTTGGAAAAGTATCATGTGATGTTGATGGCACGTGGTGCATGGTAATCAAGCGGGGTTTGATAAGCATGATTTCGGGGCATGTGGCAAGAGTAATCAGGTGGGCGGTTGTGGCATTGGGGATGTTGATTTGGTTTCGGGTAGTCTTGCCCTGGTCACTCTAAGGACTTAACCTTGCAAGCCTTTGAACTGGGTCATACTTGCAACCACATGGCTGGAATGGGGCGGCCCTAGTTGACTAAGTTGCTAAGGACTCACTTGTGGAGCCTCAGGGTGTCGATTACACCGTTTGTGTGATTATGCGGGGAGCGTATCGTGGTCGTGGCCGATACCCATCTAACGGTGTGTTGGTCCCATACTTCGCCTTGGCTAAGGGAAGGGATGGTGTAGAGCACGAACCTGAGAGGACCACTGTGTTGTTTGAGGCTTAGAAAGGCTTTATTCTGAGGAACTCGCCTTTGTGGTGTTTGACTGTATCTTGTGGGTAAAGTGCATAACCTCTGCAGAGTTGAGAATCTATTTAAATAGCCGGAGTCCACGATCTTTGGACAATGCTCGGGAATTACTGATCAAGGGTTAGATTTTACGAAAATAACTTGGATTTGAAAAGTTGGGTTGGTTTAACAATGAAGATGATGGAAATGTGGTTTAGGATGGGAAAAATGTTTGTTAAAACTTCTTGAAAAGTTATTTATGCTTTACTTATTTCTCTCGCTTTGAATCTACTTTTATTACTTGTCAAAAGTCATTTCTTGCAAATATACCCTGAGCTATTCCTTTGTACCAAGCCATGCATATAGTATATTAGCTTGCATTCTGTGCATGACTTGCTGAGTACCAAGTACTCACCCTTGCCTCAACACAATACCAGTTGAAGAGGAGACTACGCCAGTTTCGGAGGAGGAGTTCCAAGAGGACCCGTCTACTTAGGGATGCGAGCCCAGTCAGTTGCCTGTGGTATACTGGATGGCGCCACGAAGTTATTTGATTTTCCGCTGCTATTATTTCTCTCTGAATAAGTTTCGCCTTGTAAGGCATATATTTGTAATTTGGCCATAAGGTCGAGTAACCAGTTTGGTTATTTAAATAAAGTACTTTGATAACATCGATTGGTATGATTGTGATATTTACCGATGTTAAGACTGTGTGCACTAGCGCGTTCCTGGACTAGTGCTGAATACACAGAGGGTCCGGATTTGCAAATTCGGGGTCCCGACACCTATCCCATTCCTCATCCCTCAAAATGAGTAATCCGTACATGCAAACGTTTCTCACCTTGCTCCAACAGATGATCTATCCGCTTCCCCATTTATGCAGAACGGAGAGAGCTTCTCGAAATATCGGGATTCCCCGTCCGTTCCCCATCGCATTCTCGATCTCTGGTCGGTGCTCTCCCGCGCCCGTGATGAATCAGCGAGGAGGCCACCGCTCCGTCGTCGACCCAGTCTTCACCGCTTGGTGGTCGTCGCCGCTCCTACGTCGACCCGGTCGCCGCCACCGCTCCGTCGTCGACCCAGTCTTCACCGCTTGGTGGTCGTCGCCGCTCCTACGTCGACCCGGTCGCCGCCACCGCTCCGTCGTCGACCCAGTCTTCACCGCTTGGTGGTCGTCGCCGCTCCTACGTCGACCCGGTCGCCGCCGCCGCTCCATCCTCGGCGCCGTTCCATCCTGAAGTTGCAAGAGCCGGTAAATCCCCTGTTGTTGCTCCTCCATTCCATCAGCTTAGATTGAGATAGGTTAGGGTTAATTAGTTTGCATGACATCTGAACCTAGAATGGTATAACATCTTGCCACAAACGTGCTTACAAAGTTTCTTGGCGATTGGAGTGCAGGAAGTAGATGATTCGTGCTGCAGCTTATCATATACTTCATGCCCACAACACTCGTGAAAAAAAATTTAGGGAAAAAGGGCTTAGCTGTGCTCGATTCTCTGCTAAAGGCACAGTTAATTTGTATAGCTTGCATCAATGAGTTCAGATTTGCAGCATACATTGCTTTGTATGCATCATAATGGAGGTTTTCTATTGAGCATCTGGAAAAAAATTAGTGTGTTGTATTGTGGTGGTCTAAGGGTGTGTAGGAAGTAGTACTTAACATGGCAGATCAGGGAAGACTGAGCCAGGCGCATGACAGATGATGGGCACCTGTTATTTACACATGATAAAATGGCTCGTGGAAAACAAACTAAAAAGAGCAGAGAGTTCAGAGAAGTATACATGAAGATTGACACGGGTTATGATCTGCGAGAATGGTAGTGGTGCCCATTTTTCTCGTCTTTTAAGCTGTTTTTTTTTTTTTTGATGGTTTGAAAATGATTTCTTATGTGCAACATCTCCGGTGCTCAATTGGGAATTTAGTAGTCTATATAGAAATGGTAAGACAAGCAACCTCCGATTGGTTGCTTATGTTGCACTTGTCTTTGTTTTAGAAACTTTCATGGCTTAAGCATAGAAGCAAAGGAGACAAATAGAAGCAATTCTGAATGTATGCCACATCAAGTAGGCCTTAAGTTATCAAGAACAAATATATATAAAAAATTAAACCTCAAACACATATCCTGCACTGATGGAATGGGACAGATCACCATTCAGCAAAGAAGTAGGTCAGATGTGTGCTTTGCAAGAAAAGATGACACTTCATACCTGAAGGTCCGATATGTCCTTCCAAAAAAAAAACCGATATGTTCATCTTGTTTTTTCTTAATACTGTTTGTGATGCTTGATCTCTAAACACTAAGCTCTGTGCACGTCTGGTTCAACGAGAAAAGAATGAGCAAGTACATAACTAAAATTCCATTTGGAGTGAAGGTTTTAGTTGGCATTTCAACTGGACCTTAGTGTTTTTTTAGCGTAACATGAGTTACACATGCACTCTGCCTTATACTAACACCTAGAGATGTTTGCAATACAATACGTCATGAAACATTTCTTAAAACCATGTTGACAGATGGTCAAATGCCATATTATTTGAACTACCCACATGTTGGTTGGAGGAGGGAGACATTTGTGACAAGGTTTTAATATTTGTTCTTTTGCAAGGAGGCTTAATTAATTGTTCTCTTGTCATTCTCAGCTAGTATTCTACACATTTTACTTTCTCTAGCTTGTGTAGATGGACAAGGATCCAGAGAAGGTCGGTAAAGGCTTGGCATGGACAGTAAAACAAATAGAGAGCATCGCATTGGACCTTAACAAAATTGTACAAGACAATTTTAGTACTGGCACATGTCATTGTGCTAGTGAACTCAATAGCCTTTTGATGGACATCGAAACTATAACTCGAAGCTTAGAGCAAGTTGCCATACAATCACATGAACTGATGCAAAGAGATGAAGTAGATCTTGCAGAGGATGTAGACCCAGAGTTGTGCCTTCCCTATGACTACGGAGTGATGACGAGTATAAGCGTGATGACGAGCAAGATTGTGAAGAAGAGGGTATCGAAATTAATAGTGATGATTCGGGAAGGTTTTAGTCTTGTATTAATGTTAAGACTTGTTATGTATGTTGTAATGATGCTAAGACTGGTTTAGACTTGTTATTTATGATGTAACGATGCTAAGACTGGTTAAGACTTGTTAAGATATTATAACGATGTTTGTTAACTTGTTAAGATATTGTTACGATGTTTGTTATCTTGTTAAGATATTGTAATGTTGTTTGTTAACTTGAGAATTTTTGATGTTGTCAGAATAGAAATTATGGATGGCTTCTATATAAATCTGTTGAGTGAGGGAGGGGATGCACTCCGTGATTGGGATGGTTCTGAACCTTCTCCACAGAAAGTCCAATTGGTTCACAACCGTCACGATTAACTACGGATGGTCCCCAAATAAAAGCAAACAATAGAAGATCAAAAAATTTCTCTGAGGAAGAAGACAATTTGTTGGTCTCCGCATGGCTTAATGTTAGTATTGATGCAATACAAGGGAACCAACAATCCCGTGCCACTTATTGGAGAAGAATTCATGACTACTTCCACGAGTACAAGACTTTCACCTCGGATCGCTCACAGGCTTCACTTACACATCGATGGTCTGTTATTCAAGAAGCAGTGAACAAGTTTTGCGGGTGTCATGATCGGATTGAGCGTCGAAATCAAAGCGGGTTAACTGAGCAGGACAAGGTTAGTCCATAATCTATGTACCTTTCCTATTTGTAGATGGTGTGCTCATAGATATTGTTTGTGTGGTTGTACAGATTATGCAAGCTAAAACTTTGTATCATGAGGAAGAAAGGCGATCGTTCGCATTCTTACATTCTTTGGAATACTTTGCAATACCATCCTAAGTGGTGTGCTCGGTTATCTCGGAAGAAGCAAAAGACATCGAGTAGCGGAAGTCAGGATCTTCCAGTCCTGTTAGCACAAATGCAATTCATCTTGATGAGGACCATCCTAATGCAGAAAATGATCACTTAAGCAGACCAATTGGACATAAGGCGGCGAAAGAACGATTACGTCGAGGTAAAGAAGTTGCTCCAACAACTAATCTTTACATGGAAGCATTAGAAAATTTGAGAAAGGAAAAGAGGGAACTTGAGATTATAAAAGAGAGGAAGAAAGATGAGCGATATGAGCGACTGTATGCACAAGAACAAGCGAAGATTGAGCAAGAAAAAGTCAAAATTGAGCAAGAAAAAGAGAAGATTGAGCAAGAAAAAGAGAGGCTTGAATTCAAGAAAAATGAACTTGAATTCAAGAAAATGGTCGAGGAGGAGAGAATTATGGGCATTGATCTAAGTCGCTGCACTGAGGCACAAAAACAATATTACACGAGCTTGCAGAACGACATAATAGCTAGAAGATGTAATAGGTCAGGTTGAACCAAGGTTGTTTGTTTTGCTTAAGAACGATTCAGTTTGTCCCTCATTCCTTAGGTTATGGACTTACATATTGCAATGCAATCTTGGTTGATGGTTGATTTCGAAATGACAACATTCTTGTTTTGCAATAGATGAATGATTGAATACATAGATGAATGACTGAATACATAGATGAATGACTGAATACATTGTCAGGAGCCGCCCAGATCGTCCTCGAGTTGTTGGATGAACAGTTGTTCCCATCGGATTTGGATCCTAGCAACCAATCACCGGAGGTGATTCTGATGCTAATACCCAAGCCCAACAGAGACAACCCTACGAACGTCCAAACGACTCGACAACAACCCCGGTATTCCCCCGGTATGCGACCCGAAACGCGCCCAGGATCCCCGCATACCGGAAACCAATACGATATCAATTCAATTTGCATAAAGGGGGCAACGAACCCGAAACCTTCCAAACCACACGCAAGCGGAAACACACGGCACAAGACGAACCCGACAACCACCAAACCAAGATTGAAACAACTCCAAAACTCTAAACTAGGCAAGAACGGGGAAAAAGACCAAGACTCCGAAAAACGGAAAATTTCGGCATGACCTTTCTAGATTCTACGGTCATCCACTCAGCAGACAATAAAACACAGTTCAAAATATATATATTGAAAGTAAAACGACATCCACAGCAGTATCAGCAGTTAAAGAAAACGTAAACGGAACCCGACATACACTTAAGCGTCTATTGCCAAATCCAAAAGACCAACAACCGCATCTATCTATACAACAAAAGGGATGCAAACAGCAAAAGTAAGACAACTCCGGAAGTGTTCTGCCCCTGAACACTCCCGGGCGTAAACGGCGTCGGCAAGCCCCTACTCGGTGCCCTTGATCACCGAGAAGCGATGCAGGCAGAACTCACACTCGCCAACCGGATCCTCACCTGAAAACCACAAAGCAGAAGCATGAGTACGAAAGGTACTCGCAAGACTTATCTGTGGGTCCATATATGACCGACTCCAAAGGATTATGCATTTAGTTGTAGCAAGGAGTAAGCTTAAGGTAAAAGTGCGGAAAAGCATTAACATTTGTAGTATAATTGCGACAATCGAACCAATTACAAGTTTAAAGCAGTTATAGACCGCACTTACTTCTAGTGTGAGATTGAAATTAACCACATTTAAGGTAGAGCAATACATAACCATTTTAAAGCTCAAGCCCAACGGCGAACCACAAGTTCAAGTTATTTACTACGCAGAAGAAGTTCGGATTAAGCTTGCTCATATCCGAGAGCGCGGCAATTCGAATCGCTTATTTAACCCTGCAGGGAAGCATTGATCGCATACGACACTTACCACAAGGGCCTAGTGTCAACCCTCCCAATCATACCCAATCGTGAGGCGTCCTCCTGTGGCCGAAAACCTAGCACCCCTCGAGCGGCCCCAATCCCGGCTTGGCGCTCGAGAGTCGGCCTAAGCCTGCGCCCTCAACCACGTCCAACCACGAGAAGTTACGGTCCATCGATTCCGTATGAGAGAAAGAGTGGCTTACCGTACCATAATCGGGCATGCGACCAACCGGGGTGTGCTCAATCCTATTCCACTTACGGATCGGTCCTTAATTGACACAGACGGGGCTACACATTCGAGTCTCCATACCCAAATGAACCAATTCCCCCGCCCGGTCCACAAGTTAACCTTTCCAAAACATTTTCCCAATTCCAAGTCCAACATAACGTAACATGTGTGTAATAATAACAACCACAAGTGACAGAACCCTCCGTCACTTGGCCCGAACCCGACATCTAAGCATTTCTAAGCGTGGACTCATTATATTACCCAAATTAGCTCCAAGGAAATATTGAACAATTATCAACAAGTGTAAGTGCAACAATTGGGGTCTAGTCCTATCCCACAATTAACTCCTAATGCAAAGCGTAACTCACAACTTAGCAATTTATTCTCAAAAATAGAATCGTATAAAGGTTCAAGATGCTTAGGTGCTTGCTGATGCTTCGCTGGAGTCTCATAACAACTTTGCTCACCGTGATCGCCCTCGATCGCGCCACGCCACCCACCGCGGATCGTTCTCTACGAGTACAAGGTATGCGAAAATGAGATGCATGCTATGCCGATGACATGCAATGAGAATTGAAAAACAACATGCACACATTCGACAACCAAAAGGAAAAACAAAGCGAAAGTCTACTACAAGCGAACAACAAGCGTTAATGCCCAACACTATTTTAACATCTAATCCTTACAAGCGGAAAAGCGACTAACGACAATACTCACTCATTGAACCCTTTGCATAGAACTATCCATTATCGGTTAGCTCAACCCATTACGATCTTTCACGCATAATCAATCACATCTAATCGAGCACCCACAATACTCCAAACCTAGATTACCGCCATGCACCACATGACCTAAATAAGGATCCTAGCACTTCACATTGTGGCTTAGCATCGATCCAACATCCGCTAAGCACACTCATTTACCAATTGACCTCAATCACTAAATAAAACCTTGTTGGCATTCAATCGAACACCCAAGTGGCGCACTTCAACTACTACACCATAGCAATTTGCATAAGCACTCCCAAACCACAAATCTCCCCATGGACATTTTATCAAACACCTAGCATGCACTAAACTCAAACCCTAACCATGACTTGGAGAGGAGAGGAGAGAGAGAGGGAGGAGAGGGAGATGTCTTTGGAGGGGAGGGTGGTGGCCGGCGGAGGAGGTAGCGCCGTGGCGGTGGAGGCGGCCGGGCGAGCCAAGGGCGGTGGCGTTACCGGGAGGCGGCTGCCGGCGTCGGGGGCGCGAGGGCAGGCTAAGCGCCGGCCGGTGGAGGCGCGAGGGAGGGGCGGCCGGCGTCGCCGGTTGAGGGGAAACCGAGGGGCTCGGTGGTGGGAGTGAGGAGGGCGCAGGTGGCGTCGGGTGGGGGAAAACCGGGTGAGGAGTGAGGCGGGTGGGGACGAGAGAGAGAGAAAAGGAGTGGGGAAATATCTAGGTGGAAATTACAGAATGCCCCCATGCCCACACACTTAGGAGAAAAATAAATAAACAAATAAATGGGACCATGACAAATCCTCCCCAGGGAATCTCGCCAGAGATTCAGAAATGATCGTACAACTAGGAAGACAACTACAAGGGGAAAAGCTGAAGGATCGTGAGTAATACTCACATGTTTTGGAAGAATTCGGGATACTCGTTCTTGGGACGATCCATGGCTCCCAAGTTGCTTCGTCCTCCGTGTGATTACTCCACTGCACCTTATAGAATTTGAGAGTTCTTCGTCGTGTGTTGCGCTCCGATTCTTCTAGAACCCGGATAGGATGCTCCGCGTAAGACAGATCCGGCTCAGGCACGACTCCGAGGTCTTCCACCTCGAGAGACTCGAACGGAGTACGGAGACACTTCTTCAGCTGGGAGACGTGAAACACGTCGTTGTAACATCCCTATTTTTGGTTTTCTAAAAAAAAAAATTAAAATTAATCAATTTAAAGTTTTGGATTTTATTTGGAGTTCTAATTAACCTGGCATCCTTATCCTTCCGAAATTGGAGCTTAATTTCGAATCGTCCGAAAAGTCGAAATTTCAAATTCCTGTCATTGCTCGAAATTTCACCCGAGTCCAAAAATGCTCCAAAAATCCCCAAACCACTTCTAAAATGTTCCAAATATTCCAAAATGATTTTAGGAATCATTCCCCAGATTTTTGAACCTCCGTTCCTATTTTATCTCGCGCGGCTTTTGTTTAATGCCTGCGATCCGCGCCCGAATATCCAAATCCACAAAAATCATCCAAATTCAACCAAACCAATTTTATTGGGTCCCAAATATTCTAAAATGACTCTAGGATTTTTTCCGAAATTTTTAGGCCATTTTTCCTTATTTTTCTCTAGGGCGAATCGTTTACGTAAAGGAGGTCCAATGGGAAGGCGCCACGTGTCACATGAACAGTGTTCGTCTTCAACCTCCAGCCCAAGCAAAGAACAGAGAAGCTCCAATGGCTTCCAAGGGCTAGGGCAACTCTTTAAATTCCTGTAACTCCCTCAAATCAACTCCAAAACGCAAAGCGCCGGTTCCGTTGGATCGTGGCGGCGTCCTCTTCCAATTCCCCACCTCGGTGCGCCATCAAGCTCGCCAGGAAGCGGCCTCATTCAAGAAAAACTGAAATCCACTCACTTGCCATTAACTCGTCAGTTTCTCGTCCAAACGCCGCACCACCACCTCCATCCTCTCCCTATAAGAACCCCGTCCGGTGGTATGCATCTCCTTTAGCCTCTCCAACTCATTTGCCCGCTAGATCAAGAAAACCAACGCCGGGTCGCCGTTTTCGGTGTTCTTCAAGTTCATCCTCCTAGCATCCATTCCGGTGGGTTTTTCTCAACTCCAATTGGTTCCTTGTGACCGTGATTGAGTCTAGAGTCTAACCCAACAATCAATTTTAGGTTTGATCAAGAGTTGGCGGCGAATTTTGAGTTTTGGTGCTTGAGCCGAACGCCGTTCGTCGTCAATTTCTCCCAATCCGGCAAGGTTTGGTCCAATTCCTTCCTCCTAGATGTAGCTAAGGATGTTATCTAGAGGTTACGGGCTTTTGTTTGATCCAAATCCGTGCGAAAATGGGGTAAAAATCCGGTTTTGGAAGAAAAGGAGGGCTCTGTAGTTTGGTTCGATTCTGGAACAATTCATTCTCGTAAGTTCTTGTAGCAAATAGTAACTTTTCTATTTTCCTTGATTTTCCATCATTTTCCAACTTCGAACGCTTATAACTTTTGCGTCCGAACTCCGATTCACTCCGTTCAAATTCCTAAATTCATCTAAATTCAAGATCTACCTGCTAGTATAATTTTTATAATTTTTAGATTTTATTTTATTTTTGGTTATTTATTGGTGTCTCGTTTTGCGTGGCCAGAAGAATCCATCGAAGCCGCCGCCGTCGCTGAGCATCAAGTCTTCGATATCTTAGTCTTTGGTGAAGGCAAGTCGTAGTCCTTGACCATGTTGAACCTATGTTTCCAACAGTATTTTTGTTTCATACAAATGCATGCTATTTATTTACAAGAATTATTTACGGGAATAGTTAAATACCTGATTACCATAATGACACCTTGAATCATTGAAATGCCATGTATCCATTGTCACCCTAGGTTGGGTCATTTACTAGTTGGAAATAATTGTAGTACCAACATTGGGTTATCGTAACTATGCTTAGACATGCTTAGTTGTACGATGGGTTCATGTCACATGATGAATTAATAATATTGACTTAATGAGATATGAAATCGTGGCGGGTAGCCACTGTTGTAAAAATTGTTGTACCCTGGCAGGTTGTGTCATTGGTCTTAGTTATACAAAATTGTTTTCACTCGGGCAAGTGATCGTGCAGTAAAGGGGGTGCTTTTAGCACATTTGGGATGTGGTTGTCTTGCTGAGTATACTTAAGGACTTAATCTTGTGCGCCATTGAACTGGGCCTAACTGTACAACCACATGTCTGGTGACAGACCTGGCTGATTAATTTGCAATGTCTAAATTTAAGTATTGTTGTGGTTGTGTGGGTTCCGGGACAGACGGGTAAACTCACAAGGCGCAAGAGGGGGCCCTGAGGGGTGAAACCTTAGCGGGCAAGATCTTGAGTTTATACTGAGCATTGTAAAGGCCTTGTTATGACCTCTCTGCCGACACACCATAGGAAGTGTGTTAATTACGTATGGCAATAAGAGTGGATCATATCTTGTGGGTAAAGCTGTACAACCTCTGCAGAGTGTGTGTTAATCTATTCGAATAGCCGTGTCCGCGTTCATGGGCGTGCACAGGAATTTCACCACGAGGTATATTGTTTTTTTAGAAAATGTTGAAGGTTGGGTTTGTTGGTAGTGAGCAGGAAGGTCACTATTGTTTTCGATGTCAAATTATTAACACTTTGTTGAGTTTAGTGGTTGATAATGATCTAGTTGGTGATGGGTGATGCCTCACCAAGCTTGTGTTGTTGTTTACCATTGATTTACGGTTGTTATTATCTTTGTCAATTATGCTTTGAATCTATACATTGTATTTACATTCAAGTTATCGCTTTACGCAAAATAACCCTATGGTTATCCTTTGTCAAGCCGTACATTATTTGCATCATTCCTGCGGCTTCTTTGAGTACTTTTGTACTCACGGCTTTATGCCTTTGTTGATCGATTCTTTGAGGAGAACAGGAAATACTTGAATTCTACGAGGAGGAGTATTATGAAGACTACGTGAACTAGGATGGCGCTCCCCAGGCGATTGCTGTGGCATGTCGTATGGTCCCGATTATTTCATTTTCATTGCAAGAGTTTTATTTGTTTCTTAAGCCTTTACGGCATAGTTATGTAAACTTGACCATAAGGTCCGTTGTTACTATTTGCTACTTTCATAGTTAATTCGATAATGGATTGATATGTCAATTTTGTTGCCACTGTGTGCACTAGCGTGATCCTGGACTAGTGCAGTAAACACAGAGGGTTTCGGATTTGCAAATCCGGGTCCCGACAGTCGTGGACCATTCCGAGCGAAGGAGGAAGCTCTAGTTGATATGCTACTTGGCCGCGCTTTCCAAGGATCTTGAATGGCCCTACGTAGCGAGGTGCCAGCTTTCCTTTAACCCCGAATCGACGGGTGCCACGGAGAGGAGAAACCTTCAGATAGGCGAAGTCGCCAACGTCGAAGGAGAGGGGTCTCCTACGGCGATCAGCATAACTCTTCTGTCGCGATCGCGCTATCCTCAGATTTTCTTGGATAGTCCTGACCTTGTCTTCCGCCTCCATAACCAACTCAGGCCCAATCAAGGAGCGTTCCCCCCGTCCTGACCAGTTCAGCGGCGCTCGACAACTGCGACCATAAAGCGCCTCGAATGGAGACATCTGGATACTGGTTTGGTAGCTGTTGTTGTACGCGAACTCGGCGTACGGGAGACACTCTTCCCACTTCTTCCCGTAGGACAAGATACAAGCCCTCAACATGTCCTCGAGGATCTGATTGACCCTCTCGGTCGACCATCGATCCCGAGGGTGGTATCTTGAATGTGGAGCAACCGTGCCCAAAGCTTCATGTAGGCTTCTCGAGCAGAGACAAACTGAGAGCCTCGGTCTGACACTATCCGTTTCGGCACTCCATGGAGACACAAGATCCGAGAGATATATAGCTCTGCATATCTCTTGGTCGAATAAGTGGTCCGAACAGCCAGAAAGTGCGCGGACTTCGTCAGTCGGTCTACGATCACCCAAATTGAGTCATGGCCTGAGGAAGTAGTCGGCAGGCCAGTAATGAAATCCATGGTAACATCCTCCCACTTCCAAACTGGAATAGGAAGAGGCTGAAGAGTACCGGCTGGCTTGAGGTGTTCGGCCTTCACTCGCTTGCAGACGTCGCACTCTGACACATAGCGAGCGACTTCGCGCTTCATGCGAGCCCACCAAAACTGTCGTCTCAGGTCCTGATACATCTTGTTGCTGCCCGGGTGAATGGTAAGCAAGGAGTTATGTGCCTCATCAAGAATCCTTCGCTTCAACTCCTGGTCATCAGGGACAACTATGCGGTCGCCGAACCACACGGTTCCCTGATCATCTAGGCGAAACTCAGCAGCTTGCCCCAATTTCAATTTATCCCGGATTTGGGCAACTTCTTCATCCTTCGACTGTGCCTCTCGAATCTGATCGAGCAATGTAGACTTCAACTCAATATTGGCTATGAATCCTGCTCGCCCATCTCCAAGCCGAGTCTTTGGAATTCGGCACAAAGAGAGACACTCGGGACTGGAGAGTACCCAGCTTGCATTGAGCTTTGCGACTCAACGCGTCGGCTACCACATTCGCCTTCCCGGGTGGTAGTGTACCTCAGGTCAGTAGTCTTTGATCAGCTCAAGCCATCTCCATTGCCTCATGTTCAGATCTGCTGGGTGAAGATGTACTTGAGACTTTTATGATCGGTGTAGATATTGCACTTGTTCCCCGAGAAGATAGTGGCGCCAGATCTTCAAGGCATGCACCACCGCTGCAAGCTCCAAATCATGGGTGGGGTAGTGCTCCTCATGATGCTTCAAGCTGCCGAGATGCGTAGGCAACGACTCGGCCTTCTTGCATGAGCACACAGTGAGCCCAATGCCTCGACGCATCGCAATACACCTCAAAAGGATTTGTGGATATCCGGTGAGTGAGGACAGAGCCGTAGTCGACGTTGCTTCAGACGAAAGGCGCTCTCACGATCCGTGACCATCTGAATTCAACTCCCTTCTTGAGCGGCTCGATCATCGGCCGCAATCTTTGAAAAGTCTTGGATGAAGCGGCGATAATACCAACCGACCCAAGAAAGCTGCGGATATGCGTGGCCGTCTTGGGCTGCTCCCACTTGAGTACATCCTGCACCTTGCTCGGGTCAATCGCCACGCCTCGCTCGGAAAGGGCGTGTCCCAAGAATGACACTTCCCTCGGCGAACTTCGCACTTCATCGAACTTCATCTGATAGCGATGCTCCCTGAGTCGCCCGAGAACAATGCGAAGGTGTCTGGCGTGCTCTTCTTCACTGGCTGAATATATCAAAATGTCGTCAATGAAGATGACGACAAACGAATCCAGCTCTTCCATGAATATGGAGTTCATCAGGTACATAAAGTACGCCGGCGCGTTCGTGAGGCCGAACGACATCACGGTATACTCGTAGAGCCCGTATCTAGTGGAGAAAGCAGTCTTCGGGATGTCCTCGGCTCGAATCTTAATCTGATGGTAGCCGAGCCTCAAATCAATCTTGGAAAATACTCGTGCACCAGTCAGCTGATCAAACAGGAGGTCGATCCGGGGCAATGGGTACTTGTTCTTGACGGTGACTGCATTCAAGGGACGGTAATCAACGCAGAGGCGCAGAGAACCATCCTTCTTGGTCACAAACAGAGCCGAGCAACCCCAAGGTGAGGAGCTCGGACGAATGAACCCTTTGTCCATCAGCCCCTTCAACTGAGTCTTCAGCTCGGCTAGCTCATTGGGTGGCATTCGGTATGGCCGCTTGGAAACCGGAGCGGTCCCTGGCTGAAGCTTCGACGACAAACTCGATATCCCGATCGGGTGGCATCCTGGTAGTTCATTGGGAACACATCGGAAACTCAGACACCACGGAATCGAGTCCAGCTCTTCAACTGTCCCCATTTAGTGAACACAATGTGGCCTTGTTCTCATTAAGAATCGAGTGAGTCGGCCGCCCTCGATTTCGGAGTGACAGGTGCGACTACAAAGAATCCAAAAGCGACTGCCGTCGTGTCACCAACTCATCCTCAGGATGGCATCTATCCTCAGAAGGTCTAGAAGCAACAAGTCGACCGTGAATGGAATCCCTGAATCTGAACTCATCGCCTTGAACCATCCGCTACTTAGTGATCTTCGACCCGGTGCCTCAATCACAAAAGAGGTGACACTGCATCGACCCTCATCGATCTTTGCTCTGCAAACCCGTGCGGATAAAAGAATGGGAGGCCCTGAATCAAACAACACTCTAGCCTCATGCCCCTCAACAAGAAGCGTGCCCGGCTAGCACGGCGGAGCCCTCAGGAACCGCCTCGGCGTCGACGAAGGTGACGCTGCCTCGGCTCGGCGTAGGTAGTGGCGATGGTCTTTGTCGCGCCCGAAGGTCGTGGAAGCGCCGGTGCGGTGCCGCGACGCGGAAGAAGCGATCCGGATGAAGTGGCCAGCGCGTCCGCAATTGTAGCCTGACCGGGACCGGGGCTCATCTGCTCACGCTGCCGGTGGCGGTAGTGGTGGTCGTGGCCGGAGCGGCAACCGACGGCCGGGCCGACGCCACCGATCGACGGCTGAGCAGACGGCCTCGGCCGATACGAGACCGCTGAGCCCGCCGCGAGCCGCCGGCCGAGTACGGTGTCGCCCGCTTCCTCTTCTTCTCCTCTGATGAGCCCGCATCTTGAGCTCAACGATGTCGCGCGGCTCACCAGGTCATTGTAGTCGGCGAAGTCGCAGACGGACAGCCTATCCTGCATCTTCGCCGTCAGCCCACTCACAAACCGACCTTGCTTCTTCTGGTCAGTGTCAACCTCTTCTGGGGCGTACTGCGCCAGGTAGTTGAACTCTTGCGAGTAATCAACCACCGACTTGCCGAGCTGTCGGAGGGTGAGGAACTGCTGCTTCTTCATGTCCATGAGGCCCTTCGGGATGTGGTACGCCCGAAACGCCTCACGGAACTCGGCCCAAGTAAACTGGCGGTGCCGGCAGTCGCATCACTGCAAATTGGCCCACCAAGCACCAGCAGGGCCCTGGAGCTGCTGCGCCGCGAAGTGGGCCTTCTGGAACTCCCCACAGTCGATAAGAGCAAACTTCTGCTCTATCGTGCGCAGCCAATCGTCGGCCTCCAACGGGTCGGTGGCCCGTGAGAAGACCGGTGGCTGCGTGTGCAGGAAGTCGAGATAGCTGGTGGGCCGACCTCGCCCATCACCGCGGCCACCGTGCTGGACCCGGTCCTGGACTAGCATCTCCAGGATCCGGTTGGTCGCCTCCTGGTGCTGCTCGGTCCGCTGCAGAATGTCCAACACATTGGGAGGAGGTGGCGGAACAGCACCCTCTGGCTGCTGCCGCTCATCACCTCCATCACCCCCAGAGGTGGAAGCCCCACGGGTCCGCATTCTGTCACCATCAAGACAGACGACACAATTTAATCCCACACAAAAGCACAAAATATGATGCACAACGACATGGTAAACATATGCATGCATGACATGACATGAACCTCATATGCATAGTATGGATGCACGATTCCAACGTAATCGTTTCTCCCACGCTCACCATTTAACGTAACTCTCCTAATTATATACCTAGGGCGGGTAATCAGTACTAAGCTCTACCTAATGCATCATGCAAGTCCTAATAAATCACCTAAGTGGTCGTCAAGTTTAAGTTCGTCTTTATGCACCTTGCTCTGATACCAACTTGTCAGGAGCCGCCCAGATCGTCCTCGAGTTGTTGGATGAACAGTTGTTCCCATCGGATTTGGATCCTAGCAACCAATCACCGGAGGTGATTCTGATGCTAATACCCAAGCCCAACAGAGACAACCCTACGAACATCCAAACGACTCGACAACAACCCCGGTATTCCCCCGGTATGCGACCCGAAACGCGCCCAGGATCCCCGCATACCGGAAACCAATACGATATCAATTCAATTTGCATAAAGGGGGCAACGAACCCGAAACCTTCCAAACCACACGCAAGCGGAAACACACGGCACAAGACGAACCCGACAACCACCAAACCAAGATTGAAACAACTCCAAAACTCTAAACTAGGCAAGAACGGGGAAAAAGACCAAGACTCCGAAAAACGGAAAATTTCGGCATGACCTTTCTAGATTCTACGGTCATCCACTCAGCAGACAATAAAACACAGTTCAAAATATATATATTGAAAGTAAAACGACATCCACAGCAGTATCAGCAGTTAAAGAAAACGTAAACGGAACCCGACATACACTTAAGCGTCTATTGCCAAATCCAAAAGACCAACAACCGCATCTATCTATACAACAAAAGGGATGCAAACAGCAAAAGTAAGACAACTCCGGAAGTGTTCTGCCCCTGAACACTCCCGGGCGTAAACGGCGTCGGCAAGCCCCTACTCGGTGCCCCGCCCAGTCACCGAGAGGCAGTACGGGCAGAACTCACACTCGCCAACCGGATCCTCACCTGAAAACCACAAAGCAGAAGCATGAGTACGAAAGGTACTCGCAAGACTTATCCGTGGGTCCATATATGACCGACTCCAAAGGATTATGCATTTAGTTGTAGCAAGGAGTAAGCTTAAGGTAAAAGTGCGGAAAAGCATTAACATTTGTAGTATAATTGCGACAATCGAACCAATTACAAGTTTAAAGCAGTTATAGACCGCACTTACTTCTAGTGTGAGATTGAAATTAACCACATTTAAGGTAGAGCAATACATAACCATTTTAAAGCTCAAGCCCAACGGCGAACCACAAGTTCAAGTTATTTACTACGCAGAAGAAGTTCGGATTAAGCTTGCTCATATCCGAGAGCGCGGCAATTCGAATCGCTTATTTAACCCTGCAGGGAAGCATTGATCGCACGACACTTACCACAAGGGCCTAGTGTCAACCCCCTCCCAATCATACCCAATCGCTGAAGCGTCCTCCTGTGGCCCGAAAACCTAGCACCCCCTCGAGCAGCCCCAAGCCCGGCTTGGCGCTCGAGAGTCGGCTTAAGCCTCGCCCTCAACCACGTCCAACCACAGGAAGTTACGGTCCATCGATTCCGTATGAGAGAAAGAGTGGCTTACCGTACCATAATCGGGCATGCGACCAACCGGGGTGTGCTCAATCCTATTCCACTTACGGATCGATCCTTAATTGACACAGACGGGGCTACACATTCGAGTCTCCATACCCAAATGAACCAATTCCCCCGCCCGGTCCACAAGTTAACCTTTCCAAAACCTTTCCCAATTCCAAGTCCAGCATAACGTAACATGTGTGTAATAATAACAACCACAAGTGACAGAACCCTCCGTCACTTGGCCCGAACCCGACATCTAAGCATTTCTAAGCGTGGACTCATTATATTACCCAAATTAGCTCCAAGGAAATATTGAACAATTATCAACAAGTGTAAGTGCAACAATTGGGGTCTAGTCCTATCCCACAATTAACTCCTAATGCAAAACGTAACTCACAACTTAGCAATTTATTCTCAAAAATAGAATCGTATAAAGGTTCAAGATGCTTAGGTGCTTGCCTCGATGCTTCGCTGGAGTCTCAAGAATAACAACTCGCTCACCGTGATCGCCCTCGATCGCGGCCACGCCACCCACCGCGGGATCGTTCTCTACACGAGTACAAGGTATGCGAAAATGAGACGCATGCTATGCCGATGACATGCAATGAGAATTGAAAAACAACATGCACACATTCGACAACCAAAAGGAAAAACAAAGCGAAAGTCTACTACAAGCGAACAACAAACGTTAATGCCCAACACTATTTTAACATCTAATCCTTACAAACGGAAAACGACTAACGACAATACTCACTCATTGAACCACTGCATAGAACTATCCATTATCGGTTAGCTCAACCCATTACGATCTTTCACGCATAATCAATCACATCTAATCGAGCACCCACAATACTCCAAACCTAGATTACCGCCATGCACCACATGACCTAAATAAGGATCCTAGCACTTCACATTGTGGCTTAGCATCGATCCAACATCCGCTAAGCACACTCATTTACCAATTGACCTCAATCACTAAATAAAACCTTGTTGGCATTCAATCGAACACCAGAGGGCGCACTTCAACTACTACACCATAGCAATTTGCATAAGCACTCCCAAACCACAAATCTCCCCCATGGACATTTTATCAAACACCTAGCATGCACTAAACTCAAACCCTAACCATGACTTGGAGAGGGAGAGGGAGAGAGAGAGGGAGGGAGAGGGAGATGTACTGGAGGGGGGGTGGTGGCCGGCCGGAGGAGGTAGCGCCGGCGGGCGGTGGAGGCGGCGGGGCGGCGAGCCAAGGGCGGTGGCGTTACCGGTGAGGCGGCCGGGCGTCGGCTGGGGCGCAGGGACGCGGCTAGGCGCCGGCCGGGTGGAGGCGCGAGGGGGAGGGGGCGCCGGCGGCGTCGCCGGTTGGAGGGGAAACCGAGGGGGGGCTCGGGCTGGTGGGAGTGAGGGAGGGCGCAGGGTGGCGTCGGGTGGGGGGGGAAACCGGGTGAGGAGTGAGGGCGGGTGGGGACGGGGAGAGAGAGAGAAAAGGAGTGGGGGGGAAATATCTAGGTGGAAATTACCTGAATGCCCCCATGCCCACACACTTAGGAGAAAAATAAATAAACGAATAAATGGGACCATGACATACATTACAACAAATAGAATTACACCCCTCCATAACGTTGCCATAAGTGCTCCACTAGATCGTTTTGTAGCTGGTGGTGAGTTTCCCTATTCCGAATGGAATGATGAGTTTGAATAAACTCAAAGAGTTCAGGCGTATGCTCGTGTGACACTGAAACTGTTTCTCCCATTCCTTCGTAATTATAGTCAAGTGGTCCTCCGTCTCGCTCATCTTCAACTATCATGTTATGCATGATGACACAAGCTGTCATGATATCTCTGAGTGTTTGTTGATCCCAGAAACGTGCTGGACCTCGAACAATTGCAAACCGAGATTGCAGAACTCCAAAGGCTCGTTCCACGTCCTTCCTGGCTGCCTCTTGAGCTTGGGAGAAATATTTCTTCTTATTCCCGTGAGGAGCTGGTATTGTCTTCACAAATGTTGCCCATTCAGGATATATCCCATCAGCAAGATAGTACCCCATTGTGTAATTGTGACCGTTGATAGTATAATTCACTTCCGGCGCTTGTCCTTCAGCTAGCTTTGCGAAAAGAGGTGACCGCTGAAGAACATTAATATCATTGTGAGATCCTGGTAAACCAAAAAAGGCATGCCAAATCCATAGATCTTGTGAAGCAACGGCTTCTAGAATTATTGTTGGCTTGTGTACATGCCCAGTATACAAGCCTTGCCATGCTGTAGGACAATTTTTCCACCTCCAATGCATGCAATCTATGCTTCCTAGCATTCCAGGAAAACCTCTTTCCTCACCGATTGCAAGTAATCTAGCAGTATCATTCTCATTTGGAGATCTCAAATACTCATCTCCAAAGAGGACAATAATAGCTCGCACAAACCTTTTAAGACTCTCTATGGCAGTACTTTCTGCAATCCGTAGACAATCATCAATAGCATCTGCCGGTACTCCATAAGCTATCATCCGGAATGCTGCAGTTACCTTCTGTAAAGAAGATAACCCGATAGTTCCAGCACAATTCCTTTTCTGAACAAAATAATTATCATGGGTTTCTACAGCATGCAATATGCGAAGAAATAGGTAACGACTCATTCTAAACCTGCGCCGAAAAGAAGAATGAGCTATAGAAAAGATGATCAATCAAAAATACAAACAATTGAAATATTTCTCATCATAAACCTCCGCCAAAAAAAAGTTGGGCCGTAGACCGGAGGATCAACAAAATAGTCTTGATATAGCCTGGCATGCCCTTCCTCTCTATTGCGATGTATGTATTGATGGCCAACAATAGAACCCCCATGGCGTCGAGCACTCACACACTTATCTTGCTGCTGTGCTAGATATGCTACTGTAAGAAGAGATTCATCGTCGTCATCCGAGGATGAGTCTTCGGAGAGGAAATGCTGAACTAAGTTCTGACGACTCATTGAGATATACTAGATAATGAACATTCAGATATGGGGCAAGGATTGGAAGTGTAAATGGCTGTGTATATATAGCCTCAAAATATAGCCGTTACAATATAGCCGTTACAATATAGCCGTTACAATATAGCCGTTACGATGACCGAGGGAATGAAATTTTTTAAATTCCTGCAATTAAAAATAGCCGGTCAAATTTTTTCCGCTAAAAATTAAACGTGGCTCATATGGCGGTTATGAAATATCATTATAATATAGGAGTGACAAAATAGAGAATGAGATTTGAGGAATGCTGTTGGAGAGGAAAGAGATATAGGGAAGGAATCTTTATAGGGAATTCTGTATATGAGGATATAGGGAATGAAATTTGAGGAATGCTGTTGGAGTTGGCCTTACAGTGACCGAAATTTGAAAGTTTGGTTTGATTTTAAAATTTTAGATAAAATTTGATGGGTTAAACATCGCGATTTTTGCAAGCCTGACGTACACAAGTAGTGTTAGTGGTGGAACTAAAAATTTTATAATGGGTGTGCCCACACCGCGCCATTGCCCGCCCAAGCTGCTTGCTATGCCACTTGTCTGGCCCACGCATTGCATGATGCGCCGCGCGCCCGGCTCACGCGTTGCCTACCGCGCTGCCGCGCTCCCGGCCCGCCTCAGCCGCTTGCCGCGTTGCCCACCTAGCCTGCGCGTTGCCTATTGCGCCATCCCTTGCCCAGTCCGCGCAACGTCGTCGCCCGCCCGAGCTGCCTGTTGCGCCGCTGCTCTCCCGGCCCGTGCCACTCCGCCGCCTGCCCAAGCCACTTGTTGTGTCGCCTACCGCGCTGCCGCTCTCCCGGCCCGCCCCAGCCGCTTGCCGTGCCGTTCGCCCGGCTTGCGCGTTGCCTATTGCGTCACCCCTTGCCCAGTCTGCATAGCATTGTCGCCCGCCCGAGCTGTCTGCTGCACCGCCGTTCACCCCGCTTGCGCCACTCCGCTGCCTGCCCGAGCCGCTTGCCGTGTCGTCTGCCGCGCTGCTCGCCTGGTTCGCGCGATGCCGCCCACCTGAGCCGCTCGCTCCAGCCGCGCGTTGCCTGCCGTGTCGCCGCTAGTATATTGATGCTTAGTTCGCAAGTATTGATGGTTGTGTAGTATGAATTTTCATATGAAATAATCCAATATGTGTATTGATTCAATGCACTTATGGCAACGAGCACAACAACATAAATTAATGGTTGGTAGTTAAGTTGAGAAAAACTTTGTATAAGTGATAAAAGAACAAATTATTTTATCTATCAATTGTTTTGGTGCCATATAGTTAGTAGATTAGTTGAGAAAAAGATTTAGCAACTATGAGGTATGAAATGTAATTATTATCTAAATCATTTAAGTATATCAATTTATGTTGAAATCAAAATACATTGTAATATCTATTAGTAAAGGTAGTTTTAGAATTTTCAAAATTTTGGGGGTGCCGGTGCATACCCGGCACCCCAGCTGGTTCCGCCTCTGAGTAGTGTCAACAGCCGGCCTGGCCATCTCTGTGACTGCACGTCGATCTACGTCCGCGCGCGCGCAAGTTGTGGGTCAGCGGCACCAGTGCCTCGTACGTGTACCCCTTATCTGCGTGTGCGCACGCATGGACCACGTAAAGTTTCGGATCCTGTGAATCGGGTGGAACGAGGTTGATATCGATTCGGCCATAGAGTGGAAAAAGAATAATCGTTCTGAGATTTAGCCTGTTTGGTTGGGTTTCTTTCAAAATCTAGTAGAAGTTGCCAAACGTGGCCATTTGAACTCCCTGTGAAATGATCTCCATATGCTACAAAAAATTGGGAAAGTATATATGTAAAAAATCATATGAGTAGTTATCTACATTTGCTATCTATTTGAATGCAAAATACTAAGTATTCACATATAAATTTTATGTATGCTTTTAGTGAAGCATAATGTATATTTCCTATGGACAAGTCTGTAGCTGCATAGGCCCTAATTCTTGAGTCAAAATTGTGAGAAGCGATCCAACTGCACATCCTTGATCTCTCCATTGATCAGGTTATATAATGACAATTACGTGAGTTTGTATCGTGTACAACAGGCAGAGAAGATAGGCTCGGATACTATGCAGAGGGTATCGCCGAAGCAGGGCTCAGTCCTATATATTGTCGGACGGTGAGCAGGACAAACCGAGTAGTGCAGCGGCAGGCTCAACACCGGCTTTGTCCGATATGGCGAAGGCAAGCAGTACTTCGGCAACAAGGACTCATGGCTATCCATGCTATATGATTCAGGGTGAATTTGGCTCGGAGATCATTCATCTCCTAACACTCAAGTTTTTGAGCGCAATACAGGTACCCCTTTCATTAGCAGATCATCGGATTATTATAGTGAGGATACCAATTTACACAACACAAAAGGTTCTCTTCAGAACTCACCTTTTTGAGGATTGTTTGTCCAAAGGGTTTCGAGGTTGCGTTCCAATTAATCGCTCCTTTTAATATACTCAGGAACAGGTTTCACTTTTCGTTTCGAACTCAAATTTCGACACCCCGATGGTATCGAAATTCGCTCAAAACCGCTTGGTTCGAAAGTCAAATGAATTTGAAATCTATTCAAAAAGGCTCGAAACCTCTAAGCGAAATTCACGGTTTTCGAACGAAAACCGCTCGAAAAAGCTCGAAATTCATTTGATGGTAGTTGAAAAAACAGGGGGAAATGTAGAAAAATTAGAGAAAAACTGTAAAAAAAATTGTTGTGAAATTTGGGGAAAAAAACCCATTAAAGATAAAAAATGATATTTGAAGAATTACTTCAACAAATATTGCTACTAAATATAATTGAATAAATATTGAAACATGCAGTGTGTTGTGGTCCTTGTGGAGGTGTAGTCTAAAAATTCTGATTCAGATGTTGCACTTATTTGATCAACTATGATTTTTGTAGGCTATAGTAGATCCTGTAACAATGCATTTCCATTTATTTTTTATGCACTATAGCTGATTGTTTAATACTTGCATTCGTGTTGGATATTTAGTTATGATATGGCTCTCACTCAAAAAAAAAATAGAAAAAAAAATGGTAGACAGTTTATCGCTAGAGATCTCATATAATTCTATATTGATTGTTGACAAGTTAAACCGAGAATTTTGCTTTAGTCTAATGATTTCTTAGTAGTTTACATGTGATTTTAAACAAAATTCAGATGTACTTTCTAAATATAGGTCATTATTTTATGGATAGTGCCCTTCTTGCCTCATGCTGCTGGTTTTTACAAGAAAAATTTGGTACTAAATATACTTTATTAAATATGACTACTAAATATACTTCAACAAATATTGCTACTAAATATCTATAATTCAACAAATATTGCTACTAAATAAATTGAATGGCTCAAAAACGTCTTTAAACTTTGTTTTTTTAAATAATATTCACATCAGAGGTCATAAGACTATTAATACTAATTATGGAGAAATTTTGGATAATTTTTGTCAAGTTTTTAATTTTTTTTAATTTAAATTTGAATTTGAGCGAAATTCACGAATTTTGTTCGGATTTCGATGAAAAGTCAAACCCTCCTCAGGAATGCATGGCTTAGTCATTTATAACATTCCATACACTCCATATATTTCCATTTTGCCTAACCACCATTCTGTATTTATATTTCCGGTGGTGATAGTATTTTGTAGCCAAATTATGCTGTTATGTATTTCTAAGATTAGGTGTTTGCAACTGAGTTCTTCCGCTGTTATGAAAGACATCTATGTTTATTCTTTTGTTAAATATTTCGCCCTGTGAAAAAATCGATGCAAATCTATGCCTGGCTTTAAGGAAATCCATATATATATCCTAAATGGTTGTCAAGGTTCTCTCTCCACAAAAATCCTAAGTGATTGTCGAGGTTCTCTCTCCACAAAAAATTTTGGTTAGGATTACATACTGTGTGTATATATATTATAAATTTTTCACATTTATTCCTTATAAAAGACATTACAGTTCACCACAAAAATTTGGTGCTAAACTCGATCCTAAAATCATGAAAATCGGTTAAATTTATAGCAATTGCGGTCCAATAGATCGAAATCTCGATAAAATTGATCGAAATTATTGTAGTAATTTAAATACTTTTAACTTTTTTATTCTATTAAAATTTATAATCTCGGTCACGGCCAAAATTAGATTTTGGTCAAGAACCTGTGTTATGTAAGACCACAGTCTAATTTCACAGCCACACCATGTGCGTAACGTACGTGGTCCCCCTCCTCTTTCCATGCAGCGAAGTGACCGTGAGTCCGTGACAGACTTCAAGTTGGTGACAAAGGTTCAAAATGCTGGCGAAATCTCATATTTCGATCGTAGATGAGTTTCAAAATACCAGCGGAACAAAGAAGTTTTGAAAATTTGAAATTGCTACAATATTTTAGATTTTTCGGCGAGTTCTCGACGATTTTGGATGAGATTTGGTGGTTTTTTTTACTGGATTTTAATTTTTTTTGCATTGTATTTGATTTGATTTAGGGTCAAGATCATCCACAAAAAAATTCAAAAATTTCTGACATGTTTTTGACCATTTTTTTATCGGTTCAATTTGTAGGTTAGTCATGAGGAGCACTATCCGAACTTTTTAAATTTTCTCAAGATTGATAATCATCTGAAAATTTTATGGGAATATTAGATTGATCATCATCTGAAAAATCTATGAGAATATTATGAATGTATTAGTACCATACACAATTTTTTTTAAAATTTCTAACGTGGTTTGCTCCATTTTTCATTCGGTTGAAATTTGCCCGTCTGTCTTTTATCATGACAATGGCACTGTTAGATTTTTTTAAAAAAATTTTTCTTCTGCTTGATCATTATCTAAAATTTTTATGAGATTGTTAATGATGTGTCAGGACCATCTAAAACAATTTTCAACATTTTTTGATTTGTTTTGGACCATTTTTCGGTCGATCCAATTTGGGTCGAGATCTTAGATTGTTCGGTTGAAAAAAAAAACGGATTTAAATTTAGTTTTTTAATTTCATTCGAATTTTATCCGAATTTTCTGAATCTTTTTAAAATTTCGGAATTCGATCAGTCCCGAGATAGAGTTCGAAAACGAAATTTAAATCGTTGGTGACAACCAGCTCGCCGAAACTGTTTAACAATGCTAATTGCAAACCAAATTCGATTTGGACACGACTAGTAGAAACCAGAAAAGTATACTGCTGGTCATTGTGTTCGTGTGCACGTGTGTGAAGCGGAAAAATTGGCAGGATGTTGGCTTGACAGGTAGGCGTTACATATAATAGTAGTAGTGTGTTGTATAAAGATAATAGGCTAATAAGCGCGGCGTTGCGTGTGAAAAAAAAAATAATTTTACGGTTTTTTCAATAAAAATAAATCTAGACATATTTTTTAATTTTTTAGAGTCTCGAAAAATATTTAAGGTCGAGTTAAAAAAATACATATATTTCTGTTTATAAAAATATTTTTTTTCGGGAAAAATAGAGAAATGATTTGGATGTACGAATCAGGGACCTGTTTGTTATATTTTTGGATCTCACCGCTATTTCGAAAAAGTAGAAAATGGCTTGTTCAGAATTTGTATTTAATGGGAGGCTTTTTTCGTAAAGTAAAGAGCGAGGGACCCAAACGCGATTTAGAAATATTCTTCTTTGGCTCACAAAAAATCGTGAAAAATCTCTACGTAACTTGGAAGGGCCTATCACGATTTGAAGAACAGGAGGTGCTTTTTAGAAAAATGGGAGGGAGGACAGGTAGATAGGGAGAGGAGTCAGGGAACCTCCCGGATGTAATTGATGGATAATATGACACACTCTCTCTCTCTATCACAGATGGACTTGGACACGATTAGTAGTAATATGGTACTCTCTCTTTGTCACATATGGTTATCATTTTGAATATCAATATAGTTCGTAAAATCACATGTTTTGATCACTAAATTTTATTATAATATATTTATACAATCCGATAAATTTATAATATTACAAAAATACTTTCTAAGATAACCTACACAAATAATTTTTATGTATTTAAATATTTAAAAGATATTAACAGTTTAAACTTCTAAAATTTAACTTGAAAATTATGTTTTTTAAGCTTACGTTGTTTTACAATTTCGATGGGATCTTCTACAAATTTTTTATTTTATATCTCTTTTGTAAGTATTTTTAATATCATTTACTTACTATATAGACTATTTAAATATCAGAAAAACTAATCACACTATGTATGCCATTGAAAGGCATAAAACTCATTATTTTTTACACTGAAATTCGTAAAACTTAACAATAAAAAGTAATAAAATGTAAAATTTATGAAACTAAACATCAGAAGATATGAAACCGATCATGAGTTTCAGAGATATTCCCTAGTTTCTTTCTTTAAATATATATATAACATGCTCTGCGTGGTCATCGGTCTCCCCTTCTGATTCCGAAACATTGATACACGTACTCTGCAATTTGATCGACGTAAAGTCTGTCGTGAGTCCAACTCAAGAATATTCCACCATCATTGTTGTGCTCACGATTATCAACACAAAGGATACTGGTCAGTTTTGCGTGTTTGACTGCTTCGCGAGTATCAGTGCAAATTTTAATTAACCTATTCTACGATCGTGAGTTAGGAAATCTATAATAATACCATTTTAGCAATGTCTTAACTATACTATATAAATAAAAAAAAGAGAAGAGAGGGAAAAAAATGTACCGTCTCTTATATAAGGAATAAAATCTAACCATGTAAACCAATGCAAAAAAGTAATAAAGTGTAAGAGAAAATATATAATAAAGATGAATATGTTTAGAGACACATCTAATGTGTTAAAATCTTTAAAGATAGGAGTAAATTATTATACTACTCTTAAAGACGTAGATTAGCGCAAAAGAAACTGTAATCGCACAGGAGAAACAAGCCGACAATCCAATCAATCAAAAGCAGGCAAGCGTCATGCCCCTCCACGCTGTCCATTCTCGACTTACAAATCGCACGCAAGAGGTTATATGCTACCACTCCTAGTCAAGCAATCCAAACGATGAGCAGCAGCGTTTCCCTTGTACTACAGTGATGGTCAAATTTTTAAAACTTTAATTATTGTTGTATTTTTAAATATTTAAATTGAATACATAAAAATTATATGGATATACTTATCTCGAGAAGCACTTTCATAGTGTTATAATTTTATTGAGTTTCATAAATATATTATAATAAAAATTGATGATGAAAGTTGTGTTTTAAAAACTATATCGATATTCAAAACGTTAGCTTTTAAGACTGGAGGGAGTATCACCCACACAAAGTATATCTTTTATAATCCAAAATAATTAAGTAGGAGCATCTAAGTTATTTTCTCTCATATCTTTTCTAATTTCAATACAATCTTAAATCTTAATTGTGACGGACCGCCTTTTTAGGGGCAAAACCGTACACCTCGACAGCTACCCAGGATGATTAGCTGTCGGAAACCAAGCATTTCATTGCCGGGCAACGAGTTAATTCCAAACTTTTTTTTTGAATATAGGGCCTAACGGCCGGGGTTTTTACAAAAAAGGGCACAGCAGGGCCCAAATAACTTACAAGCAAAACACCGCACAGACAGGCCTGAGCAAAAGACTAAGACCTCAAAAATCAACTCAAATCGTCATCTACGCAACCTTGATGAACTCCATCTTCTAGAACTCTGAAAGGGGTCGGGGTTTGCAAGGGTGAGTACGGGGTACTCAACAAGTCGTACGGAGAACTCTGAATACTATATGCAGGGAATTATCCAATGGAAGGGACTAGGGTTTAAGTATCTGGATGCAGTTTTATTTTTCAACTCATTTTACATTTGAAGCACAAACCATAAAAAAGTAGTAAAGGGGTTTCTAAAGTTCAACAACGCCAACCAATTTCTCCAATTCTTTCCAAAATAATTACTTGAGCTTGGTTACGGGTATCACCCCAGTTCAAACTTAACTTCATTAACCGGAAGTACGGCGTATTCGAATACCATCAAGTTTATCTCTGCAGAGGTTCTCAGCTTTACCCACAAGATATAAGCGACCGTTAATGCCGAGCGCTAACAAACATGCAACTTAAATGCATGCGGCCGGGTCGAGATCATCACAGCATTTCATTAATCATTCCTGTTGTTTAGTTGTTAACCGATAGGCCTGCGCTATCCTGGACCTGGTTATTCCAATCATAGCACCTACCGTTGTGAGAACCAGGGTATGACACTATGGACCATTTCTGTCCCATCCCTCCGGTATACTTCCCTGCCGGGAAGGCCGGTCCCTATTCTCCAAGAGAATAGTAGCCACCAAAAGAATCCAGTTTTAGGTTCAGGAATGATTAATTTACCGAGCTATGTCGGAGACAGGCCTACCGACCAGTCCGACCTGTGGTTGAGCGGGTACTTATGTTATTTACTTTGCTCAAGGGGTTTATTATCCTTACACTGCCAAAGACCAAGCCTTCAATCCACAAACTCATTCCAGTACTCAGAGTACCGGCCACCAGACAAACCAAGGCATTAATCATCGGCCGGGGATTGGAATCTCGTCCACTTCGGGATTTATCCAATTCTGTCCCCCAGACTGTAGCACTTTTCTCAAATAAATCGAACCAGCGGTTCAACAACATTTTCTTCCATTTCCAAGATTTTGAAGTTATACTAACCTAAATTAATATCTAACTTAACCAGGTATATTTACTTCCTAAGGTTACAAAGGTTTAATAAGGTCCAACATTTTTCAAGGAAGTTCCATGAGCGAAATCGGCATTATCTAGGTATCATGTCATTCTAAAATACTGTTTTCAATAATTCAACATACAGTAAAATAATGCGATAGAAAAATAATTAATACTATAACATGGCATGATTTGGATCAACATGATCAAAGGTGTACAGCTTGCCTTGCTCGGCAATCGGCCCGGAAGAATTGTAGAAGAAGTAGTCGATTACGGCTTCGCTGGTCCGGCTCTGCTCTGCATCGCGATCGCCTCGAACTGTCCAACGACCGGATCTAGCGCGAAAAGGACGAACGACAATAAACAAACGAAAAACGAAACGGGAAAGGAAACGAAAAACAAAACCGAAAACCGGAACCGAGCCGAGAGAGAGAATGAAGGGTAATTTGGGCATTTTAGAGACTCCGGATTGCAGAGCGGAGGGCATTTTTGGACTCAGTGGAGCGAAACGGTGCGAAATATGTATCTGGCGGATTTTTGGGGTTCACGGAATTTTTCGGGAATTTTCTGGGAATTTTTCTGGAGTTTTTAATTGATTTTTCAAATTTTTTTAATTAATTAAAAATTTGGAAAATCGAAAAAAGAAAAAGGGCACTGTGGCCGTGGGCCAATAGCGTTGGGCTGCACGGCCCACGAGCGAGGCGCGGCAGCGAGGCCGCTTGGCCAGGCCCACCCGAGCGGTGCGACCGTCTAGGGTTAGGGTTAGGGTTGCAGGGGCGGTGGCGGGGTGCGCGGCGGCTCGACGGCCGGGGCCGGAGACGAGGAAGAGAGCGGGCTCACCGTGGGGAAGCAAGGGGAGCTCGGGGCGAGTTTGGACGGGGAGACGAGCGGCTTTTTATAGCCGGGCGTCGAGGAGAGAGGGAGGCGAAGGGGCGAGCTCGCGGCGATCACGCAGCGTCGCGCGAGTGGCGCCCAGCGGCTCATGTGTGAGCTGGGTCGAGATGATTGGGGACAAGGGCGGCAGCACAAGCGGCGGCGCGGCGGTGCCGTTGCCGAGCCGGCGGCGGAGCCGGTCGGTAGGCTACTGGGCTGGCGAGGCCAACGGGCCGGAGGTGGCTGGGCCGCGGCAGGCCGAAGGAGAAGGCCCAAAACGAAAAACGAAACCAAATAAAAATCCAAATTCAAAAACCGAAAACTCCACAAAAAACTAAATTCAAATTCTTTTGAATTTTAGGGTTGTTTCATTAATCTTTATGTCAAAATATGACTCGTAAAAATGAACGGAAGGAGTACCTTTATCAGCAGCGCCGAGATATACTCCACAGTCGACGCCCTCAGATGGGGGAAAAAGAAAAGCGTAGACAAACATGTTGGCAAATTTGGCCCGTACCGGTAATCGAATCATTGTTGATACACCTATGGGTTGAGCGGCTGCAGTAGCCGAACAACCAAACAAGCTCCCAAAGTCCATCTCAGTTACTCTCTTCAGAGAAGAGCAGTCCTCATTCCTGTATCATCATCTTCTGAGCATACATCCATCTCACGATAAAATAACTCGCTAGGTAAATTTTAAGACAATCATTTACAGGCATCACTCGCAGGGCAAAGATGTACTTAGAAAAGAGCACTGGTTTAGCTGACAGATACTCTACTCAATTAAGTACCCCTTCACATATTCACGTCTAGCATACATCATGCAGAATTGCACGCCTTCTTTAAAGCATCAAAAACACCTTCAAGCGTCGCATCTTGCACTAGTACAACCTTTTCCCTTGATTTAGAGCCAGAGCCAATAGATACTTCTCTTTTCTTCACTCCAAGTAGCTGCATATTTAAAGGAGATTCTCAGAATTAAGATGGGACCTAAAAAAATGTAACATCGAATGTTTTAAGACATTCACAACATCTGTATAAATTATATAGAACCAATGAGTGTAGTCTAACCAAGTGCAGTTTTTTCTTGCACTTTTGATGAATGAACTAATCTTTGGACAAAGCACCTTTCCTTAATCAGGTAGCTGCCATTTTTTATCCACGAATTTAACTCCTTGAATTCTACTTTGCCAGTGAATAAGGTCAAAGTTACGTGATCGGGCTTCACATGACTATCTGTTAAGATTTAAGACAACATAAAGCGTAGTGCAGATAGAATTATGAACTGTAAGTCTGTAACTATCTGCTCAGCGGTCAAACTAACCTTTTTCTTAGCAAAAATTTACTCTCAGATGCTTAGGCAGTTAGGCAGGCTAAAAGGACCACTTGAAATTCCATTGATTCTAGTAAAGAACAAAGTGGAGCCTTTTGTGTTCTTAGATCAAACACAGTTCAAATCCTTAATTTGCCCATGTAGCCATATGCATCAAATTGATTACCCATCATCGATCTTCAATGCTGTCTTCCTCCTAGTGAACACCCCAGATAATGGGAACTAAACTAAGGATTACATTGGGTAGTCGGAAGTATTATGATCAAAAGAACCAAAATTGGCAGGTGAAGTAACGCAGGGAGTTGTCTAGTCAATTTCAGTGCTCAAGAAAAGGAGGTTTGAAGCTTAAGTATGTCACACATCTCCAAGCCGAACAAGCTATGCCAATCCATGTGCTACACTGCCTGTTTGATATTTGTTCATTGATTACATGCATCATCATCACTCATAATATGCTAAAAGTTTGAATTTGACAAGAGTAATATGCTGAAAGTGTAAATATGCCAAGCCATCAGTTCTAACAATGAAGTGCATCAGTAAAATCATATTTCCCTGGTTTGTATACCCAATTTCCAGACCAGCACTAGTTAGTAAGATCAAAACTGTAATATAGTTAGCCTACCTCTTAAACTTTGTATAACGCCTAGGGCCCATTGGTCAGAAGGTGAGAGAGAGATATAAATACTGTGAAGTGTCCTGGAAAGAGGGGCATGAAAAAGAATGGATTGAGATCCCCCTTGCCTGTTTTCCTCTTCTTCCTCCTCTGAGTTCTTCTGCTCTTCCCTTTCTCTGTTCTTCTTTGTTCTTCGCTTTTATCGCCGTGTGTTTGTGCTGATCTCACACACCGAGGGAGCGATCGGTTGCCACGGGACATCACAAGTGGTATCAGAGCTGTAAAATCCCGGGCTAGGGTTGGAGTATTTGGGGCCAAACTAGTGCCAAATCTCTGTAAAATCCCCGATCCGGTTGCTTCGCCCAGATCGTTTCGGCTGCTTCGCCCGGTCTTCGGTTCTCCGGTCGCCCGCTCGACGCCATCGGCAGAGGCTCCCAACCGGCCGACGACCAACCGGCTGCGCCTTCCTTTGGTCTCCGCCGGCCACCACCACCTGCGCCGGCCACCGCCTCGGGTCGCTGATCTGGTCTTCCTCGACGCCCGCACCGCGCGTCGCCCCAGTTCACCTTCCGCCGCCTCGACTTCGATCTGCGCCAACCACCACCATGGCGACCTCCTTCACGTTCGGTTTTGCTGATGCCGCCAACTCCGTCCCCGCCATCTCCAGTGATGCCAATGCCCCCAAGAAGGCCATCTCCATCTCCACCAAATGCTCGGGCTCCGTCCACACCGCCGCCTCTCCTAAGTCTCCAACCACCTTCTTTTGGAGCACACCGAGCTCAGCGACCTCAGCCCACGTTCGAACCACCACGGGTTTCGGCTTTGGCTGATCCACAACCGGCACCACCGCTACCACGTCCGCCGCCATGTCGATGGCACTTACAGATTTGCTGTTGGCGCGAGTATTAGCCTCCTAGCAGCATTTGGCGAAACAAATGGAATTGACGGCTGCGACAGTAGCCCGGATCGACGATTATCAAGATTGTGGAAGCGAGGAAGGCATTCAACTGTTGACTCAGTCATAAACAGGCAAGCATGATGCTGAATTCAATTTGAATGAGATGGAGAACAATAATGTGGATCTTGAGAACATGATATCCAAGCATGCAGAGGACATCTGTCTTCTAGGTGAACAAAATCATTCTGCTGAGTTAACTATCAGAGGTCTTTGTGATGAATTGGATATGTTAAAGGAAATGAAAGTGAATCTTGAGAATGAAGTGGGGAATTCAGAGTTCTCTATATACAGTCAAGGGATTGAGAAAATGGAAGTTGCTGGAGGTGTCAGCTTTATTAAGGTCAGTCTTGAATTGAGCTTGTTGTCCTCTCCAGAGTTAGTTGTGGCGGGTGGTGAGGATGCCAGGGAGAAAGAATCATGTGAATTAAACCAACAGAAGGAGAATGATATACTCATCAATTTGGAGGAGGAAGCTTTGCAAGGTTCGCTTGTAGTCACTGCTACTGAACAATGCTTGGAAACTTCAGAGTTCTCTTTATGCTGTCAAGATGCCATGATGGAAGTTCCTGGAATCGCCGACTTTGTTACAGTCAGTCCTGAATTGAACCACCCAGCATCTCCAGAGTTACTTGCAGAGGGTAATAAGCCTCCAAGGAGGACAAAACGTCTGATTTGCACTTACCGGAGCAGAAGGGCCTACCGTTTAATTTGGAGAAGGAAGCTTTTCTGGATCCACTTGTAGCTGATACTGCTGAACATTCATTGGCTACATCAGAATTTTTATTATGCAGTGAACAAGTCGAGATGAAAGAAATTCATGGAGTTGTCAAGGATGGTTTGTCTGAATCACAAGACGAGGGAGTGTCTATCCATCAAAAGGATGTTGTCACCTCTTCAGATGATGATAGTAACACTCAAAATTTGATGAACAATCCAATGTCTGTCCAATTCATGGATATTGATGTTGCTTCATTTTACATAGCAGCTATATCTGTGACATGTGGAATATTTTCTCCACTTAACAAGTTGGTTGTGATATACAAGCAATGGGACCCTGGAATTAAATTGGCCACTACCTTGATTAGCGGGTATATCCTGGTTACATTCTGCTCCCTTCATGTAGCATTATGGATGAAGCTTTTTGAGCATAAGCCTTTTGATGCTAGAGCTGTCATGGGATTTGGGGTACTTAACGGCATCTATACTGGGTTCCTCAACTTGAATCTTGGCTTCCATCCTATTGGGTTTTACCAGAAGATGGAGCTGGCCATCATACCTTACACTGTTATTTTGGATTTGCAATGCTCCCATGCAGCCATATGTAAGGATCTTGAACTAGAAGTACTTTATATGCAGAACACTGAAATGAGATCTCAGCTGAACCATATTGAAGAAATCAGTTATGCTATGGAGGAGGAGTTAGCTGATAAAAGTAAACCACTGAAAGACTGGAAGAAGAGTTGATTGAGCTGAGAAGTTTACTTGATGATAAGAATAGCTATTTTCAAAGTTTGCAAGATGACTTCTCCAAGCTTTCAGATGAAAAACAATGTTGTGACTCTCAGGAGCTTATCTTGAAAGAAAAGCTGGAGATGGTTCAGGCACTGGCAGAAGAAAGGGAAGCAATTGCTACTGAGGTCCGACAGACAGCAGATGAAAGGAAGTCATATGCCGAAGAGAAGGATGACAAAGTGAAGCTATTGGAGAGGATATAACAGAGCAAGTCATGTACCACACAAGAAGAAGTTAATGTCAGGCCATGCTTGGGGACAAACAAAATTTCAAGGAGACGGCCCAGAGCCCATTGGTCAGAAGGTGAGAGAGAGATATAAATACTGTGAAGTGTCCTGGAAAGAGAGGCATGAAAAAGAATGGATTAAAATCCCCTTGCCTGTTTTCCTCTTCTTCCTCCTCTGAGTTCTTCTGCTCTTCCCTTTCTCTGTTCTTCGCTTTTATCGCCGTGTGTTTGTGCTGATCTCACGCACCGAGGGAGCGATCGGTTGCCACGGGACATCACACTTTGTTATTATATCTGGTTCCTATCGATACTATGGAACAACCAATCATCCGCAAGCGTCAATTCGTCTAGATCTGTTTTAACAGCCTTGTTTTGTAACCGCAGTGAGCCAGTTAATTACCGAGCTCATGAAGTCGACGAGAGCGGCATTGGCCTCCCCATCCCTCGCCGGCGCGTCGATCTGCACGCCCACAGCCTCCTCCCCGATCTCTGCAAAGTCCGGACGCACGCACGCACCTCAGGGTTAGCGTTCGTGTAGGGAGGAGAAGGGAGCGGCCAGGGCGAGAACCGACCGGTGATGGTGGCGACCTTGGAGCCGGGCTTGGCGTGGATGGAGATGGCGACGGTGGACGGCGGCATCAGGCGGAGGCAGCTAGGAAATCCTCCGCCGCGGGCGTCTGCTGTGGCCGGCGGCGCCTCCGCTTTGCCCTTGCCTCGCTTCCCCGGAGCCATCTGGTCTTCCGGCTCGGTTCGATTCGTGTTCTTTACTAAAGAAGACGGGAATCGCTAAAAAACCTGTCTCATGTTTTTTTTTCCGGGGAAAATAGCCGAATTTATGACCACATGATTTGTTTGGAGACTCGAACTCTGGTTGGTGAGGTCATCTTCCCCGTTGGCGGTGTTGGCAAGTTAGGGTTTGGGGTTTAGCGGAGCTTCCCAAACTCATAGAAAGGTCTGGGCGACAGTGCCCCAACGGAGGCAGGGTGCGGCAAGCATCACTCTGGCGCCGGCAGTTAGGAGCGAAAAAGGGCCGGATATTTTCCACTTGATTCATAGATGAATTTTAGAAAGATTTTTATTATTCAGCTGGATTTGGGATGAGATCATCCAAATTCGGGATCTCATTCGAAGCGGTTAATATTTAGTAAATACGGGACAAAATCTGGATATTTAGATTTTTTTTTTCTATTCGGATATCTTAGACTGTTTTCACTCCTATTCACCATCAGCTTGGGCTCGTCACCCATGGCGCTAATGGGGCAGGAGGAAGAAGATATCGACCACTACATGGTGTTGTGCCTCCTGTTCGGCGAGGAGGGTGCAGCGCTGTCTCTCAAGTAGATCAAGAAATCCTACTGAACCCAGTCATGGGTTCGCCGCAACGACCCGAATACCACCACAGACTTCCAACGCCTCGCAAGCTCTTACAGCCTCCTCCGAGATGAATCCCTCCGTTGGCACTTTGACGCGCGCCTCTGCACGCCCCGCGAGGGGCCGCCGCAGGGAGCAAGCGACGGAAGGCCGTGTCCGACCTAGACGAGCGCGAGCGCACCCCTACCATATCATTCTATTCTAGCTGCAATTACAATTGCTGCCTTTTGGGGTCATGAATGTTGGGGAATTTTGTAAATTATGTGATATTATGTAGCTTTTACTCTTTTAGTGGTAAAAGATGCACCTTAAAACTTGCATACTTCTAGGTTGTTGCTGAAGAGTGATCATTAATCAGTGATCGTGTTGGTTCATTGAATCAAATGAGTTTTTAACCAAAGTCCATTGCACTTGGTTCATCGATTCCTATACATTCATTTTTGGGCATTAATTTCCACATTAGCTTTTTGGCCGAGTTGCTACTGTGCTTTATGAGCTAATGCTTAGGATGGTGCAAGAAGGATTACAAGTTTGTGCTATAACATGGACGTGTTCGCTGGCTTGTTGGAGCTTATTGCTTCGTGTTCGCTGGCTTGTTGGAGCTTATTGCTCATTAATCTACGAGCTAGCAAACTCAATTTTCTTCAATAAGGAACAATACAGTTTGGTTGATGTTATACTCCCTCCAGTCACAAAGAGTTATCGTTTTGGACACAGATACAATCAAACTTTCAAAACTTTTACCGTCAATATATTTTAAAATATTTAAATTAGAGTTCCAAAATGATAACTATTTGTGACTGAACGGAGTAACTTGCTATTATGGTCATGTACTCATGTGATTTGATTTAATATATACTACTCTATGTACGTGTGCACTATCTCTGTATCTTTATCCGTTTCTGACCTGAATTCGTCATGTATCTGTCCCATGTTCATACCCCGAATAACCTGGATTCGTATCCATATCCGATTCCAAATCTAGGAAGAAATATGGGTTAGAATACGAAAAGACCAATATCCACTCGTATCCGACTTGTTTTCATCCCTATTGGCGGCCGCAGGAAGGAGCGGAAGCGACGGGGCACACCAGCGGTTCATGGTGCTGAGGGCGGAGTTGACGAGGAGGCAGGCGGGTGTGGGTGATAGTGGTTCGTGTCTACTGATGGAAGAAATCTGGGTTAGGTATTGGTCTCCAACACAAGAGCTCATCTAATCTAGTTAGGCCTAAAAGACAAGAAGGACTAAGGGCTTGTTTGGGGGCTGTAGCTTTTCTGAAAAACATTTTTTTGTTTTTTAGGGGTGAAAAGTAGCTGTAGCATTTAATAAAAGACCGTTTAATAAATAGCTAATTTCCCTTAGCAATAAACTGCAAAAGTAGATTTAACCCAGCTTTCATATATAACTTCTAAATTATACCAAAGTCCACTTAAAAGTTTAGCTGTTTGGGGGCTTGCTAGCTTTTCAGAAGTTGAAGCTGGGTTAAAGCCCCCCCCCCCTCCCCGACAAACAGGAGCCATCATCTCCAAGCTACATCGCTCAAAACCATAAGCCTCTCCCACCGGAGAGCCGACGCGGAAGCATCCGATAGAGACCTCCCGGTGCACCACCGCGGCAAGGAGCTACAGCATCACGCTCCTCCTCGGCGATGGTATATGTTGAATACAGTGACTTGCATGCAATGTTCTAAGTATTTGGAAAGACACCTTATATTAAGTTTCTAAATGAATTCGAATTGGGCTATGATTTATACTTTATTTTAGAGTAAGATTTATATTTTAATTTAAAAGAGGACTAAAGAGGAAACAATCAAGTAGTCACAAACCATCCTCATCCAAAGCAAAAGGTGCGCACAAGACGATTAGCGTCTAGGTTGTTTTTTAGTACTAGATTCTTATACAGGACAAGGATCCAAAGATCCTAAAAGGTTTAAGAGGTTGTGATAGAGCAACGATCCATTTTACTCTTTTGAGAAATTTACGATCGAATTAGGCGGATCTTTTATTTGTTGTCGTGCTTACATCATCGTTGTTACTTTTGTTCTCTCTAAATTTAATCTCTTCATTCTTTAGACTGTGCACACTCATGACATATCTCACAAAACTTTGATATGATTTAGTGCTACTACAGATAAGAAGGGGTATCAGCATGTAACAAGTGGTATCAGAGCTAAGATCATATTAATTATATTTGTGAGAAGGTCAGTAAAGCGTCAGGTGACACAAAATCAGGATCAATGTCGATGATGTGGAATCGAGTAGATAAATTTGGTGGCAGAGGAAATTTCAGTGTGTGTCAAGGTGTGGTGAACGATGTCCTTGTCCAATAAGAGTTAATCGCTACTCTTGAAGGAGACAAACAAAAAAAGATGTATGATGGAGCGAAGGATATCAGTACAATCCGTCTGTATCTATTCGACGAGGTAAAGTACTCGATGATAAAAGAATTCACCAAAAAAATTACGGAATGACTTAGAAGAATTGTATATGACGAAGTCGCTGACAAACTGGTGGGTGCTGAAGCGACAACTATACATGTTGCACATGGAGGAAGGTACACGGTCTTGACGACGATTAATCTGTCTGAGGCCCAGAGGCCCATAAATAGTTACGGCTTTTTAAAATCCAGTCGCAACCTCATAAATGCAGCCCATAAAACAAAGAGACATTAAATGTCTCATGATTATTCAATCAAAGTTACTGTTGACCACGCAAACAACTCCTTGACCTGCAATATAGGTCGGACGAAAATTTATCTTGTGTCTCTAATCCGAGCATCTACCAGGTTGAGAACGGCCTGACCTATGAACCTTTGTAGTTCGGACATAATCCCCTTTATCACATCGACCTAGACAAGATCTGGTAAAGGATAATCCTCGCCCCGACCTGGTTCAGATTGTCAAGGAATCTCTGCGCAAAGATAATGTACGAAAGACGTTTTCTCTAAAAGGTACAGACGGCTGTTTGGAAGTTACTCATTACGAAGAGACGTCTCTCTGACGAAAAGACATCACTTCGGTGAGAAGATACCTTTTGACCAAAAGTCACCTTTTGCTGGGAAGATATCTCTCCGAAGATGACAACTACCATCCTTTCGACGCTATAAATATGATACTCCTACAAGGATTCAGAAGTGTGGTTGAATAGATAGAGAGTTGAAGGTTAAGAATAGTTTGTAATGTGTAAAAACAACCGTGATATAATACAATCTCCATTTATTTTCTAGTCCTTTTAATCTTGTTTTATAGACAAAGGTAACATAATTTATATTCGTAAGCTCGATCTAGGGACCCCCGGGTCTTGAACGCCGATAGGACCGTTGACCATCTCAATGTCTTCAACAAACTTATCACACAGCTAATTAGTGTGTATGAGAAAATTGAGAAAAACAATAAAGTCGTTATACTAATATCACCTCTACTATCATAGAAGCAATTGGTCATAAATATTCTTGCTAAAAAAATACTCTCAACTTGATCAGGCAGTTGCATATTTATTGTTGGCATAACCTTTAAAAAAGCCATTGGAATATTTATTCTTGGGTAATCAAGCATTGACTGCAGTAGGTATTGCAAGCAAAAGTAAGAGTTGTAGGAAGAAGAATGGCAAGAGTAAGGGCACATGTGTGTAATATCTATGTGACGATGAATGTCATATGATAAATGATTGTTCGAGTTTGAAGAAAATAATGGGGGGCAATCTCAATGTCGGTTGCAAAAATTGATTCAAACGTACTTGTCGTCAGGGTTTCAAAAATTGGAGATAATTAGTAGAAAATCGGTCGTATCGTTAGGGTAAGGTATTCAAAACCGTTGAGAAAACCGGTGAAATTCAAATTTGAATTCAAAAATTCAAAAAATTTAAAAAAATTTGTCCAAAAGCTGGCTAAAATTAGTATTAAAATGTTTTTGTCATTTGGGATAAAATTTAGATAAAAAAACAACTGTATGGTGCATTTTTTAGCTAAAACCGAATATAGATAAATTGAAAAATGAAAATCACTATTTACTATCACAGTGTAGGGCTGAGGCCCATTAGCAGACATCGGCCCATTAGCTATTTATGAGTGCTATAGCCATTTTTCGACCAGTGTTTGCAATCGTCGGCGGTAGAGAGCGCACGATTTCGTCTCTGCTATCGCGATTTTCTTATATAATCGGTAGGTAATCTTAGTTAACCGGAAGAAATGATGAAACCTAGTGTTTGCAACAGGGTTTACATTTCCTTATTTGATCCTTGGTTTGCAACATCTTAGCTATATGATTTACCAGTGTTTGCAACATCTTCGCTTGTTGTGCTATTGAATGTAGTGTAAGGTTTACTAGGGTTCATGTTAGATGTAGGATGCTACCACAGTCAGTATACATTTACTATTTTGTATCCAGGGTTTCCTAGTGCTACAAATATTAAAAATATTAAGTTGATGTAGGATGCTTGTTGTGATGTTAGCTACCACAGTCAGTATACATTGTTGCTTGTTGTGCTATTGGAAAATATGTTGGATGTTAGATATGTAGTAAATCGTATATGCTAGATGTAGTATGTTTTGAAAAATTCCTTTGTAACCTAGGATGTTGGATGTTGTAAACCTACTTGCAGTATATTTGTCAAAATTGCTTGTTGTGATGTTAACTAATTATTTGTGAAAATTGCTTGTTGTCAAAATTGTTAGCATGCCAAAAAGTGTGGGAGCATTAACAGATTGTTTTGCATTAACAGATGTCAGACCAAAGTGACATTGTGTGGGAGCACGGTGATAAGGTAGGGATTGGTTTTCGATGCAAGTATTGTCATAAAGAGAAGAAAGGAGGCGGTGCAACGCGACTAAAGCACCATTTGGCAGGGCGTGGTCCGAATGTCGTTTATTGCAATCAAGTTCCCAAAGAGTTTCGCGAATATTTTCAGCGTGAACTAGAGAGGATAAAGGGTAAGAGGTTGGGAAAGAGGGAGGAGAGATTCAGAAAGGAAGCAGCAGCTGGAGATTCGGACCCGCCGAGGAGGAGTGCATATTCAGAGTACACGGGTGATGTTGATGAGGAGGACCAACTCCAGTATGCCATGGATGCCTCCAGAGCGGAGGCAGAATTTATTTGTATGTTTTATTTCATTGCGAACCAAGTGTACACCCAACGATACCACCCGTAGCCACGAAGGTATTATTTTATTTGTATGTTTTATTTCATTGTGACTTAATTTATACTACCATAATGATTATGTAGGTTGAACATGGCATATGTCTGTCAATGGAAGGACGATGGAGCATTCTTTTTTCGTGACAAATATTGCTTTCAAATGTCATATGCCATTCATACTGAGCTGTGAACTTATTGGATTGATATGTAAATGGTATTTCAAACGAATTGTTATATGTTGAGGTATTACTGCTGCATTACATTTTACAACTTGAGATTGACTAAAATATAGCAAAGGTCATGCCAAAAATTTGTTTTAATTTTCCATATATATTCCTTACATTTTTTCTGATTTTTTTTTTGCAAGTTTACAAATTAGTTTTCTATCTCTACCGATTTTCCTGATATTTCCTCGACAATCGGTTCTTATCTCCTGATTTTCTTACAAAATCGACCGATTTTCCTGCACCGTCGCTATTATACCAACCTTCTGGTTTCAAACGGTTTGATTCTAAATTTCATCCGGTTTTTCACGATTTTCTATCGATTTTCGCAGAAAATCGGTACCGGTGGATGCTCGAATTTCCATTGCAAAAAGAGAAGGTGAACCCTGCTTGTCGTCACTCAATCAGGTACTTCTCATGGATGGATGTTAGATTCACATTATTGCTTTCACATATGCTCAGCGAGGCAGATATTTGATGAATGATCGCTATGCTCGGCTCAGGTAACTGTTTATCTGGCTGATTGCAAGGAGTATACAATTATTGAGGTATGAACACTGATGGGATACAGATAGGCTATACTAGCACAAAATAAAAATTATACCGCATAAACCAGGAAGCTAAGCAAGTAATTGATCATGGTTTGCTACCCCTAGACACGCATGCAGCGGAAGAAGAATTGATGCAACCCAATTCAATGTTTATAAATCACCTCTGTTTAATATAAAATCAATTTTTTTTGCTACATAACCAAAAAACCATTGCAAATTATAAATCACAGAATTACCACTAAACACGTAGGTCTATAGCGGAAGTAGAGTTGATGTAGCGCGCTGATGCGGTTGTAGTCGTATAAGCCTCGCGCTGATGCGGTTGTAGTCGTATAAGCCTCGCGCCTCCTCCAACAGCACCTCCTGATCGTCACAGGTTGCGGATCATCCTCATGATCATCACAAGTTGCGGATCATCCTAGCGTTAAAACCTCGCACCAACGCTTCCAAGGTATCCACACATACGGAGCAAGAACACCACGCGTCAAAGTGCTAGCACCAACTGCGCGGTTATGGGCGAAGGAGGTGTGGCAGCTAGGATTTCAGGAATTCCGAAATTCTTTTGTGTCTCTTAACCATAAAGCCGCCACCCTCTCCCTTTATATAGACATCTTACATTGAATCCATACATTAGAGACCCATTAGGAACTCATGGCCCATTACAATTCATATTACTATCCGGATTAAGTCCCAACACTTTAATCGTATGACCTTATAGGTTCACGTATCCTTAAACATGGTCCGAGTACTCATACTCGACCAATAATCAATAGCAATCCTTAGTAAGACGTGCCGACTTCCAAGTGTATGTAAAGATCACATCATACGAACCTAAACAATGCTTAGTTATATACATTTCCTTTTGCCTCATGATATCGCTCAAACTCAAGACGAGCATGTGCCTCGATTACGTGACTCGGAATCTCCAACTACAATTAACTCTTTAACCGCGAGTAGTATGGCCATATATTCTTAGAACCCGACAACTCGAGATGCTTAGAGATATCTTTCCTATTATATGGAGGGGTAACATTTGGCAACCTCTCATATATCTCTCCTATTATATTTTTTAACCTCGCGGCATGATTCACGACAAACCCGAAAGCCACCTTTATAATTACTCAGTTACGAAGTAACGTTTGGCAATCTCTAAGCAAGTTATTATCAATCTCAAGTCAAATGATATAGCATACACATTGTATACGTATACGAGACCGATTGATGACGAGTAAGATAACAACGTTCTCACAGTATCTCAAAGTGGGTCGATCCAGCTCTATATTCTCTAACATGTTTCCATACGATTGATTTGATATCTCAATATCCACGACCCATAAAATATGATCATCAACTAATACATATGCTAATCTATTCATATGTGATATAGGGATCGCTTTAGAATAATCTTCCCTAAGTCATATATAGAGTTTCATAAACAAGTCATACTTACCAATAAATATTAATGACATTATTCAAGGATCAAGATAATAAATTATGAATATATAAAAAAAATATAATCATCCCTCCCGTGAATGGCATTCTTCCGCTCCAACCGATCGAACACCTGCATTGCCACCGGCATTTGACGTACACGCCGAGGAGCGCACCGGCGAGGATAGCATTGGACTTCGTAGAGATCCCTCTAGTTGTCATGGCCGCACGAACCTGCTCACCCTCGCGAGCCGCGGCGAGGCCACTGCAGGCTTTCAGCAAGCTGGCAAGCTGCTCCTGCCGTGCCCACCCCGAGGACCGTCACGTACACCACGTTCCTCTCACTCTGAGGCATTCCTTCACCTCACCGGCCATGTCGGGATGTACTTGGCACCAGCGCCTAATATACTTCCCTAAATGCTCACATTTTTCTATACAGTATTTGAAGCAATTCAAGTACAACAAACAAGTCAAACAATCCTAAGCTTCAGATGACATTGTTGAGCTCCCATATCCTCTTCGGTCCTCAGTAAGGCATTTATACTCTGAGGAAGCTGTGGTTGAGGAATTCTTGGAAGGACAGCCTTTCCACTGAAAACATGTGCGAAACTGTTAGCTATAACATCAGATTTTCAGCATTTTGGGTGAGCGAGAGGTAACATAACCAGTGACATACCTGGATTGGTATGCAGCAGTCTGGTGCATATGTCAATGGAATCAGGATGCACGCTGGACTCGACAAGTTTCGAGAATGGAAGGGATGCGGTTCTCTTTATGCATTGAAGCAGCTGGAGAAAGCAATTTGTGAGTGAGGACTGTTGTGTGAATTCGGATGAGAAGTTGATGAGCGGAAGAGTCGGCACCACCTGTACATTGCTTCTACCATGGAATGGCGGATAGCCATTCAAGAGCTCGAAGAGGATTGCACCGATGCTCCACAAATCTACCTGCACACAGCAGATGTTCAGGTTTCTGCTATTTACAGAGATACAGCGGAGAAAAAGAATCAGCCGCAAGCCATGTGGCCCATGTATAGGGCTTACCTTGTCGTCGTACTTCTGAAATAGCATGACTTCCGGGGCCATGTACAAACAAGTGCCACAAGCCGTGTCCGCGTACTCCCCGGGACGAAGAACCCTGGCAAAACAGCAAGTAACAACATATCTGAATCTCTCCTTGTTCAAAAACCTAGTTGCCCTTTGTATCTACACCAGCAGGTTGGGCGTCGTGGTTAATATTTGCTACTGCCGTGTTGCTAAGGCCTAAAATGCGTTTAGTTGCTAGAATGAAAAGCAAAGGATTACGAATGGAGTTTGAAATGTACCTTGACAGGCCAAAATCAGATATCTTGAGGATTGCATCACTGTCGGGAGAAGAGAGTAGGATATTCTGCAACGTTGGGCAGCTATGTCATCATCAGTTAACATGGATAGCTGAGCGTAGTAGATAGAAACACAAGTAACAGAGGGAAGAATTCAGTCCCTGGACCTCGGGTTTCAAGTCCCGGTGGACGACATGGTGGCTGCGGAGCACTTGCAAACCAATTCCTGCCACAAGGGGCAAGCGCCATTTCTTACACACGAACACGACATTTTGTGCGATAGATGGTGGCAGCAATACGCTACTACAACTAAATTTGGCCAAGAATCGAAAGGCTAATCCATCAATTACCGATTTGCTTCATGAAATTTCTGGCCACGCGCTCCTCTACCCTCCCGTTCCGCTCGATGTAGGCCGCTAGGTCCCCTCCCTCGCACAGTTCCAGGACGAGGTACAGGCAACTCTGGGTCTGAGAGAGCGCGAGGGAAATCCGAAATGGAACAATTAGATTGGTAAGTGAGGCAAAAAGAGAAGATAAGGCAGGGTTGGGTCGGGGCTGGACCTGGATGACATCGAGGAGGCGGATGATGTTGGGGTGGGTGACGGCGGCCAGGAAGCGGACCTCGCAGTCGAGGCTGGCGCGGAGGCAGCCGGGGAGGCCGGCAAGCCGCACCTGCTTCACCGCCACGGGGGCGCCCGTCGACCGCTGGACCGCGCGCCACACCACCGTGGACGGCGGGTGCCCCCCCAGGCGCTCACGCAGCTCGTAGCCGCCCACCGTCGTCGGCGCCTCGCTCTCCGTGCTCGCCATCGACAAAGGACTGGAACGAAAAGCGTACCAAATCCAGACGATCCCAATTTTTTTTACTAACCAGCAGATTTACTCCTGTTCGGCTACTGTTACAGTACGTTTATATTTGATATATAACTCTATTTTCTATAATTAAAATAAAATTTTATTTATTATATAACTCCAATTTGAGAGGTACTTTTATGCTTTTCTTTTTTAAAAGTTACACAAATATTAAAACATGAATGGAGGGTAGATAGTTATTACTTACCCCTTCGTTTGCTTTAAGATTTGTGCAACTTGTATTGAGAGGAAAAGTATAGAAGCATGCTCAATTTGATTTTTATATATGATTAATTTATACCGTTATAATCCTACGGGTGTTGAAGATTATTACCATTTTATTTTGATTAATATGAGAATTTTTAGGTTTTTTTTTCCTTTTTAGATTATTATGAGATTTCCTTATTCTTAAAATAAAATAGAATAATTAATGATTTGCCCTTATTTGCTTGTGCACATTACGTGACAAAAAAAATCAATTGCATAAACTAAAACAAGGAAATATATATAGTAAAAGTAGACATATAATGAAAGCATAAAAGTAAGCAAACATAGGTTTAAGTGGAGGCGGTGGAATTTCATCTAGACCAGACCATTCAAGTTCGATCCAATACCTGTGTTTGTCTACTTCTATGATTTCACAATGTATTGACTTTCACTGTATATTTTCGCAACTATAAAACAGAGCAAACGATAAATTCTCAATGCCAATTGGGCCAGCCCCAACTCCATAGGCCAAGGGTCCGACCCAAATCATCTACAAGTATGTCGCAGTATTTCTGTCGTCACAATTCACAAGTCTGAATTCTGAATCGTCTCAAACACACACACACACAAACACAAAGAATGTCCGAATTCTGAAGAACCATTGTGTTGGCTTTCAACGGTTCTCATGTTTCAGATGGCGTGCAGTGGATTCAACACCTAATAAAGCTCTTACCAAACGGACTTAGTTCAAGTGTACAACCACCAAAATGAAACATGTACCGACGCTTTCATCTGAAACTCTTACAAGTTACAAGACGTATTCACCGGACAGGAACCAGAATGCAAAGGGTGGAAACACACAAAACCATATTATAGCACTTACATTATACAGCAATACAGCATGCATGTCCTACTAATGTCTCCACTGCCTTGTTCAGCATTGTAACTTGCATTTCTTTTTGGTACGTATTTCAAGAAAACAGAAAATCATAACAATCGGACATTAGGTTGAAGAATAATATACATGCAAACACCAGATGCATATACCAACATTCTACACTATCGAGCTCGCAACCAACCGTAGCCTGATTATTTGGAAGAAAACCTCTAAGCTGTTTCATATGCATGGTCATAAGGAACCCCGGTATTCTATCGCTGTGATTTCTTTTGTATCTTTGCTTTAGAATGTCGATGGGCTCCCTTTGAGTTGGAGGCCTACAAAAACAAAAAGCAGCTTTCATCACATTACCATCTCAAACATGAAGCAAAATACTTAATTTAATACAGAGATCAGCAAATTTACCTGAACATGCCGTAAGATATCTTCCAGTTCTGTAGTAATCTCCGAGAACATGGGTCGTGCATCAGGATTTTCACCCCAACACCGTTGAATCAATTTAGACAACCTTGGATACACGCTCGAGGGTATCTCCAAGCGATATCCCTAATAAACAAGGAGCAATGCTTACTGCGGTCCCTTCATCCTTGAGCATCCATTGTTGACAGCTGACTGCTCAATATCCAAAACGTGATTTAACTAGGAGCTTACTGGCATCAAATACATACCTGCCTTACTGATAATGCAGCTTGCAAGGGTGTCAGGTTTTCATACGGGATCTATACAACAGAAGTAAGCTATGCTGTTACCTTTAACCAAACTTTACTGATGTTCAAATGACTCCAGAAGAGTAGAAGCTGGACACAACACCAAGGTTTACCTTTGAAGTGGCCAACTCCCATAGAACAATAGCAAAGCTGAAGACATCTGCCTTATGATCATAAGGCTTATGGTTTATTACCTGGTAAGACAAGCAACTCTAATAAGCACATTGCACATACACAGTGTCTCAGACTGCATAGAAAGAACTGTCTTCTAATGATAGTTTTTGCACTCGGTACACAATATCTCAGCTTGCATAGAAAGAACTGTCTTCTAATGTGTATACCCCCTTCAGCTCATTTTACACTTTGTTGCTCCATGATATAGCAACTTCACCCTGAACTACAAACCATCCAAACTGTTATGGACCTGTCGTGAAATTAGACTTCCGATATAGTTGAGGGGTGTAATATGGACTTCATCTTTATTTTTACATGCAAAGTACAAAAGCAAGGACAGCATTGTCTGTGCATATATGCATGTTTCTACGCCTGGTGAGATGGGCTTGTGATACTCTAACTTATCATGAGCAAACTAAAAGGATGCCCGAGAGGTTTGGTGTTACAGTACAAAAGTCTGGTCGACCAATTATAGGATATCTGACATTTCCGAAAGAAAAAAGGACCCCAGAGGACAAACAACAAAGGCATCAACACACCTCAGGTGCCATCCACCTATAGGTACCAGTTTCAGCAGTCATTTCTCCCTCTTGAGATCGTTGCCGAGAGACACCAAAGTCTGCAATCTTCACAACCTAGTTTCAGAAACCAATCAACACTTTAACAAACATGAATTGATAGCTACACAACTTTAAAACAATATGCATACTTGACCAGAGCCAATTAGCAAATTGGCAGTCTTCAGGTCCCTATGGATGATGTTATTCTGGTGCAAATAATCCATCCCTTTTGAGATACCAATAGCAATCCTAAGAATCACGGGAAGCTCCAAAGTATTGTTTAGCTTGTGAAGGAAGTCATATAGATTACCTCCAGGCATGTACTCTGAAAGAAACACACAATAACAAGAGCAAAATACGATCCCATGAATACCAGTCGACAGGAAAATAATGAATTGCCTGACAATAAAAACTTATAGACTTAGAAAACTACTGTAAATGGTGTTAATCAATAAAAAAATGAAAGCACATAAGCAGACAGTGCATGACACAGATGTTAGAATCGACAGGCACAAAAACACGAAGTAGATCAAATCAAAAAGAGGAACAAGAGACACAGATTTAACGTGGAAAACCCTTGCGGGAAAAAAACCACGGGCACCGGCCGGCAAAATCTCACTATTTCCTTGAGTGTTACAAAAAGCAGGGGATTACAATATCTCATATATCTCTTTTCTGCGGCTTACAAGAAGGTATATATGGTGGCAACCTAGGGTCCTACTTGGAAACAAATCCATAACAATCCGTACTGCGGGGGCTCTGCCCCCCGCACCCCCCGGCGGGGCAACTTGATGGGCCAGTTTAGACTCCGCTCCACTCTGGCCCAAACCTCCCGACGACAGGTCTCCGCTATGCTCCGTCAAACTCAACCTTCTGAATTTGGATAATATATCAACAACAGAGACCCTTTTGGGGTTTAAAACAAGAACTTAGCAATAGCAAAAGTGCTTGGAACCAGCACACACAAAAATAACTACACGACTAAAATGAGAACTTAAACTCAGGAAGTTGGCTCTCGGTCTCATGCAAGTACCAATTGCTAATGCATAGCACCACGCTTGATGGATTCAACCATGTCACTTCCAGTATTAGCAGCCACTGCGTGAAAGGACTGTTGTCGCCTACAGCCTACACTAACATGGCAGAACAGAGGAGCAGAATATCGGTAGTGCTTATGGCTATATTGCTCTCCACTCAGTTCTAGTCATCTTCCAAGTAAAGACAAGGCTGCATGAAATATTTGAACTAGAAAAGTCTCACATGATGATTCATAAATGAAAATAGGCACAACATTGTTTTTCGACAGCTATAGATAAGTTTACGCAAATTGATTTACAATAAAATGATAACTAATGGCCCCCAAAAAGGCTCTTGGAAGCATCCAAATATCTAATTTACAAGCAAGATAGGAAAACCCATTTTCTTCTACTGCTAATCTATCATGCAGTTAGCAGCAAACTCAAGAAACTAACATCAAGTTAAAACATGGCAGTGGTATATATCTTATAAAGTCCAATATTAATACAGTAGCACCATTTCATTAAAAACAATATAGGATAAGCAGGGTTCACAATACCGACGAAAACCGCTTGAAATCCGCGGTTTTCGACCGTATTGAGCCAGTTCGAAATCCTAAACCGATCGGTAAACTGGTCCAATTCAAAATTAAAATTTGAAAAAATTTATGCGATGTAAACAGGTCGAAAACCGGTGAAAACCGAGCGGTTTTCGACAAAAATCGACGAAAACCGCTCCATAAATCGACCGCCCAAAAAGTTCAACTCGCCGACCGGTTTTCGAGAAAACCGACCTTTTCGTTTTTTTGAAATCTGTTTTGAATTTTTTTGTTCAAACGCTCGGTTTCGAAACTCTTCGGTTTTTGACGATTTTCGCTCGGTTTTCGCGAAAAACCGGTACCGCCGGGACCTCGATTTTCAATTCGAAAACGGTTTTGTTAACCCTGAGGATGAGTCCATCATGAACCAAAGAATTCCAGCTAGAGGACCCAGCTTTCATCACACCGCAATATAACCATAGCTAAATGTATTCAAGTTGCAGCACAAGCAGAAAAGTTAAGCTCATTAAACTACGTAGAACTTTCGCTTTTAATTAACACAGTGAAATTTTACATAAGCATGGGAAACAAACAAAGACTTATTTCACATGCATGAAATAGTAACTAGCAAATCAGAGGCTAATTTAAGGATGGGTCCTGTCAATCCCATAGAAACAGAGCAGCAAGAATGATCACAACTTCCCTCTAGACTTAGCTGCTCTTGAAGTTCCTACCAAAATACATAAGAGACAGGAGTTATCCCCCAGTCTTTCAAGCTCTAATTTTTCAATTCCTCTAAATAAGGCTCATTAAAATGCAAAATCTAAACGTCTGTAAGCAACAGTTATTTACATTAGATGTCAAGGGGACTGACAATGAATGACCAAGCACATGTTGGTTAAACTTAAGCATGAGCTCCAACTTTTAAACACCGATGTTACCCACAGAACAGATATACATAAGAGCAAGAGCACTGTTATCTGCAACAAGGATACTGATTCATATCCCAAAAGTAGAAAGCAAGATTATCAGCAATATTGGTCACCTGTTACAATGAGATACTTTCGATGCTTTGTGCATGCCCCGTAGAATCGAACAACATTTTCATGATCAACACTCCTGGACATGATCTAACCGTGTTAGAATTACCTGGAATTAAATGATTCAGTGTCTCTTTTATGTGTCCGAGTGATTCAATAAGAAATATTACCTTAGAATCATTATTTCTTGCAAAAACTCCACTTGTGAAGAATCATTAACATGCTCAGTTCTAAGGAACTTTATTGCAACATCCACATCAAGATAAGTTCCTCGATATCTGCAGAAGACAACACAAACAAGACCTCTTGATTACTGAACTCTCCTGAGTTCTTGCCTATAACATTCAAAATATAGGTCAATGCACACAGCAAGATGTATCCACAAGTCACAAGTCTCGTGAAACCATTTCCTTGTTAAAAGATGCAAGAGAAGGGCATGCAATCCATACTAGCAGTTGAGTGGTTGCTGCCTAGCTGTCGTCCTAAATAATTAACTTCATGTTTTCCTAGTATTCCTAACTAAGTGTTATACAGTTCTTACAAGTCCCCAGAAGATCCAGATGCAATTTTCCCCCCAATTTGCAGCAAACTCCTGTCGAATTCAGAATCTCCAATCTTTTCTTGCAGCTCTTGTATTCTCTCCGAGGCTGACGAAGTTGTTGGATTAGACAATGAGGGCTACATACCACAAGGAATTTACAGCAGAAGGGAAAAGGTTAGGCATGATGTGTTAAACTTGCAATGCTGACTGAAAGTATGTACAACACTGTATTTACTCTGAAAAGGTCAATTACAAGCATCTAGACATCCTAACCAGGAAGACACCTGCAAATGTTAATTATTCATGTAAGTTGAATGAGGACAAGAAAGCAGCGTACATGACTGCGTGCCGCTGTCTCCTTAAGCCTCTGCAGCAAACCATCTGTTTCCTGCATATAGCGTTGGGTAATGCTTTTGACTCACGAAAATCCTCGAAAGCAAGAGTATGTAACATAGCCCACTGATGCTTCACTATTCATAAGAATCTACAGAGTACACTGATAACCAAATTGCTAGGTACAGTACAGCAGTTAAAATGCCAATCAACAAGTTTAAAGTCAAAATGACTTCGGTTACTTCATCTTACAAAGCAGGCACTCCAAATCCATGGATAAATGTCAGCACAAAGCTCTAGGTTTTATAAATTTGTCATAAATTAAATACCTACCCTGCAGATTTGGATAACTATCCGCTAAGACCGGATGCATGCCTTTTTGTTTATATAATATATAGCAATTAGAAATAAGATGCCTTATCCTGACTACTATGAAGGATGCATCTCGTCGACAACAGTTAGGGGAAACGAAAATAGTCGGGTTTTTTTTTTTTTTTGCCAACTCACGTTGTAAATGTACGTTGTGCAGTTTCAGAAATGTTTTGACAAACAAACTAGCTAAACATGCTCTAAGTTTACCTCTATATCCCAGCCATCAACAACAAACACGTCCAAACAAAAGCCGTCTGTTGTTGAGAACACATGAGCTTCACGAATGTTCAATCCAACTTCAGATAGCAATGCAGATAGCTGTAAAACAACAGCTTGCAATAATTTTTTTGACACAAGTGATATGAAAAGGCATGGTGTTCATACGGGAATCTTAAATACATATCACAAAGCACATGGACCAGTACTCTTTAAGTCTTACCTGACTAAGGAGCTTTGGCTTGTCAATAGAAGAAAAAATAATTTCATGAAGACGGATAATTTCCATCTCTCTCCTGTGGGAGATTTGAATATCAATTTCAACATAGTTTTGATGAGCCAGACAATTAAAGATAATTGCTCAAGCAATTTAAGAAATGATTGGCCAAAATACTGCAATTGACAAACTAATCTGAAATAGCACACAAGAAGTAAATATAACAGTGCGTGAAGAAGACACGACCAATCATTTCAAAGAATTATGTTAAATTGCCAGGGTCTAACGTAGAGAGCAAAAGGCCTGTATCCACAAAATTCAACCATTACAACATGGCATCACTAGCGTGATTACATATCAGTCGTGATTACATATCACTGCACTAATGTTGAGTTGCTGACTACAAAGGGTACCCATTCACATCAAAAAGAAGCCCATGACAATTACTCTTATGCTCCAACCTATGGTCACAGATAGCTCTATTCACAAATAAAAACATGATCGTACCTTTCTATCAAGTTACCACCACCATTCAGGCACATAATCCAAAATTTTTAAATCAAAATGGAGGCACGATACAGCATTTCTGTCAAGTTACCAGCACGGCAGCACCATTGTGGAATACAATCCATGATTTATAAATCATACTGAAAGCATGGTAGAGTTGTAGCCTTGTAGATTTCGGATAGAGACATACGGCTGAAACTAACAAGATCACAACGGAACGCAACATTTCAACTGCATTATTATGATATTGCAGGTATGTGTAGTAACTTTGAGCTAGAGCTACCTTGAAGAAATGGCCTCAAAGTCATCGACACCTTTTCTTCTCTCCAAACTCAGGTCTTCCATCATCCTTTCGTATGGCCCAAATTCTCTGAATTCGCCATCTCTGTCCAACATACACAAACCTGATCTTAACAAAGCAAGATATGGCACCTTGATATATTTAAAGGAGGTCCAATTAATTTTTGTTTTTAAAAATACCGTATCAAAATTATGACAGATTGACTCCACTCGAACCATAGGTGAGATGAGATCATCAACGAGCAAACTATGTATTGCAGAGTGGGTGGGTTATAAACCTATACCTCAAATTCGAAGGGAGAGAGCCCCCACCATTACCATTTTCTGTCGAAGCAGAGCCAGCGCCTTGCGGTTTGTCGTCCTGGATGCACTGCTCATCGAGACAGAGCACAGTAAGCAAACTGCAAGCATTCGAAAAGTATAACTCTCTCACTCTGCGCGCGCGTGCCAGCGAGCTCATTTTTTCCTCACAGCAACAGGCTTGAGAGAGAAGAGGTGCGCGTACCCTCAAGAAGCGGGCATGGAAGACTGGTCGCTTGTCAGGGTCGGCGCACTCGGCGAGGATCCTCCAGTGCAGCATCACGTCTTCCGCCTTGTCGACATGCAACAAATCTATGGAATAGCTGCACCCGCATGGCATGATCCGCAAACACAGCGCTAAGTCAAATAAAAAAAAAAACAGCTCCAAATCCCACCGCAAGCAGGCGAGAAACAAACGTAGTAGATAGATGCTGACCTCTCCGGTAACCGCTCGAAGTGCTGGTAGAGCAGTTTGCAGAAGGAGGAGGGGTCGGAGATGGCCTCCTCGTTGCCAAGCTCCACTAGGCGGTCGTGGATCTCCTTCCTGACGTCAGTTAACCCGTGCGCGCCGCCGCCGCCACCGGTGGCCCCGGGAGGGGAGCCACTGGGCGGCCAGGAGCTCTCGCCCACGCCTTCCTCCATGTCATCATCCATCTCCGCAGCGGGCATAGCAACGTCCACTAGGGTTTACGGGCGGAGCGGCGAGAGAGAGGTGGATGGTGACGGCGGGCCAATGGGCGGGCGGGGGGAATCCGAGGGCGGTTGCGCAAGAATCTTCTAGAGGAAGGCGCCGGTCGGGTATTTATAGCTGATAGGAGGCCGAACGGGCGAGAGGGGCAGTGTGGTACTTTTCCCGGTGAAGCCAAGCCGCCGGCGAGAGGAGAGGAGAGAGACAAGCTCAAGCTCCCATCCAAATGGCGGAGACGAGCCGAGCCGAGCGGCCGAGCCTGCTGCTGTTTGTTCGTGGTGCGGGAGGAGGAGGATACTCTGCGCCGGCGTGACACAGGAGCTGCTCCGTCGTGCCCAGTAAGCCTTGGACGCGTACCCGATTCGACAGGCTCGCCTGGACGGAAGGGATGCGTCCATGGCGAATCGGACGGCTGGAATCTGTTGCCTTTCCGCGAGTAGCGGAGATTGGACAGCACAGGAGAAGGCGGAATCTTCAGTGGGACCGTTCGCGCGCGTACGGCTCGCTGTCCAGTGGGTCCCCTGTACTTTCCCTAGCGCTGTCTGCTGGCCCACCGTCATTGACTTGGTTGCAGATACCGTGCCCCCCCATACCATTACTACCCTGCAGTGACTGAACTGACTGCTGCGGGGATTTGTTGTTCTTGTGAACGGAGGCCTTAGTTTTATAAGTGTGTTTGGTTAGTTGTACTAACTAGGGGTCTAAACGAGTCGGGTAATTTCCGCTCGATCGGGGATCGGATACGTGATCGGATTTAACTATCCGATCGGATCCGGAACCGAATCTGGATACTTGAATTCGGATACGGAACAACCAATATCCGGTAAATACGGGACGGGATCCGGATATTCGGATATCTGGATTTTTCCTATTCGGGCATTCGGATTGGATATCCGGATTATTCGGATATCAGCAAGGCATAACCCATTTTATCTCATTTTTTTTCCATAGAGAGCCCATTTATATTGACAATGAGTTGGTTCTATTAATCCTAAAGTAGCATATTCTTCCTATGGCGTATATTAGGTTTGATTGATATATAACTTGCTACTATGGTCATGTACCCGTACGGTTTAATTCAAAATATATTACTCTATATATGCATGCATTATCCGTATATATTTATCTATTTTCGATCCGAATCCGTCACATATTCGTTCCGTATATGTATCCTGATTAACCCGGATTTATATCCGTATCCGGTTCCAAATCCGGGGGGAAAATATGAATTAGGATACAGGAAGAGCAATAACCGTCCGTATCTGACCCATTTTCACCCCAGTACTAACTACTAAGTGGTGTAAATGCTGGGCTATAAATTTAAAAAATATTATCTATTTTTATTTATTTAAAATAATATGATTAAATAGTATATAAATCATCCCATCACCAACCAAACACACTGTTAAAAAAAATCATCCGACAAACCTGCAGGCTAAAGCCGCCCCGCCCGTGGGTCGTACTCCTGCGCAGCGCACTGCAGGCCAGGCCACCAAGAAGAAGCTGCAGCAACGGCCCCACCCATCACACGGGTCGCTGGAATTCACTGCGCGCGCGCATGCACATCAAAGGTTCTAATGGCATTAGCCTTCGTTTACAACAGCAAGGCGAGGTCCCAAATCTTCTAGTATTAGACCATCTCCAACCCATTTCCGTCCCCTCCCTCATTCCCTTCGCGAAGGGATTAGTCAGCCATATTTCCGGCAGATTCAAGACATTCCTTCGCAGGATTCTCTCTCCCATTCCCTCCAGGAAGGGATTCTCTCTCCTTTCCCTATACAATTCCCTTTAAAGGGAATCTGTTGGAGATGAGTGGAAATAAAGGGAATGGGAATGGGGAAGGGAACAGGGAAGGGAATGAAATGAAGGGAATATGGTTGGAGATGGTCTAGGTTAGTAATAACATCGTTGACACCAATGGCGTTGCCACGGCAGCAAACGGTAAAGTCCAAATCTTCGCTTGCAAGTATACTCCAGATTAATTCTTGACCGAGCACAGGAGCGGAACTTGAGAAAAAATTATCGGAGTTCATCACTTCATCATATATGTAATAACAACTTATTATTCTTACTATTTTCTTGTTATTTGCCTCCCGGTGTCACAAGATTTAGATCAAAGGGATTCATATATACTATATATATAAACTAACATACAATAATTTTTTATATATATAGACTAACATACACTATTTTTTTTTGACCCGGTGTAATGTGACACCGGATCACTAATGCAGTTTCGCCCCTGGCTGAGCAACCGGAGCAGGTTTCAATTTTCATCAAATTCGTTCGTACGGCTCAGGTCATAAAAGGATTTGTTAGGTAAGCCGCTCAAGTTTAAATTCAAATTCAAAAAAAATTTAAAAAAATTATCCAAAAGTTCCCTAAAATTAATACGAAACTGATTTTTGTTTTTTCAATAAATTTTGGTTTTTCAATAAATTCCCATGGAAGATGATATTCTTAAGATGTATTGGCCCAGATCCGGTCCAAAAAAGTTGAAATATGGTTAAAATACGTGAGACTTTTGAAATTATTATAGCAATTTTATTTTTTTATCCGATTGAGATTATATAGCAATTTTATTTTTTTATCCGATTGAGATTATATTCTTAAAAGTAAAATCCAATATCTCACGCAGATTTCATCGATTTTGAACATTGGTACAAATAGAGATGGAGATCCAGTGCAGTTCCAGGGACTGCAACTTAAGCAGTCCCAGAGGATGTAGACCGTCCGATCGAGCAAATAAACGGTTTGAATCTTTCATATCCATTTGCTACAGTATTTTTGCTGCGGTGCGCTGCAGCTACAGTACTTACTACGGTATTTTCAAATCACTTTAAACCATCGTTTTTTTGATCCAACGCTCATGCGCAACTTCCTTTAAGTTGCCGTCACTTAGAGTCTGCATATAAACCGCGCGTGTCCTCCAGAGTCCAGATAGCATCACCGGCTGTTCGGTAGAGGAAGTCGTACAGGAGAAGAAAGCGGCGCAGCGTCTGCATGAAATCAAGTGCAGCGCGCGTCACGTCAGTCTTGCCTGGATGGTGTGCGTGGGTACGCTGGTATATGCTACTCCGTCACCCTATCGTCAGTTACCGGCTGACCTGCACTGCAGCACCAGAGGCCATTATTTGCCTACATGCATGCACTCCCATAATCCACTGCCGTATAAATTACTGTAACCCCAGAGAAGATAAAGTATCAACAAGTACTCCCATAATCCACTGTAGACTACTGTATACTACTACGACTACATACTAGTGTGTGTGTATACGGATATACGGTATACCCACACACATAAAGAACAAGGTAGTGAACACTGATGAGCGTGAATGACTTGGACGAGCTGTGCGTCGTGCCACCGACAGGCTTCTATTCTGAAGTTGCAATGACATCGACTTAACTGTTTTTCGAGTAATAAAACAAAGTAAGGTCGCCAGTGTGCTGCAAGCACTCGAGCTGTCGAGCAGAGCACATCAACTTGGAATAAAAAATAAAAATTCCTTTGAGTTGGAACACTTCGTACCTCAGTTATTCCGTGGGTGTCCAGTGTCCTTGGTTTGAAGCTAATTTTTCCGTACCAAACTTAGGATGCTACAGATTTTTAAATGGATGGTTGGTTCGTTACTGTAATTGTGGATCAACACATTTTCTTATTAGCCCTATATTCTATACCTGATTTTATGCCAAACTTTCACACTCTTCTTATAACGCCGAATTTTGTTATTAAAAAAAAAAATATGGCAAACCATATCTGTTCAAAGTTGATTAGTGCCTTACATTACATGAGATGAGTATAGTACAGTAACCGCGCAGAATTATTGCATCCTCACAAAGCACCGGCTTTGTTACCACCACCGAGAAAGCATCTACTGAAAAAAATATCTATGTCACTGCCAAACTATACGACAGAGCGGTATAGATGGCAAAAAAAAAAAGAGTAAGTACCAGTAATAACAAGAGAAAAATCCAAAAATATCCTATAAATCTTTTCAATTTGCCCTCTATACAATTATCTCTTGCTTTACCCCATAAATTAAATTGGCAGGTAAGTAACTCCTCAGGCCATATGTTAACACTATTTCTCATAGTTTTTATTATCTTCAACACTTGTTTCAGTGGTATCAATACTTATTTCAATGGTATTAACATATATTTTAATTATTTGGGTGATTTCAGTATTTGTACTTGTGATACACTGATGACGATTGACGTACCATATTCTATTCTTTGGGCATAAAGTCTCGTAAAGAAAAGAACATATAAATAAAAATAAGGCTCATTACCTGGTTACGATTTTAAACTGGAGTTCATTTTAGTCACGTGAAAATATCCCCGATCAATATAAATAATATTGATCGACTAATATAATATGCCCTAAAAATCCCGATTTGATATATGCATGCTGGTCGGATAACCTTGACCAGCGTACATGTCAGATGTGGATAAGTATACACCCCTGACCTAGTTGAGGTCAGGGAAGAGGTTACCTCCGCATAAGGCTGGTGTGCGGGAGACTATCTCTCTGACAGGTATAGACAAACATTTAGAAGTTACTCTCTATGAAGAAACGTCTATTTTATTAAAAGATACTTTTTGACGAGAAGACGTCTTTTGATGATAAGACACATTTTAACGAGAAGACACCTCTTAGGAGATGACAAATTGTCATCCCTTCAACTCTATAAATAGGAGGCTACCACAAGGATTCAGAGAGGAGGGTGGAGATTAGAGAAGCTAATTAAGATTAGGCATTAGTGTTCTTAATTGTTTTTACTTAAGTCTGTATTATGTAAACCATTCGTGACACAATAAAGAAGCAATCCCATTTTCTACTCATTTCAATATGTTTTATATACAAAAGACAACATGAATTACATTCATAAGCTCGATCTAGGGACCTCGGGTCTTGAACATCGACAATTGGCGCTAGAGAGAGGGCCCTCTGTCATAATTCAAGATTTAAAAAGGTAATGTGGTGTCGATGGAATCAATAGATGAAGAAAATTCATTCGATCTCGTCGACTATGCTCACATCGCCGCGGATGACTTCGTGCAGGAATAAGAAGGTAAATGTGACTTCTACTCCGGGTATGTTACTAAGGCGGAATTATCAGAATTGGCAACTTCATCCAAATCGGATGAGGTCAGCTAGGAGCACCATTTCCTAAGGAAAAATCAGGAAAATAGAGTGACTTCGTACCTGCCCCTGTCTCAGAGGCAGAGGACCAGGGCACATGCCCTATAAAAGTCGACAATATACAAACTCACGAGAGCGATAATGACTTTCACGAGAGTTCAACTTCAGAAGATTTTCTCCGAAGTCTTGAACTCGATTATACCCCACCATCGTTCTCCAATAAGGGAGTACTCACCACTTCCATCAATTCTGGATTAGATAAAAACATTAACCGCGGTCAACGACGATCTCATTTTCCTGATTAAATAGAACAAGTACCTAACGTGCAAACAAGTTTACGACTGTATACATGATGCAAAGCCTTTTCACGATGGCTCAAAAATGTTAATTAGCCTAAAAAAATTCAAGTCAGGTCCTCTGGAAAGCTACAATAGAACTCAAAACCTATCACAATTTTTAAAAATTTATACCACCGCAATCCAAGCTACTGGTGGCGATGAGAAGACAATGGCAAATTATCTCCTCATTGTTCTCAAATTATCTGCAAAAACTTGGTTATTTAATCAGCCAGAATGATCTATTTTCAGTTAAAAAGTTTTATGCTGTGACATTTTAAATAATTTTAAAAGTTGTTATGCGAGGCCATATAAAGAGGATGGCCTGCATCGTATTTGGCAAACCTTTGACAAAAATTTATGTCAATTTATTAAAAGGTTTGTAGAGGTTCATAACACATTTCCTAACATATCTAATGATTTTGTGATTTGTGCATTCAAACAGGCTGTATGCTACAAGTGTTTCACATAGGACCTCAAAATTCACCTGCCATCCACCATATCAGAACTCTTTGATATGGCAGATTGGTATTCTGATGCACACGAGACGGTTGAATGGAACCATATGGTCGACAAGGGCCGTACAACACCTCAACCAAGTTTGAAGATCACTAAAGGTAACAAATCCAAGAAGATCTCCACACTTTACGACCGAAAATGTAAAAATAAGAAGAAAAAAAAGGGTAAAAAGATATCTCAAAAAAAGGTTGCGGGTGTTTCCAAACGACCTGCATACTCCAGGAATAAAACAACTTGGAAGAAGAAACCTAGTCGGACAGGTGATCAGTTCATTCCCAAAGGTTCCACTCCAAGCAATGGGAACGAACGATGGTGTCCCCTGCATAATACACTAGGACACAATCTGCGCAATTGCCGAACATGGCAAAAGTGCATGGATGAATTTTACTCTGGTAAGGGTTCTATGTTGATCTTGCCAGAAGAACAAAGTATAAAGGATATGGATGGTGATGAAAACATGGGTTATCAAAAATCAGTCAACCGTGTCAACATGATCTTCGGTGGATCATCTGCATATTCTTCAAAGCGGCAATTTAATCCGCATGGAGGGAGGTCAATAACATCGACACTAGACCTGAAAAACCAGACTTTCCAAAATGGTCAAATGTCGCAATCACCTTCAGCAAGGACAATTGCCCAAAAGGTATGTTTACTTCTCGTAAACTTCATTTAGTAGTATCTCCTACTATTAGTAACTGTAAAGTAGGAAGAGTTCTAGTTGATGGGGAAAGTTTATTAAACCTACTCGTTATCCATGCTCTTGATGAAATGCAAATACCTTAGTCTAAGATCTGGCTCGTGACAAATCCCTTTTTCAAAATTGTCCCTGATCCATCGGTAACTCCAATAGGTCGGATTGAGTTACCTGTCACTTTTGGAGATGCCTGTGATTTCAGAACCGAGTTGATTTCATTCGAAGTTGTAGATTTTGAGTTTGCATATAATGCCATACTAGGTAGACCTTCACTCACCAAATTTATGGTAGTTACTCATCATGTCTAACAGAGCGTTAAGATACCTGGTCCAAAAGACGTGATTAATGTGCAAGGTAATCTAACTACTACATTGAATTGTGATCGAAAATTGCTTGAAATTATCGATCAATTGCCATTAAAAGATGCTAATGATGCAAAAAAAAACTGGCAAGGTTGACAAACCTAACAAGTTAGAAAAGTTGAAAGCTAATCCTTGACCAAATTAGCAAGTAAAGTTTATTCCCATTGACCCCCACCGACCAATCTAAAACTATTCGGATAGGGTCAGGGATGGATGCCAAATAGGAAGACACGCTCATTCCTTCCTCCGGGCTAACGTAAATGTGTTTGCGTGGAAATTATCCGACATGCCTAGAGTCCCAAGGGAGGTGATCAAGCACATGTTAGCTATCCGACCTGAAATATGAGTAGTGAAGCAGAAGCTACGGCGATTCACTTCTGATCGGCACGAGGTTATTAGGGATGGCAATCGGGTGGGTACCTCCGGGTATAACTGTCTCAGACCCGAACCCGAAACCCGAACTCGGTCGTCTACCCAAACCCACTAATCTTATCGGGCACATATCTGTACCCACGCCCAAACCCAATGGGTACCCATACCCTCCAGCTACTCCAAGTTGTATTTGGTTTCAATGAACAAGATAATAAGCTCCATGGACTTAACACCACTTGATGTCCATCCTAAGTTGCACGCTATGGAGGCAATGTAAACAGAGCTCATAGCTTATTCAATAAAAAAGCTCAAATAATTCCTATATCATCTTAATTTAACGATAAACATATAATTAAATACCACTATAAAAATAGAAGTTCAGGTAATAAAATGATGGCCATATTTTATTTCTAAAAACTAGTGAACTATCTTTCTGAGATCAACAATGGTAATGTAAATTGTATCACATGTCATAGGATATCCATCGGGTATCCATGGGTACAAATTAACACCCACGATTATCCTATTATCTTATCGGATACCTAAACCCGAAAGCCTGTAGGTCTAAAATATTATCCGTGCCTATCCTTATTGGGCCGGGTATCCATGGGTATCCAAACCTATGGGTAAAATTGTCATCCCTAGAGGTTATCCGATAAGAGTTGGACAAACTCTTAAAAGCTGGCTTCATTCGCGAAGTTGATCATCCAGATTAGTTTGCAAATCCGATTATGGTCAAGAAGGCAAATAGTAAGTGACGAATATGCATCAAGTTCACCAGCATAACTACCATTTGTTCAAAAGATATTAACAATCAAAGTTTTGAAAACTTTAATTAAAATGAAGAGAAAACGATATGAACATTAGGGTATTTTCAAGCCAACTTAATCAATGGAGGGTAAAGTAAACAAAAATGAGACATGAGAGGGCAAATTAAAAAATAAAAAGCAGTTGACTTACGGAGGTGTCTGTCGATTTTTACCTAATAACAAAAGGGAGTTTCAGCCTTTGGTGACTTGAATCATCGCAGGGGCTACAACCCACGTAAGCAACCGTTAAGAAACCGGGCGTGGTAGCCACCTGAAGCATTTGATTCGCCAGGCTGAAAAGTAGTTGCAAAAGTAGCAACCTCTCGTAATGGGCAAGACAAATTATACCACCAACGTAACAGCAGATTAGACCAATCCAATATTAGATAAGAGGAACACGGAATCAAGTGGCCAAATCGGACAGCAGCTGCTGGGCAAAAGAATCCATAGCCGAATCATTTCGATTAGTATATAATACAGTCATCTGCATTTTGCACACCGACTGCACCTATCCATCCAGACTCCAGAGCTCACCACTGAGCACCCAATTGCAATCCTACTAGCCCTTTAATGCCCCCATCCGTTCAGGAATACATGTCATTTTAACTTTTAAATTTTGTTCCTAAATACCCTTTCCATTCAAAAATACTTGTCATTGTAGCTTGTAAATTTTGTTCCTGAATACATGTTATTCTACAATTTTGAATTTCGATGTGACTTTTTATCATTTTCTCCTTTTATACCCCCCCCCCCTATTTCCAACTTCATTTACTTTTATAGACTAGAATAAAACACATCATCTAAAGAAATAATAAAAAAGACATAATATAGTTTTTAATACAATCTTTTGTAGATGTGATTTGGCGGTTTTTTGTAGATACAACTTGGTGGAAATGCAATAACCTAGATTGACATATATTCAGGAAAAGAGTGAGTGCATATCATTCTACAATTTTGAGATACTTTTAACTGTTTTTTCTTTTGCGTATCCTTACCATTCATCATTCACAATGTTATTTATTGCTATGGAATAAAGTAACACATAACAACCAATAGCAATAAGTGGGCCAGCTAATGAAGGAGAGCGGTTTGTTTATTTCTATACATACCTTTGTTAAATTGCAAAATTCTAAAATATCATCTATTCAGAAAAAGATACTCCCTCCGTTGGAATTTAGAGGGCGTATTAGGTTTCGTTAGGACAAGACTTTAACCAACGATTACTTCATTAATATATCATTTATGCAATACAAAATCATAATTATATATAAGTACTTTTGAATATAAATCTACTAATATCAATTTTGTGTCATAAAAATTATATGCTAATAGAGTAATTATTGGTCAAAGCTTTGTCCTAACGAAACCTAATACGTCTTATAAAAAACAACGGAGGGAGTATATATTCAGAAAAAGGAAAAAGATGAAGTAACTAAAGGGTGATACCACTATCCAATTGTCAACGGTTAGGCAGCGTCATGGATTCACCATGCAATCAAACAAACCACGCGGCCAGCAGGCCAGAAAATTTCAAATAATATAATCAGTCGTGTGAAACCTGTACATCTACTCAACACACAATGATTACAAAAATCCATTTTGTTGTTTTAGGCTTGGCCAGCCAACGTAAAATAAAATAGCTCCTCTTTCATGGAATGAAACCCAAATGACTTTTTATTTTCTTACCTACCTAATTTGTTTAGGACAAAAGGCTTAGTTGTTGTTGTTGTAGAATATTGCTATGCTAGACAAATAAAAACAACAAAAACGCACGCACAGGCGCACACAGTGACACACCAGCCCACAAACAAAGTCACTGACACTACCTCCCTCCCTAAGCTGCAAGAACCTCTTGTATTGTATCCAGCCCACCAAACTCGAAATATAAAACTATAAACTACTTCAATGAAACAAAGTGAACGGCATTTTCCATCGCTTTTATTAGTGTCGCTTCCTTTTTATCCATTAATACGACACTGTAACAGGAAGAGTCGGTTCCTGTTCTTAAAAAAGAAGAGAATATTCAGTTTTCTGACGTTACTACCGCATTGCTTTGGTTCAAGAAAGTCAAGCATGCCGCATCAGAGGATATTCAACTGACGCAACATCGTGTTAGCAACACATCAATGACTTTGAAACGTTATGTGCTTACGTATGTTTGCATGTTGCCATTAATTGTACGAAAACCGAATAGTGCTTACATAGTTCGGTGTTGATTTTTTTTATATATATATAGATAGATTAAGTTTTACAAAAACATTTCCATGTCGCCACAACCACAAGGTCCACAATAAGTTTAAAAGTAACATATTGTCTAAAATCCAACCACAAGGCCCACAATAAGTTTAAAAGTAACATAACGTCTAAAATGGAAGATTGACAAAGTAAGCAGCATACTACTAAAACAGTTAAGAGAGAATAGCCATGCAAGCCAGAAAAAGAGAGAATGAGAGGCCCCAAAATGGAAACAAACGTCACTACGCTGTTCCACATGTTGCCAGTTTCTAGATAACCAACAAATAGGCAAGAGACTGCTTGCGAGCTTGCTATGCCACAAAATCATAATTGCACAACGAGATGAAATTTCACAAATTAATGTGTCCAGAAGACTATCGAGATAACTGAAATGTCCTAGGGAAGGGCATAAGTTTTTAATACGCGGGTGTCAATTTATTTAGTTATTTAAAAAAGCAACAACATGCAAGTTTATAGTTAAGGTACTCTGTTAAAATGAAAGCAGCATGGTGATTGATGTATAGATTGTACACATTGAACATACAGGTGCCCATTCATCTTATAGAAACTGACAAGGCTTTCTGAGGGCTAACAAATATAAAGAATGTTGCTAATGAATTGACAGTAGGAGCAAGTTTTTGTTCAGAGCAAACTAAATCTACCAATTTATAGCTTTCAGAGCTGGAGGAGCTTTGTTAACATGAACATTCAGAAACAGCAAAAAGGAGGAATGAAAAATGTTGTCTCAAAAAATTCCTAGTATTTCTTTGATATTACAGATAACTCAACTCATCATATACCGGAAATTAAATACTTAGAGAGCAATCAAAACAAATAGTGCAAAATTCATAGCTCCTAGGCTCTCACACGACTACATCAAACATGGCAAATTTTTCGCTCAATACTATTATCATGGAATTGCAGTTGGCACAATCTGAATATCAAACAACAGGTAGAAAAATGCAATAGCCCTACAAATCCACTGTATTTCAGGAGTTTCATTTGGATAAGTGATAGGGCATGCCAAATGATGAATTCCATAAAAGTTGGTAAATATATTTGTATCGAAAGATGTGAATCTATCATTACCATAAGACCATAACGTTGATTATTGTCGATTAAATAAGCAGTAGTCCATCATTACCATAAGTCCATAGATGTAATCTATATAATTATTGTCGATTAAATAAGCAATATAGATACACTGGTGGGCTTAGAATACCTAATAAAAGCCTAAATTGGCAGTAATGCACCCCGAAAGAAAATATCTGCTTGTATTATATTTTGCTTTAACATCCTAGACTATGCTGCATGGTAGTTCACATAGGCATACCAAGAGCACATTGAGCTTGTTTCTCATGTTCATTTTGAAAATAAGGCCGGTAATAACAGGATACCTACTATGCAGCAGAAAAATAAAAAGATCAGTTATGCGTTGCATACAAAAATGAAAAACTAAAGTTGGAATAGCAGCAACTCAAACTCCGAAACAAGAGCTAGTCCTGAGAGGTGGACCCGGAAATTATGTTCTTTGGGTTTGGGGGCACTCTACTGGTAAATTTTGAAAGAAAAAAAATACTCATACTCGATCTGCCCCTGAACCATCAATTTACTGGATAGAATTAGGGCAAAGCTACGCCCTTCCTTTATAATTATTGGTTCCCTAATTCACACAGACGGTAAGAATACTATCTTAATTTTTCCAGTCTACTAACAACTAATACCTAAATGTTGGGTTTTGACTATACAAGTTTCTAATAAAAGGCCTTGTGAATCAAATGAAAGTCAGATCATAGTTGAAGCTACACATGATGAGCACACAACCAACAAGACATACACGGCACAGGGGCAACGAAAATGCTGATTGCAAAACTCCAAGTTGTGCAATAGAATTATTAGTTGGAACCCTCAAATAAAATAAACATGTTATCACAATAACCCAGTAATCCAGTGACCCACAGGGCCACAGCGTTAGCAATGGCAGTGAGTTCCTTTGCTAAAAGGCAACTGATATCAAAGTTAACCCTATTACAGTTCCAAGCAAACATTTGACGGAAAGCATTGATGTATGAAGTAATCGTGACAATGTGGCCGCCTCGCATAAAAACAAGAAAACCAATTACCAGTCTACTGCACACTAATTTTGTTCCTACAGAAGCAACAGTTATCATCTACACAAAGAAAGGTCTACAGTGTTTTATTGTCTGAAACAAAGAACAACCAAAATATCTTTGAAACATTTCATTTAATCAAGTACAACAATTGAAAGTATCTCATGAAGCTAAGAACCAATTACACTGTAAATAAGATGTCACGCACCGGACAGAGGTACGTTTTCCGTCAGCCTCAAGGCATTGCTGTGAAACCACCATCGAACACAAAGCCACGGTATACACCATCAGCATACCCAGGAACACCATCCACCCAGTCCCAATTTCCACCGCTGCTCCCTATCTCGTCCTCCTCCCACATTGCCAGCTTCCCACGCACACGCTTTCCAGCGAACCACACCTTCCCATCACCCCCAAACACCTTCACCTTACTGTTGCCACCCGTGGCGGCGGTGGGCATGGCGTTACCCTGTGCAGCAGCCTCACATAGGCCAGTGAAGCAACGATACATATTGGGCGGCATGCGCCCAGCTTCATCCCACTCCATGGTGGCCAGATCTAGACGGAGGATGAGCACTGTGGAGCACGGCGCATCTATGGCGAATGAGGATCTGAGGCCGCCGATCATAAGTACGCGGCGGCCGCCGGCCCCAGCAAGGAGACGGGGGCGCTTCAGGATCTCGAAGACATCGCCCCACGCGGCGTGTTCCACGGGCGCCCAGCCACCGGTGAGCATGGCAAGTGGGCAGGAGAAGAGCTTCCACTGGCTGCGCCACGGGGTACCCACGTCGCAGAGCGCGAAGACGGCGCCAGCGCCGGAGGCCAGTATGGGGCTCCGCGGTTTGGATGGTAGCGACAGGGGATGCTTCATCCACTTACCGGGTCCGGACGGGGTGTAGGACAGCGCGGCGAGCTCCGTGAGGACCAGCACCGCGCCGCCCGGGCCGGCGAGGACGGTGCCGTGGCGTGCCCAGGCGGATCCGAGCGGGGGCAGGAGGCGGGATGTGCCGGCGAAGGGGTTGCAGACAGCGAGCGATTTGGGCGGGAGGGCGGTCGAGGACGAGGAGGATGAGGAGCGGAGGGATGGAGGGGAAGGGACGGCCTCAACCCAGAGGTAGAGGAGGGACGGGGAGGATGCGACGGGGGAGAAGGATTGGTCGGGGAGGAAGGAGGTGAACGGGAGGCGGAGCCAGTGGCGGCGCGAGGGGTCGAAGGCGTGGAGGCATCCGGCACCGTCGGGGCGCGGGTGGCGGAGGAGGAGGAGGCGGAGGGTGGGGAGGAGGGCGAGGAACTGGGAGGATAGGGTCTCGTGGAAGAGGCGCGAGACGGGGCGGCAGAGCACGGCGTCGCGCAGCGGGAGGCGGAGCAGGACGTTGTGGAGCGCGTCGGGCGGCAGGAGATGGATCGGCGAGGAGTCGGCGTCGGAGGCGGCCATGGTGGAGAGGTGAGGTGGGGTGAGGAACTGATGAGGAAGAAGATAGGGGAGTAGGAGGAGGGTATTGGAAGAAAAACAGGAGGCGGGGGTGTTCCCGTCATTTCGGTCTGCCCAAACAGTGGAGAGAGAATACGCGGGTCCAAGAAGCTCGTGCGGGCCTGGACCCACTGTCACTGTCAGTGACTTCCATCCTATCAGAGCCGTTGCCTTCGCAAGGCGGGCGCTACCTTGTTTTGCTACTACTGTTTTTCTCGTACCGACTGACATGCGGGCCCAGTTGTGTGGGCCTTATGCGTATCGATTGGGAACCACGGGGGGATTCACTTTACCTGGCAAGTGGGGCAAGAATATGGGGCCCAGCTGTCCGCAGGTGATCAGATCGCCGAGATGGGACTCATCTCATTTGTTTCGAACTAGAAACGCAAGCGCGGCGCACGCCGCGTGTGTGAACAACACGTTTTTTTTTTCCAGAGAAAAAACATGCCACTAAAATATTTTTCTCATGCTCCGGAGAGTAAACGGATCACGAAAATAATTTTTCCGGGAAAAACGGAGAAAGCGCACCGCGGGCGCGAACGGAAAATATTTTTTGTTTTTTTTTTCGGAGGAAAAACAGGCTACGGAAACATTTTTCGCATGCTCCGGAGAGCAAACAGATCACGAAAATATTTTTCGCGGGAAAAACGGAGAAAGCGCGCCGCGCGCGCGAACGGAAAATATTTTTTGTTTTTTTTTCGGAGAAAAAACAGGATACATAAACATTTTTCGCATGCTCCGGAGAGCAAACGGATCACGAAAATATTTTATGGAAAACAGAGAAATACACAAGGCGAACGAATTTTTTTTTTCGGAGGAAAAACAGACGACGGAAACATTTTTCCCATACTCCGGAGAGTAAACGGACCGCGAAAATATTTTTTTCGGGAAAAACGGAGAAAGGACCTGAACGAAAAGTCCAGGGACCTATTTGTTATAATTCTGGACATGTTCGCTATTTCGAATAAGTAAGAAAGGGCTCGTTCGCAATTCGTATTTAACGGGAGGCTCTTTGTGTAAAATAGCGAATGGAGGACCTAAACGCGAACCGCGAAAAAATATTTTACGCTCACAAAAAATTAAAAAGGACCTTTTCGTAAACATAAAGGATCTATCCGTAATTCCTAAGAATCGGAGGGTTTTTTTGCAAGAAATGGAGAGAGAGAGAGTGGGGAGGAGACGTGGCATAGCTGCCCTTCCCGGAAACCTTCCGCTGGTGTTTATATAACTATTAGTCTTTTTGATTTGTTTTCCCCCCTTAAAGTTAGCCTTTTAATTTAACGAGCTTTTAAGTCGTCTTCTTTTAAGACTTAAAATATTCTGTGATATTCTGGTTTATTAATGGGTTGGATGGTGTAGTTTATCGATGGAAAGTCTAAAATACCTTAAATGAGATGTGGGAGGGATTTTCGGTTTATATATGATTGCATTTGATGAGTAATTTTGAAGACTTTTAGTGGCAAATGGTTATTTCATAAAAAAAAACCCAGAAAAGTTTATCTTACTTGTCTTTTGGTGTATAGTTATACAGGGGCTTTAGTTTTTTTAAAACCCAGCTAAAAAACCACTCGTTTGTTTCGGTTTAGACTTTTTGGCTTTTAAACCGATGAAAAAACCAAAACAAACAAGGCCTTTATAAGTTGTTGGCTTTTAAAGAACAGAAAAACTAAAAAACGGTATACCGTTGCAACGGTATACCTCTGAAACTCATGAAACTTATGATTTTTTGCACTGAAACTCATAAAACTTAGCACTAAAAACTGATAAAACATGAAACTGATGAAACTAAACACTGAAACTCATGAAACCAGCACTGAAACTGATAAATTTCATAAGTTTCATGGCTATACCGTTGCAACGGTATACCGTTCCCTAGTCATTCTCTTTAAAGAAACAGCTTGGCCTCTCCTCTTTTCTACTCGTTTGCAAAAATTGAATTTGTTTATTTAAATTTTCTGCAACCTAAACAGGCTGTAGGAAATGCATAATCGTGTATGCCATTTAAATAAAAAAAACAAAATAGATGGTGAAGTTTTCTCTTTGTTTTACATGTATGTAGCCATCACACAATGGGCACACATTATCAGACCATTTGTTATATATACTAGTTAAAAATCCCTACGTTGCCGTGGGCGGATGTTCTAGTAACGTTAATAGATAGAAAATATTTTAAAAAAACTGAAAATAAAAAGGAAATTGATTTCCTTTGACAAAAGACCGTAGAAAGAATTTTTTTTTCTTTTTGGAAAATCGCTCTCGTTGAGACTCAATCTCAGGACCTCATGCTTACCGTGCGCACGGTCTAACTCATTGAGTCACAAAAGTTTCTGTGGTTTGATTTCGTTGGCTATCTATCTATTAGAAAAAAGAAACAAAAAGTGCTAATTTTCTTATAATTTTCAGAAAAATATTAAGGACCTCTTGCTTACCACACATGCGGTCTGGGGTTCTGGTAATTTTAACAGAGAGAAGATATTTAAAAAACTGAAAATAAAAAGAAAACCGATATTCTTTCACAAAAAATGTAGAAATTTTATTTTTGAAAAAAATTACTCTTGTTGAGACCATTTCGGCCCAAGATTTCGTCCGGGCCACTAGCACGAGCAGAACACTTATAATTTAAGCTAAGCTAGACTAGCCCATCCAACTTATGGAGTGCGAGCGGTGTCAGGTTACTGTGTCTCGTTGCTCTCCCTCGCAAATCCCAATCACCTCTCCCACCCAGACCCGTCCCAATCACCTAGGTCATTAAAAAGCTAATATTTTGAAATAGCGGTGGTCAAAATTTTGATACATGAAAATTATATGCGTAGACTTGTCTTAAGAAGTACTTTCCTAATACTATAATTTTATCGAGTTTTATAAATATATTATAATAAAAATTAGCTGTTAAAGTTGTATTTTAAAAACCGTGTGGATGCCGAAACGGGAGGGAAGCTCAGCCTGCCCAACGACACAACACACGGCAGGGGGGGAGGAGCAGGGGTAGCCAGAGAAGCGTATGTAGAATTCCTAGTTGACCGGCCGCTGGAAGAAGCCAAGGGACGAGACTGTAACAGGGCAAGTTCGTTAGCACTGACGCCCAATGAGGGCATTAACGTAGCGGCTGGGGAGACCAAAATTATCAAGGGATAAAGACACTAGGAAGAAAGCGAGGCCACTGATCGCGTAAAGCTGGGGGCAAGATAACATAAAGATGGATTAGGATTGTGGCTTTCGTGTGGAGCGCATGCATTGCATGCTGATCCCGCTCGCACTCCCTGCCCTCCTCCATTGGAGCCAGTACTACAGTAATATCTTATTTAATTTACACGCAAATTAATTAATCTGATCAGCTTCTCTCTCTCTCTCTCTTTTGCTCTCTCTCTCTCTTTTGCTCTCTCTTTTGGCGCTCAGGCAGGCAGGCCTCCTTTTGCTCCGATGTGCTCTCCAATCCACGAGGCCAGTGCCCGCCGATTCAGCAACCACTCGTTCGACAACGAACGGGATGCAGCTAGCACACTCACGACGCAAATAATTCTCCATCACCTCATGGCCGGCCTCGCTAGCTAGCTATCTCGTTCGACAACGGAATGCAGAATGAATCGCAGATGCTCTCATGCACTACTCATCTGTGGCTGTGCATCGATCGCTCCTGCCATCGTATCATCGAGTGTACCTGCTAATTAATATCTTGATGGACTTAATTTCCCTCTCCTGATCACTGTCGCATGCAGCACCAGCAAGCTAGAACTGATCAGCCGGCCCTCTTAATTTAATTGTGCTTTCTGCTTTCTTTCTTTGCAGAGTTGCGGGACGCTGTATATGAGAATCTCCCTTGTCATCTTCCCTTCAAAGTTTTTCTTCTTTTGCTTGGATAGAAAAGAAAAGTGCCCCGACGAGAGCGAGCGGTATGATGCGTGCAATCAATTCCCAATTTGCGTTGCCAGCAGTACTTGGCTTTCTGAAATGAGATGTTGTATCATGCATTAATCTTGCACTCAGGAGATGCAAGATTAATTATTTGTGTTCCTGACAAGCCACTGCGAGGTATACATCTTAGATGGCCAGGCTAGCTAGATGCCAGTATTCCAATTAGCTAGCACAAAGGCATTTTCATTTGTCTTGTCAAAAGTGCAATTCCATTTCTATTCTAAGTGGTCGAGTAGCCCAGAGCCTGGGATCGATCGATGATATATATGGTTCCGTTCTCATCTCGATAGGGAGTACCATGTCCATGTCCTGTCCAAGTTAACTTTACGGGAAAATTAAAACACTTTTGCTATACAGCCTGCCACCAACATATATAAATGCCATTCTTGGCTAGCTTGCTGCTGCAGTACTCTCCTTGCACTTAGCTAACGACAAGATCTTTTTTTCTCCTACGACGAACGATTGAGTCCTGTCCATACATATAGCTTGCATTGCATTGCATTGCTAGCTATATCCTCTAGTGTAGCTAGTATGCTGACCGGCGCGTCGCGTGGATGGATGGATGGATGGATGGATGCTATATATATACATGCATGCATGTATCCTGGATGGATGTATGGATGCTATATATATACATGCATGCATGTATCCTGGATGGATGGATGGATGGATGGAGTCCATATATAATACGTAGGTATATATATAGGTAGGCTGCTATATATGTAATGTATGTGTCCTGACCTGGATGGATGGGCATGGCGGCCACGAGCGATACAGGCGGGGCCGGGCGGGAAAAGGAGGTTTTGCACTATGGAAAGATCAAATTAAGGAGCAGTGGCTCGTCCATGGATGCGCACCCACTAGCTAAGCTAGCTAGTTGGACACACGCAACACACCATCGATCGATCGATTGTTAGCCGGACCGCCACCCTAGCGCATCCGGATCCCAGGTCGTTGGACTGCAACACACACTCGCAGGCCCAACCCGAGCAGCGGGCCAAAGTCTATTGGGCCATCTCCCCCCAAAAAGCTAGCTCAATGAGGGGGTGCTCCCTCACCCTTATAAACCATGCTCATGCCCTCTCCACAACCAATGTGGGACTATTCCCAACAATCTCCCCCTCACACATTGGGCCGAGATTATCTAGGAACCACCTGGGGCACCTGGGCTCTGATACCACTTGTTAGTAGCACTATTCTTACTATCATCGAGAGAGAGAATGACACACTGAATTGGGGCAAATTTTCTGAATTTTATTGCTCATACTAGTGCTATTGCCACCCTAAGGGGTTGGGCAAGTGCCATATTTATAATTTCTTTGGCGCAAAGATACAATAATACCAGTCTAAAGGCTGCCCTAAAGGCTGCCCAAAAGCTAGTCAAAAGCTGCCTAAAAGCTGCCCTAAAAGCTGCCCAAAAGCTAGTCAAAAGCTGCCTAAAAGCTGCCCTAAAAACTGCCCAAAAGCTAGTCAAAAGCTGCCTAAAAGCTGCCCAAAAGGCTAGTCAAAAGCTGCCCACAAATGACCAAGACTTATTCCATCAGTCTCCCCCTAAGTCTTGTGCAGCCGTCTTGTGGGAAAGTTGGACCATCCCGGTCTGGAGCGTAGCTCAAGAAACTTGATCCTCCCAAGGGGCTTGGTGAGCGAGTCCGCAAGTCGGTCCTTGGTGTTGATGTAGCTTGCCTTGATGCTTCCTTCCTCCAGATGACCGGATGAAATGATATCTCACCCGGATGTGCTTGCTCCGTTCATGAAAAACGGGTTCTTTGCCAGGGCTAGAGCGGACTTCTTTGTCTACCCCGAGCTCCACCGTGCTAGTGTTTACGCCAATGAGATCACCAGCAATCGGGCAAGCAGAGAGCCTGAGTTGCAGAGGTGGAGGCCGCTATGTACTCGGCCTCACACCGGACAGGGCCACCACCGTTTGTTTGACCGATCGCCACCGACGAGACACTTGCCTAGGAAGAAGAGCATCCCGCTCGTGCTCTTCGGGTGTCAATTGTCGCGGCGTGGTCATTGTCATTATGCAGAAGCGAAGTGTGCCTCCCAGGGGCACCTCGGGTAGTGGAGACCGTGATCGAGAGTCCCATAGCGTAGCGGATGATTCTCTTCACGGCTGCGGTGCTCCGTTGTCGGTCGCCGCATGAACCGGCTAACGTGGCGACGGAGAATGCCAAGTCCCGGCCGTGTGTGGGTGAGGTAGCGAAGGCTCCCCACAAGGCGCCAGATCGTGTAGCGCCCACCTCCTCTGTTGTCTTGTCGCGGCTCGGCCAGCCTCTCCTCCATCGGAGTGGGAGCCGGTTGCAATCGATGAGCCCACTAGCTCAACGACACGCTGGCGTAGCGATCTGTTGAAGTGACATCCCGGAGTCGTCCTGGTGCACCTCGATCCCCAGGTAGAAGGAGAGAAGCCCCAGGTCGCTCATTTGGAAGGTGGCCTTCATTTCTTCTTTGAATACCGCCACCTCCGCATCCTTGGTGCCGGTGATCACCAAGTCGTCGACGTAGACACCCACCAGCAGGGCATTTCCTCCATTGGCCCGCCGGTAGATGGCCGCCTCGTGCGAGCTTTGCTCGAGGCCCATCCCCTTGAGCGTGGAATCTAACTTGGCAGTCCAGGCCCTTGGTGCCCGCCGCAAGCCATAGAGAGCCTTGTGCAAACGCAAAGACCTTGCCCTCCTTGCCGGGATCGTAAATCCCGGGTGGTGCACGAGACCTCTTCCTTCAAATCTCCGTTTAGAAATGCCGACTTGACGTCCATGTGGTGAACTCCGCCCTCTCCCGAGCACCGGCGAGGAGGAGTCGCGACGGATTCCAACTGCGGTTACGGGGCGAAGGCATCGTCGGTCGATCCTCCTCGCCGCACGAAACCACGTGCCACCAAGCGAGCCTTGTGTTTGACAATGGCGCCGGTTTCATCCCTCTTTAGCTTGAACATCCACTTAAGGGTGATCGCGCGGTGACCACGGGGAAGATCGGCAAGCTCCCAGGTGCGGTTCTTCTTAACCGCGTCCATCTCCGTCTGCATCGTGGCACGCCATGCTGCGTGTCTTTCGGCCTCTACGAAAGACCGAGGCTCACCATCGTCGCACGCAAGATGCAACTGCGCCTCCAGATCGTGAGGCACCAGTCCTGGCACCGGCTGGTCGCCGAGAAGGTCCTCCATCGTACGATACCGCAACGGCTCGCCGTCGTGGTACGCTGCGCCGATGCGCCTCGTCGTGGGAGAGTGGAGTAACGAACTCCACCGGCCGTGCTCGACACGAGCCGGTGTCGGAGAGGACGTGCCTGGAGGGGTAACCGTTGGTGCCGAGTAGCGACGCCGAGTCTGTGGGGGTTCGGGATCGGGTAGGCGCGTTCGGCGAAGAGGTGCCTACTCCCCTCTCCTCGAAGTGGGCGTACTCAATGGTGAAGTCGCCGTGACGTCGAGTCGAGCCATTGTCAATCGCCTTGTCCCACGCCCATCCTCGCCGTTGAACACAACGTCGCGCCAGGCGCACACGCTGTGTCTTTGGGTCAAGAATGCGGTAGGCCTTCGAGCCCTCCGCGTAGCCGATGAACACTCCCGGAGTGCTCCTGTCATCGAGCTTGCCAACATGTCCAAGCTCCTTGGCGAACGCGAGGCAAATAAAACCCGTAGGTGAGAGACCGCCGGCTTGCGTCCGTGCCAGGCCTCGTACGGCGTCTTGCCGTTGAGAGCCTTGGTGGGCGAGCGGTTGAGGATGTAGACTGCCGCTACCACTGCCTCTCTCCAGAGAATAGCCGGCATCCCTCTCGCGAGGAGGGCGAGCCATCCCCACAACCGTCGATTACGCCGCTCGACGACGCCATTCTCGTGGGGCTGCAGTAGCGGAATAGTGGCGCTGAATGCCCTCATACGCGCGCAATACGATGCGAACTCGGCCGCGTGAATTCGCGCCGTTGTCGGTCTGCAGACACGCAGCTGCGGCCGCACTCGCCTCGCGGCACTGCGTCGCTGATGGCTTCCGCAGACCTCTCCCTTGCCGCCGAGGACCGTTACCCACATGTAGCGGGTGAGGTCGTCGACGAGCAGCAGGAAGTAGCGTCGCCCTTCCCGGTGTGGCGGTGTCACCGGCCGCACAGTCCGTGCACGAGCTCGAGCCGCTCCTTGGCTCGGAAGTTCGGCTTCGGGGAAAGGGAGCCGCCGCCCGTTATTCGCAGATGTCGCAGAACTGCTCCACGTGGTCGAGACACGGCAGGCCTCGTACCATTTCCTTGGCACTGAGTTGCTTCAGAGCCTCGAAGTGAAGGTGTCCGAAGCGCTCGTGCCACTGCCACGCCTCGTCGTCCCGACGAGCGAGGCAGAGGGTTGTGCCACTGCACGCTGAGGATGTAGAGTCGATTTGTGCCTCTGGTTACCTTGGCAAGAAGGCGACGATGGCGATCCCAAATCCTCATGACTCCGTTCTTTACTAGCACACCCGAACCATTCTCATCCAGCTGTCCCAAGCTGATGATAGAGTTCCTCAACGCGGGGATGTAGTAGACTCCGGTGAGCAGCCTGTGCTCACCAGACTTGGCGGTGAGTATGACGGAGCCGACGCCCTGGATCTCCACGCCGAGGCGTCCCCAAACTTGACGAGCCTCGGACGTTGGAGTCAAGCTCGGTGAAGAACTCCCGTCGACCGGTCATGTGATTGGTAGCGCCAGTGTCGAGGTACCACCCGTCAATCTTGTCACCGCTGGAGCTGTCGCCAAGAAAGGCGTGTGCTCTCGGTTCATCAAGGTGAAGGAGATTCATTGCCGGTGATGCGGCTGGAGATAGCTCGATACTGCGTGTGCCAGGAGCAGAGCCGGCTCTTCTTCCTCCACCTGTGCGATGTGGGCCTGGCCACGTCGTGGCTGGCGACACTCCTTGGCCCAATGGCCACGCTTGCCACAGTTGTGGCAGAGTAAATCTCGTCGTCGGCCTTTGGTTGCCGTGGCTGGCGCCGCCTGGCGCCTCGCTGGTGTCGCCCTTGGCACGTCCTCGCGCCCCAGCCTGGACGCGTCCGCGCGCCTTGCGTGGCTTGGCGTGCTTGCGACCGCCTGTCGCGGCAGAGGACTCCCCCTTCTTCCCGTCACCCTGGCAAGCCTCCCACTGTTCTCGAGTGAGATGTAACTTCCCGCCGATGGTGATAGGCCCCGAGAGAGGCTGTGGTTCGTCGCTGTCGACGACCTTGAGACGACCTATCGCCTCTTCGATCGACATCGTGGAGAGGTCCAAAAGAGACTCGATTGAGCGAGCGATCTGCTTGTACTTCTCGGGGATGCAACGGAAGAGCTTCTCGACGGCTCTCTCCTCATCGTAGGTGTCGTCACCAAACTGCACCATCTTCTGCAGTAGAGTGTTAAGACGGAGAGCAAAATCATCAACATCCTCACTTGGCCTGAAGGCCAGGTTCTCCCACTCCTTGCGAAGTGCCTGCAGTGTGGTCTTGCGGGCGCGGTCGCTGCCGATGCGTGCCGCAGCGATGGCATCCCAAGCCTCCTTGGCAGTCCGCTTCTTGGAAAGCGTGAACTGCATCTCGGACGGGACTGCGGCGATGAGGGCATCCAGCGCCCGTCGATCCTCGTCGTAGTCGACGTCGCCGTACCGGACTGCCTCCCACATGTGCCGCACCTGGAACCTTATCCTCATCACCGCGGCCCACTCGACATAGTTGGACTTGGTGAGGGTAGGCCACCCACTACCGGGGCCGATGTCCCTGATAATGGCCTGGGGCCCGCGGTGACCATGGTATCGGTCCGGGGAGGGAGAGCCGCGCCGCCTGTAAGGGCCACGATCTCCGTCAGCCCAGCCGCCGCCTCTGCCGGGAGCGCGATCGCCGCCGCGCGCGCCTTGAGCTCTGCGGGGCCTTGATCGCCGCTGCGCGTCCCCGCCCGGAGCTCTGCCGGCGCGTCTGCGCTCGTCTGGGCTCCCATCGCGCTCATGAGGGTGGGCAACTGCCCACTGCGCCGCCCGCTCACTTGCTGCCTCCCTCTCCCGCTTGAGCCTGCCGTCGGCGAGCGGAAGGCTGCTGGAGCTCTTGCCCTTGTGAGCCTCGAGCTCTGCTTTGCCGCCCGCTGGCCGCATCCGCGGCTGCTGCTGCTTCCCCCTCTGCTCTTGCATTGCCCGATTCCGCCGCCAGCTTTGCCGCCCTTGCCGCCGTCGCTGCCGATCTCTCATTGCCTTTCGCTCGCGATCCTCTGCCCGCGACAACCGGCCTCTGCCGGCCTTTCAGGCGACCGGCGAGGATCGCTTCCGACATGGCGCGCTAGTGGGGGCTCTTCTTTGGGGAAGAAGTCGCCTCGAGGCATTTCTTTGCCGATTCGAGAAGATGAAGGGTGAGCGAAACAATTTGTGATCGCCGCTGCTTGCTGAGAGCGAGGAGGAGCGTGGGAAGGAGATGAGCAAGAGATGTTTAGGCTGCAAGAAAGAACGGCTCTGATACCACTTGTTAGCCGGACCGCCACCCTAGCGCATCCGGATCCCAGGTCGTTGGACTGCAACACACACTCGCAGGCCCAACCCGAGCAGCGGGCCAAAGTCTATTGGGCCATCTCCCCCAAAAAGCTAGCTCAATGAGGGAGTGCTCCCTCACCCTTATAAACCATGCTCATGCCCTCTCCACAACCAATGTGGGACTATTCCCAACATCGATCACCCCCTCTAAACCACTATAAAAAAACGCCATGAATCGTGTGTCCGCCACACTACTGCTGCTACTCCTCCTAGCTCCTCCTTGGCACACATCTACTGCGCGCAAGGCGCACCCGCGTCTCGCTCTCTTGGGATTCGTGCAGACAAACACCTCGATCGAACGAACGATCCATCTGTGCGCGCGGGCGCCATGGCCATGAACGACGCGAAGCTCGCCGTGGTCGACGCGGAGAACCCGGCCACCTTGGACGACGAGTCGTTCGACTTCTCCCGGCGCGCCAACTGGCTGCGCGCCGCGGTTCTGGGCGCCAACGACGGCCTCGTGTCGACGGCGTCGCTCATGCTGGGCGTGGGCGCCGTGAAGGCCGACGTCCGCGCCATGGTCATCTCCGGGTTCGCGGGGCTCCTGGCCGGCGCGTGCAGCATGGCCATCGGCGAGTTCGTGTCGGTGTGCTCGCAGCGCGACGGGGAGATCGCGCAGCTGGAGCGCGACGGCAAGCGCGGCGGCGAGGAGGAGAAGAACCTGCCGAACCCGGTGCAGGCCGCGGCGGCGTCGGCTCTGGCCTTCTCGGTGGGCGCGATCGTGCCGCTGCTGGCGGCCGGGTTCATCGTGAACTACAGGCTACGGATCGCCGTGGTGATCGCCGTGGCGAGCGCGATGCTGGGCGTGTTCGGGTGCATCGGAGCGGTGCTGGGGCGCGCGCCCGTGGCGCGGTCGTGCGCGCGGGTGGTGATGGGGGGTTTGGCGGCCATGGGAGTCACCTTCGGGCTCATGAGGCTGTTCAGAGCCAGCGGCATATGAGGTTTTTGGCGTACGTACAGTACATGCATATATATGCGTGCTTTTCCTGTGGCCTCCCAATCGAATCGATCGAGCTCCAACTGCGTACGTATCGTAGCTACTCTTTTGGAGTGCCACGCTAATTAATGTGATCGATCGATCAATCGATGTGGCTAGCTTTAACCGGCCGCTAGCTCTAAGAGATGCGACTATATATATGTATATGTATAAATATACTGATATTATATATACACGTACGTACATGCATGTAACATTAATTACTGGCTAGTTAGCACTGCTAGTACGAACGTGATGACGTACGTGCTTGATTGGCTAGCTTGTGCAAGTTAATTAGCCTGCAGGTTGTTTGATTTGGAGTCAGTGTCAGTGTGCCCTCTCGATCGATGGCACCCTTTTAATCCCACTTCTCCCGCAGCACCTAGCTAGTCGTAATTAAGTTTAATTGGCTCTTCAGAATCAGTGTATTGCTACTGCAGACAAAGATGAGATCGGATAAAATGCCCGGTCGCTGCAACAAAAACCGATCGATCGAATTGCATGCTACTACGTGCCAAGAATTTTGCTTTTGTTTTTTGTAGATACAGTTAACTACACGTATCTTTCTATAGATATTTTGCTTTTGTTTTTGTTTTTGTCTCTTAAATTGCCTTATCACAACCATTTTAGATGTTTGATGCATGTTGTGTACTCCTCGTAATAATTATAATATGGGTATAAGTAAGTTGTGATGTGGTCTTGAGTTGGTTGGTGTGACCGCTTGTTTTCCCACTCGATGATCGGTTTTAACGTACGTATTTTTAGTATATATTTTTCATTATGCTAGAGGGTTGGTTCTATAGGGTACAGAGACATACTCCCTTAAGTAACAACTAGAAAGGTCAACGCGGCGCACGCCGCGCACGCGATCGGTTATAACCTCGTATTTTTTTGAAGTGTTTTTTTTTTAGTTTTTTTCGGAGAAAAAACAGACCGAAACGTATTCTCTAAATCTTCGGATGGTCTTTTAGAGCGATCTTTTTTAATAAGGAAAGTTTCTTCAGGGGAAAACGGATCGGAACGGAAAAAATGAACAATGCGCATGTTTTTCGGGTTTTCGGAGGCTTTTTTTGCAATTTTTTGGAGAGCTATAGCTGCAAAACCATTTTTTTGAGGAAAAATAGATCAGAGCGTAAAAATAGATCAAGACGTATATTTTTCGGATTTTTTGAGGTTTTTTCGTAGTTTTTCGAAGGGGTTTTGCGCGAAAAAAGGGCATTTTCATAAAAAGATTGGGCCTTTATGTAATTTCAAGTATTTCCAGGGCTTTTCCGTAAAAAAATCGACTCTCCCGCGCGTGCCACGCGTCAGCTGGGAAAAATGGTTGGAAAACGGCCGCGCTGGGGATCGAAGCCAGGCCGCATGCGCGCAGCGAGGCGCTTTGCCATCGCGCCACGAGGCCCGCTCGGTCAAAAGAATGGCTGGCGCATTCCTTTTATGGTTAGTTTTGGCGGAAGGCAACGTGGAGCGATCTCGTCCGCTCGCGCGTGCGATCGGACGGCCGGGAATTGACGGTGACGTGGGCATGCGGACGTTTGAGGAAAACTTCCGAAAGTGTTTTATTGAGTATTACATGTTATTCTAGAATACGTGTAGTTAAACTTTAAAAACTTTGGCTATCAATATCTTATTAAATATATATATACACTGGATATTTAAAAATCATACGACGAGATTTGTCTCGAAAGGCATAAAATTAAATTTTATTAGGTGTTATAACTATATTACAATAAGAATTAGTGATCAAAGTTGTGTTTTAAGGACTGTGTCAATGTCAAACAATATATAGTTGTGATCGAGGGGAGTAGTATAGTGCATTTACAATGTATCATATAGAATATAAAGTTATTTTAGTATGATGTTCCTTGCTTAGTGACACGCTATAATATCTTTAAAATCTTAATAACTAAAAAGTATGTCCGTACCGTACAATAAAAATACTTGTTTGTAAAAATTTTCATGTAACGATTCAAGCGACTCCACACCCCACTGGAACTAGATATATATATGATGTTGTTGCTCGACCATTGACAAAATTAAGCTTTTCGTCGGATGCCTAATCAACAATCATGCATTGTGCCACCACCTAGCTAGCTAGTGGTAACTGGTATACTCCCTCTGTCCCACAAAGAGTGCATTTCTAGGATTTTTAAGACAGATTAGTGCGCAAGGTAAATGACCAATGTGACCCTCATTACTCCATACACAAGCATGCTGATGTTTCGGTTTCCACAAACACTTAAATAAGCATGCATACACTTACAGCTGGGCCCTACGGACTAGAAATGCACTCTTTGTGGGACAAAATTTGAACACTAGAAATGCACTCTTTGTGGGACAGAGGGAGTATATATTATTGGAATCCTCTTGTCGTCTCTTTTTTTTTTCTGGGTGCCTACTACTAGCCACAACCCACAAGCACAACCCATTTTGTTACTGCCAATCAGTGTCACCAACAAAAAAACAACCGATCGAGTAAGCTAGCTAGGTAGCTACCTTGGCACTATGATTTCAAATGTGTAAATTCAAGTTAATTAAATTTAGGTATATTTTAAAAAAAAATCAGTTTTAAGGTGTATACCCATCTATTACAATTCCCAAAAATTTCTTTCCGGGTCAAATTCAAATATTTTTTAGCGAATTTAGATCACATCATTTGCTGCTTAGACAGGAAAAAAAATTATTTTAGATCATTATGCACAGGCACCATGCTGCATTACTATGTGTGTGTGTATATATATATACTAGTTATATGCCCGTGCGTTGCTACGAAAAACAAAATTGATAACGAAAAATAAAGATTAAAAAATAAAAAAAATACTATTTTATAAGATCAAACATCTATTTTTAACGCTTGGTTTCTTGCAAAAGCTGGCTAATTAAAGCAACCGTTTAACTGCGTAGGGCAATTAAGCAGGGCAATTAAGCAGGTCAATTAAGCAGGGCAATTAAACAGAGCAATTAATGTGACGTGGAAAGAAACTCTCACTTTATATAGTAGAGATAAGTGTTGAGACGCTGATTTGTAAGTGTCATATGGACTACATTCATATACGTACGTACTCTAGCAATCTGCGAGTATTATTCACGCACCTATAGGTACGTGCAGCATTGGATGCACGTCCGTTTCGTGATCAGTGGCGACTTGTTTTGTGCAGTTATTGGCCAAATTAAGCTGCTGCTGCGTCTGCTGAGACAACAATTAATCCTCAATCAAGTTCCCTAGCTTCCTCTCGCGTCTTGCTTGTCAATTAGTACAAGCAGCTGACGAGAGTCCAATTGCCCATGAATGATGAGATTCTGTTGGTTTGTTCAACAGACGTGGTCATGACGTATAACCTTTATAGGCGTGAACCCTAGGGTTTTCCGCTCCGTGAATGAATTCCGAAAACTATATCCGAGAGGTTCTGACTATAATATGTAACACCGTATTGTACAAGAGAATTAATCTATAATTAATAAAGAGAGAAAAGAGTTGATATCTAATACTTAGACCATCTCCAACCCATTCCCCTCCCCTCCCTCATTCCCTTCGCGAAGGGATTCCCATTCCCTTAGCCTCCAACAGTGCTCCTTCAAGATTCTCTTCACTGATTCTCTCTCCCATTCCCTCCAGAAAGGGATTCTCTCTCCTTTCCCTATACAATTCCCTTTAAAGGGAATCTGTTGGAGATGAGTGGAAATAAAGGGAATGGGAATGGGGAAGGGAACAGGGAAGGGAATGAAATGAAGGGAATATGGTTGGAGATGGTCTTAATTGGTGTTCATATAATAGTAACTATTGTTCTTCGAGTATTCTCAATACGAGATGATTGATATTGCGATTGAGGGCGATCAATTTATCATCTAATATTAGCAACGGCGAGTTGAGGAAGCATCGCGTACATACCGCTGCCGGTGGCGTACCTTGAGGCGCGCAGGCCACCACCAGGCAGAGACGCGCCCATTCCCTCCCGTTCGATCTGCATCCGAGATATACTTGGTTCTTTTTCACGTACTATCTGCAAAGGAGAAATTTCATTATATGCAGTTAGTCTGAGTTGAATTAATGTAGCAGTGTGCAACACTGCGTGGCCCCAACAGCTGGTGGGTAGCCTATAATTCTACAAAAGTGGCATAACAATAAGTTTTATTCTTTTAAATAATAACCCTACAAGACCATTTTGAGTGTGGACATGTGGTACAGAATGTTCTACAATGATGCCCAGAACCATACAATAGTCATTAAATGCTTCTGAGGTAAACTCACAACATTGTCCATTCGAATAGACTTGATCTTTTCTTCTGGAAATGATGCTCTTAACTTAATAATTTGGGCAATTAATTTAGCAAAAGCATGATTCCTAGTAGATAAGAGGAATACATGGGACCATCTAGTAGAAGCATCTGTTAGTACCATCATGAAATATCTGAAGGGGCCCGACAGAGGCTAAATAGGTCCACAGATATCACCCTGAATTCTCTCCAGAAAATTCAGAGATTCCTCCCTAACATTTAGGTAAGAAGGTCTAACTATAAGCTTTCCTTTAGCACAAGCAGGGATACAAAATCTTCAAGTTTAGGAAATTTTATAGTTTTTATGTTATAACCTACAAAATTATTAATTATTATTTTCATCATATTAAACCTAGGATAACCCAGTCTATCATGCCAAATCTTAAATATTTCTGTGTATTTAAGGATGGTTTTTATCGCAATATAAACTTCAGGTTTTATGTATGTATAATATAACCCGAAGAAGAAGGAAATAAGTTTTTCAACCACACATTTATTGCATCCAATTGACTTAGCCATGAGAAGGTATTCGGTACCATCCTCGATGTCAGTTTCCATGTGAAAACAGTTAAGACGAATGTCTTTAAAACTTAACAAAGTATGATTGGACTTAGGGTATAATAGGGCATTCTCAACTATTATACGAGTGCCCACAGCGATAACTATAATAGCTCTTCCAGTGCCAACAATAAGTGCATCGCTTCTAGCGATAGTCATAATATTTTCAATTTTCTTAGTCCAAGTCTGACAATATTTAGTATCACTAAGAATAGTATTTATGGTGCAACTGTCTATAAGATAGATTTCTTCCTCCACCATTAAATTATACGATTGCTCTACATTAAAGAAATAAATTCAACCAATTCAATTGTTGCAATAGAAACTTATTGAAAATATTATACAAGCATAGCATAATTGATCAAATATTCTAGGAAATGGCACTATTGATTTACGACTGGTAATCGCTCAACAAGATCGTAGACCAAATGTTCATGCAGGAACATAAATACTAAACTGATAAAATTAGGCTCCTAAGGAGACTCAACTAAGGAAATGCGACATCACTTTTAATAATAAAAAAGGGATAACATGGAGACTACTGCAGGTCTCCATATAAATCATGTTCCTCCTCCTGGGAAACATTGATATTTTTCTGAAATTCCTCGAGCTTAACACCAAGAAGATCATCTTCATCCATGGGTGAGTTCCCATACCCAAGAAGGCCCTCTTTGAATTCAGCTGTCGGATCAATTATATCATCATCTTTCTTCTCACCTTCTGCTCAACATCTAGCCTAGCGGTGAAGTGTGCCTCAACCTTCTTTTCTTGATTCTTCTGGAATCTTCCAGTAGATTTCATGTAAAGTTCCATCAAATGCTTTAGAATGCGATAGATACTTGACCAATGGTCGACACATCCACACCTAAAGCATGGCCGATGAGGGTTAGGAGCATTATTGGTTGGACCTAGCTTCTAGAAGGTTCTTGTACCCTTTCCTTTACCTTTTCACTGGAATTTGCCCTTTTCCTTTTGGTTTCTGCCATTTTTCTATTTATTCCCCTTATGTATTTGGCCCTTTCCACGTTCTTGGCTATTACTAGCCTGTTAAACGTTAGCATGTGTTTCAGGCAATACTTAACTTCCATTAGAAATTGCCTGACGATTCTTCATCAAGAATTTATCATATTTTTCTACTTCTAGCAGAACACTAATAAACTCATAGTACTTCTGGTACTTTGCATGACGGTACTGTTGCTGCAGTATCATCATGTTAGGGGTGGAAGATGCACAAGGTTTTGTCGATCATCTCAGTATTAGTAAATTTCTGGTTGCAAAATGTTAATTTCGCGACAAATTTGAGCATAACAGAATTATATGCTGCCGCAAATTTGAGGTCCTGAAAGGGTAAGAGGGTCCATTCGTGCTGTGCTTTTGGCAACAGCACGGATCAACAGATACATATGGCAACAAAATAAAAATTCTTGTGCAACAAATCAACATAAATGATAAAACAAAGAAAAACACTTATTGCAACAAACTAAAAATTCTTGTGCAACAAAAAAAACTTACCACAACAAAATAGTAGCTCTGGTTGTAACAACAGCATTACATAAGGTGTACAAGTTTGAAAACATTCAAGAACATATGTTTGTAACAACTCGATTTAACTATCTTCAACAGCTTAATTCGTTGCTACTATATCGAGAGCATACAATCCCAACATTGAAATCAACTGGTGCAACAAAAATCCTGATTACATGCTTCGCCTTGAATGGTGGCAACGACACTCTCGAGCAGACACTAGGCATCGTTGCGTAGTGTAGATAACTATTGCCACCTCGGAACTAGGAAGAGGAAGCGATGGCGCCCACTGCAAGCTTGAAGAAGGCGGTGGATAAGCTCATACTTCTTGCTCCCGCACTATAGTAGTTAGGAACCCACACCGTCACATTCATGCCACGTAGGATGGATCAATAACGCAAGATGTGGCCGCAAGTACATAGATGAGACATGCTAGAGTTGTAGCAGTAGATAGAAAAAGGGGCCAAGAGACGAGAGAAGCAAGCATGGGTGAGAGAAAAAAGAGAGAACAAAATGCAACCAATCATGTGTAAGTGAGAAATAGGTAAACGATAAAGGAGTACAGATCTTGGGTAGATAGGAAGGAGTGGTGGGGAATGTATGTAGTGAGATGTTGAGTGAGTTAGAGCCTGTTTGTTTCGGATTGTAGAAATCAGCTTTTAAAATCTGGATTGTTAAAAGCTGGAGGTTGAAAAGCTGATGGCTGTTTGGCAACCCAGATTATAGTGTGTTTGGATTGCTATTTCTGCTTGGCAAAAGTCTGTGGTACCCTCGATTATAGGTTGAAAAGTCTGTGTGAATAGTGGGGGGCATTGGTGGGTAATTTTCATTGAAGTTAGATGGGTATTGTGGTCTTTTGCAAAAAAAGGACTCAGAAAAGCTCCTCCAAAGTGGATCGTGAGATTGCTACAATCTGACCTCCAAATTATTACAATCCAAATTAAAAATTTTCTGTTTGTTGATCTTCCAGCTTTTAAAAGCTGCTTTCTACAATCCCTAGTGGGCTGTTTGGTTGCCTGCATGCACAGAGATTTGCATCCACAGATACAGAATCTTTCTTTTTTCTTGTGTTTGGTTGCATGCATCTAGTTTTGAGTCTGACTCTCTGGATGCAAGATTCTTCATGCAGCCTGGCTCTGGAGATACGTAGAAAATGGGCGTATCTCTGGATACAACGCATGTCAGGCTTGTGTTCTGCGCAGGGGACCATACATAGGGTGCCACGTGGGTATGTAAGTTTCTTTTTTTTTCTTTTTTGTTTATATCTTTTGATTAGCATCTTCGATTACTGAACCGATTTCAAAAATGGGTTCTTGACTTTTTTCGAACAAAACTAAACCATACTTGCTATATAAATTTAAAATATTTAAATTTTAAAATATCTACCTACTAAATACTCAACCAAACACCGTCTCTGCATCTGTGCATCTCGTATCCCATCGGTCTGGCTGAGTTGAACGGGTCAGCTCGCGAGAGAAAACAACCAAACAGCCCCTAGGTGAAATAAAAAGAACCTTAGATTGATGACACATGGAGGATGTATGATAGCATTTACGAGGGTCCCAGGGAAAACATTTGGATCCAACGTTCTATTGGTAGCAATATATAAGAAACTAGAAAGGTCAACGCGGCGCACGCCGCGCACGTGATCGGTTATAACCTCGTTTTTTTTTGAAGTGTTTTTTTTTTGAGTTTTTTTCGGAGAAAAAACAGACCGAAACGTATTCTCTAAATCTTCGGATGGTCTTTTAGAGAGATCTTTTTTAATAAGGAAAGTTTCTTCAGGGGAAAACGGATCGGAACGGAAAAAATGAACAATGCGCATGTTTTTCGGGTTTTCGGAGGCTTTTTTGTGCAATTTTTTGGAGAGCTATAGCTGCAAAACCATTTTTTTTAGGAAAAATAGATCAGAGCGTAAAAATAGATCAAGACGTATATTTTTCGGATTTTTTGAGGTTTTTTCGTAGTTTTTCGAAGGGGTTTTGCGCGAAAAAAGGGCATTTTCATAAAAAAAGATTGGGCCTTTATGTAATTTCGAGTATTTCCAGGGCTTTTCCGTAAAAAAAACCAACTCTCCCGCGCGCGCCACGCGTCAGCCGGGAAAAATGGTTGGAAAACGGCCGCGCTGGGATCGAAGCCAGGCCGCATGTGCGCGAGCGAGGCGCTTTGCCATCGCGCCACGAGGCCCGCTCGGTCGAAAGAATGGCTAGCGCATTCCTTTTATGGTTAGTTTTGGCGGAAGGCAACGTGGAGCGATCTCGTCCGCTCGCGCGCGCGATCGGACGGCCGGGAATTGACGGTGACGTGGGCATGCGAACGTTTGAGGAAAGCTTCCGAAAGTGTTTTATTGAGTATATATATATATATATATATATATATATATATATATATATATATATATATATATATATATATATATATAAAAGGCTACTTTTTAGGGAGATTTGATGATTTACTCTGTTAAATTAGTGAAAATTGACGATTTATTTTGTAGTATCTTACAGATTCACCGAAAAAAACTGGACAAATCATCCATTTTCCTGGGAGCGAAGGCACTTGACTTGACTTTCCACCTCCGCCTCCACTGCCGCTGCAGCTCGCCGTCCCCAAACGCAGGTGATTAATCCTTCTCCGTTCGGGTTTTCTTTGCTTGATCCAAGTCTTAGCTTCCTTTCATCGATCTGAACCTACTGTGATCGATTTTGTGCGCAAGATGGTAGCACGTATCGTGATCTGTCCTCTCATTTCATCGCTATTACCGATTCGATCTCTTCGTCTGCTTGATGACGATTAAGACAATGTGATTGATCTATGTGCCTTGGCCTTGCGGAGACTTGATCTGCCACTGCACCTCCCAGTTCCTCCCCTGTCTCAAGAGGCTGAGTTCTTTCCCTTTCTTGCTTAAATCAACCCATCAAATCCTGAAATTTATCCTTGCATGCGTGCTTTTCGGATTTCTCGTCTCATGACTTTGCCATCCACCTAGGTTTTATTCCGTTTTATTGGCATGCATTGCCATTTGGGGGTTTTGAGGTGGAGTGTGTATGGATGTGATTTGTTGGCTTCTTTGTGTAGGAGGATGAGTGGAGAGGATACGAGTGCTGCTGAGCAGCCGAAGCGCACCCCTAAGCTCAATGAAAGGATCCTGTCGTCTTTGTCAAGGAGATCAGTGGCTGCGCATCCATGGCATGATCTTGAGATCGGTGTGGGACTGTTTCTTCTTCTTCTCATTTTCCTTTCTAGCTTACCCACACCCTGATCAAATAAGCACGCTAATTAAAATTTGGTTGCCAAGGTCCTGGAGCTCCTGCTGTGTTCAATGTTGTAAGTACCAACTTTACCTTGTGCATCTTGGCAAGTAACATATTTCATGCTGTGGTGAAGCAAATTGCAATTTGGAACATTTGGGGGCGAATGCGGGTGGGGCACTAGGGGAGTGGGTTCATGTAGCTATATAGCTGTGAACTTGATAGTGCTTACTCATCACTTGATGTCATTGTTCATTCTTGGTATGGGATCTCAATCAGATGTAGCTGAGGCTGGAACCCCAATCTGGATGCAGCAGGGTACTCTTGTATTCAAACTTAGTTTAGTAATGCACATGCCAAACAAACTTTTTCTTAACTTGCAGAATATTGCACATAATTATGCCGTTAGTGTTGGACTGTTAATAAAATTAATTCTACCTCGTAAAAGGTGTTTTATATTTAAAATTAGAAACAATAATCGTTCAAATAATATGTCCATTGTAGTCGGCCACAAAAGCCTTTGATGATTTCCTGATTTGTTTCAGTTCAATACTTCATCAACTTGCCAGTTACAAAGAAGCAATCATTATTGTGAAGGGCACAAAAAAAATTACCCACCGGACAAATAGCATGATAGATAGTTAGAACTAACAAGTGGATCAATATAAGGAGGTTAGAGAATAAGATGACTGAATCTTAAGATTGCCCAAAATTAAAGATAGATGAGAGGTCCTTGACACTCCCGCCAAGCATGCAACCTTTTAAACCCAAACCTTGAAACCTTGTGTAGTTTAATCAAGCCGCGGCAAGATAGGTAGAGATTTAAATTAACTTAGTTGGCAACAGCACTTAGAGTTGCAAGTCCGTAATGGTTCTCACCTTTTTGTTGACCTCAATCAGTTTGTCATCAATCTTGAGGCTTAAGATGGTGGAATCAAGTGTGCAGTCTGTTCATATCACTGGCTTCAGCACGTGCCTTCTGCCTTTTAAGCATCATTATTATTTGGATTTTCTAGCCTTCAAAGCAAAGAATAGGTGCCTTTAATCTCACCATTTTTTGTTCTATATCAAGATTTTTGTTGAACATGTTAGCTTTGTGGACCATTTGATTCCTGCTGGTAACCACTTGCTTGTCAGTAAAACAAGTGCATTGAGTGGGTTCTATTTAATGATGCTAGAAGCATCAAGCATAGTTGGTTCCTGACAGCGCCTGCAACTTTTCAACTTAATGGTTTCTGTATATATCACACCACAGGTTGTTGAGATCACAAAGGGAAGCAAAGTAAAATATGAGCTTGACAAGAAAACCGGACTGATTAAGGTATGTGTTCTGTTTGTAAGATTGCTTGCATATCAATCATCGCTTTTTACTTCAAGAGCAACGTGGCTTGTTTAATATTTGCTCAGTGTACTTGTGTAAGGAATGAAAAGCACCCACCAACATAATGTACTTTTGTTACTGTGCTATATAATTTGACAGGTTGATCGAGTAATGGCTCGTCGGTTGGACGAGTTTGTGTTGCTATTTTTGTAAAAGTATATTGTACTTTTGTTATTGTGCTATATAATTTGACAGGTTTGCTGAGCCTGTACTCATCAGCTGTAGGAGTTTATTTTGCCATTTTTGAAAAGCATAATGTAATTTTGTTATTGTGCTATATAATTTGACAGGTTGATCGAATCCTATACTCATCAGTTGTATATCCTCATAACTATGGTTTCATTCCGAGGACTCTATGCGAAGACAACGATCCAATGGATGTTTTGGTCCTGATGCAGGTTAGTCTTCCTTCTCCGCTTTTTTGTGAACATGTGGGAATCACGATCCTTGCATTATTAAGTCATGGCATCTAAGAATAATTAACTTGCTGGTCCTTTGGCATTGACACTCTCATACTGGTACCAGTAGCTGTTTAATTGCATAAACATCAGTTTCTTGTAGTTGCTGTATTGAATATTTATGTAAACTGTGTTGGTATCTAGTGGTAATTGCATATATTTTTATCTCCCACAGGAAACTGTTATTCCTGGTTCCTTCCTCCGAGCTAGAGCAATTGGCCTTATGCCCATGATTGACCAGGTATTTCTTGTTCCATTCTCTTCGCAGTAAAGAGAAGAAAAACAATGTGTCACCCTTTCTTTTACTGAAAATAACGGTTGGCTGTGATCAGGGTGAAAAGGATGACAAGATAATAGCTGTCTGTGCTGATGATCCTGAATACCGTCACTACAATGACATCAGTGAGCTGTCTCCTCATCGCCTCCAAGAGATCAAACGCTTCTTTGAAGACTGTATCCTGCATAGTTCATTTTATTGTTTTCCTGTTACATGCTATAGAATAGTATTTTGGATTATCACAGGTACATTTGTCAGCATCCTTAGCGGTATCTTTTAGACAAAAAGAACGAGAACAAGGAGGTTGCTGTTGATGCATTCTTGCCTGCGAACACTGCTCGTGAGGCCATTCAATACTCCATGTAAGTTAAGTTTTGCATTGCAATGTTTAGTCTCTAACAAGATGCAACTGTGTTCTGTTCGTTAAGGAGTAAGTGTGTAGATACCTTTTGACTTATATTACACATTTATCTTGAATTGATCGCAGGGACCTGTATGCACAATATATCTTGCAAAGCTTGAGGCAGTAGAACGATGGCCACTATCTAATCGTGAAATCGACTATTGGTGTCAACTGTGAAGTTGGAGTTGAGACTTATGTGATATTCATAAATGGAGAACGATGGTACTAGCTGTGATTCGCTTTTGCTTTCCAGTGTACCGACTTGTTTGTCGTTTCCTATTTAAATTATGAATAAGTGAATTTTTATCGGATGTGGTATTTTTTGTTATGCTTTTTTACCCCTCAAGATCGACATGAATTAACCATGTTTAGAGATATGTCTAATTATTGATTTTTGTTTGACATGATTTGAATATCGATTCTTAAATTACTTCCTCTCAAATAGATATATGCAGTTTGTAATATTAGCATGTGTAGTTTGTCATATTAGTACTTTTGGCATGGGTGTGCTTAACTGCTTATCCTACTGGTGCCATTTAAATGAATCAATAATCGTTCCTATTTTCGCCCCCCTAAAACAGTCATTCTTGGCCTATCATGTACTAGTAAACAAGAAATGGAGTAGCACTGGTAGTTTTCCTAAGAATCAATAATAAATCACTATTTAATTCTGCTTGCGACTCCAGCTTACAGATTAAAGGAAGCACAAAAGCTGGTTAGCCTACTCCTTCCTTGCCATCATTTGCTTGCTTCTAGTGCTAATCAACGTAATCTTGCGCGCAATTGGCCCAGCTCATCTTCCACCACCTGTCGTGCCCATTGATTCGCCCTGACCTAACCTGCCCAATCATAACCCTGACTTTGACACCACATCGTCAAGATAGATTGTTTATGTCGATCACGTCATATCAGATGATGCAGTGTACAGAACAACACATGAAAAAGAAAGCGCTTACACTGATATGGGTGTCACTGTGATCCGGTTTATCACCTGGTCTCATACCGTGAAACAAGTTCGTTTTATTTCCCTTCCCAAGTTGAGAAATCAAATCACTGAATCAAAGTTAAGAGTGATATACTACATTGCTTGTTACAACACCTATCTCCTTCCCTGTCGGAGCTTGGCTTAAATTTATCATCAAACGAATGCTGTAAATAAAACAAGTCATGCATCGAAGCTTTCGCTCCACGACAAGTTTTCAACTCCTGAGCCGTGAAAAACTGTTACTACAGGTTAACAACCTCCAGTGACTGCAAGCTGCAACCACCATCCGTGTAAAAGCAAGGCTAAGCAGCCTTGAGCACATTGCAGAGGGAGTTATACGCGTTCACGCAGAGCTTAAACTTTTCTTCAGCCAAGGCCTGCAGACAACACATATGTAAAACAAAATATATACCCTTCGTTACCATAGGCGACATTGACAATGAAATACAACGATTGCATCGAGACTCTGTTGTATGCTGTTATTTAATCACAACAACTGAACTAGTTACCTGTGAAGAGCCTGGGTGCCTGTCAGGATGCCACCTCAGAGCAGATGCTCGGAAACTGCATTTCACAAATAATTCGGGTCAACGCTAGTGGGGCAGTACTTATGCATACAACAACAACAACAAAAGTCTTTTATCCTAAACAAGTTGGGGTAGACTGGCAGTACGTATGCATACATACAAAAAAATGTAATGATAGCAAGACAAACAACAACCCGAGGAATGGTAACAAAGTGAAAACTTACGCAGTTTTAACATCATCTAGAGTTAGTGGACCACATGGCGGTAATCCAAGGATGGCCCTGTGCGCATGTGACCCAGTGCTGGTTGTTGTTTCACTAGTGTCATCCTCGCTTTCATCATCGCTCTCATTTGAAACCCTTTCTCTTCGCGATTCACCTGTCCATCTAAATCTGGACGATGTATCCCTGAAGTGAAAACCCTCCCACGATATATGGGACCAAGTAAAACCATGCTCACCAAAAATGGCTTCAAAAATATTGTCAGGATGCACATAGTGGTCCTCATGGAAAAAGTTGTAGAACCTCGCCTTGTCCTTTTTACCTGCAGAAAGAAAAATGCTTTTGAAAGTGCCATTTGATTTATGATCTCGCCAGCTAACTCAAAGTGATCTACCTGGACAATGGTCCAAAACCGCACAGCATAATCAATCTAAAACTCGTGGAAGCTCAGCAGGTGTAAACAACTACAACATGTACTCATATATAGGGGGTGTTTGGCAGAGCTCCAGCTCCACCAAATTCTTGGAGTTGGTGGAGCTGGGTATTCTTAGGTCCTGTTTGGCAGAGCTCCAGATCCCAGCTCCACCTCAGAGCTGAAACTTATAGACTAAAATAAAGTGACTTAAGTTTATAATTTTATTCTAGAATGTAAACAAGATGATCCACCTAAACACTCTTAGGCCCTGTTTGGCAGAGCTCCAGATCCCAGCTCCACCTTGGAGCTGAAACTTGTAGACTAAAATAAAGTGATTTAAGTTTATAATTTTTTTCTAAAATATAAACAAGATGACTCACCTAAACACTCTTAATATACCCACAGCTCCAGCTCCACGAATCTGGTGAAGCTAGTAATACCTAGCTCCACCAACTCCACGAATTTGGTGGAGCTGGAGCTCTGCCAAACACCCCCTTAATATACCTACAGCTCTAGCTCCACGAATCTGGTGAAGCTAGGAATACTCAGCTCCACCAACTCCACGGATTTGGTGGAGCTGGAGCTCTGCCAAACACCCCCTTAGCTTCACCAAATTCGTGAAGCTGGAGCTGTTGGTATATTAAGAGTGTTTAAGTGGGTCATCTTGTTTATATTTTAAAATAAAATTACAAAATTAAGTCACTTTATTTCAGTCTACAAGTTTCAGCTCTGAGGTGAAGCTGGGATCTGGAGCTCTACCAAACAGAGCCATAATCACATACTTGAGCTATAGCAGATATGCAGAATGGCGTATATATTCTGGCACTATTTTCATGTTAGTAAATCATATACCAAACAGAGAAGGTAATAGCAGAACCTGGGAATAACTTAACAAAAAGCCTAAGGGGACCACTAGAGTGACATACAAACTATGAATGTGCTACATGTTAGATCATAATTACCGAATACTAAAGAACCACATGAATAGCCCCAAGGCAGCAATGCATTGAAAGAAAACTGTGTCAGAGAAACATACTCTTTATGTGATTGTGTACTCCCTGTCCGGACTTCCACGAACTATGAGGTCTTTTCCTAAAGGTTTTGAAACGTGGAATATCATGCGAATTAGCAAAGCTGCCCATACTTCCATCCTGGAGGTAACATGAATAAGATGTTCCATGAGGATGGTGGATATTTCCTGCCAACTCTTACCCTTACAGACATAAACTATTGCCTCAAAAATTGTTTGAAGAGTAAAAAGTGATAACTTATAGAAAGAGCAGGGCAGTTCAAATGATAGCTCAAAAAGAAAATTTCACCTGTAAATGAGGTGAGGACTTTCCGTAAAGAAGATAATCTTTTAGGGCCTTCTTTCCTTCTGCTCGTTTTTGACGAACAACATACCTCTCGTAGTTCTGATTAAAGGTTATTGGTCAGAAGAATCATCTTATTGCAGGCAAAAGATCACAAGAATGAAAAAAAAATCTTGCATAGGTTAGCAACATTCAGAAACATCACCAATGCCACAAATGTAACAGCAAATATGGCAGAGATATTGATATTATTGACGAGATAAATGATAAGCCAGCTACTAAATAAACTGTCAAGTGTCAAAACCTATAATTACTTTTTCTTTCCGCACAATGAATAAAATCTGCTATTAAAGGGCCACGGTAAAACAAATGCATAACACACACAGCTAAAGATGCGAAGATACATGTTCTGGGTTGGCTCAACTCGTTAGGGGCTAAATCAAATTGCGGTATCCAGCTAATAAAACTTTATATGTTACCAAAATTTCAAGAAAACCGTAAATATAACTAAAGGCTCTATTTCAGTGTATGATCATGAAAGAACCCTAAGGTAAAAAGTCTGATTGATAAAAATAAATCTGAGTCCCATTCCTTGCAGCTCCACGTATTAACATAACTGAGCGCTGTTATTGCATATGCTAGTTTTTTTTTCTCGCACCAAGCTAATCTGCTAATTTGGGCTACTGGCCAACATTAACAATGCTCGACTTCCGAAGTTAATAACGGCGAAGGGAGGTGTCAAAGCATACCTTGGATAGCTTCCGTGCTCCATGTTCATGCTGAATAATGTATTTGCAGCAGGAAATTTATGTTAGAACGAAAGCTATACATATAGGAAAAAGGGAGAAAAATAATATTTTAAACCTTATGTATCACCCTATCAAGATGAGCATGGTACAAAAAAAATAAAACAGTGTCAAATGAACATGTATTGAGGTACTTCACATGGTGTGGTTACTTGAAATGGTAATTGAAAACATAATATAACAGGTTGAATGGCTAGGGACAAGCCAAACATGTTATGTGCGGAGGTTCATCGTTCATACTTAGATTAATGAAACCCATCAACCATAACCAATCGTGATATAGCCGGTTCAAGATTCAACTAGTGTTACATTTAAAACGTGTGGCCATGTTTTTGAGCATCCTGTTCGGATGCTTGATTTGGGAATCCAAAACTTGTGTTGCAGAATAAGCATCCGTGGGCAACAGTTGTTGTGTGTAGCAAAACAAAATCCAACTAGTTGGGCATTGCTACAGCCTACAACTGAACAGTTGTATGCACCAGAAAGTTATAGTTGTCGGTTGTCATCAAACTGTGCCAACATAATTTGATCTCTCCTTTTTTTCTTCTTCCGGTGATTATACGACCCAATCCTAAGCGCGGTGGCACATTTGCGCACATGATCATCGAACAAAGCAATTTAATCGTGACTTATGCTCTTCCCACATTCTTCCTACCGCATCCTTATCCTTGCCTAACAAGAACAGGATTCCCTGCAAATAGGTACAGAGAGAAAGGGGGGAGAAAAGGGGGGAGAAATACCTTGCAATCCCACTTGTTCTTCCACTTTGCGAGCGCGATGGGCGTGGAGTGGAAGGATGAGGAGGCAACGAGCCGCGTGGGGTCGCAGAGGTGGTTCCGTAGGACGGGCAGGGTCTTCCCCCACGGGGCGGCTTGCATAGTATAGTTCTCCTAGCCTCCTAGGTCCTCCTCCGCGATGGAAGAGACGAATCTTCCAGGAAGGGATGGGGATGGAGGAGGAGATGAGAAAGGAGGAGAAGGATCAATCAGGTAGTGAAAGCGTTGGACCAGGCTTGTGCTGCTCGTCGCCTCCTTGGATAGTATCTTCGCCTCCACCATTGAATTTTGCAGCCTCCTCCTCCTCCTATATCCTCTCCTCTTCTCCTAGGCATCGCGCCTCGCGCAAGGCCGCATCTTTCTTCTCGCCGACCGCCGCCGGTTGGTGGAATCAAGGATGGTTAGGTTAAGCCGCAGATATACGACGAGCTTTGAATGGCCCAGCTGCCCAGGCCCAACTCTACCATCTCCAGGCCCGAATTTCCTGTAGAGTGGAGTGGACTTGCTTGTGCCACGGCGGGCCCGAATCTCCAGACTAGTATATGTGTCTATATATATATATATATATATTAATGTAAATCACACCGAAAAATAGAATATTAATGTAAATGTGACAAAGAAAGATTATATGGTTCATTTTGGCATAAAGCAATAATTTTTCAAATATTCTAAATAATTTCAATTGTATAATTCTAAATAATTTTTCAAATATTTTAAATATCAGGTTCTTGAAGCTAATTCTCTACTGTTGCATTATTGTACATTGTTTCAATGGCACGAATAATCGACTAATTGTCGAACCTCACATGGAAACAACATAAAATAAATTTTTTTTATAGGCTCACTTTGCTCTTTGATTTGAATTTTCTTGTTGTTACGGCTTTGCTCCTTGATACAAGTTTTCTTGTGCTTACAAGTGGCGCTGGTATGACCGAAGACCAGAAAGGAGCTTCGGGCTCATGAGGTGGTATGACCGAAGACCAGAAAGGAGCTTCGGGCTCATGAGGTGGTATGACCGAAGACCAGAAAGGAGCTTCGGGCTCATGAGGTGGTATGTCCGAAGACCAGAAAGGAGCTTCGGGCTCATGAGGTGGTATGACCGAAGACCAGAAAGGAGCTTCGGGCTCATGAGGTGGTATGTCCGAAGACCAGAAAGGATCTTCACCATCTTGGAACTCCTCCCAAAACCTGCTGAGTATCCGCCAACAGCGATGAGAAGATGTAATGGCGAGTTCCAAGTCCACACCAGCGGCGGCTAGGAGATGGTCCGACAAGATGACGGCAAGAAAATGGCACGTACGGTGCAGATCCTGATGTTGGACTAGGAGACGATGCAATCTTCTCTGGCTCTGAGCAAAGCTTGCCACTAACAATTGTGCCTGGGTTTTTTCGGTGAGTTACATGATGTATTCCTCATGTGGCCTATGCATGTCTCTACCCTACCCCTTCAGCTCCCTCTATCCCTCCTTTCTCAGCCTCATCAGGGTGCGGGGTACTGTACGCAGGCAGAAAAAATGCTAATTCTGTGATTCACGCATGAGCACAAGCTACAGGAAAGTATTTCTAAGGTATCTTTCTTTAATCCTTCAATTCCTTAGAGGAAAGTAAAAAGAAAAAGAAAAGAAAAGAATAAAGGTTGGTCAAGCAAGTCTGCAAGGGTGTGTTTGGTTGCCTGTATGGTGTCTGAATCGCATGAGTGGATGCAACTGTATCTGTTAGACACATGTTTGGTTCCTTGTTCATCCTGGCCAGGTGGATGCAATTGCACCCACTCATACAGAATGAAGAAAACACATAAATTGAACTTCTCTCTAATACAGGCCCATGAGATGCACAAACAAGCAACCAAACAACTTAACTTGCATCCACTCAGTCAGGCCAAGGCTAGCCTGGATGGCTTATACGAAACAAGCTAGGATGATGCAGGTAACCAAACACACCCCAAGTGAACAGCCAGAGTACCTCCAAAAAGCAACCGGAGCAAGTGAGCAGTCGCATGGCCCGGCACAGCAGCGTGCAGCTTACTTCCGATTGGTAATACATGCCTTTTTTTATTTTTCTTATTTTAACCAGGCAAACTTAGAAATTTTTTTATCAGTAGTATATTTTATAAATGTTTAGATTGATTGTATTAAAAATGGAGTTTTTAGATTTATCGTAAGAAATACTTTTACAATATTATACTCCATAATATTTTATGCATGTATTAGTATAATACTAAAGAGTTAAGTTTGATTTTGAGGCCAGGCAGAAGGCTAAGTACGGTGGCATGGCATGCACGGAGGGGCGGAGCAAGCAAGGAAGTGCATGCAAGCTTTTGCTTGGTGTAACCACGATCGACCCACCGCGTACTTGTACAGCTCTACTACAGGTCTACAGGGAAAAAAATTCTGTGGAGGAGGTATGTAAATTTAACTCTGTACATCCCCACTCCGATGGATGCCACGTGTCTATCTAGCTAAATCTCAACCTCATCCTATCAACAGTGTTATTAATTGGAGGAGTGAGAAATCAAGGGTGTTATTAATGGTAGGAGTGAGAAATTAAATGAATGGTTGAGATTGGTAAGATGAACACAGATGAACACGTGGCATCTATCGGAGTGGGGATGCACAGAGTTAAATTTGCATACCTCCTCCATAGAATTTTTTTCCGGTCTGCAGCCCCTCCCTGTATGCTTGGAGTACATAGGACTATAGGAGGCAGCGGCAGCCGTGAGCTGACATGTGGGCCCCGCAGAGACTGGTCCATCCATCCATCCATCCATCCTCGTCGTAGGCCGGCCCGCTAGCTTTTTAATTCCATCCATCCATGGGCGCATCTGTAGCCTAAAATTCCATCCATCCATCCTCGTCGTAGGCCGTGCTTTCGTCTCTCTCTCTCTCTCTATCTCTATCAATGGACAATGGTTTCGTTTCGTTCCCTTCCCTTGGCGCTCCCCTCCCTGCAGTCCAGTCTAGCTGCCTATATATATATATACACACACACATACATGCATACACTTAAGTCCATCTTCTACCTCCCGTCCCGTCCCCAACCCAACCCCAAACAAGGTACAATTCGAACGATCCCGCCCGGCCAATTAACGTACGTACGTACAATGGGGGCCGGCGAGGTGGCGGAGCGGATGAGGCCTGTGGCGGCCATGGTGCTCGTCCAGACCATCTTCGCCGGCGTCAACATCTTCTACAAGCTCGCCGTCTGCGACGGCATGGACATGAGGGTGGTCGTCGCCTACCGCTACCTCTTCGCATCCGCCGTCCTCGCGCCGCTCGCCTACTTCGTCGAGAGGTGCGTACCATACATACATATGTCGTCCGTCCGGCCCTTCAATTCGAAGCCAGCTGCCATGCATGCATCTACGTACGACGACGAGTATTCCTCCTATACGCGCATGGATGCATGCATGCAGGCTCCGGTCCTTAATCTCTACTATTCTAAAGCAGCACTTGGTGGCAGTGGTCCATTCTTCTCAAGTCATTAATTGCTGCTTAATTGCCCTGCTTAATTGCCCTACGCAAGAAACGAAGCGTTGCTTTAATTAGCCAGCTTTCGCAAGAAACGAAGCGTTAAAGATAGATGTTTGATCTTGTGAAATAATTTTTTATTATTTTTTAATCTTTATTTTTCGTTATCAATTTTGTTTTTCGTAACAACGCACGGGCATGTAACTAGTTTGTTCATCAATTGAGTATCGTTTTTCTACCGACCAGATAGTTTACGCATCTGGCCTGCCTTTTTCCTGTTCGCGTTACAATGCTCCATCGATCTCTGCTCCTCTTTCTCTCCCTTTTTGTTCATCTTCTTTTTGTGTTTTGCGGTCTTCTCTGAAGAAGCTAGCCAGCGCCGTTACTTTCTTCGCTCAGTTTATATATAGTAATTGATCACGAAAATGTTCAGCGCATGCAACTTAATTTTTATATGTTTATCCCTTTTCCACAACAATGCATGCATTCCCCATTTATTTATCTGTATTCGTAAAAACTGCAGTGTTCTTCTTCTCTACTCGAGAGATCGATCAATGAGGCGGTATATATACACATAAACTCCTGCATATGCATATCTACACTGGCTGTATCTGCCAAGAGGAAGAAAATTTAAGCTCAAGGATTAGCATATATTATATGGTTGGGCATGCATGTGCAGATGCTTCACACAATTATATGCAGTTTCGTAGAGCGATCATTCGACGTCTCGTCTGATATTAAGTACTGTATGTATATATGGATTGATTGCATGCATGGCTGGACTGGGTGCTAAATGTATTTCAGGAAGAACCGAACAAAGCTGACGTGGAGAGTGGTGATGCTGTCCTTCATCTGCGGCCTATTTGGGTGGGTAAAGTAACCTTTCTTCTCTTTCACCAACGAGCTAGCTTGCAATGAATGATCCAAAGCTTTGGCTTGCATGCTTCCTTGCCTGCCGGAGTTTTGGTTGGTGCGGATGCCGCTTTTGCGCAGCGACGACGACGTAGCCCACCACACACACATGTACACTCACATGACATGCCGATATATGCTCCTAGCCATCTATCTATATATATCCATCAATCATCCATATATGTATCGATCATCGATATATATGTATGTACCTTCCAATTTCTGGATCGGTCACGAGGTGCTTCACCATCCTAACTTTTTAATTTCTCCTGGCTCTCGATCAGCTACTTGCAGCGATAGAGTATCCCCAGACGCTGGAATTAATTGAGGTGTACTGCTAGGCCAGCTCGATCGATCGGCTTGTCTCGATAGAGTATATATATAATGGATGAAGTATGCAGGAGTAGATCGATCGATGTACTGGATGAAGTTTGTGCATGCATGCAATTTGATCGATCGATGTCAGGTTGCGCATACCTAGGTACTCTAATTAATACTAATGATGATGATGTCAGTCTTCCTTACAACGGTGCAGCAATATTCATGGTCACCAGCTGCCGCATCCGTCGGAGCAATATTACTACGTACTCTACGTGTCATAGGAGTCAACTCTAGCTAAACTCTGCATGCCTGCCTGCAGCGGCTCGCTGGCGCAGAACCTGTACATCTCCGGTATGAAGCTGACGTCGGCGACCTTCGCGTCCGCCATGACCAACCTCATCCCGGCCATCACCTTCGTCCTCGCCGTGCTCTTCCGCTACGAGAAGCTGGCCGTCTGCACGGTGTCGGGGCAGGCCAAGGTCACCGGCACGGTGCTCGGCGTCGGCGGCGCCATGCTGCTCACCTTCTACAAGGGCGCCGAGATCACGCCCTGGGTCAGCCACGTCGACCTCGTCGCCAAGCTGACGCACCACGCCGCGCAGCCGCCCGCCGAGTCGAGCAACCATGTGATGGGGTCGCTGCTGGCCATCAGCAGCTGCTTCTTCTACGCGCTGTGGCTCATCCTGCAGGCGAAGCTGAGCCGGGAGTACCCGTTCCACTACTCGAGCACGGCGCTCATGTGCGTGATGAGCGCGGTGCAGTCCGTGGCGTTCGCGCTCTGCTTCGACAGGGACGCGACGCAGTGGCGCCTCGGCTTCGACATCAGGCTCCTCTCCGTCGTATACTCGGTAGGTATGCATGTACAAGCTGGTAGTTGAGGCGAGAGATCGAGACGATGACATCACCGACCAGATGATAGTGACAAGAAATTGATGCATGCGCGCAGGGCGTAGTGGCGTCTGGCGTGATGCTGGTGGTGCTTTCGTGGTGCGTGAAGCGTCGGGGTCCCCTGTTCGCGTCGGTGTTCAACCCGCTGATGCTGGTGGTGGTGGCCGTGCTGAGCTCGCTGCTGCTCGCCGAGAAGCTGCACCTCGGGAGCGTGCTGGGCGCGGTGCTCATCGTGATGGGGCTGTACGCGGTTCTGTGGGGGAAAGGCCGCGAGACGGCGAGCGAGGCGGCCAAGGTCGGCGAGCTGCCCGACCACCACCAGGAGCCTATCGACGTGGTGGTGCAGCTTCCGCCCAGCAGCTGCGAGCAAGCTGCTGAGGCGCCACCTCGCGGCAGCACGACGACGACGACGAGATGAACTGGCCCCGGCCCTGTACAAGTACCATATCAATTGGCTTAATTACACCTACTTGTCAGACCGAGATGGGATTGATGTAGATGCAGTGCACAAGTGCTTAGTTTTTACTAATCCTAGCTTACGAGTACTAGCTAGTGCAGTTAGAAGAAGAAGAAGAAAGGTGGGTCATGGGTCATGGGTGTGTTCTTAATTCTATCCCCTTTAATTAGAGTCTGGCTCTTTACACTGTAGATCGAGAATAGGCGTTCGTTTGAACACGGGCGACACGCTTTAAAAAAGCTGATTATTTGCGAACGGAAAGATTACGGATAGCTTCTCGAGAATCGAAGCTGATTTACGTATAGAATCGAATCTGTTGAAACTCGATTCTCACTGATTATTGCTGATTCTCGCCGGCTCGGTCCGAAACCTAGAAGTTGTAGCCGGCTCGACCCGATTCTCCCATAATCAGAAGCAGCTTCTCCCATAATCCAGAATCCATAATCCATAAGCTATCCTAAGGCTCAGTTCGTTTCAGCTTCTGGATTATGGATTATGGATTATGGGAGAAGGTGCTTCTGATTATGGGAGAATCAGGCCGAGCAAACTACAACTTCTAGGCTTCGGACCGAGCCGGCGAGAATCAGCAAGAATCAGTGAGAATCAGGTTTCAGCCAGATTCTGATTCTATACAGAAATCAGCTTCTGATTATCAGAGAAGCTGTCCAGAATCCTTCCGTTCGGCAAATAATCAGTTTTTTTCTAAAGCAAAAGCTGTCCAGAAGCTGAAATGAACGGGGCCTAAAGGGGGCCTAGGACTGGATATATAGGGAGGAACAAGCTAGCAAGGAAAGCAAGCACTGGTCGATGTTGCGTCATGCATACACAAATGATGAATGAACAAACCAACAATCTCGATGCAGATGCTGTAATCGTACATTCAGTTCGGCCTGCAGATTCTTATCACGCATCGATCGTCTGAAATACCCCAAAAATTTTCAAAACAGGTTTAAATTAAACTCTATTTGCGTTTTATGATTTTTTTCTGATTTTTTGGATTTTTTTGAATTAATTTAGATTTATTTGAGTAGTATTTGGAAACTTTCCGTTTTTGGAAAGTTTCGCCACTCAGGCGCTTTCCCTTCTCGGCATTTACGCCTTCCCCGCTCTCTGGCGCTCGCCCTGCTCGGCCGCCTCCCGCCTTCGCCCGCGTCACCGCCTCGCGCCTGCGCCCGCGCCCCCGCGCGAATGCGCCACGCCACTGTGCATCTTCCCCGCCTGCTCCTCTGCCATGGCAGAGCTCCTCCGCCGCCCTAGCTCCCGTAGAGCACTCCACCTCCCGCCTCTGCTAGCGCCGCGCTCGCCCCAAGCCCCACGCCACCCGTTCCGTCCCATCGCAGCGAGCTCCACTCGGTCTCCGCCGCAATCATGGGGCCGACGACCCCCGCCGCCTTCCCCGGCTATTTAAGCCCTCCCCGGCCCCGATTTCTTGCTCGCCGAGTCCGCCGCTCACTCTTCTTCCGTTTCCCCTCCCTCTCATTCGCTCCCGTGCACTCCAGTGGCCGCTCCACGGACTTCGTCCTCCCCTCCGGCCGCTTGCCGCCGCCGGCCCGTTCCGCCGCCGCTCGGCTTCCCTTGAGCCGCGCCCTAGAACCAGGGTAAACCCCTTCCCCTTCTCCCCCAAGTCTCGTGCACCCCCATGCCCTAAAATCGCGAAAAGCCCCGTCGTTTTCCTCGCCTCCGGCGTCCCGCTCGCCCTCGCGCCACCGGCTCCGCTCGGCCTCAGCCCCCTCCGCGCCCACGGCCCCACCCGCCAGTCGCCTCCCTCTCTCTGCCCGCCCAGGCCCGCACGTCAGTGCAGCCTGGCCACATGTGGGCCGGCCCAGTGGCCATTCCCCACACGCGCCGAACCCAGGCCGAGTTCGGTCTCAGTGCGGCCCAAAAGGAAAAGTAGCTTTTCCTATTTTCTAATCGGATTTTAATTTCTAAAATCCTTTTTAATTCATTTTGAATATCCAAAAATACTCCAAAAATCCCAGAAAGTCCAAAAATGCCCAAAATACATATTCCGGACCCTTTCGAGCCACTGAGTTCAAAAATGACCTCCATTTCACCAAACCAAGTTTCCAAAATTCCGAAAACGCCCCTCCAACCCATTTCCGGCTATTTTCTCTCCCGGTTTTCTCTTTTCTTTTCTCTTCTTTCGTTTTATATTATTTATTGTTTATCTTATGGTATTTGTTTACGCTAGAACCGACGCCCGAGCAGTACCAACTCCCGGAACAGACGCAGGAGCAGAAGCAGTACTTGGAACAGGAGCCGGGCCAGCGTGAAGCCGAGTACGACTACACCAACGCTGAACTAGGGAACCCCTCCGCCTCGCAAGGCAAGCCATACTCCATTGATCATGTTGAACCTAATATTCCCTAGAATAGTTCATAATTATTTTCTACCGCATTATTTCCGAACTATATGTTGAAATATCACAAAGTCGGTATGTTTGAATGACATGATAGCTAGTTAATGCCAAAAAGGCTCATGGAACTTCCTTGAAAAATATTGAACCCCAATAATCCTTTGTAACCCTAGAAAATCACTAATGTCAGTTTTTGGCTAGATATTCTATTATAGTTAATTAGTCCATTTTAAAGAAAACATGAAATGTCGATGGAAACTTGCTGTGGAATGTTTATGAAATGTTGCGGTCCGGGGGACAGTATTGGGCTAACCACCGTGGGAGTGTTACTCTGATCCCCGGCCGAGGACTATTACCGAGGTATGAACGGACGGTGGTACTTTGGATACCAGGGATTGTGGAACGTAACGGTTTGGTCTATGACGAAATAAGGACTTACAACCTTGGGCAAAAGTAAATAACTTAAGAAATCGTTCAACCACAGGTTGGGCCGGTCAACTTCGTCGGCTTGACTCAACGTAGCTCGGTACATTGTGCTTTCCCCGGAATACCTATAGGAGCAGGGTTACCTTCCCGGTATGGGAGATGGTCCGCAGTTATGGGGGTGAAACGGGAATGTGCACAAGAAGAATGTGGCATTACGGGTTCACAACGGTAGGTGTCCACAGTAAGCGGGATCGCGAACTCCACTCTGGCCAGTGGGGACCCCGGGTTAATGTGGACCGAAACTCTACCGGATAGGGGCTAAAGGGGAAAGATCCAACGAAAAGCTATGATAACCTCGATCCGGCCGCATGCATAAAAGTTGCATGATAATCGCGTGGCATTAACGATCGTGGAATCTTGTGGGTAAAGCTGAACACCTCTACAGAGTGTATTAAATGGTATTCGAATACGCCGTGCTTCCGGTAAATGAAGCTGAGTTAAAATGGGGTGAATCCCGAACCTAAGCTCAAGTAGATCTTTGGTTAACAAATGTGGAAGTATATAACTTTGGAAACCCCCCTTATTCGTATTATTATGGTTTATGTTTTAAACATGAAATGTCAAATATTATGAAAACTTGCATACACCAAATGAGACATATGGCTATCTCTTGTTATCCTTTGCATGTGGTAATCAGGTTTCACTATATGTCTTGTTGAGTACGTTGTAGTACTCACTCTTGCTTAATTAACCCATTTTAGAGTATCAAGATGCTGGAGAGTTCCAAGAAGTCGTAGATGGCGACACTGTGTGGTTCTAGTCTCGATCTTCGCTCAAACTGCCTGTGGAGTGCTTTTGTAATGTAAACTATGATTTGTGTTTGCCGCGCTATTGTAAACTCTGGTCGTTAGACCTTATGTTGCTTAAAACCGTCGCTTTTAGATGTTAACCTGGCAATGTACATTTGTGTCGACGATTGGAGAACGGGCTCCCGTCGAGCTTACTTGTTGAATGGGGGATCAACAGAGCCCCGTCGTGCGGGCCAAGGAGGTCGTTCGAGCGATGCCGAGGTCGGGAGAAAAGAAAAGGGGGGACCCGGTGTTTATCCTGGTTCGGGCCTCTCACCGCCGAGATAATAGCCCTACTCCAGTGTATTGTGTTCTATCTTGGGATCCCTCTCCTGTTACAGATCTTCAGGGGGGTTTAAATACTACGACTAGAGATACAAAGAAGGTAACTACCTCCTGGGATCGCGCTACGTATTCATAACCGCGATCCGCCGTCCTTGATTCGCGCTTTATTTGAATTTCGGGTAAGATTTCCCTTGATCTTTGGCTGATTAGTTGCCTCCTTCCTTCCTCGTAGCGCTCGCTGGGCCCACCGACCAAATACCTGGGTAGGTCATGGTCTTTACGAGCATGCTTGCTCTTGCGGGTGGTGCTTGATGTGATCGTGAGTAAAGGTGCGGACCGTATGCTCGTAGGAGGAGGAGGGATGCTCGTTTCACGCCCCCGAGCATCTTCTTTCAGTATTGTTTGGTCGATGGGCTTGGCTTTTCACGGGGGTACCGTGGACTTTTGCCAGATAGCCAATCCCCGACAGCTAGCCCCCGAGGTTCAAGCGGGGAACCCTCGGGCTTCCCCTTGAGCCTAAGAAGACTTGAGGAGGGATTGAATTTCTTTTGGTTGTGGCTCACGACCGTTTTACGTCGGGAGACGAACTTCTTTACCCGCCGCGTGCTTGCTCCGCGTGGGCGCGTCGTTCGGTTGTTCTGCGGTTCCTTCTCTGAGAAGCCTCCCTGCAACGGTACGACAGTTTCTCGAAAAGCGCGCTTTCTTCGGCCAGGTGTCGCTACGTGATAGACGGCGATTTTTAACCTGTCCCTTCGCTGTCTCTTTAACCCTTTCTACCGGGAGAGGTCGGAGTCACACTGTGTCTCTTTGCTCGTCTTCGGCCAAAAAATCTTCCAAGAGCCCTAGCGCCCAAGAACCCTTTTCGCTCCCCTTCCTTCTTTGGTCATGGCGCGTTTCAAGGTTAGCGGATGACCGAAGGAGGCTCCAGGTGCTCACCGACGAGGGGTACGTCGACCCACGCTCGGGTCGAGTGCCTGGGGCGATGCGGGCGCCCGACCGCAGAGACGGAGATCGTCTCCTGCGAGTTGTACGCCGATCAACGGGCCGTCGCCGAGCGACTTCCTCGCCTCCGTGCTTGCCTTCTGCGGTGCGAGATCTCTCATCTCCACCCCAACTCTATCCTTTCTCTCGCAATCTTCTCCCATCTTTGCGAGGCTTACGTGGGTGTAGTGCCCACGGCTAGCCTCTTCTTTCACTTCTATTCCCCCTTCACTTGCCGGGAGATGGATCCGCCGGATTGCGTTTATCTTCGCCTCGCCCAACCGACCATATGAGTACCCCTTCGTTGCTCACGAAGGACTCGGTGTCGGGTTGGGCCGACCTGGTTCTACCGGAAGAAGGCGGAGGGGTCCCGCTTGGTCTATATCGGGAGGACGCTCCGCCATCGAGACGGCGCGCCGCCTGCGGTAACTCGAGGAAGAGCGGGTGCTCGGGACGATCGGTGAGCTTGCCCAGATGGGGCTCACCGGTCGGGATATCGCCGGGACTTTACTCTTCAACCGGTGTCCCCGAGGCGCCGCGAGCACCCTTCTTCGAGGTGACCGGGTGGCATGACTTCACCCGCGAGGACAACGCAGTATATTCTGGACCTTTTTCTCGAGCATCGTTGCTTTACGGTGATCGGTGCTATATATTTCTTTGTTTTAATCTTCTGACGTGACGCAGCCCGAGGACGGATCAAGTTGACGAGAGGGTCGCCGAGATGTTTGGTGCCCTGGCGAGAAGGAGCCGACGCCCAATCGTCAGGTCCCCAAGAACATTTTTGACCTGGCGACGCGGTAAGTACATCTTCCCGCCTGCTCGAGGGCATGTTTCCCGAGCTTATCTCTCCCTATTTCGCTTTTGCAGGAGAAGGTCGCCCTTGACCTCGCTGTCGAAGCGGCGCGGCCACGAAAGCCAAGACTTTGGCCGTGGGTTCCAAGAAGAGGTCGGCGGTCGAGGCCGCCAAGCATCCGCCTCGCCTCCGCGCTAAGCTGGCCGAAGCGCCGAAGCCGACCAGACTCCCACGCCGCACCTTGAGTACGCCGACCGCCAGGAGGTAAGCGAATTTCGAATCTGGTATGATGACTTCAAACGGAGGAGGCCGGAGCTGATGGGCCGACTGGAACAGCTCGCCGAGCAGGCGAGGAAGGCCGAGGAGGAGGCCAGGTCCCTCCCGACCAAGGAGCGGCCGAGAGGCAGATCAAGGCCCTCCAGACCGGGCTTACTCGGGTGGTCGATGGTCCCGAGGAGGAGGAAGAAGAGGAGGCCGCCTATGCTGCAGTCGGAAGGAGCAGGAGGTCGACCTCTCAAGCAACCTCGGTGCTGGAAAAGGTCGACATGGACGACGTCGACCCGGCGATGGCACGTGCCAGCGACGCCATGGAGGAGCGCGTCGTGGTCGTGGCCGAGGCCTACGAGGCCGCCGCGGGCAGGTCGCCCGTGGCCCGAGGCGAGGAGTCCGAGGAGGATGGCGCCGTCGCCGGCGGAAGGTAAGTTCCTGCTTCATTCTCTTGTTCTGTTCTTGTCTTGCGGTTTTCTTCGGGCTAACCCCACCCTATTTGGCGTGGGCGTGATAGCTCGGATGTTGCTTTTGGACTTCCGTCAGATGGCTGAGGAGATTATCGACTCTGCAGTTGACGCCGAGCTCGACCGCGTCGTCGACCAAGTGATGGCCGAGACGGGGGAGGAGTCGGTGCCAGCTGCGGCCTCAATGGAGTCCGAGCTTCCCTCGGCGGGGCCCGAGCTTCCTTCAGCGGACATGGGACCTATTCCAGCCGCGGAGGAGCAAGAGCCGCAGGGGGCTGAGGACCAAGAAGCCTTGGCCTTGGTCCCTTGCGAAGGGGTAAGCGCAAGCGAGCCCCAAGTGACGGGCTCCGATGGTCAAGGGGTGGTGGCTTTCGACCCACCGCCCTTGGCCGCGAGCCAAGAGGAGGAGCCGGTCGCTGCCGGCCAGCCACCTCCAATCATGACCAAGGGGAGATGCGGTCGTGATCGATCGGCCACTTCACCGCTGAAGCGATCGCCGAGCCCGACTACCGCTTCCGTCCGCGGACCACGAAGAGGAGGTGGTCGTTGATGACCCGATTGCCCGGCCGCGGACCACGGGCCGGAGGTGGTCGTCCTCGACCAATCGCCTCCGGGCGTGGAGCTCCCATTGCTTCCGGTCGCGGAAGTGCAAGGGGCGGAAGCGGCAGTCGGCGTCCAGCCCCCGAGCGTAGCGGCCGGGCAGGAGGAAGGCGGCCACGAGCCACCTGTTGACGCAGAAGACCAACCTCAGGGCGTCCTGGGGTTGGTCGAAGGAGGAAGCGTCGTTGCCCTCCTGGGAGCACCAGGTGCCCTGGAGGGGCAAGATCCTGACGTGCCAGCTCTGGATCAGGATGGCCCTGCGTGGGTTAATCCCTTTTTTTGAGCTGGCGCTACCGACCGCCAGCGGCTTCAAGACAAGCTGGTCGGTGGGCTCTTACGTAAGCGCCGCTTCTAACTTTTACATGAGGCGAGCAATTTTCAAGGGGTTCTTCTTGACCTTCCTTCCTTTTCTTCTTCTTTGCTCCAAGTTTGCTGCGAAGGCTATGGAGGACATCGATGCCTCATGAGTTCAGCGAGAGGAGTTAGGCGTACCATCGCGAGCAAGACGCCAAGATCGCCGATCTCGGCGCCGGGTCTCCGAGGTGCGCGAGGCCGACTGAAGGAGCTGGAGTTGGCGAAGAGTCTCATCGCCGGACTTCGGGACCCGGCTCTTTGAGAGCGAGGCGGCGAAGAACACTTGAGCAAGTGTGCCGACCTCGACGAGGAGCTGGGGAAGTGGCGGCAGGAGGTCCCCGACCTGCGCGCCGACCTCCAGCGAGCTCGGGAGCGCGGAGAGTCGCAGCGCACGGAGGTGCAACGCCCAGCCGGGACAGCGGTGAAGGTCGTCTTTGCTCGTGAAAGTTTTGGACCTGGAGGCAGAGGTCGACTCCTTAAGGAGGAGCTTGCTGCCCTTCAGCCGAGCGTGAGACTTAGCTCTTCTTCGATTTTTAGCTCGTGTAACTCCTGTAAAAGAAAACAACCTTTTGGGTTAAATGAGCAAACTCGCAGTGTGCAGGTCCTTGCCTGCTTTTCTCAAGTTCGCCTTCAACATATGCTTACATGATCCCGGTTCTGCAGAAAAAGAAAACAAGTTCCTGCATAAGAGCATATAGCATAGATACGAGCAAAGGATCCTTGGAAGAAGGGACGGAACGTTCCTATCATACGGAGCCCCTGCCATGGACAAAGGTCGTGCCCTCACTGTTGCGAGCACGAGTTTGTTCATGGGAAAATTTAAGGGTCGCTTTGGTCGTAACGTTTTTTTTGAATGATTTAGATAGGTCGGTTGTGTCGAGAGAAGTGTGAGCACAGAGCAGACGAGCTTTAAACCAACAATACGTAGAGCCGCCATACCCGAGAGGTCACTGAACCAGGCTTAGAGTGGATGCTCGCGCCCGACCACGCATACAGTGAAGAGCTACTGTGGAAAGTGGACTATTGGGCGAGCATCCGGCCGAGGGCCAAGGGAAATGGTGCGCACATACTTGTCGGATAAGTTTGTCTGCAGTGCTGATGCTCGTTCGACAAAGCGAGGACAAAACACGAGGAGGGGGAATGTTTTATTGGAAAGAACGCAAGGGGCGCGAGATAGGAGTACTCGTCTAAACGTAGAATTTACGCAGTTGATCAATGTTCCAGGTGCTGGCGAGCTCCCGACCGTCTTCCATCGCGAGGCGGACAGCCCCCGGGCGTGCTGTGGACACGACCGTGTAGGGTCCCTCCCATCTCGGGGTCAGCTTATTGGCCTTCGACAGGTCTTGAAGTCTTCGTAAGACCATGTCACCAACTTGCAGGGACCTTGGTCGGATCGACTTGGCGCGTGCCTACGGAGAGCTTGTAGGTAAATCGCAGACCGTAGCAACGCCCGTTCACGTGTCACCTCGGCGAGGTTCAGGTCGAGGAGGCGTTCAACCTCCTGGTCGGCGAATCGACCACCTGCACCCTGGGGAACTTAGCACAATTTCGGCGGGCAAAAGCGGCCTCCGCATCGTGAGACGAGTTGGAAAGGCATTTCGCTGTGGCGGGCTAAATCGCGGTGACAGACCAAAGAACGGCGGGAAGCTCATCCACCCATCTTTGCTGTGTTGGTGAGGCTTTGGAAGACCCTCTTTTATGCCACTGAACTAATCGCCCATTTGCTCGTTAATTTGCTCCGTTACTCTGTGGATGTGCCACGAAGCGAAACAGACCTTGGTCCCGACCTCCTCGCATGATAACTTTGGAACAGTTCATTTGGTGAATCGGGTCCCGTTATCTGTGATAAGTCGGTTGGGTATCGAACCGAGTTACCACATTCGCGGAGGAATCTTTTGGCCGCTGGGCCGAGATGGTCGAGACAGGCTCGGCTTCTATCCACTTAGTGAAAGTGTCGATGGCCACGAGCAAATACTTGCGACCTTCGACCGGGAAAGGGTCCAAGGACGTCGAGCCCCCAGGTCGAGAATGGCCACGAAAGCGGTATGGTTTGCAGGGCGTATGCTGGTTGATGGGATTTGCGAGCATGGAACTGGCATGCTCGGCAGGTCGTTACGATTGACCGTGCGTCCGTCAAGGCCGTAGGCCAGTAGTAATCCAATCGGAAGGCCTTGCTCACAAGCGTTCTGAAAGACGAGTGAGCTCCGCACATTCCTTCGTGGATATCACGAAGAAGGTACTGGCCTTCCTCCTGAGAGACGCATCTGGAAAGGATTCCTAATGCGCCTTTCCGGTATAGGTTGCCTTCGATCAGTTTGTACTGAGAAGATCGCCTTGTTAGCCGGGAACGCTCGGCTTCTTCCTCGGGCAACGTCCCATGCGCAAGGTATTGGATGAATGGCGTCATCCAATTTGCACTTTGCTCGAGGAATGAGACCCTACCGCCGGTCTCTGGTGCCTCCTCTTCAGAGGGAATGGAGGGCTTATGTAGGTGCTCGACAAGCACCCCCGTCGGAGCGGTGGTTTGAGAGGAACCGATCTTAGACATTTGGTCGGCCAGGGAATTATCCTTCCTGGGGATGTAGATTACTTCGAAATTCTTGAAGTATTTCTCCATCTTCCTCACTTCGGCCAGGTACAGCGCCATTGAGGTATCGGAACACTGATACTCTTTGTTGACCTGGTTCGCGACCAACTGTGAATCGCCCTTCACAGTGAGCCGTTGGACTCCTAGCGATTTACATGCCCGAAGCCCGGCCAAAAGGCCTTCGTACTCCGCCGCGTTGTTGGTCGCGGCGAAATGTAGTTGGATGGCGTACTGAAGTTGCTCTCCATCCGGGGAGACCAAGACGACGCCAGCCCCCGAGCGCTCGTATGCTCGGGATCCATCAAAGTACAAGGTCCAGGAGTTTTCCCTCGAATCATTGGTTCCGCTGGCTGGTGGTGCCGGAGCCGTCCATTCTGCCACGAAATCAGCCAAGACTTGTGATTTTATCGCCGTGCGGGCCGAGAACACCAGCTCGAACTCGGCGAGCTCCATTGCCCACTTGGCTATGCGACCACTGGCGTCCTGATTTTTCAGGATTTCCCTGAGTGGGAAGCTGGTTGGCACCACGATCTTGTGTGCTTGAAAGTAGTGGCGCAACTTCCTGGAGGCCATCAGCAACGAGTATAGTAGTTTCTGGACCTCGGTAACGCTCCTTTGGCCCATGAAGTACTTTCACGACGTAATAGATAGGGCCGGGTACCATCTCTCTCATCGCTAACACCGCTTACCGCTTGCGGGGTCGCCGCCAGGTATAGTAGCAATTCTTCCCCCGCTGCGGGTGTGACGAGGACGGGCGGCTTGGAGATGTACTGTTTTAGCTCTTTGAACGAGCGATCGGCTTCCTCCGTCCATGTGAAGCCGTCATGCTTGCGGAGGGCTTTAAAGAAAGGTAGCCCTCGCTCCCCCAGCCGGGAGATAAACCGGCTTAAGGGGGCCATTCTTCCGGTCAGAGCTTGAACTTCCTTCACGCATGTGGGCGGCCTCATGTTCTCAATGGCTTCGATTTTCTCGGGTTTGCCCCAACGCCATGCGGCCGACCATGTAGCCGAGCACCTTGCCGGCCTTAATGCCGAACACGCATTTTTACGGATTTAGCTTTATTCGATGCTTATTGAGGTTCTGAAAGTTTCTTCCAAGTCGACAACGTGACCCAAGTACTTTTGCTTTTGACAACTATGTCATCGACATAAACCTCAAATTTCGACCTACTTGGTGCGTGAAAGTTTCGCATGAGGCGCCGAAAGGTTGCTCCGCATTTCTCAGGCCGAAAGACATGGTCGTATAGCGGAAGGTACCGAATGGGGTGATGAAGGAAGTCTTTTCCTCGTCTCGCGTGATAGGTCGATCGATGATAGCCGAATAGGCGTCTAGGAAGCTCATGGTGCGTGACCTGCCGTCGCGTCCACCAATTGGTCTATGCGAGGCAACGGATAGTTGTTTTTGGGCATGCCGCGTTCAAACCCGTGTGATCGGCGCACATGCGCCACTTGCCTCCTTTTTCTCGACTAGAAGCTGGATTGGCTAGCCACTCGGAGTGCTCGACTTCTCCGATGAAGCCACTTTTAGGAGTTTGTCGAGTTCCTCCGGATGATTGCCTGCTTTTCCGGGAAAAGCGTCTAAGTTTCGTCTCCTCACCGGTTTTTTGTCGTCGAATCAAGAGCTTGTGCTCGATCACCTCCCTTGGGACCCCGGGCATGTCGGATGGTTCCCAGGCGAACACATCCGACCTTGCCCGGAGGAAGGCGATGAGCTCGAGTTCCTATTTGGGACCTAAGGAAGATCCCAAATGAACGACCTTGGCCGGTTCCGACTCGTTGAGCGGAACAGCCTTGGTCTCTCCTCCAGGCTGGAGGGCAAGTTTAGGCCGGGAATGCTTCGGCTCTTGGTCAGGACCGCGAGTGGGTAACTGACCGACCATATCCAACGCTCTTTCGTCGCAATTGAGTGCGGACTTGTGGTTCCCTTTGATGGTTATAACTCCGTTCGGTCCGGGAATCTTCAGGCACTGATACGCATGATGCGAGGCGGCCATGAACTTGGCCAAGGCCGGCCTGCCGAGGATGGCGTTGTAGGCCGACTCGAAGTCTACCACCTCGAAGGTGATTAGCTCCGTTCTGAAGTTACTCGGGCCGCCGAAAGTCACGGGCAGGACGACCTGCCCCAGAGGTTTGACCGAGGTGCCCGGGACTATCCCGAAGAAGGGCACGGCTACACTCTTGATTTTGGAACGAGGAATCTGCATCTCGTCCAAAACCTTGGCTGAAATAAGGTCCAAAGAGCTCCCGGAGTCTATGAGGACCCGACCGACAACGGTATTGTTGATGGTGGGGTTCGCGACCATCGGAAGCCTTTGTGGTTTGGTCATCCCAAGGGGACAATCGTCCTTGGAGAAGGTGAGGGACATCTCGGACCATTTAAATTTCTTTGACCGGAGGCTTACCCTAGGTAACATGGTGCACTTCCCTTGCGGCGTCTTTTAAGTCCCGGCGGGACTTGTAGGCGGAGGAGCCCCCGAAGATGACAGCTATGTGATTCTGTGGTTCTTGGTATTTCATGTCATCCTCACTTTCCTCGGCGGGCTGTTTACCTTTGCCATTTTCGCCTGCTCTGGAAGCGTCGGCATGGGACCCCGCCAGAAATCGCTTCCAGCGGTAGGCCCACGTTCGGCAATTCCGTGGAGTCGTGCCGTGCGCTGGTGAAGCGGACGATGAGAGGTCACCCGTTGGTGCTTGGTCGCCTCGTTCTCGAGGCCTGTGCGGTTGTCCTCTTCCCAGGCGTTAAACCCCGTGGCTGCGGCTGGGTTGCTTTCGGGGCTGTTGTTGTTCCACCGCGGCAACCATGGTGGCGAGGGTTGCTTTTCTTCTTCTTCTTGATCTTCTTGTCCACGAATTCGAGCCCTTTTTCTTGGCGAGGTCTCTAGGCGGTGGCGGCGACTTCCCTTCATCCAGCATTTTCTTTCATTGGACGGCTTCATCTGCGTTGGCGTATCGATCGGCCATTCGGAAGAGCTCGTTCGCCGTCAGATCCGGGTGGATCTCCAGTGTCTGCGTGAAGCGACGCCCGCACTCCCGAACTTGAAAGCTCGGACGACGGCCTCGTCCGATATGTTCGGGATCGAGTTTCAGACCTGGATGAACCTTTGGACGAACTGTCGCAGGGTTTCCCCATCCGTCTGTATCAAGCGCTCCAGGTCGCGCTCCTTTCCCGGGCGGATGTAATAGCTCTGGAAATTTGCTCGGAGCACGGCGCTGAGCTGCCCCCAGGATCGTATGGATCCTTCCTTCTGATTGAAGAGCCACGTCTGGCGGCTCGTCGAACCGTCGGCAGATAATTCGCCATCACCCCTCATCGCCTCCGTGGCGAGGATGGCGGTAGTATATATTGAGAGAAATTCGTCGGGTTTTGGGTCCGTTGAATCTTCGATGTGGCCGGGCTTGAATCTGTTCGGCCATGCGACATTCCGGAGGGAGCTCGTGAAGGCCTGGCAACCGAAGCTCGGGGTTTCGCGATGAAACCCTCGGTCGTAGCGGCCTCCACGCGGGTCTTCCACCCAACGCCCCGTGCGCGGGCCGAGTCGAGAGAAGACCTCATGCGACGGTCGTGCCGACGACCGCTTGGTCGTGGAGCGTTCAGAGCGCTCGTAATCCGGGCGATCATAGGGGTGTCGCTCTGAGGTTGCTCTGGAACTGTTCCGGCTTTTCGGATCGAGTTAGCGATGCAGGCGATCTCCGAGCATGGCTCCGAGATTCACCTTTGTGCGAGCACATGGGGGAGCGTTTGCGATGGTCCCGGGAAACACTCCGGGCATCCCGGTCACAGGGAGGATCCGAGACCTTTAGTTCGGCGGCAAGCCTCTCCAGATCTTCGGCCACGACCTTGCCTACGGCCTCTAGGTCCACTTGCTCGGGGAAACTGCGCAGGTCACGCACGACCGCCGCCAAGGCCTGTAGCCGTTCCGCTTACGTGAATTGGCGGTGAGCCGACGGCGCTCCGGGGCGCGATCGGGAGTTCGGTACCCGCGAGAGCTCCTTTCGGAAGCGCGCCTCCCTTTCGCCTGGCGGCGAATGCTCGCGAGGGTCTTTCCTAAAGACGCCTCTAGGTGGAGTCTGGCCGCCTCGTAGTGGTCACGCTTAGCGGCGTCTGAGGACCCTTCCCCGGGCTCGGCACGGCTCCCGGCCATGTTGACTTGACGAGCGGGATGAAAGCGGCGGGGACATCATTGTATCCCCTTAAGATGCGATCTCTGGTCGAGCTCTAGGTCGTCCGGTATGTCCAGCCATCGTAGAGCCGTCGTGATCATCCTCGGGGTCCCCGAGGGTAATGTCTGGGAATGGAGGTCTTGTCCTCGCATTCCCGTGTCCGGAAGGGCTCTCAGACTTAATGTGACCGATAGGATCGGTCACATTAATACGCCGTCGCCGGCGTAGTACATGTCGTCATCTTCAACGTGGTCAAAAACGCAAAGGTCCCGAGTGTCTCCCGAGTTTGGCATCTTCGAGGATCTTGATCTGCATGGGAATCAAGCTGTCGTCCCCACGGACGGCGCCAGCTGTCGACGATTGGAGAACGGGCTCCCGTCGAGCTTACTTGTTGAATGGGGGATCAACAGAGCCCCGTCGTGCGGGCCAAGGAGGTCGTTCGAGCGATGCCGAGGTCGGGAGAAAAGAAAAGGGGGGACCCGATGTTTATCCTGGTTCGGGCCTCTCACCGCCGAGATAATAGCCCTACTCCAGTGTATTGTGTTCTATCTTGGGATCCCTCTCCTGTTACAGATCTTCAGGGGGGTTTAAATACTACGACTAGAGATACAAAGAAGGTAACTACCTCCTGGGATCGCGCTACGTATTCATAACCGCGATCCGCTGTCCTTGATTCGCGCTTTATTTGAATTTCGGGTAAGATTTCCCTTGATATTTGGCTGATTAGTTGCCTCCTTCCTTCCTCGTAGCGCTCGCTGGGCCCACCGACCAAATACCTGGGTAGGTCATGGTCTTTACGAGCATGCTTGCTCGTGCGGGTGGTGCTTGATGTGATCGTGAGTAAAGGTGCGGACCGTATGCTCGTAGGAGGAGGAGGGATGCTCGTTTCACGCCCCCGAGCATCTTCTTTCAGTATTGTTTGGTCGATGGGCTTGGCTTTTCACGGGGGTACCGTGGACTTTTGCCAGATAGCCAATCCCCGACAATTTGGTTCCCTGCGGTTAATCTTTCTGGGTAACTGTAGTGGCAATTAAGCGGCCTCCCTGAAAAGGGCGGTCCGTCACATCGTCGGACTAGCTAGTGGAGGATCGACTACTATTCAACGGAGAAAGGATAATAAAGGTGAGGAGGAGGAGGAGGAAGAATGATCCATGCCATGCTAGCTTTTTTGACTGCTCCGATCCGTTGCTTAATCCATCATTAATTGCGCTAAGCTTTATGCTTTTCCCTAACAGAAGCTGGAATTTTACCTGAAATCTTCTTACATTCGGCCGGACTCGGAACTGAATCAATGCTCAAGTCAAGGCTCCAAAATTAAGCCCAAAATACAGTTTTTCTGGGAGACTCAAAGTAGCAGTAGACAGTAGTAGTAGTACTCCTCCTCCTCCACCATACTGAACTATGTGCATGCATCTCTGGGTCCTGGCAGTGTATGTATTAGTGTATGTACGTTGAAACATGGAACTCCTAGTAGTTACGTGCCGCTTTCGACCCAGCTTAGCTCGGAGTCGAGCTTGACCTACTAATCTCTGGATCGGTCACGATCGAGGTGCTTGCCGGCGGAGAAAACTTCACCATCCTATCTTTTTTAGGGGGAAATTAAGTTATCATCAATTAAGCATATATCAACCTCAAGCAATGGAAAAACTCCCCCTAGATGAAAATAAGGAAAAATCTCCCCCTAAGAAGAAAGCGGCACCCTTAAATCTAGGTGAAAAACTCCCCCTAGGTGAAAATAAGTTATCCCCCTTTGACAAATATGCAAAGTGAAAAACTCCCCCTAGGTGAAAATAAGGAAAAATCTCCCCCTAAGAAGAAAAATGTGTTTGTGAATGTGCAATGTGCCCAAAATTCTCCCCCTTTAACAATGGATTCATCAAGAATACAAAAGAGAGAATAAAATCTTTTTTATTTTTAATTTATCAATTTTTTTATGTACTGGGCATTATAAGTCATCCACAAATGTAATTCATCTCCAGGTCATGCTATTAAAAATACTTGCACCCTTAAATCTACACATAGACAATGTAGAGTAAGCACAACTAAAAATTAAGTACTATTAACGATTTTTTGCATGGCATGATCTCCCTTGCTCAACTATCTCAAAACCTAAAAACATTGAATTTTTGTGCATTTCTTTGGTGCTTGAAAAGCTGTTTATTGATTATTTGCAACAAAATATAGAAATACAAGAAATTATATGCACAATCAGCCTTACTTTTCAACCATGCCAAGCAATGAGCTTAAGGTTTCATAGTTTCTGTCATACACAAACTCTTCCAAGTTTTTATCAAAGTGCAATGATAAGCAGTCTCATAAAGATGTGCGATAGTGCATAGATAAGCAATATCATAAAGAAGTGCGATAGCTTACCCAGACAGACTGGTCTGGGTAAGCTATGTTACTCTAGTACTCCTCTCGTGTATGGACCTAGCATTAATCTTCAGATGTTATCAGCACTTGGATTAGCATGCATCAGATACGCCCGATCGAGAAAATAAACAAACAAAAAGAAAACACAGGTGGTGAAATGCTTCTCCAACATAGAGCATATATCACATATTCGTGGTCGTGGCACTTCGAGGTGGTGAAATTTCATGAGTCTTTAATTTAGAGAAATGAACATCTAAAGTAAGTGTACTCATGACAGTTAATTATCTAATTGATGTAAATTTCATCTCCCAAATAGACATGTCTAATGCACCAAGCAATTGACTAGCATTAGCAGCAGCATCAAAGCTAACTCCAACAGCACGCAAATTGCTAAGAATTTTATTAAAGCGTGCAAAGAAATCATCTAGCGACTCACCAGGCTTCATCTCAAATCGCATTTATTCTTTCTTATATATATCATGACGAACCTCTTTCACAGTGTTAGAACCCTCATGATAATCACAAAGAGATTTCCATACCTCATATGCAAACTTGAGATGAATCACACAGTCGAAGTCACTTTTCCCAATCCTTGGATGATCAAATTTCGTGCTTTACTGTTTGCCTCAACATGTGTTTGATTGGTTTCGTCGACTTCGTCAATCTTGGGTGCTTGATATGGCTTGTACACCTTCTTCCAAATTGCAAAACCCTGAGCTTGGATGTATACCTCCATCTTCGTTTTTCAAAACTGAAAATCAACACCATCGAAAACACAAGGTTTTGTCGAATACCTATCAATCAAAAACACGAATTACCGAAGATCCAACTGTCGGATTGATGTGGAATTTTTACTGTAGAAACTAGATTCAATTTAGAAACTAACCCAACAAGAATCAACTCAATCGGATTGACGGATCAAAAGTTATAAGCTTCGCAAGTTGACTGTATCAATAATGACGAAAATTGATTAAACCCTAATTTCTTGATTAAACAAAATCTACAAGGAATTAACCAATCAAACTTTTTTAGATCACTAATTTGATGCCCTAGAAAGATTTTGGATGGATTAAATCAAAATTATCACGATGAAATAATGAATCAATCTTGAAACAAAAATAATGCGCAAATGAATTACTGTTGCGCTGGCAGGCTTAGAGCACTACTTATTTTCTATTGCTACAGTAAATCGCAAATTACTGTAGCGTTGCTAGATACTATAGCGCCGATTCCTTGTTTTGTGGCTTCATATGATCATGTCCAGTATAAAAGATCCAAGGCAAGATCACTTTTGATTCTACTACAGTATTAAGCTTAGAAGCATTAAATAGATAATGTTTTACCAGTACAACGGTGTCCCTCCGCAGCGCCGCACTTGTTGCACTGCTCCAAAACGCGAAGGTGACTTTCTTCGCTTGTTCCACGCCGCAAAGACGCGTCGGCCTTCGGCAATAGGAGCGCACGGCGGCACGACGTGGACGCACCATGCTATGATTGGCAATACATAGTAATGGTTTTGACCTGTGAGTTCATTAATTTTATACTGACATGCATGCATGCATGCATGCATGCTTGTTCAATTGGAAGACTAAATTGAACAATTAATCTTCTTTATAAAACATTATCTATTTAATGCTGCGGTCGGATAAGGATGAAGCGCAGTCATACTCTCTATCTCCCCGGCATCCCCAGTAAACAAGTAGTACTGTATATGTATATCACACTGTACGCACCTGTTTATTAATTATCACTACGGGTTTTCACTGGGAGTAGTGGAGTTTGCACGCCAGCCCAGAATAGATCGATTCTCTAACTAATTACTAATTTGCTGGAGGACGAGGACGTTAGCCCGAAACGATATACCGTAACATCCGACCCTAGCTAGTTATACAATATAATTAAGTAAAGACACGATCGATCGATCGATCGATGCTTGCTCCTCTGCCGGCCGGACTAGCTACTTAACAATGTTCTCCAACTTAGCTTAGCATGCATCAGATACGCCCGATCGAGAAAATAAACAAACAAAAAGAAAACACAGGTGGTGAAATTAATGCTTCTCCAACATAGAGCATATATATATATATATCACATATTCGTGGTCGTGGCACTTTGATGTTCTGTCAGTCTCAGCGTGCTGCTTGATCCAATCACTGCACGATTACATCTTGCTTGCTGGTAGTGGTAGCTAGTAGTGGGGTGGGGTACCATCAAAATGGGCCATGCATGCACCAACTTAATTCCTTTCTTAACTTTAACCCCAAATCGAAGGTGCGCCTCCTCCTCCTACTACTACAACAACAACAACAACCAGCAGCAGCCTGCATGGTGCTGGTTGCTGTTCTATGCATGGATTTTTCTTAATTACTCCTTCCTTGTTATTATCTTGGACAAGGATTAATTCAGTGCCTGCGCGCAATAATCTTTAATTTGAGTGCCGATAAGCATGACAGATGGCGACATTGTTAGCGCTATCTGTAGTGTAGGGCCATCTCAACGCTCAATCACGATTTGGCGTATGTGATAGCGCGTGCATGGGCAAACAAGGTTTTTCTTTGCCGCTGCAGTTCCCAGCATTGACTTCTGCAGCAGACTGTAGACAGACTGGTCTGGGTAAGCTATGCTACTCTAGTAGGAGTACAGAGTACTCCTCTCGTGTATGGTACTACTACTACTACTACTATGTTGTGTGTATCGAAATCTCCAAAGATTCAGAGCCTGTTGAAATATATTTTTTTGTCCAAGTAAACATCGAGTGAGGAAAGGAAGACGCGAGCTAGCTAGCTACCTGCCTACTTGCAAGCAATAACAACACCAACCACATTTTGTTTGGACCATTTGGTTGGACGCAACTGTCAGCGGTTTGATGATGCTTTATGCTTTTATGTACAGTGACTTTCATTTTCTTGGCCTTACCAGCCTATTGAGATGATCTTTAGCGGCTCATCAAAACTTTCCCTTAAATACCATACGTTGGAAAATTAATTAATATGGCCTAACTTTAATTTAATTCTATATTTACACAGTAAAATATGAAGTTACATATTGTGTCTAGCTACCATATGATTATCAGCGCCCACCAAATATTTGATGAATACATAACATGTTAGTAAAAAAAGGTACATCCACACATGCTAGATAGCATAATTGATACGTAGATGTGAATGATACTATCATAGCAACATTCATTCTCATCAGATCTAATCGCAATAGAAAGATTCCTTGAACCAACAACCAATCGGTCCGAGACACTTACAGCGGGTTTGGGCGCTTCTCAGAAACCTGATCGCTGGTCTCTCGTGCAGATCGTCAAAGGTAGGCACCAGATTTGAGACATTGCTCTCCCTCACGTTGGTTGCACGACGGACGAATGGACGAAATGACTCAGATGGCAGTAGGCACCGGAGGAGGACGAGGTTCGTTTTTCATTTCTGTGCTCATGCAAGGACATCTCTTTTTATAAAAACGTGGTAAGCCAAAACCGCCACCCCGCGAGTCCTCAGCGATACGAAATTCGAACCGCCACGATTCCAAAACCTCCCCATGGAATATCACATCGTGGGCAAACAAACTAACCGCACGAGAACGTGCGTCTCGCTTAGTCCGCGACGCTGCGTCAACAGTCGAGATATAAGGTGATATGATATAGTCAGTACATATAGCAAAATGTTAAGTCACAGCTCACGCGAAATACGCGCGCGTGCACCAACTCATACTAAAACCCATACAAAAGCTCTCCTTATAATTCCATTTTCTACCACCTAACTAAACAATAAGGGACTAAATTAAGTTTGGCACATTCAACTCAACACTCCTTTGATGTTTTTTTTTCCTATTAAATTAATTCCAACACCATCTGATTCAAGCTGGTTGCAAAACCATATCGTGTGCCGGTTACCTTAACACCGGCGAACCGAAAAGGCAATGAGATTTATTTTTTGTTTCATCGGAAACAGGGAGCTCCGTGAAAGAGAATTTTTAGGTATGTGGCAACCTCAAAGACCGACTAATTGATCGATAGGCACGAACTCACATCGGACCACCAAATTATAGCATCTGAGATGAAAAAATCTCGAGATATTTTTGTCACAGCTTTTGCTTGCATGATGCGGAAAAGGTCCGTGGTGCTATAATGTTTTCTGCTTTCTTATCCTGAACTTTTTGATGGCTACACACACTCACCTGGCCGTTTCTGAAATGCCCACTACCACTAGGTTCAGGCATTTCTGTCTGCAAGACTTTTTCTGCTAGCTCCGCATTATCACTTTAGCAGAGGCAGCAGATGCGAGTAGCCACGATATTTCTGCGTGTAGACCTGCTGCTGTTGCTACAACAACTATATGTACCGAAAGATCTCAGATTAGTGCTGGTAACATCTGAGAATTAGTGCTGGCAACCCAAAATCGAAAGATCTCCTGTCAAAATAGTAGGAAGATTCAGAAGAGTCAATCCCATGCTGCGGATTGAATTGAATGCGGTGGTGTTGAGATGAACCGGTGGTGCTGGTAGGAGTTGTACCAGCCGGATTGCCTGTCTATGGTTACCGATAACAAGCAGATAGTAACGCAGAACCGCCTTCTCTGCTCGCAGTCGCCTCTTGTATTTGTTGACCCACCGAGTTTCAGCTCCGTACAAGCACGCTCCAATCCAATTTTTCTTCCCATCCTCAAATAGTCAAATCTCAAATGACTGTCATGGTGTCCCCGTTCTCAAATCAAACATTTTTTTTTCACTTGTCTGGATGCACAGGGTGCGCGATTCATGCGTGTTCAGCAGCCGTGAGCCGCCGCCTTTCCACCTGACTTTTTTTTTTAATCTTAGTGCTCTCCATGTCAGATTAGGCATCGCGAAGTGTGTCGCTACAGTAAAAGTGGATTCTAACTTTCTTTACAAAAACCAAAAAAAAAAAAGTTACGGAAATATATAACTAGGTCAGAAAAGAAGACTAGCGGAGCAAGTCTCTAACTCTAATGTCGTAATAATATCTACACAGCATCGTAAAATCTTGGTTCTCTCCGGGAGAAGCGGAGAACTAGAGTTCAGATTTCACCGCTGTAAATAGAGAATCTAAGAGCTTTCTTGCTAAATATCACTTAAATTTTAAGCATTCGAATTGATCAAACGGATGAAATCAATTTGCCTTCTTTTCTCCCATTTAAGTATTATTTTATCAAGGAGTACTTAATTCTTTTAGGTATTGGATGATGAGCATTACTCTTTTTATATATGGCCTTTTTTACACCAATTATATACTATTTTTACACCAATTAAATTATGTAAAGATGGTGCGATAATTTATAAAAAAAATATTATTATTTACCGCATGGCCTTATTTACATTAATTATATACTTTTTTTTACAAAAATTAAATTATGTAGAAAATAATATGGTAATTTGTAAAAAAATAAACTATAAGGAACACAACAAACAAAAATGCGCATCACAAAGTCAAAATGATAAAACAAAACGTGGATCACAAAGCAATATCAAATAGAGAAAAAAATGAGTCCCCACGAACCAAAAAAAAAAACACCAATATCTAATAGACAAAAAATTTAAGTGCACAAAAATTAAGCTCTTGGATATTCATTGCATATTGGTTGAGCCCTAGCAAGTCTTTGTTGATCTCTTGATAATTCAATTCACATTTTGAAAAGAGTAAATAGCGTTCAATTGTAGAATTCAAGCTTGAGCCATCTAGACACTTAATTATCCTTAAGCAAGCGTTATTACTTATTCTCTTGGAGGTTGCCACCTCCTAGACGGCTTAGAGGCAAAAGAACCGATGATCTCTTCAAGGAGATTGTGAAGAGACCTGGTGTCGGTGTGAAGGTCGGAGCTCACGTACCTCGAACGGGGAAGAGCTACCACTAACGATCGAGGGGGGCTCATTGAGCAAAGAGCTTGCTTGATTCGTTCAAGCTTCTTCAACGTGGATTAGGAAAAACCAACAAAGTTGCCGAGACCACGAGAAAAATCATTGCGTTCATCTTCTTGTGGTTTGCTCTTTTGTGTCTAAATTTATGCAATTTACATTCCCAGAGCACTTAGTGTTTGATCATCTTTCTGTGATTGTATAAATTGCTTAGACTTAACTTTTTGACGCACTTAGTGAAACTTAGCATATTTAGGTCTTAATTGTTAAAATTCGCATTTCTAATCTATCTAGTTTAATTATTGTGTTAGAACCAAAAGAATTTTAAAAACCTTCTATCCACATCCTCTAATCGGTTATCTTTGATTCTCGGTTACAGCTAATACGTTGGTACTAGATCAAGAAATACAAAAGGAACATTTGGAAAGAGATAGTCAGGGTCCATCCGAAAGCAATGGTCTTGGGATGATAAACTTGAGAAAACAAAAGGAAACAATAGAAATTCGAAAGAGAAAAAAATGAAACACCAAAACCAAAGCGAAGGAAAAGGGTGGGCAGAACGCAGAAGGGAAGGCGGTTTCCAACCTGGCCGGACCCCACTATCCTCTTCGTACATTTTTGTCCTCGCTTCCTTCCTTCCACCTTGGTCTCCTCTCTTCTTATTAAACCCCATCCATGGATCACCTCGCCGCCCCACACCCTTTCTTGCCGCACACACACACTCGCAACTACGGAAGCCCATCGCCACACAGCAATTGCAACTTTGCGAGCAATTACGAGTGTTCGTTTGTTTTTCTCTTCAAAAGGTCCGTTCATATGTGGATGGCTTTTGTGTGGAAAGCCGCGTCTTCTTGAAGGCCTTCGAAGGTTTCTGAGGCAAACAACGGAGCTGGCCAAGATTTGAGTGGAAATCTTGTCTGTCCATTCAAGAAACTCCTCGCAAGTTCCTCGGCCGTTTCCGGTGAAATTCCGAGGTATTGGCGGTGAAAAGGTGGGAGTCTTTCTTGTGGTGGGTTTCAGTGTTAAGATCGAACAATAATTCCGTGTGAAAGTTTTTGGGATCTTGCCACTGGAGCTTTTCTGGGGTTCTCAGCTCTGGGCATTGGCCGTCCGATTTGGGGTCTATCAGGGGTAAGAAAACTGTGTCCTCCTCCCAATTGCTCTCGCGGCCCTTGCGTTAAAGCTTTCATTTTGCATCTAATTAACTAATCCCGGCAGGAACTTCCGGGTAAAGCTGAGGCTTTGTTTGCTAGACCTCAGCCTGAACTTCTTCTTTTTTTACCAGCTTTTATTTCGGTGCCAATTGCTGGATTGATGCTTTGTTTCCTGACGTTGGGTTTCTTTGCTTGATTTGGGCAAAGCTGTCTCTCCTTTCGATTTGTGGAGAAAAGAACCCCCTTTTTTTCACTCCACCGTTTCTTAGATTCCAGCAAAGCCTTCCCTTGTCAAGTTAAAAAATATATATGTACTCATGTTAACACGATGCCTAAACGTACTCGTTAATCCACAACGCGCAAATTAAGGCTTGGAACCAAAAGAAAAAGGTTAATTTTGCTGACCACGGATGTTCTGTAACTAGGTCTAATAAGGTGTTCGGCTGGCCTTTCACTATCAGAGAAGTTGTGCCTCATTTGGTGATCTTCGTAACAAGTATACGACAAGGAAGACTAATTAAGTGATAGTCCACTGGCCCTAGGCAAAGCTGTAGATTATTCAAGTGGGAATAGTATACTCTAGATTGGGCTTGACTTCAATCACACGATTGCAAATGCTCTGCCATTTCACTGGATCATTATTAATCTCAACACGGCAGCATATGTTCATACATACAAACTATCGCTTTTGAGCATGGTTAATTTAAGGGCTATAATTATGGTAGCTTTGACCTTTAGATTGCCTCCTCTTGTATCCCATTACATATCCTTCTTATTTACCATTCAGGGTACTACCGTGAATCCGTGATGGTCTTTGTCCCCAATACATCACGAAGTTTTATCACCAGATAGGAACAAAATGTAAGAGAATCTGTGCCATGTTCTATTGTGTTGTATATTCTTGATAGCAGTGTCTTCGAGCTTATTTCAGAAGATTTTGATGGTTGTGCTACTTGTAAATTGCAGTTTGTGCCTTTTTTGCTGGTGTCAAGTGCTGCGGTTGGTTACTTCAGGCTTACATCACATCTAAAGATGTCTTTTCGAAGAATAGTTCGTGATTTCAGGGAGAGCTTTGGAAATTTATCAAGGCGGAGTTTTGAAGTGAGAATTTCAAGCATCCCAGGCCTTTCGGGCCATCACAGAGGGAAGTCTATTGGATCTTCAAGTGAGCTCCGGGATAGGCTTGTGGTACTTCAGCAAAGCAGGTGGGCTTGCCTTCCTCCTGAATTACTTCGTGATGTGATGAAAACGTTGGAGGAAGACGAGAGCAATTGGCCATCCCGCAAGGATGTTGTTGCTTGCGCTTCCGTTTGCAAAACTTGGAGAGTGATGTGCAAAGATATAGTGAGAAACCCTGAAATTTGCGGAAAGCTCACATTTCCGGTATCTCTTAAGCAGGTAATGAGTGTGTTCAATCTGAATATTCTATTGGGTTCACAAATTTAGTGAGGGTTAAACCTTGTTCATCATATGCACATTTTTTCATTTGCCATATAATTTTTTGCGTCGAAATAAGAAAACTCTGCATTGAAATGTTTTGTTCAAGTTTGCCTCGATAATTTCATAAAATATCCTTTTTTCATGTTGAGGTATGCTATTTCCTTATCTATTAACACTTGGCTGAATTTCTCATGCACAGCCTGGACCTCGAGATGGAGTAATCCAATGTTTCATAAAAAGGGACAACTCAAAACTAACTTATCATCTCTACTTGTGCCTTAGCTCTGGTATGTTTACATAATTATGTTACACTTTTCCTATTGATCTCCTAACCAGCAGTTTTTCATTAAATTATAGCACTCGGTAATTAGATATGGCCATTGAACAGACAAATAGGAAAGTACAGGAACTTTTTTGTCTTTACCCTTGTAGGTGGTCAAATCTTTATCTTCACATTTAAAAGAAACAGTTTTTTTTTTTTTTTTTTGGTCTATTCTTGTGTAAAAACTCCTAGCAGTACTATCAGTTTTAAACATCTAAATTAACGCTTGAATAGAATTTTATTTTCACCATGCCCTACATATGTCTTGTGGTAATTTTTTCCCTCAGGCCAGTCTTCCATGATGTTTCTGCTTGTGGGTTCATTTCTACAGGGGCGGAGCTAGCCCATGCTTAAGTCCCGGGCTGAGTCAGCTGATCTTAGATTAAATATCTGTTTTGAATGATTTTTCAATAATTTTTTGTAGAATTTTAGTGGGCTTTCGGTACCAGGTCCCGGGCTACAGCCTACTCTGCCCGGGGCCTGGATCCGCCCCTGCATTTCTACCATTTTGTAAACAACATACACTAGCCCCATTGCCTCCTCAAAGGCGATATGTTTTTATATGAAGATTACAGTTATTCATTCGTATGTATTCAGTACTACCATTTAATGGTTTGTGCCTGCTACTCTTTGCTTGCCATTTTTTTTTTCTTTCCTGCAGCTAAAAGTTATGCTGCTTCAGTCCATTACATAAAAACTGAATTTTAAGATCAACTAGAGGTGTGTCGTGTCATAGTTGCCTGTTTCCCCTTGTATAAAAGCCTTCACCACCCACAATGAATTTGTAGAGATGACCTATTATATTTGCAAATCTGCAAGCAAATTTGGTGCAGGGCTTTAAGTAGTATTATTTTACTACAGTAAGAACAAAATACACATTGCACTAACCATTTTATGTGCATCTTGCAGCTGTGCTTGATGAGAATGGGAAATTCCTACTGGCAGCTAAAAGGAATCGGCGAATGACATACACTGACTACGCCATTTCTATGGATTCTAAAAATATCTCCCGATCAAGTAGTGGCTACATTGGAAAGTTGAGGTAAAGTTTCCTTGACAACAATCTTCCTTTACCCCCATTGTCAATTGGATAACTTTGGTCACAAATGCGTGCATATGTATCTAACGTACATCATGATACCGCAGGTCAAATTTCCTTGGCACCAAATTTATCATCTATGACACGCAGCCTCCATACAATGCTGGGACACTTGGCTCGCAAGAACGGACCAGCCGTCGGTTTTCCTCTAGGAAAGTTTCCCCAAAAGTTCCGACCGGTAGCTACCCCATTGCACAGGTGAACTATGAGCTGAATGTGCTCGGCACCCGGGGGCCAAGGCGGATGCAATGCACTATGCATTCCATCCCAGCATCAGCAGTAGAGCCTGATGGCACTGTGCCTGGCCAACCTAAAGAGCTCTTCCCGAGGATATTGGAGGAGTCCTTCCGAAGCACAACAACTTCGTTCTCCAAGTACTCCGTTGCAGATCATTCAACAGACTTCAGCAGTTCTGGCTTCTCCGAGTTTGCGGGCGGGATTCTGCAAGATGGCGATGATGAAGACAAGGAGAAGCCTTTGGTTCTCCGGAACAAGGCACCAAGGTGGCATGAGCAGTTGCAATGCTGGTGCCTCAACTTCCGTGGCCGTGTCACGGTGGCTTCAGTTAAGAACTTCCAGTTGATAGCTGCTGCACCACAGCCAGCCTCTGGAGCAGCTTCTGAGCCTTCACAGGCAACGCAGACTGCTCAGCAGCAGCAGCCCCAGTCTTCCCAGCCCTCCGGTTCCTCATCATCATCCAACCATGACGCGGTGATCTTGCAATTCGGTAAAGTTGCAAAGGATATGTTCACTATGGATTACCGGTACCCGTTGTCAGCCTTCCAGGCTTTCGCCATCTGTTTGACAAGCTTTGACACCAAGCTGGCCTGTGAATAGATCGGTAGAGTAGTAATCAGAACGGTACTTTATTTGAGCTTGAGCTTGAGAATGTATATGTATAAAGTAGAGGAGCATTCTCTGTCTGTGCATGTGCACATGTAGTAGCTGATTCAATTCCAGTGTGCTTAGTAAACCTATGAAAAGGGTTGAGGTGCAGATATTTGCTTAGTAAACCTATGCAGCTGGAAGGAGTTGAGCCACCAGATGACATGAGCAAATCTGCGTAGAAACGCTTGTTATGTGAAATACAGAATGCCACAGGTTAATTGCTACTGCTATCTGAACAGGAAATTGCTCTGGTAGCTGTGCATAAAAGTCTGAATGATGGAGGGGAGGAAATAAAAAAGCTAAAGAAAAATCTGCAATTTCGCATGGTTTGGTCGTCCGGATCTGAATTGGGGGAGAGAGAGAGGGAGACCTTTCAGCGTGACACCCAGTAACCCAGACAACAAAATCTAATCATTACTACAGATCTAGCATATATTAGCTATAGCTAGTGGCTGATGATGCTGCCAACCCTTCTCGAGTAGCCAACCAACCAATTGGTCATCAACCTAACCGCCCTTTGTAATAATCAATCGACCCAAATCTGCAGCATTTTTCAATCGCCATCAGCAGCTGCAGCTCTACTTATCCCTGTTGGGCCAGTTGCTTTATGGATCGTACTACTCCCTCCGGTCTGGTAATATCTGTCGTTTAGGACATCGACACGGTCTTCAAAACACAACTTTGACCGCTAATTTTTATTGTAATATATTTATAAAACCCAATAAAATTATAATATTATGAAAGTACTTATCGAGACAAGTCTACATATATAATTTTTATGTATCCAATTTAAATATTTAAAAATATATTGTTAGTCAAAGTTTCGGAAGTTTGACCATCACTATGTCCAAAACGACAGGTATTACCAAACCGGAGGGAGTAGTAGAAGAAAGGCGCCGTACTACAGCTCCGTGCCTTTATTATAGCAAAACACAGAGGATCCGAATCGCACATCGGGAGTTCGGGACACAGTTATTAACATTTACTGTAGTAGTCTGTATAGCCGGCTGCTTCCTTGCTTGCAGTGGCATCCAATCCAATCTGTGGGGAATGGAGTAGACAGCATGGATCCAAATCCCGAAGAGATTTCGAAAATTTGGTTAAGATTTTGAAGATTTCGGAAACAATTCCTCGACATCTTAAATCTCGGTCAGATAAAAAAATTTAAAATGCTACATTACCCATTCAAATCTTGGCGAGATCTCAGTGATTTCGGCCGAGATCTCAATGATTTTTACCGGATTTTTGTTTTTCTTGAACGGATTTGATTGGATTTAGGGTCAACAAAAAAATCTCTATTGCAGTGATAACATATGTTATGGATATGTTATTCTTGCATGTTTTGTGCAACTGATTGCAATTGTCATGATATTAAAATGTTAGGCACTAGAAGTTACTGTTTGGCGTGATGGAAAGGAATACCGACAAAGCTAGCCTATTATCGTGGAAAAGCACTCACAACGCTAACTAGTATCGTACTGCCTGGTGAATCAAGGTCTTGTCAACGCACATGCATCAGATTTTGGCCTGACAAAGATAGTATGCTTCTATTCTTACCCAAAAAAATCTGGTCTAAGCAGTACTAGCGATGTTGCCCCAGTGCGTAATTATTGTTTTTGATGTAGTATTTACCACCACGATCGACTTTGATTTCAATACGATCTCTAGTCGCATCCGGGAATTTGCATTTCTAAATCCTGAGGTATGCTAATCCTTTAATTATTGTTTTCAGCTCTCTTTCCAGATGTGCCTGTAACATTGGTCTGTCACATTTGGTAGGAACTGTGCATTGTAAGCCGATTTCGCCTTATAGATCCCGTCCCCTGTCCAGCGCCAAAGGATTAAGTCCTGGGAGTCTTTCCGCAATTGGATCTCCCGGATTAAATGCCAGAGATTGACGAATTGTGCGAGCTATTCAGCAGTGGAATTTTTCCTGAGAGGTTGCATCCAACCATTGTTTGCCAGCCCCTGGCTGACCGTGAAGTCCTTCCTTCTAACGAGGCGGTAGCAAAGCGGAGCGATGTTTTTTTGTGCTTCCCCCTTGAGCCAATTGGAGGACCAGAACCTTGTTGTTGTTCCATCACCTAGGATAATTGAAGTGCTCACATTAAATAGGTCGCGGTCAGAGTCATCGGTGGGGAGATATGTGCCTGCCCAGATCCTGCTGCGCTCCCTCCATTGTAACCAAAGCCACCTTTGTCTGAGGGCTGTACCGAAGGCTACCAAATTCGAAACGCCCAGTCCGCCAGGCGCTTGGGACGACAGACCTTCTTCCAGTTGACAAGGCAGTGTCCTTCGTTACACCCTTCGCTTCCTTTCCAGAGAAAACACCTCCTAATCTTGTCAATCCTTTGAGCGCCCAAGCTAGAATTGGGAACACCGTGAGGAAATAGACCGGCAAAGCCGACAGAACAGCTTGTACCAGAACCAGTCTCCCTGCCTTGGAAATCATCGAACCTTTCCACGCTGCAAGTCTTCCGGCAACTTTGTCAATGAGTGTTTGGAAATCATTCCTCTTCAGGGAAGTAGGGTCTAAGCGGTAGGCCAAGGTATTTCGTTGGGAAAGTGCTTGCTTGTGCAGGGAAGGAGTCAAAACCTCCTGCAGGTCAAGAGGTTGGCAGGCTATTGCGAAAACCCGTGATTTGTGAAGGTTCACCTTAAGTCCTGTGGCCTCCCCGAACACCTGTAGTGCCACTTTCAGAGTATCTACCTCTTGGAGCGAAGGGTTCAAGAAGAGTGCCACGTCATCTGCGTACAAGGAGAGGCACTTGTGAGGCGGTCTTTGGAGCACTGGGGTGAGGAGACCCTCGTTGGCCGCGAGCAATAGGATACGACAAAGTGGTTCCAACGCCAGCGTGAAAAGCAATGGGGAGAGTGGATCCCCCTGTCTAAGCCCTCTTCTGTGGAACACTCTTTCCCCCGGTACCCCATTTATAAGAACTCTGGAAGAGGAGGATCCCAGCAGGATGGCGACCCAGTTCCTCCATCGTTGGCCAAAGCCCAGCTGTTGCAAGAGTTCGAGAAGGCACTCCCAGCGTACAGAATCGAAGGCTTTCGTTATATCCAGTTTTATGAAGAGCGAAGGGTATTTCTTCCTATGTAAGTCTCTTAGCAAATTCCTGACCCAGAAGGAAGCTGTCATGGATCGCTCTTCCCTTGATAAAGGCGTTCTGGTTTGCCGAGACTATGGAGTGCATCCTGGGCGCTAGTCTCAATGCGAGGATCCTGGATAGTAGTTTGCCCACACTGTGCACCAGGCTAATCGGCCTGTAATCAGCGACGGACGTTGAGTCCTGCTTCTTCGGCAATAGCACGATATTGGCCGAGTTGAGCAGCTGAAAGTTAGCTCCTATCTGGTCTGAAAACCGCGTACAAACATCAAGTAGGTCGTCCTTTATTATTTCCCAGCACGTGGAATAGAGGACACCTATGTAGCCGTCTGGCCCCGGCGCTTTGTACTTTGGCATAGAGAAGGCAGCCTCTCTATGCTCTTCCATCTGAATCGGCTGTTCCAAGGATGAGAGATCTGTGAGAGGCAAGTTTATGGCCCAAGAGAGAGTTAAAAAACTCGAATACTGTTTCAACATCATTTTTTGTGTGCTTTGTTTTTTAATGTTGCTTTGCATGCACTTGCCTGTAATATTTGTTGTGTTTAAAGTTGACCCCTGTAATTTAACTACGTTCTGTCAATACCAGCTGACAATAACGTTGACAAAGGAAGAAGAGCATGCACAGGTTCAACACAATGAATACTGTTATGCTGGTGGCCTAGTTGAGTATGTTAAATGGTTGAATACCGACAAGGTTTGCCCTGTAACATTGGAAGCTATCCGCCTGTTTGGTTGCCCGCTTCCTCGCGGCCAGGCCAGGCTCGTGCATTGACCACGCGCGGAGCGCGTGTTTGGATCGCTGCACGCCTGCCGCTGGTCTGGCCCTGCGCATGCAATCGAAGACAACGCGTAGCGTCGCGCCTGCACGCGCGGAAACGGCGTGCGCGCCCGTTTCCCGCGGGCCAGGCTCGCGTGGGCCAGGTTCCGCGCGTGCAGGCATCCAAACAAGCCATATATGTTTCATGCAGTTCCAATTTGGCTGAGATTTTCCAACATAGAAAATGGCTACTGACTACAGTTTTCAATTAACCTAGTTAATCTTTTTTTAGTGTCTCATAAAAATATCAAGAGCTAGCTTTACTGCTTTCTTTTCTTCTTTTTGATAAGTAACTAACAAAGCAATACATGAATAAGCTCTACTTAATAGTGCTGTTGACAATCATTTGCTGATGCTACTCCTTTGACACATCTAAAATTTTATGTTGACCAACGTCCGTCCTGTTGCTAATTCAGAAATAAAATGCAGAAAAATATGCTAGATTTCCTTGTTTGCTTGGTGAAGTGTCAAGCGTTGAGTAAGACCAGATGCTCATAGACTGAACTGATGTCTGCCTTCTGCTTATGAATTTTTTTAAAATGTTAAAGAATCTAAATTTATTGTGGTTATACTTTCCTGTGTTTCTTTATTATTCCTCTGAAGAGACTAACGTCAGCCCACCCCAAAGTAAGAGCAATAGCATAACATGTATGTTGGTATTGTTATGAATAGCACTTGTATTCATCATGAGGCCAAAGGGCCTATATATATACATGTACAAGAGGGCAAGGAATAGGACCCTATCTCTAACATACAAGGAATAGGACTCTATCTCTAACACCCCCCCTCAAACTCATGGTGGATCAACAACACTGAGTTTGGAGAGAAAGAAGTTATGATACGCTCTAGTCTTTGTCTTCGTGAAGAAATCTGCTAACTGGAGCTCTGAAGGCACATACTGAAGAGCCACAATCTTATCATGTACCTGTGACCTCATATATGAAGCATCAACACCAATATGCTTGGTGAGTTCATGCTTCACTGGATCTCGCGCAATGCTGATAGCCCCTGTACTGTCAGATAAAAGAGGAGTCGGTGTAGAAACAGAAACACCAAAATCCTCAAGCAACCACCGTAGCCATGTAACCTCTGCTTTGTCAAAGAGCCATAGCTCGCAACTCGACCCTCGGCACTTTCGAGCAGCTGGCACATGCGCTTCTTAGTCTTCTAAGCAATGAGAGAACCACCAAGAAAAACACAGTAAGCAGAAAGGGACCGACGATCAGAGTGATCACTAGCCCATGTAGCATCAGAGTATGCCTGGAGCTGTAAAGAGCTGGAGCGCGGAAAGAAAAGACGTCGAGAGATGGTTCCACGAAGATATCGTAGAACACGAAGAAGATGACTATAGTGGAGCTGAGTGGGAGCAGAAACGAACTGACTCAGGATATGAACTGGATGAGAAATGTCAGGACGAGTGACACCAAGATAAACAAGACTCCCAACAAGATGGAGATAGCGAGTAGGATCCTCAAGAGGTTCACCATCGAGGTCGAAGGTGAACATTGAGCTCCATGGGAGTTTCGGTCAGACGCTCATCAGTGAGAGAGGCACGATCAAGAAGATCCTGGATATACTTCTCTTGGGAGAGAAAGAAACCCTCAGAGGTGGAAGAAACCTCAATCCCAAGAAAGTATCGGAGAGGACCAAGATCGGACATGAGAAACTGCTCATTGAGACGGGATTTTACAAAGGCAATATATTGAGAATCATCGCCAGTAATGATCATGTCATCAACATACAGAAGGAGAAGAGTCCGACCACGAGAAGAGGTGTGAACAAAGAGCGCAGGATCATGAGTACTGGCAGAAAAACCAGCGGCAGTGATCACAGAAGAAAAACGCTCAAACCAAGCACGAGGGGCTTGCTTGAGCCCATAAAGAGAGCGACGAAGCCGACAAACCATGCCATCAGGAACAGAATACCCCGGTGGTGGCTGCATATAGACCTCCTCATGCAGCTCACCATTAAGAAAGGCATTCTTGACATCAAGCTGAGAGATGGACCACTCTCGAACAGAGGCAACAGCAAGAAGAGTGCGAACAGTGGTCATGTGAGCCACAGGGGCAAAGGTCTCATCATAATCACGACCATGCTCCTGCTGAAAACCACGCGCCACAAGACGAGCCTTGTAGCGCTCAAGAGAACCATCAGAGCGAGTCTTAATCTTATAGACCCACTTACAAGTAATGGGACGGACACGTGGAGGAAGTGGAACAAGATCCCACGTGCCAGTGCGCTCAAGGGCAGCAATCTCCTCCGCCATCGCATGCTGCCATTCCTGATGAATAACAGCATCACGGTAAGAGGTCGGCTCGGCCAGAGCTGCACCAACAAAAGCAAAACGCTCAGGAGGCCGAACAGACTGTCGATCACGAAGAGCATAACGAGGAGGAGACACTGAAGAAGATGGCTCATCAGAAGAAGAAGATGGCACATCAGAAGAGTCCTCAGCTGGCGGACGACGAGTGTAGTGGAGAGGATAGGGAGAAACAACATCTGAAGAGCCCTGTGTAGGAGAGGACGGTGGTGAAGAAACCGGCGCTAAAGGAGACGCCGATCGTGAAGGAAAAGTGACAACTGAAGTGTCAGGAAAAGTCAGAAAAGACAGTGGCTCAACAAGAGAAGTAGGAGAGGAAGAAGAACAAGGGTAGAAGGGACGAGACTCATCAAAAGTGACATCTCGTGAGATCCGTATCCGTCGGTGAAAGTGCATCTAGGCCCCTCAAATTGTTTTGGTGATTAATGATGACACAATTAAAGAGATCTAATGTTTTATCCAAGAATACTGCAGAGATCGAGATCATATCAAGCTTGGAATGACATTGGACGCCCTTATGACGACTTAAAAGAAAAAGGACGGCATCAAGACCCAAGTTGTATCATTTTATTTATTTGTATCTTAAGGATAGCCGTACTATTAAGAGGGTATGACGAGAAATCGTTCTTTAGGATGTGCATGTGCTCAACATCAAATCTTGCATCTCTCTTTAGCACTCTTGCACTTGTTTTTGAAAAGTTTCAAATTGAAACCGAACTGGGTAACCCGGAGTATCCGGACATTTAGTCCGGAGTCTCCGGATTCAATCCGGAGTGTCCGGACATTATGTCCGGAGTCTCCGGGTTGACCCCCTCGGTTGCTTCTGGTTCCAGCTGGTCCGGAGTATCCGGACATTTGGTCCGGAGTCTCCGGATAACCCGGAGTCTCCGGGTTGTTTGTCCGGACACTCCGGCCTGTACAAAAACGGGAGTAACGGCTAGTTTTCAAAAAGGGTATTTAAAGCCTCCACTCCCCTCCAACAGCTATGATCTCTATTGAGCTCATTCATAGCAGCATTCAAGCCATTCCTAACCATCTCTAAGCATTCAATAGAGCCCCATCTTCCTCCCACCAATTAATTTGGTTGTTGATCCTTTTGGTGAGGAGAGGAAGAAGCAAAAGTGCTAAGTGCATTCATTTCATCTTGTTGAGCACTAGTTCATCCTCCAAGCGATTCTTCGTGGTGCTATTTCTCTTGGAGGTTGAAGGTCTCCTAGACGGCTAGGAGTCACCGGGAGCTACCAACTTGTGTGGTGAGCCCCGGTAGTTTGTGAAGGCAAGTCTCGCCTCCGAAAGGAAAGAGACAAGAAGTGAAGCCGGCGAGTGCATTTGTGCAACACCGGGAGGAAAGCGGGTTGAGAGAGACCCCGGCTCAAGTGCGACCGAGCCACCTCAACGGAGACGTAGGGTTCCCTTCAAGAACCCGAACTTCGGTGAAAATTCGTGTCTCTCTCATTCACTTTTACTTCTTAGTATTGCTTAAGTGGATTTGAACTTGTAAAGTTAGATCTAGCTCTTTGCTTGGCTTTAAATTCAAATCCTTGCTAGCAATTGTTCTAGGTTGTTCTTGCTATATACTTCTAGTGGTTTATTGTGCTTGCTAGAGTAGTTTTTATCTCGCTCCCGAGCCAGCTAACCCGGAGAGTCCGGACTCAATACCGGACACTCCGGACAAGCCGGAGTATCCGGACCAAAACCCGGAGACTCCGGGTTGACCAGCTCGGCCTGTTTTATTCCGCTGCGTAAATTTTAATCCGCCTATTCACCTCCCCTCTAGGCGACATCGTTGGTCCTTTCAGTCGGCCAACAGAATCCCAACAACGATATCCCTTATGCTCAGCACTGTATCCCAGAAAAACACACTCAACAGACTGAGCAGTTAGCTTGGTGCGTTCACGAGGTGCAAGAAGAACATAGCACACACACCCAAAAAGACGAAGTCCAGAATAATCAGGAGGCATGCCACAAAGACGCTCAACTGGAATCCCACCCTTCAGTGCAGAAGAAGGTTGGATATTGGTCAAGTAGGTAGCAGTGGAAACGGCCTCAACCCAGAAGTGAGGTGGAACAGCGGAAGCAAGCATAAGAGCGCGAGCTGTCTCAAGAAGATGACGATGCTTGCGCTCAGCCACACCATTCTGAGCATGAGCACCAGGACAAGAAAACTGAGAAAGAGTGCCCTGTGTGGCAAGAAAAGCTCGAAGAGCTCCGGACAGATACTCCCCTGCCGAGTCAGCACGAAGAACACGAATAGGAGAATCAAACTGAGTGTGAATCATGGTGGCAAACGTCTTATAGATGGATAAAACCTCACTACGAGAGGACATAAAATATATCCAAGTGTGGCGAGAAAAATCATCTATAAAAAGAATATAATACCGATGACCCCCTTTGGAAACAAAAGGAGCCGGACCCCAAACATCAGAATGAACAAGATCAAAAGGACGCTGTGAGATAGACTCACTAGAATAGTAGGGGAGTTGTAGCTGTTTGCCAAGCTTACAACCCGTACAGTGTAAAGAAGCATCACCAGACACAGAGCCTAAAAGACCACGACGAACTAAAGAAGACAGACGCGAGCCACAAAGATGGCCCAAACGGTGATGCCACTGAACGAAAGTCCCGGTAGAAGAAGCAACGGATGCTGACGCGGTGGAGGAAACGGAGAGACTGGCAGAGGCAGCGCAAGGTAGATGAAGCCAGTCAAGCTCCCAAAGACGCTGAGAGTCACGGCGGCGAGGGCCAATCCCAACTAGAGCCCCCGTGCGGAGATCCTGAACACAACAAGAGTCAGAATCAAGAATAACGCGACAACCGTGATCAGTGAGCTGACCAGCAGATATGAGCTGCATGGTCAGTTTGGGAACATAAGAAACAGCAGGAACATGAAAAGAGGATGAAAAAAGATTTCCTCGTCCCGCAACAGGAAGGGAAGTACCATCTGCCGTATGCACAGTGATAGGAGCAACAAGAGGACTAATAGTATGAAGACTCGAAGGATCAGATGTCATATGAAAAGAAGCTCCAGAATCAAGGATCCATGGTGTGATACCTGAGGAGTATGGTGGTTTCTCATGAGAAGACTGAGTAGCAGAACCAGCGGAACCTGTCGGTGTAGTGGCAGCCATGCGACGCAGTAGCATAAGAATCTCCTGAGTAGAGTCAGAACCAACAGAGGTCTGCTGAGGAGAGGCACCCAAGAGTCCAGGGCCCTTAGAAGGGCGTCCCCCTCGACGAGGAAGATCTTTCTTCTTCTTGTAGCAGAATTGCTCCACATGTCCGTTCTTATTGCAGTAGGTGCAGTGAAAACCTCCACCCCCGGTGGCTGTAACTGAAGCAGGTGTCACTGTCGGAGGAGTAGAGCGAGGCGCCGCCAAAACGGAGGGAGACACCAACAGGCCGGCACCACGAAGACGAGTTTCCTCAGTACGAATGGCTGCAAGGGCCTCCAACAGAGTGACACGAGGATGACGAGCGAGCAGCTGGGCACGAATCTGCTCGAACTCAGCCCGAAGACGTGTCAGGAAGTCGTAGATGCGGCGAAGCTCCAAGTGAGAGTGCTGACGCTGACAACACTGGCAGGTTCGACAAACCTCTGGTCCGAGAGAATCAATCTGACGCCACACCGAAGACAGCTGTGCATAGAACTCGTCCACAGTAGAATCACCTTGCTGAAGCGACTGCTCCTGTCGCACAACAGCAAGGTAAAGGGAGTCACCAGTAGGTTCATAGCGATCCCGAAGATGTGCCCACATCAACTGTGCCGAAGACAAAGCAACAATGTCTCCAGTAAGATGCACCTCCAGGCTAGCAACCAAAATAGCAGAGGCACGAGCATCTTCATCCATCCATGTCTTGTGAGCAGCAAACTGAGTCTGAAAAGACTCCACAACATCAGTGTAGTCATCGGTGATCTTCTGGCGAGTAGCATCATCAGCCTCCTTGGGAATAACAGGCGTGGCAGGGGGAGCAGGACGAGGCGGACAGGATAGCTCACCAGTAAGAAACTCCCATAGGCGCTGACCACGCATGTGAAGACGCATATGAGGAACCCAGTCTCGATAATTGAGACCATCGAAAATAACTGGGCATCGAGGAACAGAAACAGTACCCGAAGAAGAGCCGGTAGACAATGCCATTTTTTTTTGTTTCCTTTTTTTTTTTTACTACTAAACCTGAAACGAACCGAAGCTTTTGACCTAGCCAAAAGGCTTCACGTGAGCAAAAAGACTTCACGTGCCTACACACAGAGTTTCAAGTCTTCACGCTAGGCAAAGCTCCGTGCGGCCGGAGATGCGCCACCGTGCATGAGGACGCACTCGCGTGCAGGCAGGGCTCCGGCGGATGGCACTCAAGCTGGCAAGGGCCTCCTCGCGCGTGCGCCCGAGCCCAGCCCGGCCTCCTTCCGTCGACTCGCCCGTGACTGCCGATTCCAGCGGCGCCTCCACCGACGACAGCTTGCGGCGCCTCCGGCCCGGTCTGCCCGGCGACGACTCCTGGCGAGCCGACGACGGCTCCGGTGGCCCGGTGTAGGAGAGGGCGATGAGCCAGCCCGGCGGCGCTCCGGCGGCTCCTGGCGAGCCGACGACGGCTCCGGTGGCCCGGTGTAGGAGAGGGCGATGGCTTCAGCGGCCCGGCGGCCCGGCGGCGGCTCGGCCCAGGAACCAACAGGAAGACGTGCTGAGACCGAGACCGAGACCGAGATGTGCTGACAGCCGGTGCGGAAGATGACGAGACCGGGACGCAGCGAGTAGGAACCGACAGCCAGATCGGAAGATGACGAGATCGAGGCAAGTAAAAGCCGCCGAGACGAGGCGGCCGGAAGAGAGATCAGGGGGGTGGGCGCAAGTGCAACACCCAGGAATTCTAATCCTAACCCTAATGCTCTGATACCATGTTATGAATAGCACTTGTATTCATCATGAGGCCAAAGGGCCTATATATATACATGTACAAGAGGGCAAGGAATAGGAATAGGAATATGACTCTATCTCTAACATACAAGGAATATGACTCTATCTCTAACAGGTATTAAGACTGAATTGGATGGATTAACGGTGGATGTCTCCCTTCAGTGGTAAAATGTTTTGCCTTGGCTTGAAATTTTGCCAAAAAAGGAGAAAAGAAATACCGCTTTGTTATGTACTGAACTTCTTTATATCCTGCATTGTGTCCCTCCATGTTCTGTTTGGCCATGTTTTATCAAGTAGTGGTGGTTTATCTGATTGTAACATTTGATAATTTGTTGCCTGTCTTGTCTACTTTATACATATGATTATTCTTGCTAAGGTTTTGATACTATGCTCTGTACTATTACTCTATTAGAGGTTCCAACATGAATGATTGTGTTCATGCTGTTCTGCAATGGTTGGTGTGCAGTGCTAGCTTTTGAAAACCTCTAGCAAAAGGAAAGAAAGGTTCGTGATCATCTAGAAATAACAGCCATAATGCCCTAGGGTTTCTCTTTCTTTCCCTTGTGGTTATTTTGTCCTGGCACATACCAGAAGCTATTGGGAATTTCATAAACTATGGTCCATGCTCAATATTCAAAGGTTGTGTTATATTTCATTTCCTGCATTATATTCCTTTTCCATTCGCACAATCACTGAACCCCTCTCTTCTATTTCCCCCCTCTGGATCTTAGTAAATAGCAACTAGGGAAGAATTTTGTGCCTTCTTCTGAAACAATAAAATGTCGCCATTTACAGGTGCTCCGATTCCTACTCTGATACAGTGCTAGGATATGCCAACAGCATCCGTACTGTTGATGGTGGTACTCACGTCGATGGGCTGAAGGCTTCGTTGACCAGAACAATTAATAACCTTGCAAAAGGAGTCGAAGGATATTAAGGTGATTAGCTACATACTCCGGTCACAAATAGTTATCGTTTTAGACATAGATGTAATCAAATTTTTGAAACTTTGACTGTCCATATCTTTTTAAATATTTAAATTCGGTATATGAAAATCATATTTGTAGATTTGCCTCAAAAATTACTTTCGTAATATTATAATTTTATTGGGTTTTATAAATATAATATAATATAAATTATTGATCAAAGCTGTATTTTGGAGACTGTGTTGATGTCCAAAAAAAACAACTATTTGTGGCTGGAGGGAGTACTATTTATTTTGTTCCTCCCTAGTAAATTCCACCCTATTTTATAATTTATATTCACATGTCTAACCTGTTGACTTAACACCGTTTTGCTGGAATTTGTTATTTGTTTAATAAGGACTTAGACTAGTAGACTAGTAGTAACAGGTCAACAGCTATATATTGAAGAAGTTCTTTACTTCTGTTCAATCTGCACTTTGAATGCGTCTTCATCCGTTCAAATGAAATTTTTAATAAACTGAATCGGTGATTTTGTTCAGGGATTTGTCTAAACAGATAATCCAGAAGTACGAAGAATAGTTGAACAATCTGTTCAAGAAAATTTAACTGAGTACTTAGAGTTACATCCAGATGTTTTAGATTCAATTCTATTGAAGTCCCTTAATGCTCTCAAGGTACATTGTCTTTGTAATCAAGATCCAGGCTGCCATGTGTATTTTGGGAGGTTTCTTATTGGCAGGATAGGAAAAAAAAAACACTTCTTATCCTATTCATTGCTGTAGCTAGAAGCTGTTGCCAAGAGCTCATTGAGTGTGGTCCTGATGTAGTGTATGACTTATTTTTTCTGTTGCAGGCTGCATTGGCAGCCAAGCGGGCAAGAGAGCTAGCGAGGACAAGAATTGTCTTGAAATCTTCTTCACTCCCTGGGAAACTAGCTGGCTGCGCATCTACTAATCCTGAAGAATCCGGTGAGTTGCCACTTGTACTAGGAAACTCTTATGTCATCTTTGTTTAATACTCCCTTCATCCCATTATATAAGAGGTAACTCCTACCAACGCAGAGACCAAGAAGCAGTTGCGTCGCGCGAGGCTCGAGGGGGTTAATGCATGCATGCATGCGCATGAGAGATATGAGAGAAGGTTAATGCATGCATGCATACGTATGAGAGATGTGAGAGAAAATAGAAGGAGCCGTACCGTCGCGCGTGAATAAGAGCCAAGGAGGCGTCACACCCTGTATTCTGGGACTTGAAAAAAAAGCACTTGTGCCTTATATTTTAGGATGAAAGAAGTATAATTCAGATAGCAGATTAGCATCATAAGTGGCTCGAGCCCATTTGAATTTTTTTTCTACTATTTTGGTTGGCTCTTCTAATTTGACTGGTCTGCATCCGGTGTTCCCGCTCTTCTTTTTACTGGAAATGTCTGGCAGTTCCAATGTACACGTTTTAAAACTTATTAGATATCCGATATTATTTCTAGGCTTTGACTTTTGCTGATCACACATGAATTCAGAGATCTCCATTGTTGAAGGTGATTCCGCTGGGGGTAGTGCAAAGCAAGGTCGGGATAGGAAATTTCAGGTACAACTTTTGCTTGCCAATCTAGTGATGCTAACGCATATTCAACAGTTCTACCACCAGAAGAATTGCCAGATTCCTGATGAAGTTGGGAGTAATATTTCATTATAGGTATCTAGATATTGCATCATTTGGCCTTGTTTGACCGGAGAATTTCCTTCCAACTATTTCTTGTTTACTAGCTACTAGTACTGCTGATGCAGATATCAAACATTTCTTATCTACTGGTGTTCTTTATGCCAACCACTTTCATAAAAACAATCTTCCAATACATCAGTTTATGCTTTTGAACTGTAAAGATGTTAGGGCATTTTCTTCAATTTGTGAAGCAATATGGCATATGTGTGAAGCTATATTTCGTACGAAACCACTTACCCAGAGGAACAACATTGAGACTAGAGTTACGCATTAATCAACAACGACCAAACCTTTTCTGCTGTCCTCTAGGCAGACCAAACTTATTCACCTTTTCTCGTTGCAACTATTCATTCTTGTTCCACCTTTTCTGTGGTGGTCATGGCTTATTTCTAGCTTTCCGCAAAATATGTGGTAGATGTTGTGGTTGTTGAAAATTGCTTAGCACTGGCCAAGGAACAAAATTCCGGCGAAATTTTGTGAAATCTCGACGAAATCTTAGTTTCATTACCCTGGCAAAATTTAAAAAAAAATCAAAGTGCTACAGTACCTAAGATATCGGTGAGATCTCAGTAAATTTGGCCGGATTGGATTCTTCACGTTGTTTTCCATATGGGACAGTCGGTAGATCATCCAGTTAGCCTATACATGTTAATTTCGTGGTCATAAATTAAGTAACTTGGTTGTCAGAATTTTTAAAGAATTTTCAAGCTTGATCATTATCTAAAAATTTTATGGGTGCATTAGTGATGCATCATGACCATCCAATTTTTTTTTAGAATTTTTTAACATGATTTGAATCATTTTTCATTAGGATGAAATTTGTTGGTCAAGCTTCAGTAGCACTGTCTGAATTTTTGAAAATTCCTCAAGTTTGATCATAATCTAAAAATTTTATGAAAATATTATGAATGTGGCAGAACCATCTACGAAGATTTTCAAAAGTTTATAACGTGGTTTGCATCATTTTTCATTTGGTTGAAATTTGCCAATCAGCCTTTTTATCAGGACAATAGTATTGTTTGAATTTTTAAAAATTTATTAAGCTTGATCATCATCTAACTTTTTTTATGGGAATATTAGTGATGTGTCAAGACCACCCACAAAAAATTTCAAAACTTTTTGACGATTTTTGGAACAATTTTCGTTTGGTCAAAAAATCACCAAGATCTCGGCAAATCTCGGTGATATCTCAGAAATCTCGGTCAAAAAAGAACCAGATTTAAATTTTATTTTTTGGATTTTGTCTGAAATAACGAGATCTCGGTGAAATTTCGGACTTCAGAAGGTGATGAGATGTGAACCAAAAACGAAATTTAGAACCTTAGTAGACAGCTCGCAACTTGCCCTATTCGCTGGAAATGGATTAGACATTTTTTGTTCGTTTTTATGGGGCACACCTATCACCGGCACACCTGGGCCAATCAAACTTCAGATATCACCCAACTTGGACTCCTGGACAAATTTTTTTTGTCCGGTCGAGCTTGAGCTTGAGCTCCTTTATTAACACGTGGGCAATATGGATCAATAAGGATTAACTAGTTTGTTGGTTCCACTAATCCCAATACCACAACGAGATGTTTGGAGTTCAGCCTTGATCCGAGAGCGACAACATATTGCTGGGCCTGGCATTTTATCAATTTTTTCCATTAGAAATGCATTTCCAATTCTGAAAGAGGTGATTATATACGCGCATGTTGGAACTGTTATGAGTGTGTGAATTCTAGGTTTAACCTTTGAGCTAAAGATAAACGAGTGTGTGAATTCTAGGTTTAACCTTTGAGCTAAAGATAAACGACATTATTGAATCGCACTTCCCTATTGGCTGCATACTTTTCAATGTAGTTAACTCTATCGATCTGCTTTGACTAGTTGATACTCCCTCCAGTTTGATAATAGATGTCGTTTTGGACACAGTGATGATCAAACTTCTAAAACTTTGACTATCGATATATTTTTAAATATTTAAATTGGATATATAAAAATTATATGGGTAGACTTGTCTCGAGAAGTACTTTCATAATATTATAATTTTATTGGGTTTTATAAATATATTATAATAAAAATTAGCGGTCAAAGTTGTGTTTTGAGGACCGTGTCGATGTCCAAAACGACATCTATTATCAAACTGGAGGGAGTATTATACTGGCGGCTTTGCAGAGATTTCAAATGGGGTAGAAATAACAAAATTACCTAAAAACCAGACAGAATATACACACGAAGTTGGGCCTCTTATTGTCAATATTTTTGCACGCTCCAATTGAGATTGAGAGGTGGTATAATAATAACTAGAAACGTGTACGCGGCGACACGCCGCGTAAGTTAGCATCTGCAAAAAATATAGTAACTTATGAGATGACGAAGAGATTAAGATGAGGTAATGCATTCCAGAAACAGTGTATAACAAAGTAAAAAAAAAAGAAGTGAATTTAAAAAACCAGAAGGCACACAATAGTCTAAATTCTAGTGTCATATAATCATAACTCATATAGAAAAAACATCATAAGCTAACCTAATCCATAGATATTTTTTTACAAAGCATAACCAAGAAACCACTAAAGTTGGGCTCAAATACATAGATTAAATAGCACAGTAAAAATAAAAGGATGACTATTAGATTAAGTAGCGTAATAAAAATAAGGGTTGACTAATTTATAATGATGCATCGCTATGATTATAAGAATAATGTAGGTAACTATGAAGTAAGAATAAATCAATATTAATTAACTGGACAAAATGAATGAAGAACACACTTAGAACTTTCTGTAATTTGGACTCTGTTCAGTGATGAACTGAACAACACCAAATCTTTCATATCTACTGGTCAACATGGACATGTATTTCAGAAAGGATGAGGTAATGCTATACATGAACCAACTGCTTGAAACAGCTTCATTAGTAAAATCAAAAAACAACTTTAACCACTTATTGGTCGACAAAATTACAAACAGAAAAGAGTAAAAAGAGGTGATTACCTATATTACAATACATGGATCAATAATTGAGCACCTACTTGTAAAGAAGACAAAAAAAGGGAATCCGATGCTTTTTTAGTGATGTTGATTAATTGTTGAAGATGACCAAATGCACACAACGATTTATCTCTGCAAAACAATTCCAATTTTGCACACTTTAAAAGCAAACATGATATAGAACAGTCAATAAACAAATGCAATGAATTGCTTAGCATGATATGGTAGCAAACAACTCTATGAAAGTGGTAGTTCATCGAGTAGGGCAGTTTTTTTTTGTAATATTAAGAATATCTGCTGGTCTTAAGAATCGCGATGCATTCAGCATTATCTGAGCTCTGCTAGCAAAGTAAGCCGCATAAATTCACAACGAAAGCAACAAAACAACAATGTTAGCCGACCATACATGCATATATATATATATGTGTGTGCCTAGGGATGTACCATAATCATAAGAAACATTGATGAGAAAGCATTTAGCAAGTGCTCCATTGAAATCCTGTTCATGGAATTTGCTGAGAGATGTGCTATAATTGTACCAAACAATGATTCTTTGGAATTACTTCCATTATATCAGCAATATATAATGATTTTCGTTGCACAACAATGTCACTGAATAGAAGTTAAATAATCAAAGACAACATATACAATGGTAACACATGAATTTATTAATGTCAAAATGTCTGGTATTGTTCTAACATGAGATAAAAAATGGAAGCACCCAATAAAATTAGAAGTTTAGAAGTCGACATCCGCACCCAAAGGAAAAGCTAAGCACTCCAGCAATTCAGAAATAGTTTTGGGCATAACATCATAACTAAATCATTGCAAGGAAAATTTAGATGCCACTCAAAAGATTATGATGGTAGTTGCTATAGCTGACAAAAGGGCAATTAGTAAATAGGAATATCTTGAATGTAGAATTAAACATAGCCCCAGAATCATGAATCAAGAAAAGCACATGTAAAACTTTCAAAACAACTTCTACGGAAGCAACATAGATAAACAAACTGAGTAGAAAAGACACAAAGCATCTCAAGCCCTCAACCACTATTTTTCCTGCATCTGCTTTGGTATGAAGGCTGCAAAAAAATATATAATAGAATGCAAAGGAACAAAAAATTACAGCGGTAGGCAAAGAATAAAGCTCAATGCGGCATAATGGAAATCTAAGACTACCCGGCTGGAGTTTTCAGGACTCAAGGTCAATTAGCGTACCTTTCTTTCGGCCAGTGCATAGTTGGAGTTGTTCATCAACAATTTTGAGGAAGCAGTAAGCAATAAATCGAAAAGCTCAACACAGCATAATGGAAACCTAAGACTACCAGGGTGGAGTTTTCAGGACTCAAGGCCAATCAGCCTACTTCTCTCTTGGCCTATGCACAGGACACATGCACAGGGATAATAGGAAGAGATCTGCTACGAAGCACCGATACTTCGCTGAACAGCCGTACCAGTATCGGGATACGTATCCGATACGCCGATACGCCTCCGATACCGTATCGGCCAAGTATCGGAAAATACAGGTAAAAAAATAAATATAATTAATTTCGATACTTCTTCGATACACTTCGATACCTCTTCGATACTTTGGAGCCTATGACCCCTTATTTTGAAGCCTGCCATCTGAACAGCCCAGTATTGCAGCCCATTTACGTAGTTCTAGTAGCCATTTAAAGACCTACACACGCAATGGGAGGGCAGGCGGCACCCATACGAGGCGTTTGTTCATCTCCCGTGCGTGCGATGGCACTGGCATTCTTGAATTTGCTGACCTCTCACTAGATGATCCAGAATTTGAAGTGATGCTATTTCAAGGTGAAGAAAGAGGATCCTTTGACATGGAGCTGGAGCAACCTCAATCCTCAAGCCATGTAGTCTAACCATGAAAGCATCTAGGCCCCTGAAAGTGCATCTAGGCCCTCAAAATTGGTTTTGGTTGATTAATGACAAGCGATTAAAGAGACTAATGTCTTCAATGAGCTTATGAGCAGGTAAAAGGTTCAACGTGAGATCGTCGACGTGCGATGGATACCCTCAAACAATATTACGCGAGGAAAATGGCATTACGCTTTTACTTTCTATGCTTTGTGTCGTAGGAATGCCGTACTATTAAGAGGGATGCATCGTAAATGATCTAGGATAGTCTCTATGCTCAGATGAATGCTACTTTAACTCTTTTTGAGACCCTAAGTTATCGCGCATGCACCGGAATGTGTTTTTATCAAAGTTCAAGTCGGACATTCCGACCTTACATCGGAAGTTCCGATGTGACCGGACATTCCGATGTGCATGCTTGCTTCAGTCCGGTACGTGGAAGATGTATCGGAAGTTCCGATATTTACGATCGGAAGTTCCGATACGTTGTAAAGCTTTCTAGGGTGCTCTCTGTAAAGATCGGAAGTTCCGGTATTTGACATCGGAAGTTCCGATGTGTTCAAACCGAAAAAGGGGAGCTCTCTGGAATTATCGGACACTCCGATATATTAGATCGGACATTCCGATATTGGTATCGGAAGTTCCGATGTATATATCGGACGATCCGATATGGACTTAGAAGCATTTTATCAAGGGCTTTTTCGGGAACATCGGAAGTTCCGATGTTGACATCGAAGTTCGATGCATCTTGGTTGTGATTGTAGTGCGCTCGAGTTACGATTATTTGTGCATATCGGACATTCGATGTTGATATCGGAAGTTCCGATATGCAGCTGAGTGGTGTATAACGGCTAGTTTTTTGCAAGAAACTATAAATACCCCACCCCTCTCTCATTTGAGGGTTACACACTCTCTTTGGCAGAACTCTAGTGCACCTTGAGCCCTCTCTAGTCTACTTTTGAGCCCTCCTCTTTGATCTTAGGGATCATCCAAGGAGTGAGGACTAGAAGTGAGATTTGGAGCTAGAGTGAAAAGCAAGTGTCTTCCATCTTGAGCATAAGAGTGTTCCTCCAAGATCATTTTCCCGTGCATTTGTTTCTCTTGGAGGTTGAAGGACTCCTAGACGGCTAGGAGTTGCTCACGAGCTCCCAGGGATTGTGGGACGCCGTGAGAAGTTTGTAAAGGCCGGCTCCGCCTCCGAAAGGAAAGGAACCAAATAGTGGAACCAAGCCTCAAGTGTGACAGAGGTTTGGGAGGAAAGGGTTGGAAAAGACCCGGCTCTTTGGAGCCTCCTCAACGGAGACGTAGGATTCCCTCAAGAATCCGAACTCCGGGATCAAATCCGTGTCTTTACGTTACTTTGCTTTAGCTTGTCTCCTTGTTTAGTTGGAATATCGTTCTTGGATTGCATTCAAAGCTCTTTACTCTCAGTTATTAATTGTTCGTGTCTAAAGTCTATCGGACATTCCGACCTGGTATCGGAAGTTCCGATTATATCGGAAGTTCCGATCCAATACCGGAAGTTCCGATACTCTTTCCGCTGCGACAAATTTAGTTTAAATTTTAAATTGCCTATTCACCCCCCCTCTAGGCAACTTTCTCATCTTTTCAATTGGTATCAGAGCCGAACCTTCTCGAAGGCCTAACCGCTTGAAGGAACGTGATGGCCAACACCGGATTGAAGGTTGTCGTGTCGGGGGAAGAAGGTAGTCCAAAGGCCGGACATGGAACTCCCACGAAGACCAAGGAAGGTGACACCTCAACGTCATCGCAGGGAGCTCAAATTCCTTTTAATTACGAAAAATTAAATACTTCCTCTTCGCATTCCTATATCACTGTGCCCTCCGGGCGTGCACCATTTTTCGATGGCACGTACTACTCCGCTTGGAGGCACAAGATGAAAATGCATTTGATGTCACTCCACCCTAGTGTTTGGAAGATTGTTTGCACAGGTTTAGATATGCCGGAAGACGATATGGAGCTCACGCCGGAACAAGAGCAAAACATCCACCGCAATGCTCAAGCCGCAAGCGTGTTGCTTGGAGCGTTGAGTCCCGAGGAATTCAACAAAGTGGATGGCTTGGAAGAAGCCAAAGAGATATGGGACACACTCCAAGTTGCACATGAGGGTACGTCAAGTGTAAGGGAGTCAAAGATTGAATTGCTAGAAGGCAAGTTGGGGAGATTCGTTATGAATGATGATGAGACTCATAACAAATGTATGACCGCTTGATGATCCTCGTAAACAAGATAAGAGGGCTTGGAAGCAAGGATATGACGGACCACGTCGTGGTAAAAAGAATGTTGAGAGCATTTGCTCCAAGGAATTCGACTCTCGTAACTCTTATACGAGAGCGAAAGGATTTCAAAAGGCTCACTCCAAATGACGTGCTTGGAAGAATTCTTTCACATGAGCTCATGGAGGAAGAAGCAAAAGAAGTAAAGAACCTTGCCAAGCAAAGCTCGAGCTCAAGACCGAAGCAAATAGCCTTGAAGGCAAGCAAAAAGGAAGAATCAACCTCAAGTGATGAAGAGGAAGATGAAAGCGAAGACGAAGAAGACTTGGCTCTATTTGTGAGGAAATTCAAAAAGTTCCTCAAATATGACGGGTCAAGCAAATACAAGAAGAACTACAATGACAAATCAAGAGGAAGAAGAAACACCAAAAGGGCTTGCTATGAGTGCGGTGAAGTTGGACACTTCATCGCCGATTGTCCAAAGAAGAAGAACAACCAAAGTGAGAACAAGAAAAGTGAACCGCTCAAGAAGAACAAGACTTACAAGAAGAAGTACTCGGGGCGAGCTCACATTGGAGAAGAATGGGATTCAAACGACTCCGACTCGACAATCGATGATGAAGAAGTCGCCACCCTCGCCATTGAAGCCGCTCCACCAACAACGTCGCTCTTCGGGGAATTGAGCGACAACGACTCCGACCACGATGCGCCTATTTGTCTTATGGCCAAAGGGCGCAAGGTAATGGCTAAGACAAAACCCCCTAGTAATGATAGTGAATTAGAGAGCGATGATGATGATGATGGTGCTTTATTTTGCAACTTAAACAAATCTACCATTGCAAAAATCAATAAACTATTGAAAAGAATAGATAGCCAAGAGGAAACTCTTGAAAAGCAAGAAGAATTGCTAATTTGTGAAAAGAAGAGAAATCTTGCTTTTGAAAAGCTCCTCGCAATGGAAAAGGAGAAAATTGAATTGCTAACCAAAGATCTTGACTTGGCTAACAATTCAATCACGATCCTTAAGAGTTCAAATGAATCGCTTCAAGAGAATGTTATTAGCTTGGAAAACAATCTTCAAGCTCTTGAAGTGCAAATTGAGTCTCTTAATGACCTCAACTCTCCAATCATTAATTCTTCAATGGCTTCTATTCCTTCCACTAGTAATGGTTGCTCTCGTTGCTATAATATTGATATTAATACTTGCTCTACTAATTCCCAACTTGTGCAAGTATTAAAAGGAGAAAACGAGAGATTGAATGCTTTGGTAAAGTATGGTTGCATCAAGACTTATCAATCCAAGGATGCCCTCTACAAAACAATCAACACACGTGGAAACAAAAATAAAGAAGGGCTAGGATATGATAAGTACGATTGCAAGGGAAATGACCGTGTGGTGGTAAAAGGTAAGGAATGCATCAAGTTTGTCAAAGAAAATGACAAGCAACCATTGACCACCACACAAGTCATTAAGACCGGGCAAGAATCAAAGAAGTATCTTCAACATCATACAACTCATCCCATTCACTATGCATCATACATGTTGAAGAGAAATCACCGTGGTAAAGTGATTGCTCATTATATCGGTGCCCACCACTCTAATGATGTGAGCAAAAAGAAGGTGTGGGTACCGAAAGTGTTGATCACTAACATGCAAGGACCCAAAAGGATTTGGGTACCTAAAAACAAAGTCTAATGTGATCTTGTAGGATTATACCTCCGGTGGATCAAGTTGGGTGCTTGATAGTGGTTGCACAAACCATATGACCGGAGAAAAGAAAATGTTTTCATCTTTTGATGAAAAAGGGTCACAATATGAAAATATTGTGTTTGGAGATAATGGTAAAGGTGAGGTAATGGGATTAGGTAAAATTGCTATTTCTAATGATCATTCCATTTCAAATGTTCTATTAGTCAAATCTTTAAATTACAATTTGTTATCCGTATCGCAACTTTGTGAGATGGGCTATAATTGTCTTTTTACTAATGAGGATGTGACCATCTTTAGAAGAGACAATTCCTCAATTGCTTTTAAAGGATATTTGAAGGGTAAGCTCTATTTGGTTGATTTCAACTCAAATAGCGCTAAACTTCAAACATGCTTAATGGCAAAGTCTAGCATGGGTTGGTTATGGCATCGCCGGCTAGCCCATGTTGGCATGAGAAATCTCGACAAGCTTCTAAAAGGTGATCACATCATTGGACTAACGAATGTTGAGTTTGAGAAAAATAGGATTTGTAGCGCTTGTCAAGCGGAAAGCAAGTTGGAGCGCGTCATCCCGCGAAGAACATCATGACGACGACAAAACCATTGGAGCTTCTACACATGGACCTCTTCGGACCCGTTGCTTATATAAGCATCGGAGGTAACAAGTATGGTTTAGTCATTGTTGATGACTTTTCACGCTTCACGTGGGTGTTCTTTTTGCAAGAGAAAAGTGAAACACAAGGGATAATCAAGAAGTTTGCAAGAAGAGCCCAAAATGAATTCGAGCTGAAGATCAAGAAGATTCAAGTGATAATGGAAGTGAATTCAAGAATACTCAAGTCGAAGAATTCCTTGATGAAGAAGGAATCAAGCACGAGTTCTCCGCTCCATACTCCCTCAACAAAATGGAGTGGTAGAAAGGAAGAACAGGACCTTAATCAAGATGGCAAGGACAATGCTTGATGAATACAAGATCTCCGATCAATTTTGGGCGGAAGTCACAACACCGCTTGTCATGCCATCAATCGATTATATCTCCACAAGATATTGAAGAAAACGGCATACTGAACTCCTCACCGGTAACAAACCAAATATTTCGTATTTCAGAGTTTTCGGTAGTAAATGTTTTATCCTAAACAAGAAGCCTAAGAACTCCAAATTCGCTCCAAAGGTCGATGAAGGGTTCTTGCTAGGATATGGATCAAATGCCTACGCTTATCGTGTTTTCAACAAAACCTCGGGTTGTGTTGAAATAGCGAGAGACGTGACATTTGATGAATCTAACGGCTCTCAAGTAGAGCAAGTTGATTTAAATGTGCTAGGAAATGAGGAAGAACCAAGCATAGCAATCAAGAAGATGGCATTAGGAGAAGTGAGGCCGCAAGAAAAGGTACAACAAGACAATTCATCTACACAAGTCGAGCCTCCTACTTCAAGCCAAAGTCAAGACATTTCTCAAGGGAGTGCAAGCAAACTCGTGGAGGATGTTCAAGATGAAGCCCTAGAACCAATCCAACATGTCTCTCAAATGCCACATCCAAGGGTGCATCAAAGTATCCAAAGAGATCACCCCGTCGATAACATCCTCGGTGATATCCAAAAGGGGGTAACTACACGCTCTAGAGTATCTAATTTTTGCGAATTTTACTCTTTCGTGTCTACTTTGGAACCTTTGAAGGTTGAAGATGCACTAAGAGATCCGGATTGGATAATGGCTATGCATGAAGAGCTTAACAACCGTTAGAAACAAAGTATGGTCACTAGTGGAAAGGCCTAATCAAAACGTGATTGGAACCAAATGGGTCTTCCGCAACAAACAAGACGAGAACGGAGTTGTCACAAGAAATAAAGCTCGGTTGGTAGCTCAAGGATTCACTCAAATTGAAGGTTTGGATTTTGGTGAGACTTATGCTCCTGTTGCTAGATTAGAATCAATTCGTATATTGGTTGCATTTGCTACTCACCATGATTTCAAGCTTTATCAAATGGACGTCAAGAGTGCTTTCTTAAATGGTCCAATCGCCGAATTAGTCTACATTGAGCAACCGCCGGGAATGGAGGACCACAAGAACCCCACTCATGTATACAAACTCCATAAGGCGCTCTACGGGCTTAAGCAAGCACCTAGAGCATGGTATGAATGCCTTAAGGATTTTCTTATTAAAAAGGGTTTCGAAATTGGTAAAGTCGACCCTACTCTCTTCACAAAATATGTTGATAATGATTTATTTGTGTGCCAAATATATGTCGATGACATTATATTTGGGTCTACTAATAAAGACTTTTGTGAGGAATTTAGTAGGTTGATGACGAAGAGATTTGAGATGTCTATGATGGGTGAATTGAAATTCTTTCTCGGATTTCAAATCAAACAACTCAAGGAAGGTACATTCCTATGCCAAACAAAGTACATCAAAGATATGCTTAAGAAGTTTGACATGGAGAATGCCAAGCCAATCCATACACCCATGACGACAAACGGACATCTCGGTCTAAATGAAGAAGGTAATCCCGTGGATCAAAAGGTATATCGATCCATGATAGGTTCATTGCTTTATCTTTGTGCATCTAGGCCTGATATTATGCTTAGTGTGTGTATGTGTGCAAGATTTCAAGCCTCTCCGAGAGAGTGTCACCTAGTAGCCGTGAAAAGAATTCTTAGATATCTAGTTCACACACCTAGTTTAGGGCTATGGTATCCTAAAGGATCAAAATTCGATTTGATTGGTTATTCGGATGCTGATTATGCGGGTTGTAAAGTGGATAGAAAAAGCACTTCGGGGACTTGTCAATTTCTAGGTAGATCACTAGTGTCTTGGTCCTCAAAGAAACAAAATTCAGTTGCTTTATCCACCGCAGAAGCGGAATACATTGCCGCAGGAAGTTGTTGTGCACAATTGTTATGGATGAGGCAAACCTTGAAGGATTTTGGTTTTTGTATGGAAAAGGTACCACTCTTATGTGACAATGAGAGTGCGATCAAGATAGCCAACAATCCCGTTCAACACTCTCGGACCAAGCACATAGATATCCGACACCACTTCCTTAGAGATCACTCTCTTAAGGGAGACATAGATATTACCTATGTGAGAACCGAAAAACAATTGGCCGATATCTTTACCAAACCTCTAGATGAGAAGCGCTTGTGCGAGCTTAGAAGTGAGCTAAACATCCTAGACTATCGGAATGTGTCTTGAAAGATTGCACTCATTGACTGCTGAAAATTAGCTCAATTTCGAAATAAAATGTTTGAAAAAGTTATTGAGTGAATTTCAAAAGTGTTTCAGTTGGATCTTGATCTCGGATCAATTCACTTGTAATCATAGTTTTGATTGCTTGGATGCTTACTGATGACAAGTGGAATGATCCTCCTTAAGTTCACATGACTCAGAGTTTTCAGACTTCACTCAATTCCTTGTTTTCTTTCTCTGATTGCTGTAAAAATCAACACATCGTAACATCCGATCCAATCATCGGAATATCCGATGTCTGGCAGTTTTTCCACATCGGAACTTCCGATGTCATATCGGAACTTCCGATGTCTCCTCCGCACTTAAGAAAGCGACCGTACCCTTTCACTTTCTTTTGTCCTCTTCTTCGTGTCTCTTTGCCTCTCCTTCCCTTTTTCGTCTTTGTGCCGTTATCGGAGTTTCCGACCTCTCGGAACTTCCGATCTTCGCTTGGGAAGGACTCCATCTTGAAGAGGACCCTCCTCTCCGTGCGATTTCTCCTCGTTCTTCGTGAGGTAAACCCTAGGGCTCAATTCTTTCCTCTTGAATCTAGGGCATCTTTTTGAGAAATCGTTTCGGTGAACTTGTTCATCCATTCCTTTGGTTCTTTCCCGTCAAGTTTCATCTCTTTGTATCGGTTGGTTTGGAAGAAATTTTGTGTTGGTTGAAATCCGTAGACATCGGACATTCCGATCGAAAACATCGGAACTTCCGACCTCATGTCGGAACTTCCGATATAAAATCGGAACTTCCGATGTAAACAGATTGAATACCAAACCAAGTTTGTTCCTCTTGTAAGCTTAACCGATTCCGCTCTTGTCCTTAGATCAATGGATCCAGTCAAGGTGGCTCTCACTTCCCAGACCTCTGCCGTGGTAGGCGCCAAAAGGCCAAGGCAGACTCGACAGAACAAGAACAAAAAGGGTCATGCAGAGGTAGAGGCAAGGAGGACCAGGCATCCGCATCGTGGACCCTCCATCCGGTCCTCCCGCTGCACAGTGAACGTGCCTCGAGGAGCGCCATTGCCTTCTAGAAAAGGCAAAGCTGTGGCAGGAGCTTCTCAATCTCGGCCTGCACTCAGACCAGCCTTCCAAGGCTCAGGCAGGCAGAGAGGAATCCTCGTCTCAAGAGGAAACCCGTGAGCTATAAAGGGAGAGCCGCAAAAGTGCGAGAAGCCAGAGAGCAAAATCCCAGGGCAGTTGATCAGTTCTCGACGGACTATCGATTCTGGAATTTCTTTCAGCAGGATTTCTACGAGTCTGTCATCCTAACTAGGAAAAATCCACCATCCCGATGCAAAGGTTGATCTGGGACTACATGGCTGCGGTGATGATGCCACTTTCACAGAGGTCATTGCAGCTTGTGAGAGAATCGGGACAAAGAGAATTATGAGCTTTCAAAGATGATTGGAATGTTGAAATCATTGCTCGCTTCTACTCCACCTTGTACATCTCCATGACAGAGTCTCCACCTTGCATTGGATGGTGAAGGAGCTTGGTATGAGATTTCCTATGTAAACTTTGCTCATTGTCTTGGATTCACCGGCCGATCGTCGCGACAAGGATCAAATTCACAATGAAGCCTCGCTCGGTGCCTCCAACCTGAATTTTCTTTATGATGAAGCTGCAGACTTCGAGGAAGGAAGCACACAAGGCATGAAGCCTCTCTTCGCCTATCTCAACAGGCTTTTCAGGAAGACGCTGCTCCCAAAGAAGGTGATGCCTCTCATATTACATCCTATACAAGAAACTCGCTGAAAGGTGATGAGAGATGGTCGGCGTCCTTTTGATGTGTTTGACTTCATATGGAATGAGATCAGGTTGGATCGCCAGAGCCGAAGAGAAGTTGTGGTTATGCTCCTTTCATCATGCATATGATTGAGCACATTACCCATCAGCACTTTGAGTATGATGCTAGGCACGCTGGATTACAGATCAGGGCGATCAAGGCCCCAGCCACCGCTAGGCGTGCTTCGACTAGAGGTGCCGCCTCCTCCTCCTCCATCGCTCCTCCCGCTGCAGCTCGGTGGATCATCCTCTCCAATCCTCCGTGCTTTAAAGTCAATCTTTGTCCTGTGCAAGGGCAATGCAGCAGCGCACAAGAACACCAAGAGACTCAAGGACATTCAGAGGCATTTAAATCTAGAGTGTTCAGAAGATGAGAGCAGCGAAGAAGAAGTTGAGGATCCGTTTGCTCCAGCGACCACAGCTTCAGATGAGTCCGAGGACGACGAGGAGTCCGGCTCTGATGCTGCTTCCGAGGAGTCAGACTAGTTTTCTCTCTCTCTCTCTCCTTGTTCTCCTTTCTGGTGCTTGATGCCAAAGGGGGAGAAGAGAAAGACAGCTTACCTCGCTTTTATCAGCTTTATCATCCTTCGACTAGTTTCATTTCCAAACTTTGTTATCATGTGAACTTGGATCTTGTTACTCTTGATAGTATGCTTTACCTATGCTCTGATGGATGATTGTTACTATGGATGTTTAATATTAATGGTTATTCAAATGTTAGCTTCCATATCGTTTGGTTCATTATATGCCCAGTTCTAGGGGAGCTCTGCAAATTCATTTCAAAATTGTGCATTTGCGATCGTTTTCTATTCAACGCACATCTTGAGGGGAGCTAAACCTAGACTAATCTCTCATTATATCTTCTTCATTGTAAGCTTTAATCGGGTTGTCATCAATCACCAAAAAGGGGAGATTGAAAGTGCATCTAGGCCCTCAAAATTGGTTTTGGTTGATTAATGACAAGCGATTAAAGAGACTAATGTCTTCAATGAGCTTATGAGCAGGTAAAAGGTTCAACGTGAGATCGTCGACGTGCGATGGATACCCTCAAACAATATTACGCGAGGAAAATGGCATTACGCTTTTACTTTCTATGCTTTGTGTCGTAGGAATGCCGTACTATTAAGAGGGATGCATCGTAAATGATCTAGGATAGTCTCTATGCTCAGATGAATGCTACTTTAACTCTTTTTGAGACCCTAAGTTATCGCGCATGCACCGGAATGTGTTTTTATCAAAGTTCAAGTCGGACATTCCGATCTTACATCGGAAGTTCGATGTGACCGGACATTCCGATGTGCATGCCTGCTTCAGTCCGGTACGTGGAAGATGTATCGGAAGTTCCGATATTTACGATCGGAAGTTCCGATACGTTGTAAAGCTTTCTAGGGTGCTCTCTGTAAAGATCGGAAGTTCCGGTATTTGACATCGGAAGTTCCGATGTGTTCAAACCGAAAAAGGGGAGCTCTCTGGAATTATCGGACACTCCGATATATTAGATCGGACATTCCGATATTGGTATCGGAAGTTCCGATGTATATATCAGACGATCCGATATGGACTTAGAAGCATTTTATCAAGGGCTTTTTCGGGAACATCGGAAGTTCCGATGTTGACATCGAAGTTCCGATGCATCTTGGTTGATGATTGTAGTGCGCCGAGTTACGATTATTTGTGCATATCGGACATTCCGATGTTGATATCGGAAGTTCCGATATGCAGCTGAGTGGGTGTATAACGGCTAGTTTTTTGCAAGAAACTATAAATACCCCACCCTCTCTCATTTGAGGGTTACACACTCTCTTTGGCGTAACTCTAGTGCACCTTGAGCCCTCTCTAGTCTACTTTTGAGCCCTCCTCTTTGATCTTAGGGATCATCCAAGGAGTGAGGACTAGAAGTGAGATTTGGAGCTAGAGTGAAAAGCAAGTGTCTTCCATCTTGAGCATAAGAGTGTTCCTCCAAGATCATTTTCCCGTGCATTTGTTTCTCTTGGAGGTTGAAGGACTCCTAGACGGCTAGGAGTTGCTCACGAGCTCCTAGGGATTGTGGGACGCCGTGAGAAGTTTGTAAAGGCCGGCTCCGCCTCCGAAAGGAAAGGAACCAAATAGTGGAACCAAGCCTCAAGTGTGACAGAGGTTTGGGAGGAAAGGGTTGGAAAAGACCCGGCTCTTTGGAGCCTCCTCAACGGAGACGTAGGATTCCCTCAAGAATCCGAACTCCGGGATCAAATCCGTGTCTTTACGTTACTTTGCTTTAGCTTGTCTCCTTGTTTAGTTGGAATATCGTTCTTGGATTGCATTCAAAGCTCTTTACTCTCAGTTATTAATTGTTCGTGTCTAAAGTCTATCGGACATTCCGACCTGGTATCGGAAGTTCCGATTATATCGGAAGTTCCGATACTCTTTCCGCTGCGACAAATTTAGTTTAAATTTTAAATTGCCTATTCACCCCCCCTCTAGGCAACTTTCTCATCTTTTCAGCCCCCTAAAGGCCAGTTTAAATTATTTGTTGGATTTTGGTGCTTGATGATCAACTAAAATAGTGTTAGTAGTGTTTCTTCAGAAAGGATGATCAAGATTAAGGTTCTCTTGTTTCTAGTTCTTTGACTTGGGCGTTGATTCAAGTCTTTTAGCTGTGTCTTTCTAGTTTTCAACCGTACTATAAAGAGGGATTATGCATAAGTTCAAAATCTTGGTTCCTAGGACTTTTCATTAAGACTACTTGGAGCTTAGGTTAAATCTCTTCAGATTCCTCTAAAAAATATCTTGTCTTGAGTTCATATCCCTTTCAAGTCAAAGTCTAACTGAACTCATACCGAGAGTTTCCCATTCACAACGGACCAAGTTTTTGGGTCCGGTGCAGATAGGCTTTCTCTTTGAAACTAACTTCAGTGCATAAAGGCTACAACGGACCAAAAATTCCCGTGTACGAAAGACCCCTTTTCTTGGTCCGTAGTAAACTTAAAACTTACTGGTTTTGCTGCTTGTATCCAATTCCTTTCTTGGATCATGATCAGTAAGTTTGCCTTTTACGACAGACCAAATTTTTAAGTCTGTTGCAAACGTGCACTTTGATATCTCTCAACGGACCACTTTTGCTCAAAGCATGTGTACGACGGACCAACTCTTCTTAGTCCGACGTAAATGCGTTTTTCGCTGATTTGGGTCCGTTGTACGTTGAGCCTCTTGTATACTTTGTCAAACCTTGTCAGATACAATCATTTTGAGTTGTCTTTTCAGTCTGACATTGGCAAACGGCTACTTGTTGCCAATAACGGCTATAACGGCTATTTGCTTCCTGTAGCCTATTTAAACAGATCAGAGGCTCTCCCAAAACAGAACTTTTACATCTCTTTGACATCTAGCATCCCAAAAGCTCAAAAAGCCCTCAAAGAGATCAAGCTCAACTCTGAAAACAAAAACCTACTGTCTTACAGTTCCAAGAAAAGTCTAGTTTCAGTAGTTTCTAGTGAACCAAGAGACAGGGCTTGTGGATAGTCTATTACTCTTGGAACTAGCTGTTCCTATACGGTTTTCTGGTGGTTGTAGTGCGACCTGTCCAACCGTGATTGTGGAAGGCCACTGTCTTTGTGAGAGGTTTGGACTCACCTCACCGGAGTGGTAAAGAGTCACTTTAGTGACAAAACCAGTTCCTCTGTTGAGAGTCACTGGAGGAGCAACACTTCTGTGGAAGTGCTCCAACGGGGACGTAGGAGATTTATCTCTGAACCTCGGTGAAAAATTCGCTTGTCTCTGCTTATGATTGTTTACCTTAGCTCGTTTCTCTATTATCTGTTACTTGTTCAGTGCTCCTTGTTGCTCAACCTATTACTTACTCATATCCTTCTTTAAACTGCTAAATTGTCTTTAAATTACTTAGTTATTTTTGTTAAATTCTTAAAATTGCCTATTCACCCCCCCTCTAGGCCATACCGATCCTTTCAAGTGGTATCAGAGCGGGTTTTACCCTGTTCAAGCTTAATCAGCTTGGGTAATGGCCGAGGGAAATGGGTCTGCTACTGTTAGTGTAGGAAGGGTTCCTGTTTTCGATGGCACTAACTATGCTTACTGGAAAATTCGCATGAGGTGTTATCTTGAGGCTGTAGGTTATGACGTTTGGAGAGTTACTGAAAAACCTTTACCTCCACGCGTCATACCTGAGGGACAGTCCTCTTCCTCAGAACCTACTCCTGGGGAAATTAAAAACATGCAATATGATGCTCAGGCTAGAAATGCAATATTCTCCTGTCTTAGCATAGAAGTTTTTGATAGAGTGAGCAATCTGTCTACTGCTTATGATATTTGGACCACTCTACAAGAAATTCATGAAGGCACCTCTGATGTGAAAGAAGAAAAGTATTTTGTTATTAGAGAAAAGTTCGATCAATTCAAAATGCTTCCTCATGAAAATGCTAACGATATGTTCTCTAGACTTAATCCTATTGTCAATGAACTCAAAGGTCTAGGGACTAAAGTTGATGATGTGGAAGTTTGCAGGAAAATGATAAGAGTTCTGCCTCGTGCCTATCACAGCTTGATCACTTATTTGTCAAACAGTGGAGACCTCAAAAAGCTAACTCCCTCTTGAATTATTGGGGAAGATCTCGCTCATGAACTTACTTTGGCTGAAGAAGATGCACCCAAGAAGAAATCTATTGCTCTCAAGGCCAAAGAAAAGATGCAAGAGTCATCCAGTGAAGAAGATGATAATTCAAGCTGTGAAGAGGATGAAGACGTCAAGAAAGCGCACCGCTCATGAGATCGGCCAACAAAATCATGAGGAGGGTAAATGCTAGAGATAGAGGAAAGGGATACACTCAGTTCTCCAAGAAAAACCCTTTCTCAAATATCACCTGTTTTGAGTGCAATGAAAAGGGACACATAGCTGCTCGATGTCCAAACAAGAGCAAGAAGAAGGGCAAGGGCAAGGGCAAAGATGAAGAAACCGAAGAAAATACCTACAACAGTCGCAAAAAGTTTCATCACAGAAAGAAGTTCTCCAAAAAACATTGGAGAAAGGGAAAGAAGGAGGCACATATTGGTGAATGGGTCTCAGATGAAGAAAGTTCAAGTGATGAATCCTCTTCTTCCTCCTCTGATGATGAAGATAGTTCAAGGTCTAAGGGGTTACTGGGTGGCTTTGGATGAATCTACTCCACCTTCACCTTCTCTGTCATTTTGTCTTATGGCAAGAGGTGATGAAGACAAGGTAAATGATTCTCCTTCTTATGATGAGCTAGTGGAGATCATTAAAGAGCTTAATGATGCCTTGTGTGCTAAAACTTCTAAGGATAAAGCTCTTAAGAAAACTATTGCCAATTTAAATGATGATAATGACTTGCTTGTCTCTAAGATCAAGATTCTTGAATCTAAGTATGAAGAAGTGCAAGACAAGTTTCTTGTTTGGAGACAAGTCATAATGAGCTCAATGTTGTTCATGATAATCTTACTCTTGCTCATAATGCTCTAGTCATCAATCATGATTTACTCACCACGCTCATGACTCTTTGAATGCAACTCATATATTACTTGTTAAGACTCATGATGATTTGCTTGTCAAACACTGTGAACTAGAAATGAGTAAGGAATTAACTATGAGCAAATCAAAGAATGATTCTACTCCTGATAAATCTATTACCCGTGATCGACTTGTGATGAAATTCCTATTTCTAGCTCTTCTGCATGCTTAGTGATAATCATAGCAATGCTTTGTGTGCTAAAAGTCTCATGTTGGAAAATCTTGAGTTAAGGTCAAAAATTGCTAAGTTTGACAAAGGCCTTGAAAAATGCTTTCTCGGGAGTGTCACTCTTGATAAAATCCTTGGAGAGCAAAAAGTCACTTTGGGCAAAAGAGGCATTGGATATAAAATAGATAATGTGCCCAAGAAAGATTATTTGCCAAAATCCAAGATAAACTTTGTCAAGAAAGGCACTAAGTGTTACTACTGTCATAGATTTGACCACAGTTCAAATGTATGCATGTTTGCAAGCACACCAGAAACAAAGGCAAAGAGAAATTGCATGGTTGATGCTCACTACATGTTGTTTAAAGATTTTAGGGGAAAAATGAATGTGAAGTTTGTTGGTCCCTCGAATCTTGATAGAAAGCTTAAAGCTGTTTGGGTGCCCAAATCCTTGCTTGTTAATCCTTTTGGCCCCAAAATTGTTGAAACTAACATCCATGGACCCAAAAGCATTTGGGTACCTAAAATCAAGAAATGATTCTGTTTGTTTAGGTGAACTACAAAAGTGGTGGTCATCATTGGGTAATTGATGTGGATGTACTCAACACATGACCTGGCTCATCAAAAATGTTCACCTCAGTTGAAAAGGAAAGTAATTCTAGTCACAAAATCACTTTTGGCGACAATAGCAGGAGAAAGGTAAAGGGAAATGGTAAGATTGCTATCTCTAATGATCATTCAATTGACAATGTGCTTCTTGTTGATTCCCTGAACTTTAATCTCTTATCGGTAGCACAGTTGTGTGATCTTGGATTCCATTGTACTTTCTCTCTTGATGGAGTAACTGTTGTTGACAAAAATGAAAAGCTTATCTTCAAAGGTTTTAGATTTCAAAATCTTTATCTAGTTGATTTCAATTCTAACTCCTCATGCATCTCGACTTGTCTGTTAGCAAAAGCCTCTCTTGGTTGACTTTGGCATAGACGTCTTGGGCATGTAGGTATGTCAAATCTGAAAAAGCTTTTTAAAAATGAGCTAGTGGTGGGCTTGAAAGATGTAAAATTCGAAAAGGATAGATTATGCAGTGCTTGTCAAGCTGGTAAGCAAGTTGCAAACTCTCATCCTACCAAAAATATCATGTCCACCACTAGACCTCTAGAGTTCTTGCATATGGATGTGTTTGGCCCAACCTCTTATGCCAGTCTAGGTGGTAACTCATACTGTTTAGTCATTGTTGATGACTTCTCTCGGTTCACTTGGGTATTCTTTTTACCAAGTAAAAGTGAGGTTGGAAAAATCTTTAAAAATTTTGCAAAAAGGGCCCAAAATGAATTTGATTGCCCCATCAAGAAAATCAGAAGTGACAATGGAACTGAGTTTGTTAATACTAACGTTATTGACTTTTGTGATGAGTTAGGAATAAAACATGAGCTGTCAGCTACATATACTCCTCAACAAAATGGAGTAGTTGAAAGGAAAAACAGAACACTTATCGAAATGGCAAGAACCATGTTGGATGAATATGGAACACCAGATGCTTTTTGGGCTGAAGCCATCAACACAGCATGTCATGCAATCAATCGACTCTACCTACATCGACTTCTCAAGAAAACATCTTACGAGCTGCTGGTAGGAAGAAGACCAAATGTAACTTACTTTCGTGTGTTCGGTGCAAGGTCTACATTTACAAAAAGAGGACACACTTAGGTAAATTTCAGAAAAGGTGTGACTCAGGTATTATGCTAGGTTATTCTTCTAAATCTAAAGCCTATAGAGTTTTTAATAATTCAACTGGTTTGGTTGAAGAAACCTATGATGTAAAATTCGATGAATCTAATGGCTCACAAGGTGAGCATGAGAATCAAGCTGATGCAGGTGAAGATGCCTTAATTGAGGCCATGAAGAAGATGGAAGTTGGTGAAGTAAAACCTAGAGAGGACAATGATGAAAAACCAACAACTTCCATGATGCCTCAAAATGGATCACTACAAGAAGAAGATGAAAAGAATCAAGAAGGAGTGAATCTGATAAAGAGTCATCATACTATTGCCAAAGATCACCCCGTGGACCAAATTATTGGGGAATTTAGTAAGGGTGTTCAAACTCGATCTAGGCAAGCTTCTTTTTGCGAACATTACTCTTTTGTTTCTTGTGTTGAGCCTAGAACTATAGATGAAACCTTAGATGATGCTGATTGGATTATTGCCATGGAAGAAGAGCTCAACAATTTCAAGAGAAACAAGGTATGGGACTTGGTGGATCGTCCAAAGGACCACAATGTCATAGGAACAAAGTGGGTGTTCAGAAACAAGCAAGATGAAAATGGAGTTGTCACTCGAAACAAAGCAAGATTGGTGGCTCAAGGATTTACTCAAATAGAAGGATTGGACTATGGAGAAACTTATGCTCCTGTTGCTCGACTTGAAGCTATACGGTTCCTTCTAGCCTTTGCATGTCATTTCAATATAACTTTATTTCAAATGGATGTGAAGAGTGCTTTTCTTAATGGAATCATTGAAGAAACTGTTTTTGTTGAGCAACCTCCTGGTTTTGAAGACTTAAAATATCCAAATCATGTATATAAGTTATCTAAGGCTCTCTATGGACTGAAACAAGCCCCAAGGGCATGGTATGAGAGACTTAGAAACTTTCTACTAGAAAAGAATTTCAAAATTGGGAAAGTTGACCCAACACTCTTTTTAAAAGACTTCAATGGTGCATTAATGATTTGCCAAATCTATGTTGATGATATCATCTTTGGTTGTACTAATCACTCTCTTTGCAAGGAATTCAGTGAACTAATGGCAAAGGAATTCGAGATGTCAATGATAGGGGAACTTACATTCTTCCTTGGATTTCAAATCAAGCAATTAAAAGGGGGGACTTTCATATCACAAGAAAAGTACACCAAAGATCTTCTCAAGCGTTTCAAATTGGATGAATGCAAGCCACTCAAGACACCTATGGCAACAAACACACACCTTGATCAAGATATAGGAGGTAAGCCTGTTGACCAAAAACTTTTCAGATCCATGATAGGTTCTTTACTTTACTTGACAAAGATCTAGGCCTGATATCATGTTTAGTGTCTGTATGTGTGCTAGATTTGATCTGCTCCTAAAGAAGTACATCTTAGTGCCGTAAAAGAATTTTCAGATACTTAAAGCTCACTTCAACTATAGGCTTGTGGTACCTAAGGGTGCTTCTTTCAATCTAATTGGCTACTCAGATTACGATTATGCCGGTTGCAAAATAGATCGAAAAAGCACCTCTGGGGTTGTCACTGCTTGGAAGGTCTTTAGTATCTTGGTGCTCTAAAAAGCAAAACTCTGTAGCACTTTCATCGCCGAGGCTGAATATGTGGTCGGCGGTTGTTGTGCACAGATTTTATTCATCAATCAAACCTTTCTTGATTACGGCATTAAGTTTGAAAATGTACCTCTTCTCTCGTGATAATGAAAGTGCAGTGAAAATAGCAAACAATCCGGTCCAGCACTCACGAACTAAGCATATTGAGATCCGACATCATTTTATCAGAGATCATGTTGTTAAAGGAGACATTATGCTTAGTCATGTGAGAACTGAGGATCAATTGGCTGATATTTTCACCAAACCCTTGGATGAGGCAAGATTTTCAAGACTGAGAAATGAATTGAATATTATTGATCTTTCCAATGTCGTTTAAGTCATGACTGCTCATTTGTATTGTTTGCTTGTTGATATCTTTTGAATGTCCTTTGAAATCTTTAACATTTAGGGGGAGTCAAGAATGTCCATCGATGCATCTCTTGTTACCCACTTATGTTAACAAAAAATTAGCAGTGCTGATGCAAGTAAATTTTTATTGCTAAAACTTCCGCCAAAATTTTTTTTTTCTCAGAAAATGAAAATAGTTTCTTCCTTAAAGAAATTCATGTTTTTATTAATAAAATATTACAATTACTTAAAAATTATCTAGCCACTCAGCACATGAGTTCTCTTTATCAAAGCTTGAGTTTGCCTATAATCTTGCTTAAAAGAGAGGAACTCATACAAATTAAGAATTCTAAAGTTCTTCCTTTTCCTTTTGCTAGTTCACAACGGACTCAGTTGCAACAGTGAGTTTCTCATCTACGGCAGACCACTTTTGCTCAGGACACATTCACGACAGACTAAGGAAAATCAGTCCGTTGAAAATGTCCTTCTTGCAAAACTGGTCCGACGTAAATAGGAAACTTACTGTTTTTCTCCAAAATCAGTCCGATGTGCTCTTGCAACTGCTATCTTTTATCCCTTTTCTTTGATTCAAAATTGTTCTTTTGAGAGTTTCGTTTTTTTTAAAAAAAAATCCTATTCAAAATCTTTTCTAAGCTTAGGACTTATCTTTGCTAATCTCTCTTTGCTTCTGAAACCCATCCTCTGCCTTGAATCCTCTTTCTTGGGTTTCACCAACTAAAGCAGTGTAAGAAAGTTGTCTTCTTACCTGCCAACCACTGTCTTAAAGAGCGAAGCATCTCCTAGAGAAGTTACGGTCTTATAGCAGTAACTTCCCGTTGGTTTCATTCCTGTTTACCTCTCCTTCCACTCAAAAGTACTCAGAAATTACCACTCTCCCCTCTCTACTTCCTCTCCCGAGCAACATTCCTCTCTCCATCGAAGCAAACCCTAACCGGGTGACAGCGACGGTGCTCCAGTGCTCGGAGAAGTGTTTTATGAAAGTGGTAAGCTTTCTCTTCTGTTTTGTTCAAACCTTAGTCTTAGAAATCTTTCTCTTAAGGTCTTTCTTCTTATCTCTGTAGACTTACTCTGTTGCGTCAGTTCTTGCGCCGGTCTGAGGTCTGAAAGACAGAGTGAGTCCTTTAAGTGTTCGACGAAATGCCTAGGAGAAAAGATACAGATAAAAGAAGTCTGATGGATAGATTGGGTGAGATAATGAAAAAGAAGAAACAAAAAACATCGAATCCAACTCAGTCTTCATATGGAGCAGTACCTTTAGGAGACACTTGTACCCCTGGCTGTGTTACAAAGGTCACTACCTCAAAGCCCCCTAGAAAAGTCAAGCAACCTACTATGTCTGAGGCTGTGTTTGAGTCTGACATCGATGATATTGAATATGAGCCAAGTGCTGATTTTAGCTCTGAAGAAGAAAACCTCAGTCCTGAGATTGACATGATAACTGGTAATGAGTTGGCAACTCTTGGAGGGAAAAAGTTGAGATCAATCAGACTTGTAAGTGAAAGAAATTGGTTCCCTTTTGACAAACCCCTCTAGATGAGAAGTTCATTACTCCTCTTCAAAGAAACATCTTTTTGGGGTATAAGAACAGACATGACAGAAAAGGGAAACCAATGTCTGCCCTTAGTAAACATCAATTTGTAGATTGGAATCAGATTTGCTCCATAACTGGTTCATATCACCTTTTGGATTGTGTCAGTTCCACTCCTGGTTTACTTACAATGGTGTCAGGAAACAATGTCTCATGGAATGAAGATAGAATCCTTGAGTTCTATGCTTCTTTGCTTATAAATAAAAGAAGACATTACATTCTATTCTCTATAGATGGAAAAATCGTAAAAGTGAGATCACCACACTTTGAATCAGCAATTGGAGCTGCAGGTCCTCAAGTTAACAGAACAAGGATTCATGACAAAATGTTCCCGCAAAATAGATGGAGACAGATTGGTGATATGCCTGATCTTCAACTCTCTGCACACATCTATAGAGATATCACAGACGAGAACTTCAATGCAAATAGAGTGAACAGTTTATCTAGTGAAGCCAAGATTCTTCTCTTGATTCTAAGACACACAATATTCCCTAAGTCTGGGTATAAAGAAGGAGTTACACCAGTTTTGGCTTGGCTGCTGCACCTAATCCTCTCCAAGCAACCCATTGATCTAACAGACTATATCTTTGGAGAAATGGAGGAAGCCATTCTGAGAAGAATGGGAAGTCCTTTGCCATTCGGCTCAAAGAAATAGCTCAAGTATTGATTGCTCAAGGGATGGTTTCTAGGCAAGAGATAAGCGAGTCCTTCAACTGTCATTCCAAAAATATAAATTACTCAAACTTCCTGCTGAGATTCTTTGCACAAGGGCCAAGGGTACAACCAGCACTAGATGATCCAAGTGATCATGAGGGAGACAGTGATGACGGCCCAGCTCACGATGGAGATGATCAACCTGTTTCAAGCCATCACAGTTCAGATCATCACAGTATTAGTCATCATACTCCAAGATACAATACTCCTAGCTATCATAGCCATCCTCCTGGTACTCAGTCATCACTTCCATTTGTACCTCCACAGCCTGAAAACACTGAAGTTACAGAAATACTTGGAGATAGTTCTCAAAAAACCTTGCAACAGTCTGGTGAGCAAGATGCAGCAACTCAAGTCTATCTTAGCTCACAATCCTTTCATGAAGAAGATATTGCACACAGTCAAGGTGGACATTTCAATCCTAGTCACATTTCTCCAGTTTCGAGTCATCACAACCTACCTCCAGCAGAACATTCAGCCATGGGTTTTCCTACTCAGCATGATGAAAATGCTGAAGGAGATGAACTTGGAGAAATTGATAAACTGCGAGAACTTGCTGCTGCTTCAAGGTTTGTACAAGATCAGGAATTCAGACCAGCAGCACATGATCATGAAGCAGGAGGTTCTGGAGTTCCTCACAATTTTTCAGTACATGAAAATATAGAAGAAAATCCTGATATTGGACAACATCATGCTTGGAATAATCAACCTGAATGGTTCAATATCTTTGAGACTCGATACAACTCAGACCTGAAGGCTGCCCAAGAAAGATTTGCTGAAGAACAAAGGTTAGCTGCCTTGAGGCACATTGAGCATATGGCTGCACTTCAGCAATATCATGATCAGGTTCACCAAACTCATGAGCTGATGAAAAAGATATATCAAGAACAGAGCGTAATCAAGGATGAGAATTCCAAAAATGTTGATATGCTCAAGAAAAATCAATGGGATCTCAGAACATGGCTCACTCAAGTAAACACCAATCAAAACTCGCTTCAAAGACAAATTTGTATGACATCAATAACAAGCTGAATACTCAAGAGACTAAATTTCATCAAGCTACCGACTTTTCGGAGCGTATGTTCAAAACCAATGATGATTCAATCCATGAGGTGGAACACACTCTTCGAGGATATATTGATCACTTTGATACCTCAATGACAACTTTGGTATCAAATCAGGAACAGCTTGGTGATATCATCTTTGATCAGACAAATCCAATCATTGACTCAGTTCATGAGTTTCAAGAGGATTTCCAGAACTGGACAGTTGAGTCTTAGCCAGGTGATCCAGATTATCCAAGTTGGCATGATCAAGCTATGACTTCAGCAGAACAACACTCAGAGCAAGCTGCTCCAGCTCAGTCTTCTCCAGGGCACAGTGTCAGCCAAAGAGCTTCAACTCTGTTCAGAAGGACCTTTTCCAGGCGCAAGAAGTGATCTTCTTTTTGGAGATTTGATGCCAAAGGGGGAGAAACAAGACTAGAAAAACTCTTTAGAGTAATTCTTAGAGTAGGTCTAGAAAATCTATCTCTTTGTTTGATGGTATGTTGGTCTGAATATATTTGTGCCTATTCTAATCTGCTCTTTCTACTGATAAGTATTATTGTCGTTTCTTTCTCTTTACTTATCTTTACGAGAGCAGTTCTTTTAAGCCTATGCACATCTTCAGGGGAGTACATTCTATCAAATTTATGCTTTCGCTCAGACTAACATTCTTTGCGTAAGAAGAAAAGTTTTTACATCTCAAGTAAATAGAGTTGTCATCAATCACCAAAAGGGGAGATTGAAAGCATCTAGGCCCCCTAAAGGCTAGTTTAAATTATTTGTTGGATTTTGGTGCTTGATGATCAACTAAAATAGTGTTAGTAGTGTTTCTTCAGAAAGGATGATCAAGATTAAGGTTCTCTTGTTTCTAGTTCTTTGACTTGGGTGTTGATTCAAGTCTTTTAGCTGTGTCTTTCTAGTTTTCAACCGTACTATAAAGAGGGATTATGCATAAGTTCAAAATCTTGGTTCCTAGGACTTTTCATTAAGACTACTTGGAGCTTAGGTTAAATCTCTTCAGATTCCTCTAAAAAATATCTTGTCTTGAGTTCATATCCCTTTCAAGTCAAAGTCTAACTGAACTCATACCGAGAGTTTCCCATTCACAACGGACCAAGTTTTTGGGTCCTGCGGATAGGCTTTCTCTTTGAAACTAACTTCGTGCATAAAGGCTACAACGGACCAAAAATTCCCGTGGTACGAAAGACCCTTTTCTTGGTCCGTAGTAAACTTAAAACTTCTTGGTTTTGTCGCTTGTATCCAATTCCTTTCTTGGGTCATGATCAGTAAGTTTGCCTTTTACGACAGACCAAGTTTTTAAGTCTGTTGCAAACGTGCACTTTGATATCTCTCAACGGACCACTTTTGCTCAAAGCATGTGTACGACGGACCAACTCTTCTTAGTCCGACGTAAATGCGTTTTTCGCTGATTTGGGTCCGTTGTACGTTGAGCCTCTTGTATACTTTGTCAAACCTTGTCAGATACAATCATTTTGAGTTGTCTTTTCGATCGACATTGGCAAACGGCTACTTGTTGCCAATAACGGCTATAACGGCTATTTGCTTCCTGTAGCCTATTTAAACAGATCGAGGCTCTCCCAAAATGTAACTTTTACATCTCTTTGACATCTAGCATCCCAAAAGCTCAAAAAGCCCTCAAAGAGATCAAGCTCAACTCAAAACAAAACCTCATCTTGTCTTACAGTTCCAAGAAAAGTCTAGTTTCGGTAGTTTCTAGTGAACCAAGAGACAGGGCTTGTGGATAGTCTATTACTCTTGGAACTAGCTGTTCCTAGACGGTTTTACGGTGGTTGTAGTGCGACTGTCCCAACCGTGATTGTGGAAGGCCACTGTCTTTGTGAGAGGTTTGGACTCACCTCACCGGAGTGGTAAAGAGTCACTTTAGTGACAAAACCAGTTCCTCTGTTGAGAGTCACTGGAGGAGCAACACTTCTGTGGAAGTGCTCCAACGGGGACGTAGGAGATTTATCTCTGAACCTCGGTGAAAAATTCGCTTGTCTCTGCTTATGATTGTTTACCTTAGCTCGTTTCTCTATTATCTGTTACTTGTTCAGTGCTCCTTGTTGCTCAACCTATTACTTACTCATATCCTTCTTTAAACTGCTAAATTGTCTTTAAATTACTTAGTTATTTTTGTTAAATTCTTAAAATTGCCTATTCACCCCCCTCTAGGCCATACCGATCCTTTCAAACCATGTAGCTAAATGTTATTTGCTATCTCATATCAGTTATTGCACTGTTAGAACTTGTGGTCTTTTGTCATAAAAACAAAATGCTAAGTTATCTAAAATTTGTTATCAAACTACTATCTTTTTATCTCTGTGTTGTCATGTTTATTTATGAAATTATATATATACTCGCCGTATCGGCGTATCCTTATTTTCCAAAGAATCCGTATCACCATGTCGCCGTATCCGCATCGGCGTATCCGTATCCCGTATCGGTGCATCATAGGAGATCTGTAATTGACACAAAGTAATTAAATTATTAAATTTCTCAAGGTAACTTAGCTAAACATATAATAATGAAGCAGTCGTGCTCAAAAAAACATTAATACTGATGGATTGCTTAAAGGGAAATATGGAAAATTGAAGCATGTCTTACTTAAAAACTTGAAATCAAGTTCCAAGGTTTTTTTATGAAAGGCATGAGAGGTTACATCTTTACAGGAGATAGAAAAATATGAGGGAGAAGGGGAGAGAATACTGTTAAATTTCGCTAATGAAATGGTATATCTGAGACAGCCATCGCACATAAAATTTAGAACAAAACAATAATTCAAACAATTGCAATGGGATGGAAGCAAAAGCTCGACTATAGCGCAAACAGGAAATTAATCAAACCAACCTTTACGGCTTGGAGACCGAGAGTGAAGGCAGCGCCCTTCTCGACCTCATGCTCAAACGGCCGCGGCTTCTGCTCCTGCTGCGATGCCGCCACGGCAAGGGGCTCCTTTAGGTGGCACACCAACGCCGGCACGGCCCCGCCCTCTACGATCACGCTAACAATATCCTCTGCGTAGAAAGCAACAACCAGACCAGCCTCAGTAACGGTGCCGGAGAGGGTACAGAAAAGCACTGATTGGTATCGGAGGGGAAGCGGTAAGGAGGGGAAGGGCGAGGGCGAACGAGCGGGGAGGAGCGGCTGAGGCGTCGGCCGTGAATGCAAGCGGGAGGGAGGGTGCGATCCGTAAATCAGAGGGGAGAAGGGCGAGGACGCCGCACAGTGGAAGCGGATAAGGGCGCACGGCGGCGGGCGGGAGGAGTGACGCAGGAGCCGGCGAGCTTCCGGCGGAACCACGAGCAAGTGAGTCGGAGAGAAGCGAACCGGAGGAGGCTGCCAGGAACGAGCGAGGAATCGAGGATGAGGTGCGGAGGCCGCGAGGCGAACCGAGGGTCTTTCGGAAAAGAGATGGCGAGAATGGAAGGAAGGATCGAGAAGGAGACAAGGTGTCACGCGACGATGAGCGGGCCGGAGCGCAAAAACGGAACTTTCCGAGTGCTTTTTTGCAGAGACGGCGACGTGGCATCGGTCCGGATCCAGGAAACCTCCCAATCTTAATAAAAGTAGTATTTCAACTGCAATAAAGCAGACACCGGCGGTGAAATTAGAGCGCTTGCTCGGTTGCCTGGGACACGAGGAACACATAAAACCAATTATTTGCATTACGGGTGCTCGCAGAGCTGGGGTATGGATATGGGAACATACGTTTATAGCTGGACTGTTATTTTTCTTTAATAATACCAATTATTTGACCATTATTTTAATTTTAATAAAAAAAAGTAGACACCAGCAGTAGCATAAACCCGGGGGGAGTGGGTTGGGGCCGGTAGAAAAGAAAGAAGGAAATGTTAAAAAAATGTAGCAGAGGAGACGAAGGCAGGCAGCACTCGGCTGGGCCCCGAGACAGGACAGGAGACCATTATTCCTTCCTTCCTTGCTTGCTTCCTCGGCGCCGCCAACCCCAAATCTCCAACCCGACCCAGCCCAGCCCAGCACGCTACTCTCCCTCCCCCCCTCTCTCTCTGCATGCGATGCGACCCACAATGCCGGCCACCGACTCCTCATCGGCGGCTGCGCCACTCACCTCCTTCGGCCGCTCCATTCTCTCCCTCCGCCGCGACCAGATCCCCGTCCCACCCGCCGATCACGCCCACGCCAACCCCTCCGAACTCGAGATCGACGCCTTCCAGCGCCACGCCGCCGACCTCCTCCTCGACCTCCTCCCCGACCCCTCCTCCTCCCACAGCGCCGCCCCGCAGATCCTCTCCCTCGCCTGGACGAGCCGCCTCCTCGACTCTTTCCTCATCTGCCTCGAGGAGTTCCGCGCCGTCCTCTTCGGCTGCGGGGCAGCCGCCGCCGCGCGCCCCCCGCTCGATCGCCTGGTAGCCGACTTCTTCGACCGCGCCGTCAAGGCGCTCGACCTCTGCAACGCCCTCCGCGAGGGCCTGGACCTCATCCGACAGTGGCGCAAGCACCTCGACATCGCCGCCGCCGCGCTCGCCTCCCCCGACCCCGCCGCGCCGCTCGGGGAGGGCCAGATCCGCCGCGCCCGCAAGGCGCTCACCGATCTGACCATCCTCATGCTCGACGACAAGGATGGCGGCGGTGGCGTCGTGGGCCAGCGCAACCGATCCTTTGGCCGCGGGAACAGGGACGGCCATGGGCACGGCCGCGGCCACCACCGCCGGAACAGCAGCGGCGGCGGCAGCTCAGGGTCCGGTTCCGGCTCGCATTCCAGGTCGCTCTCGTGGAGCGTCTCCCGGTCGTGGTCAGCTGCGCGCCAGCTGCAGGCAATCGGGGGAGGCCTACAGGTGCCCCGTGCGCACGATATCGCTACGACGGGAGGCCTCGCTTCCGCCGTGTACACCATGGGCGCTGTGCTCTTTGTCGTCGCCTGGGCGCTTGTGGCCGCCATCCCGTGCCAAGACCGCGGTCTCCAAGCGCACTTCTCAGTGCCCAGGACCTTCCCCTGGGCCGGCCCCGTCACAACGCTCTACGAGCGCATCCTCGAGGAGTCTAAGAAGAAGGAGCGCAAGCACTCGTGCGGGCTGCTCAAGGAGATCCACCAGATTGAGCGGTGTTCGCGGCAGCTCATGGAGATCACGGACGCCTCACAGTTCCCCTTGGCCGAGGAGAAGGACGCGGAGGTGCGGGAGGCCGCGCAGGAGCTGGTGCAAGTGTGTCAGTCCCTCAAGGACGGGCTCGACCCGCTTGAGCGGCAGGTGCGGGAGATGTTCCACCGGATTGTGCGCACCCGGACAGATATCCTTGACAGCTTGAGCAGGCCGCACAACACCGAGTGAAGAGGTAGGCAGCTGGATGCTGCTTGATTGAACATTGTGTTGTGTGAAATGCCGCCGCACCACCGGTTGAAATGAGGTAGCTTTTCTCTGCATAAGTTAGCAACTACATATACATGTGTCTGGATAAAGGCGTGCCCTTCTGATAAATTGAGTTCTTCATGTTTTTTTTATTCGATTTTTTCTTTGTAGCCTGTGAATCGTTACTTGGGCAGTGCTTCGTACTGATGGTCTAATATTATTGTTTCATTCATCTCATCTGGTTTGGTTTGGTAATGTTAAGCACTTCGGTGATTGGTTTCTGTTCATGATTAGTATGTGGAACAGTCGATCAGAATTATGGTGTGATGTTGTGTGAGTAATTTATATTTTCCGAATGTCAGTTTAGGTTCTGTGAGGCAATGCCACTGGTATGATCAGCATTTTGTGCCCAGCAAATGTATATACTACATAATCTGCAAAGAAAGAAAACAGCATTTCGTTGATTAATACACATATTTTGGTTGGCTTAGTAAAAAAAAATGGTTTCTTTCGTCCATCTTTTATTTTTCTTTTCCCCTGCGTGTTTAGATTTGAAATGGACACGTCTAACGTGCGCTTTGTCAATGGTCTGTCATCGACAATGCAAAAAATAAAAAGGAAAACCAAATGGAAGGAACATAACCCCATCTGGGATAATTAGGTAGTACATCCTTAGTGTACAATAAATTACTTATGCTGCTGCTGTGGCTTCTATCATGGTTTAGATGATCATGATGGCAATGAGCTGTTTGGGTCAGCCTTACTTGGTCCTGTATTCAAATTTAATTCTATCTTGCATACATATGCTATTCTTGTAAGTACATTATCATTAGAAGAAGTTTTGATTTGTTGGCAATGAATTTGTCTTTCACAATGCTAGGTGAAAATTTTAGGATTTTATGTGCATTTGGTTGACATACCTCGAAAACTATAGTACACTTCTATTCTTGGTATAAAGCAAGTCTGTTAAGAAGGTTGCCTGTATTAGCCTATTAGGGATCGTAAGTCGGATATAATTTTGTGATGTATTCTCTTGGTTTATATTACCATGAGAGCCATTTTGAAATAGGCCACTGCATGAAATCTACTGCTACAGGCTATTTTGCAATTAGGGAAAGGCAAAAGTGAATAATGCACATTGGCACGGTTTTTACATGATTAAAAGTGCACCATAGCAAGAAGGCAATTTTTTGGCACTGTTATTGATGTGCTCCTCTAAGAAATATCTTAATAGACGCCGGTTGTTCGTAATTCAGATACATATGAAGAGATCTCAGTGTATGGTTTTAAGAGGGGGGAACTAGAGTCTACAATGGTAAAATGGGTTAGATAATTGAATTTGATTATCCTTTACCTGAGTGTAAAACTATAAGTTACTCGTGGATATTTCATGATTCTAGTGTTTTTTTTTTGTGTGAGTTTAAATATTCAAGGGTTCTAGAATGTCTCTACGAAGTCCAGCCAGAGCCAGGTGAGGTGGTCAATGTGCAAGGTGTTTTGTTTGAATGGGGGCCTTGGTCTTTTTTCCTGGTAGACTAGCGGTGCAATACGCATGCTGCAGGTTCCTTGGTCAATAGGCTAAATCGCCTGCTTATCTTCATTTCTCTTTTTAATTCTTTTCGGTTCATTGTGGCTAGATCTCCTTGTTATCAACAGCCAGTAGGCAAGGCTTCTATCAAAACGTTACCATTTTAGCTACCGGTATTGTTTTGGTAGAAAGCCTTCAAGGTATATATGACTGGAAGCAATGTGCTCGAGAGGTCCTAACCTGAGTAAGATTGCCTGCATTATGAGTTGAGCTTGCTGAGGTTTTCTGGTTCATAGTCTCAGGCTGTTGCCCATGGTTTGTTTGCAAACGTGTCGATGATATTTGTACGACGGATTTGCGGTATCAAGGGAAATGCTATGCTGCTGAATGTACTGTGGTTATTCATTCCCTTGTTCTGTTGGTTGTTTTAGATGCCCAAACAATCAGTGGTAGCGTACAAGAATGGGCAGTTTGGGTTTTAGTTGCGAGGGTCGAAGCACAATCAACGGTAGCGTACAGTCGGGACCTCGTGTACCGTATCATCAAAGTACGTTTTACTCCAGTGTGGTGGGTTAGGTCCTGTTTGGTGCGGTTTTAGATTCTATTAGAAACGAAAACGGTTTTGGATTCTTAGTAGAAACGTTTCAGGTAGAATCAGAATCACTGTTTGGAAACCGTTTGGCTAGCTGTCTGGATTCTGTGTATCAGGGGTGGAACGGGGTTGAGAGCGATTCGGCCTGGCATCGAAAAAGAAAAAACGTTTCGAGGAGAATCGTTCCAAGCTTTAACCTATTTGGTTGGGTTTCTCCTAGATTCTAGTAAAAACGGTGCGGTTCTAAGTTACCATACGAGGCCTTAATTATGTACGTGTTGCTGCTCTGCTCACAAGGAGAAGATGGAACATGTACTGCTCAAGTCGTGCTTGAAGTTGAAGGCTAGGTACTACAGATCCGGCACAACAAGCCTATATTCTCGGAGGGCCTAAGGCCCAGGTATTCCTACGGGCCACCGCCGGCCCAAGCAAGCACCTTTCATCCTTCCCCATCCCCTCAAACAAGCAATAATTGATAATTTGCTCTCGCAAATGACATGACCATTGTTGGAACCTTGGAACTGCTAAAGTAGCTCTCGCAAATAACATGACCATTGTAGTTTATCTGTGATAGAATTGTTCGTTTCTTTTCGTAAGAACTGTTGATAGTACCTTACTTGATTAAACCATCTAATATTTTCTTGTCCCAAATTGTAGGAAGCCGGAGACATCTAGTTCCTATAGCATATAGTACCTTTACTTTTGATTGCAAAATATGGTAAGTAGTCGTGTTGTTGTTTTGTTAAGTATTTGCTGAGTTATGGACTCACATGTGCTTATTTAACGTTTGACGATATGCATAGGAAGAGATTAACACATTCATTCCACCTTTTCCTACGTTCACTAAATATATCTAGTTATATTAGTTCAATCATAGAGTCATAAAACTATATAATTGGAGTTAACCATTAAACTACTCTACTATAATAATAGTCGTGTGGAACTTGGTTGTTATTACACTACAAGAGGTTTAAATGTTTGCTTATCTCCAGCATGAGCAGGGCAGATCTATAAGGTTACCGGGTATGTCCCGTCACCCATAAAAATTTGAGAAGCGCTATAAATGCATATTTATTATACTAAATTTGTTGATTAAATTAGTTCTAATTTTGATAGCTTGGGATTTTAAAGACCTTAGAACTATTTACATTGTACTTTTAACAATTTTTAAATATATACGTTGGATTTATGGTGTTACGAAACCTTTGTATAAAACTACAGAGTTGTATATACGAAATATGCACCCCCATCAAAAATTTTCTAGTTTCACCACTGATTATAACTACTGTTGTCATTGTCACCAAAGGTAAGTTTGCTCCGAGACGTATGGTTTCTAGTGTTCCTAAGTGCAAGGACTTGAACGTTCTCGAGCGCGGAATCTCGAGCGTTCCTGAGCGTGTGGCCTCGAACGTTCTTGAACACATAGTTTCAAATTTATTATTGTTCATATTGTTGTGTTGTTTATGTTGATGATGTTCATCGACTATATATGAGAATTATTTAGAAGAGTGGTGTTGAACTTATTGGTAAAAAGTTTGTAATTTTAGCAAAAAGTTGGATGTTATTTTTGTATATAAGTAGCGGTTAAAGTTTTAAAAGGTTGATTATTTGTATTCTAAAATGACATCTAATAAAAAAGAACGTGTCAAAATTTTAAAAGGTTGATTGTATGCATTTAAAACAACATCTATTATAAAAAGAAGGGAGTGAGAGTAAAAAGGATTCCTCGCAAGGTAAACCATTCACCGGCTTACGCTACAAATTATAAGCATGGACAAGCAAAGCTAGATCTCAAGTGGCTTCCCGTCCCCTCCAAATCCTTCGCGAACAGATTCCAAGTGCTCCAGCGGATTTCCTTCACGATTCCCTTCAGAAGGGATTTGTACAGTGAATCCCTATAGAAAAGGATTCTCTTTCCAATCCTAGAGAGAAATCCCTTCGAGGGGATGCTGTTGGAGATGATAGAAAATAAAAGGAATAAAAATAGGGAAGGGAATGAAATGAAGGGAAATTGCTGGAGATCAACATGCACAATATAGCTCTTGTTACTTAACAAGGACGTCGTCGTGAAAGGATGATCTTAAGCAGAGGCTAGAATGTGATAAGGATCGATGTAGCTACCCAGGAATCGAGGTGCATGTACCAACCGACCATGCTCTGAATAGAGTCCAGGACTCCAGGTATAACATTTCAACATCTAGCTGGTGCCCAAGAATCGACCGAGGTGCATGTACCGACCGATGGACCATTCTATAAATAAGGTCCCCGGTTACCATGCGGTGTCAGGCGATGGGGGCTCGATAGGATTATTTTGCGCGTGCTAACCAGAGAAGTGTAGTACAATAACAAGACTCGCTGTTTACTCTATTTTTTATCTCTATTACCTAAAATAAATACTAAAATCAGTTTGTATAATAGTTACCTCTAATGATTGGTTCTAGATACCATAAAATAACTTTTTTTTTTTCTCTCTTATACACATAACTAGTTATCTACGTGTATTCTTGTACAAACCAGCTCTTTCGATCTTATCCTTACGCATAGGCTAGAAGACTAAAACAGATGTGTATAAACTAAAAATCAGTTGAGAGAATCTTAGTATTGTATACGACCTAAGTGAAAATGCACACCGAGAAAAGGGTTGAGACGAAGTAAGCAAGCAAGCAAGGCGGCGACAATAAGCGAGCGAGCGCGATTCCCCGTCTGAAACGGCGACATGGAGTCTTATTACTGCAGAGCAGGAACGAAAGTGGAGTAGCTAGGAAACAAAGCCTTGTGGCACGACGCCGGCCATGGCCTGAACTAAGGCAGGGCCGGGGATTGACTTCACTACGTGTACGTACGGCCCGGCCGTGCACGCTAACGCACGGCCGCGCGCACTACCTTACGTCGATCGATCATCATATATAACCCGATCGATCGATCGATCAAGCAGCAGCCGCAAAGCCCTCCTCCGAGTCGATGCCGCTCTGGCCGTTGCGCCTGAAGCAGCTGCGCCGGATCTCGCCGACGTTCCCTGCGGGCCTCGGCGCGTGGCTGAGCTTGACCATGGACTTGGCGAACTGGGCGAAGAAGGCGTCCTTGCTCCCCGCGAACTGCTTCACGATCGCGGCCGTTCTCCGGTCCTTGATCAGCGCCATGTCGGAGGTGAAGACCCCCTGGTTGAAGGTCAGGGCCTTGTAGTAGCCGTTGTCAAACAAGTCCGGCGTGACCACGTCCAGGTTCTGCAGCCTGTTGGGGTCCTTGCTGCAGTTCGCCGCCAGCTTCCTGGAGAAGGTGTCGTCCTGCCGCCCGGACCGGTCCGCGAAGAAGGGGCAGTGCGCCCTCCCGACGGTGTGCCCACCGGAGAGCGCCACGAGGTCGGCGAGGTCGCTGAGGCCCCTGGTGCTGAAGATGGAATTGAGCTCGGAGACGGTGGCGGTGGTCGGGGAGGGGAGACTGTTGACGTCGTTCTCGGAAGCAGGGGCGAAGCTGTCGAGCTGGCCCTGTGGCACGTCGTAGGATGGGCCCCCGGAGACGACGACGGCGTCGCGGGTGGCTAGGGCGGTGATGTCGGTGCAGGAGACGGTGGGGCCGCAGGCGGCGTGCACCTTGGCGCGGATGTCCTCGATGAGCTGCATCGCCCTCGGCTGCAGCGTCGTGTTGGGCCCCATGTCCTGCTCCGTGTTGCTGCCCTTGAGAAGCACAGACGCGTCGCAGCCCTGTACGTACGTCGTGTTGGTTTGGTTTTAATTAGGGCCTTTAGGCTTAAGCAGGTCATCATTAATTACCTGTGGGAAGCAGTCGTGGAAGAAGATGCGGAGGAGGCCGGCGGCGAGGGCGATCTCCCTCTGGAGAGCGGCCTGCATGGCGGAGCGCACGATGTTCCCCAGCTGCGGGCACGACGCAGCATGGAAGTCGGGGGAGAGGGCGGCGTCGGCATCGACGGTAGTGAGCAGAGGAAGAGAGAGCGTTGGACCAGGGGAGAGCAGCACGGCGAGGGTGGAGACCAGCAGGATGGCCACTGCACGGCGACTTGAGCTGCTGTTTCTCGCCATCTTAATCCGATCGGTGTGGGGTAGCTAGCTAAAGCTACGGAGGACTCACTCACTGGCTCACTACCTTGCTTGTGGCCTCCTCACGCACTCCCTCACTTTATAACCGGCCGGGCGCCATGCTCCAATCCAATCCAATCCAATCCAACCTTACTGCTTGCTCCTGCATGCCAGCACATGCCCCAAAAAGAAATGGAGAGAAATTTCTCCAGAGCGGTGCACTAGCAAAGTTCATTACAACCGAATATTAAATTAAAAAATAGTTTGCGCAAAGTTCATTACAACCGAATATTAAATTAAAAAATAGTTTGCACGTAAATAATTTATCTATATTTCTGTAAAATAAATAATTTATCTATATTTCCATTTAAAGCTGACTACTCCCTCCTTACTATAAGACTTGTTCTTTAAACGGTCTTATCCATAAATATAAGGCTTATATGTATATTTAATAAAGCATTTTTTTCTATACCTCTATTTATTCTCCCTCAGTCATATGCATTTGTTCATTATCATCCGCACAAAATATATCTTTTCTCTTTTAAGATAATTAAGTGGGGTATCTAAGTCATTTTTCATCATACTTTTCTCAATTTCAATGTAATATTAAATCTTGTGTAAAAGTTAAAATACGTCTTATATTTTTGTACGAAAAAGGTACTAAATAAGAATAAGTTTTTCTCTCTCTTTTTCATTTTTTTTACTTTTTTATATAGATTAAAACTGATATGTATAAACTAATTAACAAATGAGATAGTTTTATAGTATTGTTCAGAGAGCGAGCGAGCTAGCTAGCTAGCTAGGCCGGTCTACGTGTGCCCTGAAAAGCAGGGCACGCTTTCACACACAGACGCACGCACCCATCGGTTTGTGCGTACCGCGCCCTACGTGTGTGTGCATCGCACATGGATAGGCCAAATCAACACTAATTAATTATGACTTTCGTTCGAGCCGTCGTTTTCCTCGAATAAAAATCTCAACTAAAAACTTGAAGCTGACCTTTTTCTTTTCTCAAGGGTGGGTGCAAGGCGAGCTGCTGCTCTTTCAGTGTCGGTAGGCAAGACAAAGAGTTATCTATGCAAACAGGGTTAACCAAGCTGAAGAAACTAATGATATAGGGGGTGTTTGGCAGAGCTCCAGCTCCACCAAATTCGTGGAGTTGATGGAGCTAGGTATTCCTAGCTCCACCAGATTCGTGGAACTGGAGCTATGGGTATAAGAGTGTTTAGGTGGGTCATCTTGTTTACATTTTCGAATAAAATTATAAACTTAAGTCACTTTATTTCAGTCTACAAGTTTCAGTTCTGAGGTGGAGCTGAGATCTGGAGCTCTGCCAAACAGGGCAATAGTATATAGCAACATATTAGGTATAGTATAACTCATCGTTGTGCCCTAATTAAGTATAAGAGCAACATATTAGGTATAACTCATATCGTTGTGCAACCTAGCAGTTAAGGCACCAAATCAACGTGAGAAAAATTCGAAACCAATTCTACATGTACTTCGCACTTTATTCTATCTATATACAAAATTCTAAAAAATGATATATTGAAAGAAGAAAAAGAAAGATGTTACTGTCCACAACAAACTCTTTTTTTTATTTCTTTAGGGCCTGCTTGGAAGCCTCACATTTTTTTCCACCTGAAAGCAGCTTACACTAGTATTTTTCTGAGCACAAAGAAATACAGTTGTAATTATTTTCCTTGTAAAAATATATGATAATCTGTTTGGGTATGTAAGGTAATTGGAATAGATCAGATCAATCTAGAGCAGATAAGATCAAATATAAAAGTAAAACAACAACAACACAAGCAATGAAATAGAGACCCAAATCCAATCTCAACCTGTTGAAAACTCACATGAATCACAACTGGGGAGAGATATTACCTCTGCTCTCGAAGAAGAAGCACCAAAAAGCCAACGGCCGGCATGAGAAACGTCAGTTCGAGATGACTGGAAGGAGGTGAAACAATCAAAACGCTAGGGATCTCATCGTTGTCGCCAATGAAGTCATCATTGCCACTGCCGATGAAGTCACCCACCAGGTCTTATGAGGTGTTGAGCTAGGGATCTAGCCATTGTCTATGACGTTGCCATCACTGCCGCCGCCTATGAGGCTATTGCCGAAGATATTGTCGTCTCCGCCATCGCCGAGGAGGTTGCTTTCGTCGTCCCCGCCCGCTGCTGCTATCTACGCCGACAAAATCGTTCTCGCATCTAGGGTTGGAGTTGATGAGTCGATTGAGTCGCGCGATTTGTGAGCGAGCAAAGAGGGAGCCCGATATCTATCGTAAAAGAAGTGTGGCCTCTTCAGCAGTTTATTTTTTTCCGCTGCAATGTACCTCAATCCAGTGGTAATTATATTGGGTTACTGGCCCACCCAAGCGGATTTTGGAGCCTAGCCCAGAAAACAATTAGGGGCAGGTATTTGACACTGGTTTTAGGCCCAAAACCAGCCTTCCAAGCAAGCCCTTAGTACTTTGTGAGTTTGAACTTGAATTTTTGAAGGGTACTTCGTATACGCCGACTATCAACCTAATAAAAATCCGGTTAGAATAATAAGAAAGAATCAAAGTCCAGGTTGGTTGGTGAGCCTAGTGATAGGAGACTATCAACCTAATAAAAATCCATATCCATAAGTAGACTAGCAACTCATAGAACAAAAACCTTGATAAAGATAATTAGGTCTACTTATTAGACTATGGCTCCGGCCTCCCTCTATTCCCTGCACCTGTTTGGACGAGGGCTTTGCTCGCTCTGCTTCACCTCCGGGGTTTTGGTGGTAATCCGAGTGATATTTCACGTGCTTTTTTTAGCTTCTTCGACTCAAGAAAGGCAACATATACAGTGAAAACCCTTCTTACCGTAAAAACTTCGTAAAACCCACGTATAAAAGTTTTAAAGAATTCTCAAAAAATTACCATACGTAGAAGAGGTGAGGTTCTACAACCCTGTGAAATTTGAAGATCAAACTCAATTGCATTTGAAAGATATGAAAAAGACGAATTGCAAAATGAATAGTGCTAAATAGTGAAAAATCACTATTCATACTGAATTTGTCTTTTTTATATCTTTCAAATGCAATTGAGTTTGGTCTTCAAATTTTACAGGGTTGTAGAACATCATCTCCCCTACGTATGATAATTTTTTGAGAATTTTTCAAAACTTTTACACGTGGGTTTCACGGAGTTTTCACGGTAAAGGGGGTTTGCACTAGATATCTCCCCCTCAAGAAAAGAAGAAAGACAGAAATAAGGCTAGAAGAGACACTTTAGCGTTCTTCATCCATCGCTCTTTGAGAAGAGAGAATCCGATTCAAGATTTTTCGAACTCAACCTTTCCTTCATGTTCGTGCTTTAAATCAGTTCGTACTTTTCAGTATATAAGAGAATGACTAAACTCGCGTTGAAAGCTACTAAACAACGACTGACAAGTAGTCTGATTGTTAGATTGTCTCCTCTGATGTTACACTGGGTGTGTTTGGTTCGCTGTATCAGGTTGAATCAAACCGTTCCGTACAGGATTTAATTTCGTTCATGCGTTTGGTTGACTGAACGGAACCATCTGGTACGGGATGAGATGGTACAGATTCCTAGAATATTCCTTGAAGATGTTGTATCGTTTGATACGGCGAATTCGGCTGAACCGATCGGTACAGGACCGACTGGTACCATCCCATCCATCATGTACCATCCCATCCCATTCAGCCTAATACATCCAACCAAACACACGTAATAAGAGATGTTTTTTTTTTGCATGTTCCGCTAGTCTTTTAGGGAGAGGCAATCCAGTTATCTACAAGTGACGTTCTCTTTCTTAAGTAAGCCAGTGAATTTCATCAATAGAATCTATCTCATTCTCATTCCATTTGCAAACTCTTTTTTTATGGATCCGCTCTCATCTATGCATGCATACTGGAGTATGAAAAGATGAGAAAGTTGCCTAGAGGGGGGGTGAATAGGCAATTTAAAAATTAAACTAAATTTGTCGCAGCGGAAAGAGTATCGGAACTTCCGGTATTGGATCGGAACTTCCGATATAATCGGAACTTCCGATTCCAGATCGGAATGTCCGATCGACTTTTTACACGGACGATTAATAACTGAAAGTAATAAACTTGAGAACAATCTAAGAACAATAAAACGACTAAATAAAGAGACAAGCTTAAGTAAAGAAGACAAAGACGTGGATTTGATCCCGGAGTTCGGATTCTTGAGGGAATCCTACGTCTCCGTTGAGGAAGCTCCAAAGAGCCGGGTCTTTTCCAACCCTTTCCTCCCAAACCTCGGTCACACTTGAGGCTTGGTTCCACTATTTGGTTCCTTTCCTTTCGGAGGCGGAGCCGGCCTTCACAAACTTTTCACGGCAACCCACAATCCTTGGGAGCTCGTGAACGACGCCTAGCCGTCTAGGAGTCCTTCAACTTCCAAGAGTAACAAATGCACGTTGATCAATCTTGGAGGAACACTCTAATGCTCAAGATGGAAGACACTTCCTTTTCACTCTAGCTCCAAATCTCACTTCTAGTCCTCACTCCTTGGATGATCCCTAAGATCAAAGAGGAGGGCTCAAAAGTAGACTAGAGAGGGCTCAATGTGCACTAGAGTTCTGCCAAATAGAGTGTGTAACCCTCAAATGATAGAGGGGTGGGGTATTTATAGTTTCTTGCAAAAACTAGCCGTTATACTCCCACTCAGCTGCATATCGGAACTTCCGATATCAACATCGGAATATCCGATATGTACAAATAATCAGAACTCGAGCGCACTTTAGCTGTTACACAAGATGCATCGAACTTCCGATATCAACATCGGAACTTCCGATGTTCCTAAATGCCCTTGACAAAATGCTTCTAAGTCCACATCGGACTATCCGATATCAACATCGAACTTCCGACTTAATCATCGGAAAGTCCGATCAATATATCGAATGTCCGATCAATCCAGAGCTCCCTTTTTCAGGTTAGAACACATCGGAACTTCCGATGTTAAATATCGAACTTCCGATCTTTACAGAGAGCACCCTGAAAGCTTTACAACGTATCGGAACTTCCGATCGTAAATATCGGAACTTCCGATACATCTTCTACGATCGGATGAAGCAAACATGCACATCGGAATGTCCGGTCACATCGGAACTTCCGATGTAATATCGGAATGTCCGACTTGAACTTAGATAAAAACACATTCCGGTGCATGCACGATGACTTAGAATCTCAAAAGATTTGAAGTAACATTCATCCGAGCATAGAGACTACTCTAGATCATCTACGATGCATCCTCTTAATAGTACGGCATTCCTACGACACAAAGCATAGAAAAATTAAATTACGAAGCCGCTTTTACTCGCTTGAATTCGCTTGAGGGTTTCCTTCGCATGTAGAGAATCTCACATTTACTCTTTTACCTGTTCACAAACTCATTGAAGACATTAGTCTGTATAATCGCTTTGTCATTAATCATCCAAAACCAAATTTAGGGGCCTAGATGCACTTTCAATCTCCCCCTTTTTGGTGATTGATGACAACCCGATTAAAGCTTACAGATAAAAGGATATTAATAGAATTTCGTATTGGTTGAGCTCCCCCTAAAGATGTGCAAAGGATAGGAAAACATCGCAAAAGCACAATTTTAAAAGCAAATTTTGCAGGAGCTCCCCCAAAAACTGAGTATATAATGAAATAAGCACTTATGGAAGCTAAATATTGAATAACCATTAATATTAATTCATAGAGACAATCATCCAACGGAGCATAAGTAAAGCATACTATCAAGCTTAACAAGTCCCAAGTTCATATGATAACAAAGTTTGGAAATGGAACGAATCGAAGGATGATAAAACTGATAAAAGCTTTCTTTCTCTTCTCCCCCTTTGGCATCAAGCACCAGAAAGGAGAACAAGGAGAGAGAGAGAGAAAAGACTAGTCCGACTCCTCGGAAGCATCATCAGAGCCGGACTCCTCATCGCCCCTGACTCATCCGAGGCTGCAGCGCTGGAGCAAAAGGATCTTCAACCTCCTCATCGCTCTCCTCATCCTCTCGAACACTCCATTCAGATGCCTCTGAATGTCTTTTAGTCTTTTGGTGTTCTTCTTGTGCTGCCGCATTGCCCTTGCACAGACAAAGATGGACTTTAAGGCGCTGAGAATTGGAGAGGATGATCCAAGCGGCTGCAGCAGGAGGAGCTGTGGAGGAGGAGGTAGCAGCACCTCTAGTCGAAGCACGCCTAGCAAGCCGAGCCGGGGCCTTGATCGCCTGACCGCACTCCTGTGTGCTTGGTATCATACTCAAAATGTCGGTGAGTAATGTGCTCAATCATATGCATGATGAATGGAGCATACCCACAGCCTTCTCTTCGGCTCCCGAGTCAAGCGGATCTCATTCCATATGAAATCAAACACATCAAAAGGACGCTGTCCAACTCGCATTCTACTCAAGAGGTTCCTTGTATAAGATGTAATGTGAGAGGCGTCACCTTCCTTGGGAGCCAGCGTCTTCCTGAAAAGCCTGTTGAGACAGGCAAAGAACGGCTTCATGCCTTTTGTGCTTCCTTCCTCAAAGTTTGCATCCTCATCATACAAAAAGTTTAGGTTGGAGGCACCGAGCGAGGCTTCATTGTGAATCTGATCTTTGTCACGGCAGTCAGCTTCGGTGAATCCAAGACAGCGAGCAAAATTGACATAGGAGATCTCATACCAAACTCCTTCTGTCATCCAATGCAAGGTGGAGACTCTGTCCCTGGAGATATACAAAGTGGAGTAGAACTGAGCGATGATCTCAATATTCCAATCATCTTTGAAAACTCATTATTCTTTTAGTCCCGCTTCTTTCACAAGCCGCAATGACCTCTCGTGAAAGTGGCATCATCACCGCGCCATGTAATCCCAAATCAACCTTTGCATCGTAATGACTGGATTCTTCCTTGTCGTAATGATAGATTCATAGAAATCCTCTTTGAAAGAAGGTCCGAAGCGATAGTCACGAGAATCGTGCTTCGCCTCGGGTTCTGCTCTTGGCTTCGCGCACTTTGGCGGCTTTTCCTTTATAGCTCATGGGTTTCCTCTTGAGACGAGGATTCCTCTCTCGCTTGCCTCGAGCCTTGGAATTGCCGGGTCTGAATCGTTGAGGTTGAGAAGCTCCACCACGCCTTTGCCCTTCCTAGAAGGCAATGGCGCTCCTCGAGGTACGTTCACTGCCTCGAGCAGAGGGTCGATGGAGGGTCACGAATCTGGATGCCTGGTCCTCCATCGCCTCCACCTCTTCCTCTACCCGCAGCTCTTTGGTTCTTGTTCTGTTGGAGTCTCGCTTGGCCTTTTGGAGCCCACCACCGCTGGTCTGGTGGGGCCGAGAGCCACCTTGACTGGGATCCATTGTTCTAAGGACAAGAGCGGAATCGATTAAGCTAATGAGAGAAACAAAGATTGGATTGATTTTCATTCGTTGACATCGGAAGTTCCGATTTCTCATCGAAGTTCCGACATGTGGTCGGAAGTTCCGATATTTTCGATCGGAATGTCCGATGTCTACGGATCTAGATCAACACAACGCTTTCTCAAAAACCAACCGATAGAAAGGAATGATATTTGTGAATTGAACTAAAGGAATAGATGAACAAGTTCATCAAACGATTTCTAAAAGACGCCCTAGATCCAAAAGGAAAGGATTGAGCCCTAGGGTTTACCTCTGAAGAACACGGAGAAATCGCGGAGATGAGGGTCCTCTTCAAGATGCAATCCTTCCCAAGCAAAGATCGGAAGTTTCGAGAGGTCGGAAACTCCGATAACGGCACAAAGATGAAAAGGGAAGGAGAGGCTAAAGAGACACGAGGAAAAGGACAAGAGAAAATGAAAGGGTACGGCACTTAAGTGCGGAGCCCACATCGGATGTTCCGATAAAATATCGGAAGTTCCGATGTGGAACAATCGCAGACATCGGATAGTCCGATGATTGGATCGGATGTTCCGATGTGCTGAATTTTCCACCAACCGAGAAAGATACAAGGATTTTGAGTGAAGTCTCGAAAACTCGAGTCATTTGAACTTAGGAAGGATCATTCCACTTGTCATCAAGAAGCATCCAAGCAATCAAAACTATGATTACAAGTGAATTGATCCGAGATTAAGATCCAACTAAAAGCTTTTGAAATTCACTCAATAACTTTTTCAATCATTTTATTTTGAAATTGAGCTAGTTAGCGTGAATCAATGAGTGCAATCTTTCAAGACACATTCGATAGTCTAGGATGTTTAGCTCACTTCTAAGCTCGCAAAAGCGCTTCTCATCTAGAGGTTTGGTAAAGATATCGGCCAATTGTTTTTCGGTTCTCACATAGGTAATATCTATGTCTCCCTTCAGAGTGATCTCTAAGGAAGTGGTGTCGGATATCTATGTGCTTGGTCCGAGAGTGTTGAACGGGATTGTTGGCTATTTTGATCGCACTCTCATTGTCACATAAGAGTGGTACCTTTTTCATACAAAACCAAAATCCTTCAAGGTTTGCCTCATCCATAACAATTGTGCACAACAACTTCCTGCGGCAATGTATTCGGCTCATGTAGATAAAGCAACTGAATTTTGTTTCTTTGAGGACCAAGACACTAGTGATCTACCTAGAAATTGACAAGTCCTCAAGTGCTTTTTCTATCCACTTTGCAACCCGCATAATCAGCATCCGAATAACCAATCAAATCGAATTTTGATCCTTTAGGATACCAAAGCCCTAAACTAGGTGTGTGAACTAAATATCTAAGAATTCTTTTCACGGCTACTAGGTGGCACTCTCTGAGCGGCTTGAAATCTTGCACACATACAAACACTAAGCATAATATCGTGCCTAGATGCACAAAGGTAAAGCAATGAACCTATCATGGATCGATATACCTTTTGATCCACAGTGGTTACCTTCTTCATTTAGACCAAGATGACCGTTAGTTGTCATTGGTGTATGAATTGGCTTGGCATTCTCCATGTCAAATTTCTTGAGCATATCTTTGATGTACTTTGTTTGACATAGGAACGTCCCTTCCTTGAGTTGTTTGATTTGAAATCCAAGAAAGAATTTCAATTCACCCATCATTGACATCTCAAATCTCTTCGTCATCAACCTACTAAATTCTTCACAAAAGCTTTTATTAGTAGAACCAAATATAATGTCATCGACATATATTTGGCACACAAATAAGTCATTATCAACATATTTTGTGAAGAGAGTAGGATCGACTTTACCAATTTCGAAACCCTTTTTAATAAGAAAATCCTTAAGACATTCATACCATGCTCTAGGTGCTTGCTTAAGCCCGTAGAGCGCCTTATGGAGTTTGTATACATGAGTGGGGTTCTTGTGGTCCTCCATTCGGCGGTTGCTCAACATAGACTAATTCGGCGATTGTACCATTTAGGAAAGCACTCTTGACATCCATTTTATATAGCTTGAAATCATGGTGAGTAGCAAATGCAACCAATATACGAATTGATTCTAGTCTAGCAACGGAGCATAAGTCTCACCAAAATCCAAACCTTCAATTTGAGTGAATCCTTGAGCTACCAAACGAGCTTTATTTCTTGTAACAACTCCGTTCTCGTCTTGTTTGTTGCGGAAGACCCATTTGGTTCCAATCACGTTTTGACTAGGCCTTTCCACTAGTGACCATACTTTGTTTCTAACAAAGTTGTTAAGCTCTTCATGCATAGCCATTATCCAATCCGGATCTCTTAGTGCATCTTCAACCTTCAAAGGTTCCAAAGTAGACACAAAGGAGTAAAATTCACAAAAATTAGCTACTCTAGAGCGTGTAGTTACTCCCTTTGAATGTCACCGAGAATGTTATCGACGGGGTGGTCTCTTTGGATACTTTGATGCACCCTCGGATGTGGCATTTGAGAGACTTGTTGGATTGGTTCAAGGTCTTCATCTTGAGCATCCTCCACGAGTTTGCTTGTACTCCCTTTAGGTATGCCTTGACTTTGAGTTGAAGTGGGAGGCTCCACTTGTGTAGATGAATTGTCTTGATCCACCTTTTCTTGCGGTCTCACTTCACCTATTGCCATCTTCTTGATTGCAATGCTTGGTTCTTCCTCATTTTCTAGCACATTTAAATCAACTTGCTCTACTTGAGAGCCGTTAGATTCATCAAATGTCACGTCTCTCGCTATTTCAACACAACCGAAGTTTTGTTGAAAACACGATAAGCGTAGGCATTTGATCCATATCCTAGCAAGAAACCTTCATCGATCTTAGGAGCGAATTTGGAGTTCTTAGGCTTCTTGTTTAGGATAAAGCATTTACTACCAAAAACTCAAATATGAGATGTTTGGTTTGTTACCGGTGAGGAGTTCGTATGCCGCTTTTCTTCAATATTTTGTGGAGATATAATCGGTTGATGGCATGACAGCGGTGTTGACGGCTTCGCCCAAAATTGATCGGAAACCTTGTATTCATCAAGCATTGTCCTTGCCATCTCGATTAAAGTCCGGTTCTTCCTTTCTACTACTCCATTTTGTTGAGGGAGTATGGAGCGGAGAACTCATGCTTGATCCCTTCTTCATCAAGGAATTCTTCGACTTGAGTATTCTTGAATTCGCTTCCATTATCGCTCGAATCTTCTTGATCTTCAACTCGAATTCATTTTGGGCTCTTCGCAAACTTCTTGATTATCCCTTGCGTCTCACTTTTCTCTTGCAAAAAGAATACCCACGTGAAGCGAGAGAAATCATCAACAATAACTAAACCATACTTGTTACCTCCGATGCTTATATAAGCAACGGGTCCGAAGAGGTCCATGTGTAAAAGCTCCAATGGTTTTATCGTTGTCATGATATTCTTCGCGGGATGACGCGCTCCAACTTGCTTTCCGGCTTGACAGGCGCTACAAATCCTATTTTTCTCAAACTCAACATTCGTTAGTCCAATGATATGATCACCTTTTAGAAGCTTGTCGAGATTCCTCATGCCAACATGGGCTAGCCGGCCGATGCCACAACCACCCCATGCTAGACTTTGCCATTAAGCATGTTTGAAGTTTAGCGCTATTTGAGTTGAAATCAACCAAATAGAGCTTACCCTTCAAATATCCTTTAAAAGCAATTGAGGAATCGTCTCTTCTAAAGACGGTCACACACCAAAGATTAGTAAATAGACAGTTGTATCCCATCTCGCAAAGTTGCGACACGGATAGCAAATTGTAAGTTAAGGATTTAACTAGAAGAACATTTGAAATGGAATGATCATTAGAAATAGCAATTTTACCTAATCCCATTACCTCACCTTTACCATTGTCACCGAACACAATATTTTCATATTGTGATCCTTTTTCATCAAAAGATGAAAACATTCTCTTTTCTCCTGGTCATGTGGTTTGTGCAACCACTATCAAGCACCCAACTTGATCCACCGGAGGTATACTCCTACAAGATCACATTAGACTTTGCTTTTAGGTACCCAAATCCTTTTGGGTCCTTGCATGTTAGAGATCAAAACTTTTGGTACCCACACCTTCTTCTTGCTCTTTTCATTAGAGTTGTGGGCACCGACAAAATGAGCAATCACTTTACCACGGTGATTTCTCTTCAACATATAAGAAGCAAAGTGAATAGAATAAGATGCATGATGTTGAGGATGCTTCTTAGATTCTTGCCCTGGTCTTAATGACATGTGTGGTGGTCAATGGTTGTTTGTCATTTCCTTTGACAAACTGGATGCATTCTTTACCTCTTACCACCACACGGTCATTTCTTTTGCATTCATTCTTATCATATCCAAGCCCTTCTTTATTTTTGTTTCCGACCATTTATGGTCTTATATAAGGCATCCTTGGATTGATAGGTTTTCATGCAACCGTACCTTACCAAGGCACTTAGTCTCGTTTTCGCTTTTAATACTTGCATGAATTGGGAGTTAGTAGTGCAAGCATTAACATCAACATTGTAGCAACGAGAGCAACCATTGCTAGTGGAAGGAATAGATGTTACTTGTAAATCATCAATTGGAGAACTAATATCATTAAGAGATTCAATTTGCACTTCAAGAGCTTGGAGATTGTTTTCCGGACTTATTACATTCTCTTGAAGTGACTCATTTGAACCCTTAAGCATTTCAATTGAATTATTAGCCAAATCAAGCTTTTGGTTAACAATTCAATAGTCTCCTTTTCTTTAGTGAGGACCTTCTCGAGAGCAAGAGTTTTCTTCTTTTCACAAATTAGCAACTCTTCTTGCTTCTCAAGAGTTTCCTCTTGACTATCTATTCTTTTCAATAGCTTATGAATCTTAGCAATAGCCGATTTGCTCAAATCACAAAATAGAGCATCATCATCATCATCACTCTCTAATTCACTATCACTACTAGGGGTTTGGTTTTAGCCATTACCTTGCGCCCTTTGGCCATAAGACAAATAGGCGCGTCATAGTCAGTCGTTGTCGCTCAATTCCCGAATAGCGACTTTGTTTCCGGAGTGGCTTCTATGGCGAGGTGGCGACTCCTTCATCATCGATGTCGAGTCTGAGTCGAGTCGTTTGAATCCCATTCTTCTCCAATGTGAGCTCGCCCGAGTACTTCTTCTTGCACGTCTTGTTCTTCTTGAGCGACTCATTCTTCTTGGTCTCATTTGGGTTGTTCTTCTTCTTTGGATGATCGGCGATGAAGTGTCCAACCTCACCGCACTCATAGCAAGCCCTCTTCTCGCTTTCTTCTTCTCCTTGACTTGTCATTGAAGTTCTTCTTGTATTTGCTTGACCCGTCATATTTGAGGAACTTTTGAATTTTCTTACAAATAGAGCCAAGTCTTCTTCGTCTTCGCTCTCATCTTCCTCATCATCACTTGATGTTGATTCTTCCTTCTTACTTGCCTTCAAAGCAATTTGCTTCGGTCTTGAGCTCGAGCTTTGCTTGGCAAGGTTCTTCACTTCTTTGCTTCTTCTTCCATGAGCTCATGTGAAAGAATCCTTCCGAGCACATCATTTGGAGTGAGCCTCTTGAAGTCTTTTCGCTCTCGTATAAGAGTTACGAGAGTCGAATTCCTTGGAGCAAAGGCTCTTAGCATCCTCTTCACCACGACATGCTCCGTCATATCCTTGCTTCCAAGCCCTCTAATCTTGTTCACGAGGATCATCAAACGATCATACATTTGTTGAGGCGTCTCATCATCATTCATGACAAATCTCCCCAATTTTCCTTCAAGTAACTCAATTCTTGATTCCCTTACACTTGATGTTCCTTCATGAGCTACTTGGAGTGTGTCCCATATCTCTTTTGCTTCTTCTAGACCATCAACCTTGTTGAATTCTTCGGGACTCAAGGCTCCAAGCAAAACACTTGCGGCTTGAGCATTTCGGTGGATGTTCTGTTCTTGTTGCGGTGTAAGCTCCATGTCGCTCTTCCCAAGATGTCTAGACCTGTACACACAATCTTCCAAACACTAGGATGGAGAGACATCAAATGCATTTTCATCTTGTGCCTCCAAGCGGAATAGTACGTGCCATCGAAAAATGGTGCACGCCTGAGGGCACAAAGAATATAGGAATGCGAAGAAGAAGTATTTAATTTTTCGTAATTAAAAGGAATTTGAGCTCCCTGCGATGACGTTGAAGTGTCACCTTCCTTGGTCTTCGCAGGAGTTCCATGTCCGGCCTTTGGACTATCTTCTTCCCCCGACACGACAACCTTCAATCCGGTGTTGGCCATCACGTTCCTTCAAGCGGTTAGGCCTTCGAGAAGGTTTGGCTCTGATACCAATTGAAAAGATGAGAAAGTTGCCTAGAGGGGGGGTGAATAGGCAATTTAAAAATTAAACTAAATTTGTCGCAGCGGAAAGAGTATCGGAACTTCCGGTATTGGATCGGAACTTCCGATATAATCGGAACTTCCGATTCCAGATCGGAATGTCCGATCGACTTTTTACACGGACGATTAATAACTGAAAGTAATAAACTTGAGAACAATCTAAGAACAATAAAACGACTAAATAAAGAGACAAGCTTAAGTAAAGAAGACAAAGACGTGGATTTGATCCCGGAGTTCGGATTCTTGAGGGAATCCTACGTCTCCGTTGAGGAAGCTCCAAAGAGCCGGGTCTTTTCCAACCCTTTCCTCCCAAACCTCGGTCACACTTGAGGCTTGGTTCCACTATTTGGTTCCTTTCCTTTCGGAGGCGGAGCCGGCCTTCACAAACTTTTCACGGCAACCCACAATCCTTGGGAGCTCGTGAACGACGCCTAGCCGTCTAGGAGTCCTTCAACTTCCAAGAGTAACAAATGCACGTTGATCAATCTTGGAGGAACACTCTAATGCTCAAGATGGAAGACACTTCCTTTTCACTCTAGCTCCAAATCTCACTTCTAGTCCTCACTCCTTGGATGATCCCTAAGATCAAAGAGGAGTGCTCAATAGTAGACTAGTGAGGGATCAATGAGCACTAGAGTTACGCCAAATAGAGTGTGTAACCCTCAAATGAGAGAGGTGGGGTATTTATAGTTTCTTGCAAAAACTAGCCGTTATACTCCCACTCAATTGCATATCGGAACTTCCGATATCAACATCTAATATCCGATATGTACAAATAATCGTAACTCGAGCGCACTTTAGTCGTTACACAAGATGCATCGGAACTTCCGATATCAACATCGGAACTTCCGATGTTCCCGAAATGCCCTTGACAAAATGCTTCTAAGTCCACATCGGACTATCCGATATCAACATCGGAACTTCCGACTTAATCATCGGAAAGTCCGATCAATATATCGGAATGTCCGATCAATCCGAAGAGCTCCTTTTCAGGTTAGAACACATCGGAACTTCCGATGTTAAATATCGGAACTTCCGATCTTTACAGAGAGCACCCTGGAAAGCTTTACAACGTATCGGAACTTCCGATCGTAAATATCGGAACTTCCGATACATCTTCTACGCATCGGACTGAAGCAAACATGCACATCGGAATGTCCGGTCACATCGGAACTTCCGATGTAATATCGGAATGTCCGACTTGAACTTAGATAAAAACACATTCCGGTGCATGCACGATGACTTAGAATCTCAAAAAGATTTGAAGTAACATTCATCTGAGCATAGAGACTACTCTAGATCATCTACGATGCATCCCTCTTAATAGTACGGCATTCCTACGACACAAAGCATAGAAAAATTAAATTACGAAGCCGTTTTACTCGCTTGAATTCGTTTGAGGGTTTCCTTCGCATGTAGAGAATCTCACATTTACTCTTTTACCTGTTCACAAACTCATTGAAGACATTAGTCCTGTATAATCGTTTGTCATTAATCATCCAAAACCAAATTTAGGGGCCTAGATGCACTTTCAGAGTAGCATAACAAAATTTCTTGTGTGAATTATTTCAATTCTTATATCCCAAGCCAACCATCAAACCTAAGCATTTAAAATTAGGATCCACCAATGCTACATGTTTTTCTATTTTTTTGTGAGAATTTATAATATATTTCTCTTTTTCTTTCTTTCTTAGCAGCTGTAAATTAGCGTCAATCAACTTTATATAATAGATTCTCAAGCATGAAATAGATGCTCGAGGCAATGACTGCTTCCTCCCCTCCCGCGCCCGCGAGGAGTCCATAGCCCTGGAGGAGGCGAGGTTGCGCCATCGGTCCGTCTAGTGCCGCTGCTCAGTCTTGCGCCCTCGAGGAGGTGAGCCGCTCCACTGCTTCGTCCCGCGCTCTCAAGGAGGAGAGCCGCCGGTCTGTGCCGCACGCGAAGAGACCCAGCCCCTAGGCACCTTCCCTCCCGCCAGATCTGGTCCCTGGCTTATCCTTGACCCGGTCCACCTCGCCGTCGTCCTCTTTGACCTCGGGCACCGTGGGATCGAGCGGATCCGCCAGATATGAGCCATAAATAGTAATGGATGTGAGGTATGAACTCACAATTGCAACGGATCAGAGCTCGGACAGATTAATCATCATCATTTAACTTCTGTTACAAATTAGCAATGCTAGATCTTATATTCAAATCGAATGCTGTAGCTTGTTGCCCTCCTATAGAATCTGCGGTTTAATGCTAGTGGCTTTTGGAATTCATACCACAGAATATAGTTTTGTCCAGTGGGGAATGTAGAATTTAGTTTAATTCATGGGCCATCTTGGATTCTAATTTACATCATGATGGTGTCCCATGCTTAGATCCATTTGTTTTGTTTAAGTTGCAGAATAGATTCCTTTGTATTGTTTAAGTTGCAGAATATGCCAAAAAAACTAATAGCTGGTCAGAAGGGGTTAGAAAGTAAGTAAGGTTTTTGTGAAATTCTGGTTGCTTAGTATACTTGCTTGGTGGTTCTGGTTCCAGATGCGTTGCTTTAGGATCTGTAGTTTATCTGGCGAATTGCTCCCAAGAACTCTGCTTGTTGCTGCTGCGAGAGGGAGTGTGCCACTTGGGATGCTGTTTTATGGAGTAATACTTGTGATTTTGTCAGGAATCTAGAGAGGGTTGAGGAAGCCAATATGTTTTAGGTAGCTGCTGGTAGATGCGTTGAAGGTTGGCTCTGTGATTAAATGTGCTAGATAGGCTTGATATTCTGGTATATCGTGTTGGTTTTACTGTCTAGGAAGCTTTTGCAGTTTTTTGTTACACAATAGCTTGATATTTTGCTATGCACTTAATTCTTTATGCAGCCCTTCGAGCTTCCTTTTTGGCTTGGGATGTGTATGATTATCACTAAACTGGAGAACTCTTACAATAGTTTTTTAGAGGATTTAATCTTAATGTCCTCGATAAATACTTTTTCCTGGTTGTGAATTTCTGAGGTTCCTAGTTCCTGAACAATTAGATGGAAATATTTTGATGCAATATGCACCTTCGAAATACTCAGAGGCATGGATTTGAAGTGGCACAAAATTATTAAACTTTTTTATGACAATTTTGGAAACCGATGGGATAAATGCCATGCTAGCTATCCATTTTTGTTTCTTAGCCAACCACAATCGTCTGATTGTCCTTTGGATCCAGACAAAAATATTGTCGAAACTTTGGTGCTAACTCAAAACCGCAAGTATGAAGTGTTAGAGAAACAACATCTGTTTTCTTGCTGTGTTGTGGAATTGGACAAGCAACAATGAGTAAATCCTGAAGCATCTACCCGGAATAATCGTGTGGTAGGAGGAAGAAGGGCGATGTTTACGACATTGCTGGAATGTTTTACAACACCATTCTAAGTGGTTAGCTCCGATGCAGTTCATCTTGATGAGGATTCTCCTAATGCAGAAAATGATGACTTAAACAGATTAATTGGACGTAAGGCGGCAAAAGAACAGTTATGTTGAGGTAAAGAAACCGTTCCAATAGTAAATCTTTACATGGAGGCATTAGAAAATTTGAAAAAGAAAAAGAGGAAACTTGAGATTATGAAAGAGAGGAAAAAGGATAAGCGCTATAAATGACTATATGCATAAGAACAGGAGAGGATTGCACAAGAACAAGTGAGGATTGAGCAAGAGAAAGAGATGCATGAATTAATGAAAAATGAACCTGAATTCAAGAAAATGGTCGAGAAGGAGAGAATTATGGGGATTGATCTAAGTCGTTGCATTGAGCCACAAAAATAGTACTATATGAGCTTGTAGAGTGACAAAATAGCTAGAAGATGTAATATGTCTGGTTAGGCATACCCTATATTGTATAAACTGTAATTGCATCTGAACTTATGTTGCATCTGAATTTTTGTTGTATAAACTTATGAATTTATGTTGTACGCACTTATGAACTTATTTTCTATAGCTGTCCTAAACTTCTTTATTTAAACACTCCCATTACGATACATATAACATATAAATTAGTACATAGACGTTACGATGGCCGTTAGAATAAATTTTAAATTCCTGTATTTCAAAATAGCCTTTCGATTTTTTCCGATAAAAAGTAAACGTTGCTCATATGATGGTTATGAAATATCATATAATATACAAGAGAGAAAATAGAGAGTAAGATTTAGGGAATGTTGTTGGAGAGTGAAGAGATATAGAAAGAAAACTTTTGGGGAATTCGGTATATGAAGATATAGAGATTCAGATTTAGGGAACGCTTTTGAAGTGGTCTAAAGACAGCAAGAAATCGACCTCCATGATTCGTCCAATAAACTAGATGCATGGGTGCACACCGCGCCAATCGCCACAAGCCCAACGAAGGAAAATTGTGCGCCTCGCAAAAAAACTGGTTTTACATTTCGTTACTTTCAGACGGCCTATGCGGGGGAAAGGATTTAGGGGTTTTTAGAGGCCTTTCGTAGAAAAAGGGCCTAGTCGTAATTTTGAAAATTTCTTGTGGCCTCTTCACAAAAAATCAGGTGGCAAAACGGACCTACTTATAATTTTTGAAATTTGCAAAGAAAAGTGGACACAAATGCAATCTTGGATCTCTTTGAGGGCCTGTGCGAAAGAGAAATTTTTTCTAGTGTCCTTTTCGAGGAAAATCGGGTGCCAAAACCGACCTAAACATATTTTTTGAAAATTTCAAGGGGGCCTTCTAGGGGAAAAGTAGACGTGTACGCAGTTTTAGATTTTTTTTTTGGAGGGGATGCGTGCGAAAAAAATAAATTTTAGTTTTTTTTGGGCCTTTTCGTCAAAAAAGAACTTGTATGCGATTTCAGGAATTCTCGGGGGTCTTCTCGCAAAAAAAGAGGGCTCCACACGATAGCCGCACGCCCCCACCACGTGTGGCGCCACGCATCACGCTGAAAAATCCGGGCGGGACGCGCGCGGGCAGGAGGAGTCAAAGCCGCACCGTGGGCGTCGCAGCGAGGAGCATTCCCGCCGCACCACGTGCACCGTTGTGACGGAGGAGCGGAGTGACAAATTGTTTAAGCTATATCCAGAGTTCACGAAACCGACGAAAACCGCTCGAAAATCGTGATTTTCGACCTTATCGAGCCGGTTCGAAACCCTAAACTGGTCGGTAAACCGGTTCAATTAAAAAAATAATTGAAAAAATTTATGCGATGTAAACCGATCGAAAACCGAGCGATTTTTCAAAAAAAACCGACGAAAATCGCTCAAAAACCGATCGCCCAAAACGTTCAACTCGCCAATCGGTTTTTCGAGAAAACCGAATGGTTTTCGTTTTTTTTTTAAATTTGTTTTGAATGTTTTTTGTTCAAATGTCCGGTTTTGAAACTCTTCGGTTTTTAACGATTTTCCAGCGATTTTTGGCTCGATATTTTCGAATTTACAATTTTGATTTTCCATCAGTTTTTTCAGTTTCAGTTTGGTTAACCCTGGCTATATCACAAGGCGACAAAACCGGGCGATGCGACGCAACAGCGAGCGGACGCGTCGGCTAGAATCAGTGTGGCACCGATTCTAGCAGTAATTTTTTTTTAATATCGTTGCACGTTTATGTTTTAAAATTATGACCATTAATATACACACAAAACATTAAGATTTTTTACATGAGAAAGTTATCATTGGATTTGTTGTTAAAAATTATTTTATATCATTATACTTTTAATAGTTTATACTAATACATAATTAAAAAAAGAAATAGTTAAAATATGTGCATTGAAGATGGCATCGAACGTCTAAATAGGAACAGAGCTAGTAGTAATTTATTTGTCTGGTGGAGTGGTGGGCGATGGATGGATTGATGGATCCAAGCGAGGACGAAATATGCGGCCGCGCACACGGTTTTGCTCCACCAGCTAATAACGGTTTCAGGTTCAGGCTTTAGTAAGCAGCTTTTCCACTTTAATATATACACATGCATGTGCTCTAAAATTAATAAACACCAGCGTCAGTTCTAAAACTTGATTCTGAAAGCAAGTACTGTACAATAGTAAAACACACTACAGATTAGTAATAGTAAGTTAAAAGTTAACTTGTATAATAACTGCACCTAAAAGTTGTCTCTAGATGCTGTATAATAACTATCTTTTCTCTCTTGTACATAAATAATCTACATATACTCTTGTGTAAAGCTGGCTACTCAATAAGAGACAGTTCTCTTCTCTTTTCTCTTTTTTCACTCTTTTATGTAGATTAAAACTGATACGTACAAACTAGAAATCGACTGAGGTGATTAAATTGTACATACCTTGATACTCCCTCTGTCCTACAAAGAGTGCATTTCTAGTGTTCAAATTTTGTCCCACAAAGAGTGCATTTCTAGTCCATAGGGCCCAGCTGTAAGTGTATGCATGCTCATTTAAGTGCTTGTGGAAACCGAAGCATCAGCATGCTTGTGTATGGAGTAATGAGGGTCACATTGGTCATTTACCTTGCACACTAATCTGTCTTAAAAATCCTAGAAATGCACTCTTTGTGAGACAGAGGGAGTAGTCTATATGCACAGCCAACCAGGCTTCCGTGATTAGTACTAGTGGTACATTTTTGCAAAGCTAGCTAGCGGAGACTGTGGAGCCTGTCTGGACCCCACATGTAAACAGTGGATGGGTAGAAAAAGCTGGATAAAGCTATCCCATCAGCCCTTTGCGTTTGGGTGCTGCTCAGAGTGTTGTTATCCACTCATCATCATCATTAATATGAGTGGAGTACTCCATAGTCCATACTAATAATGGAATAATGGGAAAGTACAGCACTCACTCTTGTTAGCACGAGGTGGATAGGATAGGATAATAGGAGAGCCGATAGCACCCTCCTCCTCCTCACGTCACATTAATTGTCCCACGTGAAAGCGAAACGCCGCTTTAATTAATGGCTGCGTTAAACGAAGCGTTAAAGATAGATGTTTGATCTTATGAAATAGTATTTTTTTTAATCTTTATTTTTCGTTATCAATTTTGTTTTTCGTAGCAACACACGGCATATGGAGTAACTAGTAATGGAATAATGGGAAAGTACAGCACTCACTCTTGTTAGCACGAGGTGGATAGGAGAGCCGAGAGCACCCTCCTCTGTGTTTGGCAGGCCGGCCCCACCCATCGACGACCAGGGTTGGTCGCTCCATCCCAATCCAATTGACGTGGCCTGTGCTCGCGCCTACCCTAGCCGCTATACGTGACAACACTTTTAGGATCATCCAGACCCCTCTGCTCCCCCCCACGCGCTGTCGACCGGAAGACCCAGGGAGCCGGACGCTGCGGCGGCTGGGTTGGTCGGGTTTCTATTTTCCGCCGTGAGAGAGCGGGCTGGGCGCGTGTATGCTGCCAAAATTTCATTGAAAGCGTCTGTTAATATTTTTAAAGCGGTATGGCAGTTTTTAATTAAATTTCTTTTTTCAAGTGGCCCGACATTTAGATAGTTTACTTTTTAAAACGGCACTACAGCTTTTAGTTAAAATTCTTTTTACAAGCGATAGTGTAGTTTTTAATTATTATTTTTCGAAGCAGTAATACCGCTTGCGCCAATGGGTCATCCTGTAGTGCTATGTGCTACGCGGAAGACAAACTGACCTGCTGGCTACCTCCGTGCTACGCGGTATGGTCGTATGGGTCATGGGCCATCACGGGGTCTTTTGCGCTGGGCTAACGGGGTGGGCTCTAGCCCCACCTAGCCTCTGCCTATAGCTGGCGCTACTTTGCGCCACACTTCCCTATCTAGTATATCATATAGTTCTCAGCGAAGGGACTCATGTGATTATAGTAGAAAAATATGAGTCCGAATTCTCCTTAATAATATTGTCGGTGTTTCGTGCAGAATCTGAGCCACAGTTAGTGGGGTGCGCTCCCTCTTCTCGAATGGTGACTCGAGAAAGTCGGGGTTTATCTTGGTTCGGCCGAATGTCCCTACTCGATTAGGCGTTGGGATGTATTGTATTCGTGAGACGAACCAAGGGTTACAGGCGAGACAGGGGTTCGAATGGATCGATCTCCCTTGTGCTCGATTGGTTTTCGCTGGGTTGCTTGCTTGATTGTCCGCCCCCTCCCTCCGGAGCCCTGCTTCTCTTTATATACTCGGAGGCAGCAGGTTACATGGGAGTTTGGAGAGAAAAAGGAAGGAGTACTGTACGCCTTGGAGTCTGGTCTTCTGTCTTGTCGTCCGATCGGCCTCCGCCCAACCCTACGCTGGGTTGGTAGTCCTGCGGCAAGTGGTTTTCGGCCGAGCTGACAGAGTGACACACCGTTCTGTACAACCGTCAGCTTCGGCGATTAAATGGTGTTTGACCTCAGCTTGGCCTCGGGAAGGGGCGCCCTCCTCTGACATTCTCGGGAATGGGCCGCCTAGTCTGCAGACGTCGAGGGGCGTCGCGTCAGTGGCGATTGGCACGCCTTGTGGCTGTCTGTCGCCTCGAAGGCCCAGTGGAGCCGGTCGGCCAGCGTGCTCGACCTAAGAGGTCGGACTCACGGCCACCAGGGTGCAGTTACGAGCAGGGGCCAGGCCCACTCTTTACGGCCTACGGGCCTTTCGCCAGAACTGGGCTTTCAAGGAGGTCAGCCCGTTCGTGGTCCCAGGCTGATGGGGGTACCCATGGTATGTGCACTCGTCAAATATTAACATTTTGTTTACCGGTATATGTTTTACGAACAATCCGCAAGAATCATATTATGATATTATATTAAAGATATTATAATCATGTTTCAAAAATCCCACAGGACCGTGATTCTAAGATCCGATGTGTCCACACACAAAAAAATGATGGTGGATTTTATCACGAGTCAAACAATGCCTAATTGCGTACCAATAGCAATGGTTCCTTTTTCAAAGAAAGGGAAAACTAATTTTGTGCAATTCTTCCGGCCGGGCCCATCTGCAGTGACTCTAGGATCAAATTAAGCACACATGCATGCATGCATGCATGCATGCTTCACATTCACAGACTGTTATTAATTGGAGCTGGCCTTACGCTAACAATGCTGACACGGAGCATGCATGCGAGCGAGCATGTGACGACGTCTCCTCGATCGATATGTATTTCCACAATCCACTTGTACAGGCAGGCAACATGCAATGCTGCACGCGCGCAGACAACAAGTGGTTGGACCCTGTGCGTGTTTGAACGTTCAAACCTCAGCCTCAGCCTCGTGTCGTGCTGCATAATTAAGTATACGATTACTAGTACTTTTATAGTACTCCTACTCCGCTAGTGGTGCTAAAGATTGAAACGATCGATGCTGGCTGGAGCAGATTATGGACGAGGTAGGGTAGGACGAAGACAAAAGTCGTCGATCGGTACAATACAATGCATGCATCATGCATCAAAGCTTTGCCTGCCCTGCAAAACCAACCATTTTCTAAGGAATCTGCTTGCTACTTGCTAGCCAGTACTACTTCCTTGCCGTTGTTTTGAATATTGTCATGTACCTGAAATTGTATTTTCATCACTGATTTTTACTGCAATACAGATACTAGCTATAACATCCGACAATTAAAGTCATACTCCTCCGGCCAGAGAGAGAAACTTGTAGTTTGGGGCTTTTTCTCTACAAGCTGAGTAGTGTACTACTACTAGTATAAGAAAGTTTGTGGTTGGGAGAGATCTAGGCTTATGTTAATGCCGGCGGCTAGTGTTGCTAATTACTATGCAGCGTGCAGACAAGACAACAACTCGTGCCAAGCCATTATCAACGTTGTTGGAAGCGGTGCCGACTGCCGAGGAGAGCTGCCGGATGAAGGAAGAAGACGAGGCTAGCTTAGCTGCGACTTGTCTGCCTCGAGGACCGTGACCACCATGCATCATGTCACTCAGGCCTATGCCCAGCACACGCACACCACCACCACTAAATTCATCCAATCGACCACGCTTGATGCCTTGAGAGGAGCTAGTAGTAAATAAATTAGGCTACCACCGGGCAACTTAATTATCAGGACACTTGAATACTTACTTGATGACTTGCAAGCGTGCGAAGCAGCCAGCACCAGGAGGCTGTAGGTTCCAATTAAGATCCTGGCTGGAGATCAAGGGCGATGAAATTGGGCCACCGCTTAGGTGAAGAAGCGTCGTACCACAGCAGCTGTGGCTCAGGCCTGCAGCTGGTACAGTACTCGAGTAGCAGCATGGGCCATCCACCAATGTCGTCGTTCATTCATTCGTTTCCGGCCGTCTGCGATAAAATCCGAAACGCAACTAGGGACCAGGGAGCATGCTATTCGGATTCGGCTATTCCTAATTTCCTATCCTACCAATGTCGTCGTCGTCGTCGTCGTCGTCGTCGTCGTACATTGGCTGGCTTTCCACAACTTAACTACTCCTCTCGCTCGCTCGCTCGCTCGCTTGCCTTGCTTCCTTCCCCTGCTTTGATGTGAAGACGACGGGCAGGCGCTGATTCCGGCCGATCATGCGAGCATGCATGCATGTCCTTACTTGGGCAAAGGCCACTGGCCAGTATATATATACTTCTTCGCCACCGGGAACGGCAACACAACTAGCTAGTAGTACTTGGTCAGGCCAGAAGCACCCAAACACTTCGCCCTGGAGCGGCCTACTCCTCCACGAAAACTCCTTTGCTGGTTCCTTTGTGCAATAGAGGTTGATTTATTTGTTCGGTCCAGGCCTTTACTTGGGCTTGGATTGGACTTATGCTTCCATGTGTTGGACCAAGCTTGGATTGAAGAAAAGAGAAATAATTTTGGGCTTCGGCTAGGCTATTGCTTTGTGAAATCTGGATCATCCATTTGCAAAGGTCCAGGTAAAGAATAGGATGGCGTGATGAACTACAGGAGTGCAGCACTTTCAATTTCCTTGAAACCAAAGCAATCTCGTATACACTGACATCATATAATACCCGAACTAGAAATGATGGAAAACAAGGAGGCGTAATCAGACGAACGTGCAGCTTTGAGCATCGCTTTAGCTTTTGGTTTTACATCATTCTTGCTCAGTGAAAGCCAATCCATGGAAGCATGACCGTGCCTTGGCTTCATCACTCATCCTCGGGCTAGAGCGATATATATGTGTTCTCCAAGAGTCCAAGGATCGAGCCAATCACAGAATAAGCTGAGCTAAAAGAAAAGGCAGAAGCACTATCTGAACACCAAGTGAATCCTGCTTTCTATAGGATACAAGTGAATTTGCATTGCTGCAATAAGGTGTTTGTGTATAGGTGCTGACACTGCCATAACAAGTTTGCTCTAGACAAGAATGCCGCTTAGGCCCTGTTTGGAAGCAAAGTTTTTCAATACCATGGTATTATAAAGCCATGGCTTAGAAATTATTTTGGCATAAATACCATGGTTTCACCTACCACTATTGAAACCATGGTTTTTCTTGAAACTACAAACTGTTTGGCTACAAAGTTTTTTTATGGTATTTTCAAAGTATTGATACCTATCACTCTCTACACTAGCACCAAAAAGCTCAAAACTCCACTTTGAGTGGAGTTTTCAATACTCCAAAAATACCATGGTATTGGCAATACAATGGTTTTCAAAACAGAGTTTTTTGGGTTGCTTCCAAACACCATGTTGCCAAAAATACTATAGTATTTTTCAAAACCATGGTTTTGCCTAAAAACTATGAAAATATTTTGTTGCCAAACAGGCCCTTAATTTGGTTGGAGGGATGCAGCTAAGCCTGCAAGCACTTGATTCTACTAGCCTCCTCCTCTGTTTCTTCGCACTCTGCTCCCATTTTTTTTTTTTTTGCATGCCCGGCCTTTTCGCCTTCCCCTCCGTCCTCTATATGCTGAAAAGTCTCCACCACTGACACCAGCCCAGCCACTTTCTTTTCTTGCGTGACCCAAAAAAGGCAGGGAGGGAGAAAAGCTGCAGTGGTCCGCGAATTGGTGAAAAGCTGGTCCGTGACTCTAGACATAGAATTCGGATAGTTTATCTGATAATTAAAAGTTGTCTTCTAGACTAGAGGTGGGCACTTGGGCCGGGCTTTTTTGGGCCAGCCCGAAGCACGATGGGATGGTCCGGTGCAAAGCACGGCACGAACGGGTACGAAATCACGGATTATGGCCTAAAAGTTGGCAGATATTGTTGATTCAGGGCATCTTCAAGCATTGTATCCATGTTTGATATTTTGTTAATGTAATTAGTCTCTTATGTAATTAAAATAGGTAGTTTAGTAGTAGTAATTTTTTTATTTCTTTGCTCGTCACAATAGTGAAAATGGGTCGAGCCTGGGCCGGCACGGCACGAAGCAGGCACGAAGCGCAAATGGGCCGGGCTTGGGCTCGCCAAAGGTGAGTCGGGCCGGCACGGTGGGCACGATGGGCCGTCGTGTACAACGCATTTCGCCCGAAGCACGATGGGCCGGCACGGTGCAAGACGACGCCCACCTCTATTCTAGACTAGTATATAGAATCGGAATCTAGGTGAAATCTGACTCTTGTTGATTCTCGCCGCCTAGTCGAAGCCTAGAAGTCGTACTGAACTCGGTCTGATTCCCCTATAGTCAGAAATAGTTTGTCTCGTAATCCAAAATCTATAATTCAAAAGCGGAAACAAACTAAACCTTAAACTTCTAAGATGAGATCACTAATCAAGAGAGTGGACGTGGAGAGTATAGTATAATGCGGCCATGCAGATACGGATGACACGGGCGGTGTTGCGTAGCATTTAATCCCGGGAGGGATTAACAAAAGTTAAAGTAGGGCCCAATCAATTGGATGATCCACTACAACACAACCCCTCCGGCCTCTTGTAGACTTGTACTGCTATTTCGACTCCTCCCGTAAAATTCCGTATTGCTTGTACTATATCGGGAAAAATTTGAACATGCAAGACTCTAAGATGGGTGCACAGAGGAGGAGAGCGCCTTGAGTTCAGTCAGTCGACCATGGTCAGAAGTCAGGACGATGATCTAAGATACCTTCTGTTATTTGAAGATCCCGACTGGACTTCCAGACGCCCTGGATAAATGAATCTTTATAGAGATAGATCTAAAACTATCGTATAAGTATTTTATATGATTCAGTGACAGTGAGCAAGGAGCCAAGGATGCATGCAAAACCCTCTCTCTCTCTCCCTGTGAGTGAACCCGAGGGTGTCGTGAGCAGGTGCAGGAACACCCAAAATCGTGGGCTTTGTCACTCACGGGGAGCCGAGCAGCAGCGAAAATCATTGCCAGCCCTGCCGCCCGAGCAAACCAAAATACCTCTCTTCCACTTCTTCTACCCTCCACCGCTCGCATTCCCCTCCCACGCCTCCAAATGCCGGCGCTGCCCCTCCGCCGCCTTTCCTCCTCCGCCCCCTCCGCTCCACTGATACTCTTACTACTGTCATTCTCCTTCCCTTTCTTCTTCTCCCCCAGCCCCGCAGCAACCGCCGTCGGAGGTCAGTTCCCTCACTTCTTTGTTCGCTCCCTAGTCCTAGCTTCGGCTTATTTACTATATCATTCATGATCCGTCCATGCTAGTGTTGGCTTCTTAGTTTCTGGGATCAACATGCGATGATTACTGTAGGAAGCAGGAACTAGAAAGTGATGGTTCGTGATTTGAATAGTGGTGATGCCCCGTTTTAATCTTGTTAAGGATGCACTCAGTAACGATCTTTCTTGTGCGCACACTGATAAGATAAAAATAGCATCTTGCACTAAAAACCGCACATTTAAGCTTGTAGGTGAGCTACTGATTGATTTGATGCAGAGTGGAACCGATCGAGCAATAATTAGGCGTTTACCAATTTTGTACATTTTCTGTAGCTGAGTATTAGGCTTTTACTGAAAGTAGTGCGTCTCTCTTCAGATTGCCCTTTGAATTTTAGCTGGGCAAACTTCACATTAGCTTCAGCTGCGTGCTCTAATCCAAGCCAGCGGGCAGCGTGCTGCCGATACATCAATGCATTTGTAGCCATCTCCATTGCTCGGTACGCCAATGCCACCGGCAGGCTGGGGGTCCCTCCGGCGTTCTCTGAGATCTGTCTCAGCTCAGTGTCTGAAACCTTCAAGCTACGGGGAATTCCCACCGATGCGGAAGTGTTTTGTGGGTTGGGGCCGAAAATAATGGTTTCATATCAGTGCGCTGGACGGGAAACTGTGCTTGAAATGATGCAATCCCCGAACTTCAATGATGTTATCGGAAGCTGCAGAGGCCCTCTATCCTTGGATATTACCTGCAAGACCTGCTTGAACTATGGCATTGTTTACCTCCATCGTCTCATTGGGTCAGATGATAATATTGCCCTTAGTGTGTGCCGCAATGCAGTTTTCGTCACGCTTGCGACTCAAGAGGGTATTCTTTCATACGACGATATTTTCACATGCTTCTTTGGTGTACAAGGAATCACTACCTTTCCAGGTATTGCTATTGCTGCGCTATAATTATGTTTGAAAGATGACCTGTCTGCAATTCGTATCTAACACTGGGGAGTGTACCAGGGCCATCATCTGTCACATCGACTCCAGCTTCTTCTCCAAATGTCACTGTTAATGCTCCAGCTCCAAAGATCAAAAGTGTTCCACATAAATATCGCCAGCCTTACCGGATTACAGTGATTCCAGGGATAGGGATAGGGGTTATATTGCTTGCAGTTCTGCTTCAACTTATCTTAGTGGTACTAATTCGTAGAAAGAGCAGAGAATTAAAGAATGCTGACTTTCCTACTCAGAATCCTGAAAATGCATTTTATCAGAGTCAATCCTGGAGATGCCCAGAAGGTTTGTGCACAACTGCACGTACTTCTATTCTTATATCTAACACTGTAGTTCCCTTTAAGTTACAAACCAGGAATTTGGTTTTGACTTGTTCTTGTTCTGACCATTGACCAAGCATTTATATTGTCTGCCTAAAAACTGTTTACGTTCTAATGTTTGTTCGTTATGTTGATATTGCCATGGACATCAAGAAGTTTTGCATAATGCCAACTGATTTTATACTCTTGTGTCAAACTTGTTGATGGAAAGAATAAATGCTAAGAAAAAAGCCTGTTATTTTATACTGTAATGCATTGGCAGTGGTTTTGCTTGGGCTACATTACGATACTAAGAATTGAACATATCACCAATTTCTCTTTTATCTTCGGTCCAAATCACATAGTTAACCTTGGTCTTCAGGTCAATCACCAATGCTTCAAAGGTATAGCTACAAAGAAATAACGAAGGCAACAAACAATTTCAGCACAGTTATTGGAAAGGGAGGTTTTGGAACAGTCTATAAAGCTCAATTCTGTGATGGCTCTATCACCGCGGTAAAAAGGATGGACAAGGTTTCAAGACAAGCTGAAGAAGAATTCTGTCGAGAAATGGAACTCCTGGCTAGGTTGCATCATCGCCATCTTGTAGCCCTCAAGGGCGTCTGTATTGAAAGGAAAGAAAGGTAATATCGTGTTCTTTGCATCATCCTAATGTACTATAATTCGTACATAGTGGTCATCTCTTATTTTACTTGTCAGGTTTCTTGTATACGAGTACATGGCAAATGGAAGCCTAAAAGATCACCTGCACTGTGAGATTTTGTTTATTCCAAATCTTTTATAAATATAAATTATACCCTGGGGTTGCTGTTAAGTGTTCCAATTTGAATTGCTACAGCATCCGGAAGAAATGCATTAAGCTGGCAGACTAGACTACAGATTGCAATGGATGTAGCCAATGCTCTGGTAAGTTTACAACACAAATGAAACTGCTTCCTTTGCCTCAATGAATGTTCTTCTTTCTGGGTAGTTTTGTCAAAACATGGGGAAAACATCATTCAGAAAACATGCATCGAGTTGTGTCTATCAACACTGCTTTACCATTCCCCGTAAAAAAAAAATCCCCGTAAAAAAACACTGCTTTACCATTTGTTGTATTTGACTATTGTTTAATGGTTGATCTTAATCTCAAAACATTTTTCTTCACTTGTTTTAGCCTAGGTTAATGGCATTATTGGGCATCAAGTCCTATTTGAAAATTGATAAAGAATTCATCTATTAGTACATGTAGAACATGATAGGATTTTATCCCCTTCTTACTTCTGAGAGAGATGGCCCCTCTCTGGTGGTCCTATTTGAAAATTGATTCAACTATTAGTGTGTAGAACATGATAGAATTTTGCCCGCTTCTGGGTTCAATTTCTAGGCGTGCCACTGCAACAATAGCATGTAGGAATGGGGATTGACTATCCTTGTTGGTATGGGAAAATATACTGGTTTGCCAGTGCGAGATTGCTGAGCAAATACATATTTTCTGGCTTATGTCTGTGGTCCTGCCATATATAATTTGTCAGTTGGCACTGTTGACCTGTTTTTAGACCATTTGCTACTGCAGTGACTTTTAGCAAGCAGGAATTGGTGCATTTATCTTCACATTTCCATAAATAAGCTTTTGCACTTTCTGCCCTACCAAGGTTCTGAATAATAGGCTTGTGTTGTTGAGAGAGGACAATACACGTCCAACTCTATTTACCGCAGCCTAGGCTTTTTTAGTCTTTTTGGACTGTAGTTCATTGCTTGGCACTACCACTACTAGCTCCCACCATGTTACCGTGTTTCCTGCATCTGTATAATTCTGGCTTGGGCTGGCACTGCCGGTTTACCAGCCAGTATATTATGCTCTTTGAGAAGAACCAGGGTGGAAAATGCTGGATTTTGTGTTCAGGAATAAACTTGAGCTACCTTTAATCAGTTCCGTTGACATTTCACTTTCATTGTACAGATGACTTCCTTTGATAAACATCTTACTGCATACGCTAGATGGTCATGTCTTTTTGTTCTTGCAGGAGTACCTCCATTTCTTTTGTAACCCTCCGCTCTGCCATAGAGACATCAAGTCGAGCAACATTCTTTTAGATGAGAATTTTGTTGCCAAGGTGTGGTCTTGTGATATGCTGATAGCTTCTAGCTCTCATTATTTGTACTTGCTGAATAACTTTCCTGAATCCTGTGTTTAGGTTGCTGATTTTGGCCTTGCGCACGCATCAAGAACTGGTGCCATCAGCTTTGAAGCCGTCAACACAGATATACGAGGAACCCCAGGTGAATTTTACAATATGAATAAGCTGGAACAACTATACAGGCACAGCAGATTAAATTCGTATTTAATGAGTTACCCTCAAATCATATTAAGCAATGAAAACGCCTTTGTTAAGCAATGTCAGATTGCAAGTTTGCAGCATAGATCAAAAAAAGCTTGCACTCACTAGCCGCTTGGTGCTATGACCTGTAGAACGCATCCATGAAATTTTGTATACTACTACTGGTATATTTGCTCATCTATATCTGAATGAATCAACTACAGGGTACATGGATCCTGAATATGTGGTAACTCAGGAGTTGACAGAGAAGAGCGATATATACAGCTACGGTGTGCTGCTACTGGAGCTGGTCACCGGGCGGAGAGCAATCCAAGACAAGAACAAGAATTTGGTGGAGTGGGCGCAGGAATACTTATCGTCTGGAGTGTTCCCTCCCGAGTTGGGAGACCCAAGGATCGGGGATTTGGTCGACATGGATGAGCTGCATTTGGTGGTTGGCATTGTCCAGTGGTGTACCCAAAGAGAAGGGCGTGAAAGGCCATCCATCAGGCAAGTGCTCAGGATGCTCTCGGAGAGGCTGGATCCAGGGAATGGCAGCTTTGGTGAGGGCATGGAAGATGCGGGAGGCGGGTTTTATCCTCGGAATAGCAAATGCGGCATCCACCGGAACGAGCTGATCCCCCACGGCGGCGACATGAGGTCACTTGAGTCCTCCTCGAGCACAACAAGATCCTATTGCAGCCGCAGCATGCTGCTTGAAGGTGGCTGCCACGCTCGCTCCCCCTCGGAAACTCTCTGATCAGACTTCACTCCATTTTTCATATAGCAGCTGTGAAATTTTCTTCTCTCTTGATGCCTGAGCACATGCTTTCGGTGAGGCAACTTGTAGCGTCCCAAGTTCTAGCAAGTGGCGCTTCTTGATGAGTTTTATTGGGCAGCTATTTTTGCCAGAGGAATTGAGCCATCTTGTTATATACTAGATGGATATTTTTGTTGTGTGTGGCAGTAAAATACTGCAATTGTGTGTTTGGTGAGGCAAAGTCGGAACTCGGAAGCGAAGACTATCGTCGTCGGTTAAATCCTGGCACCGAAACCATGCACTGATGCACATCTGGTGTTGCAGATTGTTTTGTTCGGTTTTCTGAAGGCACGCATGGTACTGATTGTTGTACTGTCATTTAGGCCTGTTTGTTTGGAAGTTCTGTATGGATGGCTAAAATCAATCCCGATCCATGCATGTAGATCCAGCCGAAAACGAAGCTTCCTCCTTGTGCTTCCAGACAGACAGAGACAGGTCATGATCCACCCGGTGTGAGCGTGTTGGCAAATGGTTGCAGTGGGCGTATGTGGCTTTAGCCATGTGGAAAGAAAACAATCTGGACAACCTTGAGATTCCATCCTTGTTGAATGCATGCTGATGATGCTTGTTTGTTTCTGTTGTGGAGGGAGAAGAGATGGTGATTTCTGTGGGCAGCGGCTGGTGCAACAGTTTCTCTCTTTTGAGTTGGAGTAATATTTTTGTCAAGTGCAACAATGTAGTAGTACGTTTGGAAGTAGTCCAATGCCGCAGTAGTAATGAAGGCCGTAGTCCAATGCAAATATGCAATGCAAATATGCAATGCAATACGAGAAGCACCGGAAATTTCAGGCGGGCAGGTAAACAGGGATGCATCGGCCAGTGAAAAGTGAGATGGATTGGTTGAACAAGTAGCAAAAAGGAGATGGAGGGCAGGGGCGGAGGAGCAGGTATGGCTGGGTATGGCACCTGCCATACCTGCTCTGCCTCGTAAATTCTTAGTACTTTTAGCACATGTTCTGTTAGTAACACAAAATATTTATGAAATATTTACCTTGATGATTTCATGTGTGGATTTGAAAAATTATTTTAGCAAGATGTCCAGTAGATTGAACTCGAATACTTTGCTCCTTATATACTCTGTATGAATTTTTTTGGCATTACGATATTGTTTAATATTCCATCCTACCGATTTTGCCGCATCATAATTTTACTCCGTCCTCCGCCATTATAATACACCTACTATCGAAATGAGAATAGGATGATATCCTATTACCTTACCTTAAAATTGATGTTAAGATTAGGATAGGAGATGCACATGTTCAAAGAACAATAACGGATAATAAAGGTATATAAAAATAATAATTTCGCCATATCAGAATTTTTTCCCGTCCTCCGCTACTGATGGAGGGGGGCAGGTGGGTAGGTAGGTAGGGCTCCTGCATGAGCTGGTGGGCATGCCAGCCAGCCTCGCATGACTGAGGTGCCGCAACCGACGACGAATCACCACACATGGGACATGATGCTCTGTGTAAAACTCCTCCTGCTGCTGCTGCTGCTGCTGCTGGTAATGGAGTAATGGAGTAATGGTTGCCTCCGTGCAGCTTCCTTGCCTACTGGAGTACACCACTGGCACTGATTCGCTCGCGCGTCGCGTCCACCGACGATTTGTTTGTTTAATTAGTCGCCGCTGGAAATGGAAATGGAATGGCCTTCTCCTTCCATCACTTGTTAGTTGTTACTACTAGTTTGTTAGCGCCCGCTTCTTATTTTGCCATCCAGCCACATCAAGCACGCAGCCTCTCGCCTGCCGCCGCCTCCTCCTCCTCCTCCTCTCTCGCTGTGGCTGCCACTGCTCTGCCCGCTTAATTTCTTGCGCAAACCAGAGGGAGAGGCCAACAGGATGCACGCCAAGACGGACTCCGAGGTCACCAGCCTGGCCGCCTCGTCGCCGCCGCGCTCCCCGACCTCGCGCGGCGGCCCACACATGTACTACGTCCAGAGCCCCTCCCGGGACTCGCACGACGGCGAGAAGACCGCCACCTCCGTGCACTCCACCCCCGCGCTCAGCCCCATGGCCTCGCCGCGCCACTCCCACTCCTCCGTCGGCAGGGACTCCTCCTCCAGCCGCTTCTCCGGCCACTCCAAGCGCAAGGCCGCCGACAAGAGCGGCCGCAAGGGCGCCCCGCCAGGCAAGGGCTGGCAGGAGATCGGCGTCATCGAGGAGGAGGGGCTCCTCGACGACGACGAAGAGCCCAGGGGCCTGCCCAAGCGCTGCTACTACTTCTTGGTCTTCGTGCTCGGCTTCGTCGTCCTCTTCTCCTTCTTCGCGCTCGTGCTCTGGGGAGCCAGCAGATCCCAGAAGCCGCAGATCGTCATGAAGGTACAGCGAGCGAATTCGTCACTTGACGCTTCATAATTCATACTAGAGAGGTGTATCAAGAACAGGGGCGGAGGAGCAGGTATGGCTGGGTATGGCACCTGCCATACCTGCTCTGCCTCGTAAATTCTTAGTACTTTTAGCACATGTTCTGTTAGTAACACAAAATATTTATGAAATATTTACCTTGATGATTTCATGTGTGGATTTGAAAAATTATTTTAGCAAGATGTCCAGTAGATTGAACTCGAATACTTTGCTCCTTATATACTCTGTATGAATTTTTTTGGCATTACGATATTGTTTAATATTCCATCCTACCGATTTTGCCGCATCATAATTTTACTCCGTCCTCCGCCATTATAATACACCTACTATCGAAATGAGAATAGGATGATATCCTATTACCTTACCTTAAAATTGATGTTAAGATTAGGATAGGAGATGCACATGTTCAAAGAACAATAACGGATAATAAAGGTATATAAAAATAATAATTTCGCCATATCAGAATTTTTTCCCGTCCTCCGCTACTGATCAAGAAGAAGAAACTCTAGTTTGCAAGATCTGGATCTGGACTCTAGTCTCTGGAGGACAACTGCATCCGTCTAACTTGCTGTGCTGATGTGTCATGTGCGAGCAGAGCATTACGTTCGAGAACTTCATCATCCAGGCGGGCACGGACGCGTCGCTGGTGCCGACGGACATGGCGACGACCAACTCGACGGTGAAGTTCACCTACCGCAATACCGGCACCTTCTTCGGCATCCACGTCACGGCCGACCCCTTCCAGCTCTCGTACAGCCAGCTCACACTGGCATCCGGCGATGTAAGCTCTCGTACATCTGAAAACTGTCTAGTATCAACGCTTTCAAGAAAAAGAAGGCATTTTTATTGTGATCGGTCGATGCTGATGCATGCATAAGTATTAACATACAATTAATGTTGCATCGTGCTTCAGCTCAAGAAGTTTTACCAGGCGCGGAGCAGCCGGAGGACGGTGAGCGTGGGGGTGACTGGGAACAAGGTGCCGCTGTACGGCGGTGGGCCGACGCTGACTGCTGCTCCGGCGGGTGCGGGCGGGAAGGCGAGCGGGAGCGTGGCGCCGGTGCCGATAATACTGAGGACGACGGTGCACTCGCGGGCGTACGTGCTGGGCGCGCTGGTGAAGCCGCGCTTCACGCGAACCGTGGAGTGCAAGGTGCTCATGAACCCGGCCAAGCTCAACAAGCCCATCTCCCTCGACAAGGCCTGCCAATATTCCTAAAAATTGCTCGGCTCATCACGAACATCTCTTTTGCATTATTTATTCTTCTTTCTTTCTCCCTGTATCTTCCCTCCCCTCCGTCTTCTTTTGCGGATCTTATTGTATGGAGTAGTAAGTAAGTACTATGCTGTATTAATTGCCATGGCTGTGACTGTGAGTAAAAGAAAAAGAAAAAGAAAAGGTCCCAAGTCAGATTCCTTGGGTATAGCGAATTAGCGATGATGAATTGTTTGCAGTGTCGGTCGATCACCGAACACACATATGAATTCAATCGAGCAGTGCATTTTGTTACGGCGCAGTGTCGCTGCTGCTGCTATTATATATGTGTGTCAATTGTTGTTGGAATGGATCCATCCATGGCGGCCGGAACTTGCGCTTGAATGAATTTGGCTTCTGAGGTAGTACTATGCAAAAAGAGGGGGACAAGATAATGAATTACTATTTACTCGCTACTCGGTACTCACTTCAGGAGTCGTCGATCCTGTACCTGCACGTGTTTGAGATCCAGGCCCTAAAGGCCACGGCGAGGCGGCACGGGCTTAGGAATTCAGATGGGCCGCTGCATTTGGTCCGGCCCCTGGCGGATAGCTCGGCCAAAACTTACGCTTTTCTGCTCTACTCGTCTCTAGAGGTGGCTAAACGGGCAGCATGGCCCATTTAGTTAAGACTAATAAATGGGTCGTGCCGTTAGGGATGTAAGTGGGATGCAATATGGGTTGATTGTATATTATCTACATTGACCACAAATATTTATGCGGGATATTGCGGCAACCCGCGAAAGGTTTATGCGGGCAATGCGGTGCCCACAAAACCCACAAAAAGAAAAAGTGATATAGAAATCTATCAGGTTTCGATGTTTAGAAGAAAAGCCATGTTTAGCATGCAAGTTAATTGGAGTTCCGATTCACCAAAATCAAGGATACAGACCATGATCACTGTACAAGATGAAGGTAATAGAAAATAAATGATGTCCTTGGCCTTTTCTCCATTCTTGTTTTCATAAAAAATTACTTCTCATATTGATTATAGATATATATCATCAGTCATCACCATCATCCATATCCTCTGTTAGCGTGTTCTTTTGATGAGAAGAGCCTGAAACATTGAAAAGTAGATCGACATATGATTAGTATGAAGTAAACTAAAAAGTTAGAAGCAATTAAAAAAGAGCTTACTAGTTGCTTTATGCCAATCTTGAAGACAAATTAAAACATTTCCCTGTGTCGAGTGCGGTGTCAGAGCGGGAGGGGAGGAAGACAAGAACGGAATAAGTAAATGAGAGGCGACACCTCTTGCAGCGTCGAGAGGAGGCGAGCGGCGGCGAGCGTGGGCGGGCGGCAGCAGCGTGTGGTCGGTGTGTGAGGATTCTTTCGCTCTTCGTGTGACCAACGACCTGGCATGGGGAAGGCGGGCGACACCCTCTTGTGGCCGTCGTAAACTCAGTTGAGGAGGAACAATGCGGGCACGATGCGGACATGATGCGGGCTACGTGTGACGGCCGCAAAACCCGCAAGGGCCACCAAAGTGGGTTGTGGGCGTCCGCTTTAGGTTTTATGCGGGCTAAATTAAGTGGGCTGGCGGACATCCCGCATCCACTTTCATCCCTACGTGCCGTGTCAGTCAAATGGGCCGTACCATGTTGACCCGCTGCATCGTAGGCAATGGGCCAGGCCGGGCCATTGACGCAAAAAAAAAATTTCTTCAAAATTTGACAAAATCAGAAAAAAAAATCGAAAAAATATTAGAAAAATTACAAAATCGAAAAAGCATGAAAAAATACATAAAAAGTTGAAAAAAAATCAAAAAAAATGGGAAAAGTTAGAATTATTAGAAAAACTCAAAGGATGCGCAATTAAAAGAGAGGTTAAGTAATAAACTCTAGAGAATGGACAAGTCACATCATAAATAATTTCCAAAAATGACAGTAAGTAATTAGCAACATACCAATGTTGCTCTATGAGTAGCGATTGACCATCCCGGGTACGATAGTTCGTATTAATAAAAATAGAAAGTGTGTTGACTGTCTCGGGCTGACTGTCTCGGGCTGAATTGTCTAAATTGCAGAATTTAATTATACCCATTGCTTCTGTATTATCTCTGATAGTTTAGTTTAAATTGGGTATAATTTTGTAATCGCCTATTCACCCCTCCTCTAGGCCGACATCCCGATCCTTTCAGTACTTCCCGCAGTGATTTAGTATACCATTATGTTTTAGCTAAGTACAAGTGCACATTCTCTTTTTAGAGTCAGAATCAACTAGCTTCTTAATCATCAAGAGGCTTCCCAACATACTCTATCCGTTTGGAGTCAGAACCAACTAGCTTCTTTGTTGAACTGCTTGCTCCAATTGTGTTTGAACATGGGTCTGAAATTTGTCTGGCGAAATATATGTTTTGGCGAAAAGCGCGCGCGCGCGCACACACACACACATATACATACTTTGCTCCATTGGTCGTTTGAGACCATGTAGAGAGCAAAGGGGAGGAGGGGTTGGACACATCTATGTTCGCACGACAAGAATATCCGAAAATCCTATGCACTTCTCATGTTCTCCATAAGCAGGACTAGAAAGCAACTCGGCCTGAGTAGCATCATGGGAAGGGTATTTCAGTATTTTTTTCGTGGTAGGTAAATGCAAAAGATAGCAAAATAGATTGAAAATACTAAATGGGGCATTTTATCAAGAAGAAAATATAAGTAAGGGTATTTTATCAATTACAATCTAGTTAAGAACATTTTGTCAATGACCAATATAAAAGAAGGCAAATCATCAATTTTCTCCCCCTAGAGCCTACAGGTTTCTTCCTCCCTGTATTGTATCCCCTTCCACTTCGGCTAATGCCATCCAATCATCTCATCTTACTGATTTCTAATTTCGATTCTTTCGCACCTTGCAATTTCTGCTTTGGTACTCAATACTTGTACAGTTGCTGCCGCTGGAATTTTATGCTGCTTTGGTTGGTTAGTTCTGTTATCATTTCCCTTAGGATCGTTTATTCCCTCGCTGCCCTTGTAGGTGCCAAGGAAGTACATAGAAATAACCCAATGGCATAGAAGCACCTCTCAACCCATTAATAAGTTGATCGATTTCTAATTCCCAGAAACAAGAATAAGATGTGCGGAAACTTTTAGATTTGTTTCTTTCACTGCATGCACTTAACAGCATGGTTACTATGGTTCAATTTGTGATTTATCGATGTGTAGGATCGATATACACTAATATAGCAATCGGAGAGGGGGTGAATGATTGCACGGAAGCTAAATCAAATTTTTATTAATTATCAAAACACCCCTAAACAAATTATAAAAATATGTTTCGGTTTCAACAAAAATAGACTGATATACGTTCACTAAAACAGTAATTCCTGAAGATCCAACCATCGGATTGATGTCAAATTTAAACTGTAGAAACTAGATTCAATTTCGAAACTAACCCAATAAGAATCATCTCAATCGGATATACCAATCCAAAGTTATGACCTTCGCAAGTTGATTGGATTAGATTATGACGAAAATCAATGTAACCCTAATTATGAAATTAATCAGGATCTATGAGAAATTAACAATCAAACTTTTTAGACGAACAACTTGATGCCCTAGAAATATTTTGACTCTATTTTTTTGTTTTTTTTTGTCCAGCTCAATGAAACAGGAGACACCCTCTCCTATTTATACTAACCAAACCCCAATAAGTTGTACTCAAATGCATGCATATCCACTGGCCTAATACATGCACATAGAGCCCAAAACTCACATATTTGCACACGTGCGGCCCACCTGCCGCTACCATGTGACTCACTCTCCTTCACAAGCACTGTTCTCTAGTCCGAACGTTCTGCAGACATCCTTGACCACTAGGATCTCGATTTCTCCCTAAACCTAGTCCTGAACCTCAGTTCCTCCATAAACCTAGTTCCGGTCCTATCACCGACCATGCTCGACCTCAAGCAACACCTGCATATAAACAAACACGAAACTGTGTACGAGTCCACGACTTGACTCAAGATCAGTCCATGCAACCACTCACACGAGCGCATTGCATCAAGCAAAATAATTACCATGCTATCACAAGCATACCAAATAATTATCTGAAATAGCACATGCACATGTACCACACGTGCCATGAGCACAACCGCTTTGCAATACCAAATTCATCACTAAACCAAATTTTCATCACATGATTTCACAGGATGCTGCCTTAAAAAATTGGGATGCTTCCACCTACCTAATGATCAAGAGGTAAAAGATTGACCGAACGTAAAAAGCCTTCCACTGGTCCGCTTCTAATGCAAACCCTATGATTGCTTTGCACAATGCTTGTTCTTCTTCCACATAAATCTTACCAGCATTTTGAGTCACCGTTGCAACTTATTCTTATTCCCAGAGAAGCCGCCCTCGCATGCAACATCCAATGAACAGGCTAAGGACTATGCTGATTTCGAGGAGAAGTTGAAGAGAAGTATAGAACAATATTGTCGACGATTGGAGAACGGGCTCCCGTCGAGCTTACTTGTTGAATGGGGGATCAACAGAGCCCCGTCGTGTGGGCCAAGGAGGTCGTTCGAGCGATGCCGAGGTCGGGAGAAAAGGAAAAAGGGGGGACTCGGTGTTTATCCTGGTTCGGGCCTCCCTCTGCTGGGATAACAGCCCTACTCCAGTGTATTGTGTTCTATCTCTTCGTCCCCTCCCCTGTTACAGATCTTCAGGGGGGTTTAAATAATACGACTATGGGTACAAAGAAGGCAACTGCCTCCTGGGATCACGCTATGTATCCATATCCGTGACCCGCCATCCTTGATTCGCGTGTTGTTTGAATTTTGGGTATGATCTCCCTTGATCTTCGGTTGATTGGTTGTCCCCTTCCTTCCTCGTAGCATTCGCCGGGCCCCCCGACCAAACACCGGAGTAGGTCGTGGTTTCTACGAGCATGCTTGCTCGTGGGGGGGGGTGTTTGGTGCTTCCGCGAATAAAGGTGCGGACACGTATGCTCGGAGGAGAAGGAGGGATGCTCGTTTCAGTCTCCCGAGCATCTTCTTTTAGTATTGCCTGGTCGGCGGGCTTAGCTTTTCACGGGGGTACCGTGGTCTTTTGCCAGATAGCCAATCCCCGACAGCTAGCCCCCGAGGTTCAAGCGGGGAACCCCCGGGCTTCCCCTTGAGCCTAAGAAGACTTGAGAGGGGATTGGATTTCCTTTGGTCGTGGCTTGCGACCATTTTACGTCGGGAGACGAACTTCTTTACCCGCCGCGTGTTTGCTCCGTGTGGGCGCGTCGTTTGGTTGTTCTGCGGTTCCTTCTCTGAGAAGCCTCCCTGTAACGGTACGGCAGTTTCTTGGAAAGCGCGCTTTCTCCGGCCAGGTGTCGCTACGTGACAGGCGACGATTTTTAACCTGTCCCTTCACTGTCTTTTTAACCCTTTCTACCAGGAGAGGTCGGAGTTACACCGCGTCTTTTTGCTCATCTTTGGCCAAAAGTCTTCCAAGAGCCCTTTTCGCTTCCCTTCATTCTTTGGCCATGGCGCGTTTCAAGGTTAGCCAGATGACCCGAAGGAGGCTCCAGGTGCTCACGGACGAGGGGTACGTCGACCCAAGCTCGGGTCGAGTGCCTGGGAGCGATGCGGCGCCGGCACCGCGGGAGACGGAGATCGTCTCCTGCGAGTTGTACGCCGTCAACGGCCGTCTGCCGAGAGCGACTTCCTCGCCTCCGTGCTTGCCTTCTGCGGGTGCGAGATCTCTCATTTCCACCCCAACTCTATCCTTTCTCTCGCAATCTTCTCCCATCTTTGCGAGGCTTACATGGGTGTAGTGCCCACGGCTAGCCTCTTCTTTCACTTCTATTCCCCCTTCCGCACCGGCCGGGATGGCTCCGCCGGTTGCGTTTATCTTCGCCTCCGGCCCAACCGACCATACGAGTACCCCCTCGTTGCTCTGAAGGACTCGGTGTCGGGTTGGGCCGACCTCTAGTTCTACCAGAAGAAGGCCGAGGGGTCCCAGTTGGTCTATCTTGAGGACGCTCCGCATCGAGGCAGCGCGCCGCCGTGCAACCTAAGGAAGAGCGGGTGCTCAGGACGATCGGTGAGCTTGCCCAGATGGGGCTCACTAGTCGGGACATCGCCCGGGACTTTACCTTCAACCGGGTGTCCCCCCTGAGGCGCTGCGAGCACCCCTTCTTCGAGGTGACCGGGTGGCACGACTTCACCCGTGAGGACAACGCAGGTATGTTCCTGGACCTCTTTCTCGAGCACTGTTGCTTTCTGGTGATCGGTGCTATATATATTTTGTTTTAATCTTCGGTCGTGACGCAGCTCCGAGGACGGACTGGGTTGATGAGAGGGTCGCCGAGATGTTCGGTGCCCCGAAGGAGAAGGAGCTGACGCCCAATCGTCAGATCCCCAAGAACATTTTTGACCGCGGTGACGCGGTAAGTACATCTTCTTGCTTCCGTCCGAGGGCATGTTTTCCGAGCTTATTTCTCCCTATTTCTGTTTGCAGGAGAAGGTCGCCCTTGACCTCGCCGTGTCGAGCGCTGCAGCGCCGCCGCAGGCCAGCACCCCGGCCAGGGGTTCCCGCAAGAGGTCGGCGGGTCGAGGCCGCCAAGCATCCGCCTCGCCTCCCCGCGCCAAGCGGTCGAAGCGCCGAGCTTCGACCAGGACCCCCACGCCGCACCTTGAGTACGCCGACCGCCAGGAGGTAAGCGAACTTCGAATCTGGTATGATGACTTCAAACGGAGGAGGCCGGAGCTGATGGGCCGACTGGAACAGCTCGCCGAGCAGGCGAGGAAGGCCGAGGAGGAGGCCAGGTCCCTCCCGGCCAAGGAGCGGCTGGAGAGGCAGATCAAGGCCCTCCAGGACCAGCTTACTCGGGTGGTCGATGGTCCCGAGGAGGAGGAAGAAGAGGAGGCCACCTATGCTCTGGTCAGAAGGAGCAGGAAGTCGACCTCTCAAACAACCTCGGCGCTGGAAGAGGTCGACATGGACGATGTCGACCCGGCGATGGCACGTGCCAGCGACGCCGCGGAGGAGCACGTCGTGGTCGTGGCCGAGGCCTGCGAGGTCGCCGCGGGCAGGTCGCCCGTGGCCCGAAGCGAGGAGGCCGAGGAGGATGGCACTGCTCGCCGGGCAGAAGGTAAGTTCCTGCTTCATTCTCTTGCTCTGTTCTTGTCTTGCGGTTTTCTTCGGGCTAACCCCACCCTGTTTGGCGTGGGCATGGTAGCTCGGATGTTGCTTTTGGACTTCCGTCAGATGGCTGAGGAGATTATCGACTCTGCAGTTGACGCCGAGCTCGACCGCGTCGTCGACCAAGTGATGGCCGAGACGGGGGAGGAGTCGGTGCCGGCTGCGGCCTCAGCGGAGCCCGAGCTTCCCTTGACGAGGCCCGAGCTTCCTTCAGCGGACGTGGATCCTACTCCAGCCGCGGAGGAGCAAGAGCCGCAGGGGGCTGAGGACCAAGAAGCCTTGGCCTTGGTCCCTTGCGAAGGGGTAAGCGCAAGCGAGCCCCAAGCGACGGGCTCCGATGGTCAAGGGGTGGTGGCTTTCGACCCACCGCCCTTGGCCGCGAGCCAAGAGGAGGAGCCGGTCGCTGCCGGCCAGCCACCTCCAACTGCGGACCAAGGGGGAGATGCGGTCGTGATCGATCGGCCACTTCCAGCCACGGAAGTGATCGCCGAGCCCGACCAGCTGCCTCCATCCGCGGACCACGAAGAGGAGGTGGTCGTCCTCGACCAATCGCTTCCGGGCGTGGAGCTCCCATTGCTTCCGGTCGCGGAAGTGCAAGGGGTGGAAGCGGCAGTCGGCGTCCAGCCCCCGAGCGCAGCGGCCGGGCAGGAGGAAGGCGGCCACGAGCCGCCTGTTGACGCAGAAGACCAACCTCAGGGCGTCCTGGGGTTGGTCGAAGGAGGAAACGTCGTTGCCCTCCTGGGAGCACCAGGTGCCCAGGAGGGGCAAGATCCTGACGTGCCAGCTCGGGATCAGGATGGCCCTGCGTGGGTTAATCCCTTTTTCCGAGCTGGCGCTACCGACCGCCAGCGGCTTCAAGACAAGCCGTCGGTGGGCTCTTACAGTAAGCGCTCTGCTTCTAACTTTTTACATGAGGCGAGCGATCTTCAAGGGGTTCTTCTTGACCTTCCTTCCCTTTTCTTCTTTTTTTTTGTTCCAAGTTCGCTGCGAAGGCTATGGAGGATATCGATGCCTCCGCAGTTCCAGCAGAGGAGTTCTGGGCGTACCATCGCGAGCAAGACGCCAAGATCGCCGATCTCGAGCGTCGGGTCTCCGTGGTGCGCGAGGCCGACTTGAAGGAGCTGGAGTCGGCGAAGAGCCTCATCGTCGGACTTCGGGACCAGCTCTTTGAGAGCGAGACGGTGAAGAACACATCGGAACAGAAGTGTGCCGACCTCGAAGAGGAGCTGGGGAAGTTGCGGCAGGAGGTCCCCGATCTGCGCGCCGACCTTCAGCGAGCTCGGGAGCGCGAAGAGGCCCAGCTCAAGGAGGTGCAACGCCTTCGGGACAGTGCGGCCGAAGGTCGTGCTGCTCGGCGAAAAGTTTTGGACCTGGAGGCAGAGGTTGACTCCCTTAAGGAGGAGCTTGCTGCCCTTCAGGCCGAGCGTAGGACTTAGCTCTTCTTTTATTTTTATCTCGTGTAAATCCTGTAAAAAAGAAAACAACCTTTTGGGTTAAATGAGCAAACTCGCAGGTGTTTGGTTCCTTGCCTGTTTTTCGCAAGTTCGCCTTCAACATATGCTTACGTAATCCTGGTTCTACAGAAAAAGAAAACAAGTTTCCTGCATAAGAGCATATAGCATAGATACGAGCAAAGGATCCTTGGAAGAAAGGACGAAACGTTCCTATCGTATGGAGCCCCCGCCATGGACAAAGGTCGTGCCCTCACTGTTGCGAGCACGAGCTTGTTCATGGGGAAGTTTAAGGGATGCTTTGGTCGTGACGATTTTTGGATGGTTGAAGCAGGTCGGTCGTGTCGAGAGAAGTACGAGCACAGAGTAGACGAGCTTTAAACCAACAATACGTAGAGCCGCCATACCCGAGTGGTCACTGAACCGGGCTTAGAGTGGATGCCCGCGCCCGTCCATGCATACAGTGAAGAGCTACTGTGGAAAGTGGACGATTGGGCGAGCATCCGGCCGGGGGCCAGGGGAAATGGAGCGCACATACTTGTCGGGTAAGCTCGCCTGTAGTGTTGGTTGACGACGATGCTCGTTCGAAAAAAGGCGAGGATAAAACACGAGAGGGAAGGGAAATGTTTTATAGGAAAAACGCAAGAGGTGCGAGACAGTGGTACGCGCCTAAACATAGAACTTACGCAGTTGATCGATGTTCCAGGTGCTGGTGAGCTCCCGACCATCTGGCATCGCGAGGCGAACAGCCCCCGGGCGTGCTGTAGACACGACCGTGTAGGGTCCCTCCCACCTTGGGGTCAGCTTGTTGGCCTTCGACAGGTCTTGAACTCTTCGTAAGACCATGTCGCCGACTTGTAGGACCCTAGGTCGGACTGTCTTGGCTGCATGCCTACGAAGAGCCTGTAGGTAAACCGCAGACCGGAGCAACGCCCGTTCGCGTGTCGCTTCGACGAGGTCCAGGTCGACGAGGCGCTCAACCTCTTGATCGATGGAATCGATCAGTTGCACCCTTGGGGAACCCAGCACGATTTCGGCAGGCAGAATGGCCTCCGCACCGTAGACGAGTTGGAAAGGCGTTTCGCCTGTGGCTCGACTTGTCGTGGTGCGGACAGACCAAAGAACGGCGGGAAGCTCATCCACCCACTGCTGCTTGTGCTGGTTGAGGGTCTTAAAGACCCTCTTTTTTATGCCCTGGACTAGCTGCCCATTTGCTCGTTAATTGCTCCGTTGCTCTGTGGATGTGCCACGCAGGCGGCGAACCTTGGTCCCGACCTCCTCGCGATAACTTTGGAATAGTTCATCGGTGAATTGGGTCCGTTATGCGTGATAAGTCGGTTGGGTATCCCGAACCGAGTTACCACATTGCTGCGGAGGAATCTCTTGGCCGCCTGGGCCGAGATGGTCGAGACGGGCTCGGCCTCTATCCACTTAGTGAAAGTGTCGATGGCCACGAGCAAATACTTGCAGCCTTTCTGACCCCGGGGAAAGGGTCCGAGGACGTCGAGCCCCCAGGTCGAGAATGGCCACGAAAGCGGTATGGTTTGCGGGCGTATCTTTGGTTGACGGGATTTGCGAGCATGGAACTGGCATGCTCGGCAGGTCATTACGATTGACCGTGCGTCCGTCAAGGCCGTGGGCCAGTAGTATCCTAGTCGGAAGGCCTTGCTCACAAGCGTTCTGAAAGACGAGTGAGCTCCGCACATTCCTTCATGGATATCACGAAGAAGGTACTGGCCTTCCTCCTGAGAGACGCATCTGGAAAGAATTCCTAATGCGCCTTTTCGGTATAGGTCGCCTTCGATCAGTTTGTACTGAGAAGATCGCCTCGTTAGCCGGGAACGCTCGGCTTCTTCCTCGGGCAATGTCCCATGTGCAAGGTATTGGATGAATGGCGTCATCCAATTTGCACTTTGCTCGAGGAAGGAGACCCTACCGCCGGTCTCTGGTGCCTCCTCTTCAGAGGGAATGGAGGGCTTATAAAGGTGCTCGACAAGCACCACGGAGCGGTGGTTTGAGAGGAACCGACCTTAGACATTTGGTCGGCCAGGAATTATCCTTCCTGGGGATGTAGATTACTTGAAATTCTTGAAGTATTTCTCCATCTTCCTTACTTCGGCCAGTACAACGCCATTGAGGTATCGAACACCGATACTCCTTGTTGACTGGTTCGCGACCAACCGTGAATCGCCCTTCACGGTGAGCCGTTGGACTCCTAGCGATTTACATGCTCAAGTCCCGCCAAAAGGCCTTCGTACTCCGCCGCGTTGTTGGTCGCGGCGAAATGTAGTTGGATGGCGTACTGAAGTTGCTCTCCATCCGGGGAGACCAAGACAACGCCAGCCCCCGAGCGCTCGTATGCTCGGGATCCATCAAAATACAAGGTCCAGGAGTTTTCCCTTGAATCATTGGTTCCGCTGGCTGGCGGTGCCGGAGCCGACCATTCCGCGACGAAATCAGCCAAGACTTGTGATTTTATCGCCGTACGGGCCGAGAACACCAGCTCGAACTCGGCGAGCTCCATTGCCCACTTGGCTATGCGACCACTGGCGTCCTGATTTTTCAGGATTTCCCTGAGTGGGAAGCCGGTTGGCACCACGATCTTGTGTGCTTGAAAGTAGTGGCGCAACTTCCTGGAGGCCATCAGCAGCGAGTACAGTAGTTTCTGGACCTCATTGTAACGCTCCTTTGGTCCATGAAGTACTTCGCTAACGTAATAGATAGGACGCTGGGTACCATCTCTTTCTACTGCTAACACCGCGCTTACCGCTTGCGGGGTTGCCGCCAGGTATAGTAGCAATTCTTCCCCCGCTGCGGTGTGACGAGGACGGGCGGCTTGGAGATGTACTGTTTTAGCTCTTTGAACGAACGATCAGCTTCCTCCGTCCATGTGAAGCCGTCATGCTTGCGGAGGGCTTTAAAGAAAGGTAGTCCTCGCTCCCCTAGCCGGGAAATGAACCGGCTTAAAGCGGCCATTCTTCCGGTCAGGGCTTGTACTTCCTCCACGGACGTGGGCGGCCTCATGTTCTCAATGGCTTCGATTTTCTCCGGGTTGGCCCCAACGCCATGCGGCCCGACCATGTAGCCGAGCACCTTGCCAGCCTTAACGCCGAACACGCATTTTTCTGGATTCAGCTTTATTCGATGCTTATTGAGGTTACAGAAAGTTTCTTCCAAGTCAGCAACGTGACCCGAAGTACTCTTGCTTTTGACAACTATGTCATCGACATAAACCTCCAAATTTCGACCTACTTGGTCTGTGAAAGTTTTCTGCATGAGGCGCTGAAAGGTTGCTCCCGCATTTCTCAGACCGAAAGACATGGTCGTATAGCAGAAGGTACCGAATGGGGTGATGAAGGAAGTCTTTTCCTCGTCTCCGCGTGATAGGCTGATCTGATGATAGCCCGAATAGGCGTCTAGGAAGCTCATGGTCTGTGACCCTGCCGTCGCGTCCACCAATTGGTCTATGCGAGGCAACGGATAGTTGTCTTTTGGGCATGCCGCGTTCAAACCCGTGTGATCGACGCACATGCGCCACTTGCCTCCTTTTTTCCTGACCAGAACTGGATTGGCTAGCCACTCGGAGTGCTCGACCTCTCTGATGAAGCCAGCTTTTAGGAGTTTGTCGAGTTCCTCCCGGATGATTGCCTGTTTTTTTGGGGAAAAGCGTCTAAGTTTCTGTCTCACTGGTTTTTTGTCAGGCTGAACTGCTAGCCTGTGCTCGATCACCTCCCTTGGGACCCCGGGCATGTCGGATGGTTCCCAGGCGAACACATCCGACCTTGCCCGGAGGAAGGCGATGAGCTCGAGTTCCTATTTGGGATCTAAGGAAGATCCCAAATGAACGACCTTGGCCGGTTCCGACTCGTTGAGCGGAACAGCCTTGGTCTCTCCTCCAGGCTGGAGGGCAAGCTTAGGCCGGGAATGCTTCGGCTCTTGGTCAGGACCGCGAGTGGGTAACTGACCGACCATATCCAACGCTCTTTCGTCGCAATTGAGTGCGGACTTGTGGTTCCCTTTGATGGTTATAACTCCGTTCGGTCCGGGAATCTTCAGGCACTGATACGCATGATGCGAGGCGGCCATGAACTTGGCCAAGGCCGGCCTGCCGAGGATGGCGTTGTAGGCCGACTCGAAGTCTACCACCTCGAAGGTGATTAGCTCCGTTCTGAAGTTACTCGGGCCGCCGAAGGTCACGGGCAGGACGACCTGCCCCAGAGGTTTGACCGAGGTGCCCGGGACTATCCCGAAGAAGGGCACGGCTACACTCTTGATTTTGGAACGAGGAATCTGCATCTCGTCCAAAACCTTGGCTGAAATAAGGTCCAAAGAGCTCCCGGAGTCTATGAGGACCCGACCGACAACGGTATTGCTGATGGTGGGGTTCACGACCATCGGAAGCCTTTGTGGTTTGGTCATCCAAAGGGGACAATCGTCCTTGGAGAAGGTGATGGACATCTCGGACCATTTCAGCTGCTGCACCGGAGGCTTACCCTGGGTAACATGGTGCACTTCCCTTGCGGCGTCTTTTAAGTCCCGGCGGGACTTGTAGGCGGAGGAGCCCCCGAAGATGACAGCTATGTGATTCTGTGGTTCTTGGTATTTCATGTCATCCTCACTTTCCTCGGCGGGCTATTTACCTTTGCCATTTTCACCCTGCTCTGGAAGCGTCGGCATGGGACCCTGCCAGTAAATCGCTTCCAGCGGTAGGCCCACGTTCGGCAATTCCGTAGGTCGTGCCCGTGCGCTTGGTGAAGCGGACAGTAGAGGTCGCCCCGCTGGTCTGCTTGGTCGCCTCGTTCTCGAGGCCTGTGTGGTTGTCCTCTTCCCCGAGCGTTAAACCCCGTGGCAATGCTGGGTTGCTCGGGAAATTGTTGTTCCACCGCGGCAACCATGGCTGGCGAGGGTTGCTTTTTCTTCTTCTTCTTGATCTTCTTGTCCATAGAATTCGAGCCCTTTTTGCTGGCCGAAGTCTCTAGGCCAGGCTGGGGCGGCAGCTTCCCTTCATCCACCATTTTCTTCCATTGGACGGCTTCATCTGCGTTGGCGTATCGATCGGCCATTCGGAAGAGTTCGTTCGCCGTCAGGTCTGGGTGGATCTCCAGGTCCTGCGTGAAGCGCACGTCCCGTAGCCCGAACTTGAAAGCTCGGACGACGGCCTCGTTCGATATGTTAGGGATCGAGTTTCGGACCTGGATGAACCTTTGGACGAACTGTCGCAGGGTTTCCTCATCCGTCTGTATCAAGCGCTCCAGGTCGCGCTCCTTTCCCGGGCGGATGTAACAGCTCTGGAAATTTGCTCGGAGCGCGGCGCTGAGCTGCCCCCAGGATCGTATGGATCCTTCCTTCTGATTGAAGAGCCACGTACGAGCGGCTCCGTCCAGAACCGTCGGCAGATAATTCGCCATCACCCCCTCATCGCCTCCGGCGGCGAGGATGGCGGTAGTATATATTGAGAGAAATTCGTCCGGGTTCTGAGTCCCGTTGAATCTTTCGATGTGGCCGGGCTTGAATCTGTTCGGCCATGCGACATTCCGGAGGGAGCTCGTGAAGGCCTGGCAACCGAAGCTCGGGGTTTCGCGGTGAAACCCTCGGTCGTAGCGGCCTCCACGCGGGTCTTCCACCCAACGCCCCGTGCGCGGGCCGAGTCGAGAGAAGACCTCATGCGACGGTCGTGCTGACGACCGCTTGGTCGTGGAGCGTTCAGAGCGCTCGTAATCTGGGCGATCATAGGGGTGTCGCTCCGAGGTTGCTCTGGAACTGTTCCGGGGCTTTTCCCGGATCAGTTTAGCGGTCTGGGGCGATCTCCGAGCATGGCTCCGAGATTCACCTTTATGCGAGCGCATGGGGGAGCGTTTGCGATGGTCCCGGGAAACACTCCGGGCATCCCGGTCACGGGGAGCATCCGAGACTTTTAGTTCGGCGGCAAGCCTCTCCAGATCTTCGGCCACGACCTTGCCTACGGCCTCTAGGTCCACTTGCTCGGGGAAACTGCGCAGGTCACGCACGATCGCCGCCAAGGCCTGTAGCCGTTCCCGTTTCTGGTGAATTGGCGGCGGTGAGCTTCGATGGCGCTCCGGGGCGCGATCGGGAGTTCGGTACTCGCGAGAGTTCCTTTCCGCGGAAGCGCGCCTCCCTTTCGCCTGGTGGCGAATGCTCGCGAGGGTCTTTCCCAAAGACGCCTCTAGGTGGAGCCTGGCCGCCTCGTAGTGGTCGCGCTTAGCAGCGTCCGAGGATCCTTCCCCGGGCTCGGCACGGCTCCCGGCCATGTTGACTTGACGAGAGCGGGATGAAAGCGACGGGGACATCATTGTGTCCCCTTGAGATGCAGTCTCTCGGTCGAGCTCTAGGTCGTCCGGTATGTCCAGGCCATCGTAGAGCCCGTCACAGTCATCCTCGGGGTCCCCGAGGGTAATGTCTGGGGAATGGAGGTCCTGTCCTCGCATTCCCGTGTCCGGGGAAGGGCTCCCAGACTCAATGTGGCCGATAGGATTGGTCACATTGGCCACGCCGTCGCCGGCGTAGTACATGTCGTCGTCTTCAACGTGGTCAAAGACGCAAAGGTCCCGAGTGTCTCCCGAGTTTGGCATCCTCGAGGATCTTGATCTGCACGGGAATCAAGCTGTCGTCCCCACGGACGGCGCCAGCTGTCGACGATTGGAGAACGGGCTCCCGTCGAGCTTACTTGTTGAATGGGGGATCAACAGAGCCCCGTCGTGCGGGCCAAGGAGGTCGTTCGAGCGATGCCGAGGTCGGGAGAAAAGGAAAAAGGGGGGACTCGGTGTTTATCCTGGTTCGGGCCTCCCTCTGCCGGGATAACAGCCCTACTCCAGTGTATTGTGTTCTATCTCTTCGTCCCCTCCCCTGTTACAGATCTTCAGGGGGGTTTAAATAATACGACTATGGGTACAAAGAAGGCAACTGCCTCCTGGGATCACGCTATGTATCCATATCCGTGACCCGCCATCCTTGATTCGCGTGCTGTTTGAATTTCGGGTATGATCTCCCTTGATCTTCGGCTGATTGGTTGTCCCCTTCCTTCCTCGTAGCGTTCGCCGGGCCCCCCGACCAAACACCGGAGTAGGTCGTGGTGTCTACGAGCATGCTTGCTCGTGGGGGGGGTGTTTGGTGCTTCCGCGAATAAAGGTGCGGACACGTATGCTCGGAGGAGGAGGGATGCTCGTTTCAGTCTCCCGAGCATCTTCTTTTAGTATTGCCTGGTCGGCGGGCTTAGCTTTTCACAGGGGTACCGTGGTCTTTTGCCAGATAGCCAATCCCCGACAAATATATATATATATATATATCGATCACCTCTTCCCTCAGGTTACAAGTGCAGTAATTAAAGCAGCTCTTGCGCCCAATGTGCAAATGTTGTCATTGTGGAGTTCATTGTGAATTACACAATCCCGTATGATATTCCTGTTGGGTTGATCTCTGGCACCCTGATCGGGGGTGTAACCAACCTAATGGTTGTGACCCCCTGTTGCTCCGTGTGCTATATAAGAAGGGGTGAGGACAAACTAGGGACCCACGTTCTACAGTGCTACCTCTCCCCAACAGACTAAGTCTCACCCGATCTACTCGCGTCCGGGAGCAACGGGAAGGCCTCGCCGTCTCTTTCACTGCAGAACGGACTGAGGCGTCCTCGTCATCTCCACTGTCGATCCATCGGCTACACCCACGGGAGGACTACTACGCCGTCGTCCTCTCCACTGTCTCGACCCAGTCTTCTCCACGCCACTGCTCCGTCGACCCCGACACAGGCAATGGCTTCGTCATCCAATCCCGAAGGTACATCCTAAGACCAGTCATCTAGGCGTGTGCCCGCACGCCGTTCCAGCCGGCGCTGCACCAGCCGCCGAACGCCGCCGCCACTCGCCCTGAGCACGCCTGAGATCCGTTTTTCACGGGAGTGAGTTAGGTTTTTGTTTAGCGGGCAGCGATTTTTTCGCTTTTATATTGCTTTCAGATCTCCAGATCGATCGGACGATGCTGGATGATCGCATCTGCTGAGCCGGGCCGAATTTAGTTGAAGCCCACGTAAGAGGTTACCCTTTTACAGCATGTTGGGCTTACTTATTTATTTATTTATTCTCAAGTCTAAATTTAATATTTGCTATGCATAATTAGTTTAAGCACTAAACATTAAGTTAAGTTACTTTTTCCGCTGCTAAAGATTAAGTTTAATTCTCTGATTAAATTGGATCCAACGTGAAAATTTAAATCGGAAAATTGTATTAAGTTTATTAACCCATATTTAGTTTAAGCGCTAAATTGAGTTATTTTCTTCCGCTGCTAAGATTAAGTTAATTTTCTGATTAAATTAGATCCAACGTGATAATTTAATTAGAAAATTGCATTAAGTCTGTTCTGTCAGTATAGAAATTTTATCTTCTGACCAACGTTGATGATAAAATTTACTAAAATTAAGTTTAAATTTTTTGTTCTATTCTAATTCTTCCCAACGGTGATTTAGAAGTAGAACAATTTTGATTAAGAGCATGTTATTAATTGAACCAACGTTAAATTAATTCATGCAGTTAATTTAGTATTGTGATTAAATTGTATTTTCTTTCCGAAGGTTCAAACACTTCGAACGTTCTGAGTTTAATCTCTGCGATTGAGCCCCTGAATGGGGAAATTATCCCTCTTGGAGGGAGAAGATTGAGATGGCACTTGCTCTCTCGGATATTGATTATGCAATTACGCATGATCGTCCCACTGAGCCTCAGCTGATCCCTGATGGTCAATCGGGTGCTGAGAATAATCCATCCATAAGAATCGCATACGACCTTGAGCGTGTGAAGTGGGAAAATTCGAACCGTAAGTGCATGATGGTGATTCAAAATTCCATCATGGAAGCAATAAGAGGTGCCATCCCAGAATGTGCAAGTGCTAAGGAATACCTTAGCAAAGTTCAGAGCCAATTCACTGGCTCTACTAAGATGTACGCGAGCTCTCTCATGCAAAAGCTTTCAAATGAGAAGTTCGACGGACAAAGCAACATAAGATAGCACATTCTAAGAATGAGTAACATAGCTGTCAGACTTAAGACCATGGAAATGGACATATCAAAAGGGTATTTGGTGCAATTTATCATAAATTCCTTACCAAAGGAATATGAGACTTTTGCAGTCAATTACAACTCCATGAGTGAAAAATGGAGTATAGAAAATTTGATGGCTATGTGTACTCAAGAACAAGAAAGGCTTAGAGCTCAAAGCTTGTTTCAGTATCCTGTTTAGATGATGATGGCTATTCATGTCTTTTTTGGGAATAAGAAATGTTTGATTCAATTCAATAATATTGATGTTCGTCTTGCTTTCATGCAAGACAAGCTTTATTTAGTTTCCCAAAGCAATGATGTGAATGTTGTGAATGCCTCTTCATCTGTGAATGAATGTAATAAGCGTAAGAGAATATCAAATGAGACGTTTTCGAAATTATGGCATTGTCGTTTAGGCCATATTTCGAGAGGGAGAATTGAGCGATTAATCAAAGAAGATATTCTCCACTCGTTAGACTTCTCAGATTTAGAACATTGCATTGATTGCATTAATGGCAAATATGCTAAACAAATTAAGAAGACTGCCAAACGAAGCACAGGAATTTTAGAAATCATTCACACAGATATCTGTGGTCCTTTTCCTGTGAAGTCAGTGGATGGTTTTAATTCATTCATAACATTCACTGATGATTTTTCGCGTTATGGCTACATCTATCCGATCAAAGAATGATCGGAAGCACTAGATAAGTTTAAGATATTTAAAACTGAAGTTGAAAATCAGCTTGATCTAAAGATCAAAGTAGTAAGATCAGACCGTGGAGGGGAGTACTACGGTAGACATACCCCTTATGGCTAAGTTCCTGGACCTTTTGCAAGGTACTTACAGGAAAATGGCATAGTGGCCCAGTATTCAACACCGGGCGAACCTCAGCAAAATGGAGTAGCTGAAAGGTGTAATCGTACCTTAATGGATATGGTACGTAGTATGATAAGCTACTCCACTTTACCGGTTAATTTATGGGTGGAGGCATTAAAAACCGCTGCCCATATTCTTAATCGGGTTCCTAGTAAGTCGGTGCCTAAAACTCCGTATGAGTTATGGACTGGTAGGACGCCCACTTTAAATTATTTACATGTGTGGGGCTGTCCAGCTGAGGCTAAAGTATTTAATCCAAATATTGGAAAGTTAGATTCTAAGACAGTCAGTTGCCATTTCGTTGGCTATCCTGAAAGATCAAAAGGGTATCGTTTCTACTGTCCTGACAGACAGACTAAGTTTGTTGAAACGAGACACGCTGTGTTCTTAGAAGAAGATATGATCAGGGGGAGCATGGTATCCCTAGAAATAAGCCTTGAGGAGAAGCGGATCTGTGCCCCAACTCCGATGATCCAAGAGCCCATTTTCTCGATACCTGTTGTTGTAGCATCTCCAGTGGTTGCAACATCTGCCGTCGGCTCTCCTAATGCAGCCATTGACATTCCTGAGATTCCTATTGTCATGGAGCCCCATGAACCTGTTATAGCTGCACCTGAAGAGCCACAACAACCTCCTGTATCGAACAACGAACCTGCTCCAGAACCTCTTAGGAGGTCACAATGGAACAGGAAATCAGCTATTTCTGCTGATTATGAAGTTTATATAAGTGAAGATTTAGAAACAGAGGGTGATCCCACCTCGTTTGAGGAAGCCATGAGAAGTCCCCATTCATCTGAATGGTTCACAACCATGGAAGATGAAATGAGGTCCATGAACACCAATAAGGTATGGGACCTAGAAGAAATTCCTAAAGGAGCCAAAATAGTAGGTTGTAAATGGGTCTACAAAACTAAGCGTGACTCCAGAGGGAATCTTGAAAGGTTCAAAGCAAGACTCGTGGCAAAAGGGTTCACTCAGAGAGAAGGGATCGATTATAATGAAACATTCTCGCCTGTTTCAATAAAGGATTCTTTCAGAATCATTATGGCGCTTGTAGCACATTATGATTTAGAATTACATCAAATGGATGTTAAGACGGCATTCCTTAATGGAGATTTATATGAAAATGTATACATGGCTCAACCCAAAGGTTTTGTCGTGGAAGGGAAAGAAAACATGGGATGCCGACTGAAGAAATCCATTTATGGGCTAAAACAAGTGTCTAGACAGTGGTACCTTAAATTTGATGAGACTATAAGAAATTTTGATTTTAAGGAAAATGAGGACAATTGCATTTATACTAAGTTTAAGAATGGAAAATTCATTTTCCTAGTCCTGTATGTAGACGATATTCTGTTGGCAAGCAGCGATAAAAATCTACTTCTGGAAACTAAGAGTTTCTTGTCCTCAAATTTTGATATGAAAGATCTCGGTGAAGCATCCTATGTCTTAGGAATTGAGACTTATCGAGATAGAACAAAAGGGGTATTAGGCCTATCGCAAAAGGCATACTTAGAAAAGGTTCTTAAGAAATACAGTATGCATGCGTGTAAGGCTTTGCCTGCTCCAATAGTCAAGGGTGATAAGTTTGGGAATTTTCAATGTCCCAGGAACCAATATGAGATCGATCAAATGAAATCGGTTCCATACACTTCAGCTGTCGGAAGTATAATGTATGCTCAAGTATGCACTCGCCCTGACTTAGCGTTTGTAACCGGAATGCTTGGCAGATATCAGTCAAATCCAGGAATAGATCACTGGAAAGCAGTTAAGAAGGCCTTGCGGTATTTGCAAGGAACTAAAAGCCTCATGTTAACGTATAGAAAGTCGAGTATTCTCGAGATTGTGGGATACTCTGACGCAGATTTTGCGGGGTGTGTAGATACTAAGAAATCCACATCAGGTTATGTATTCACCCTCGCAGGGGGAGCTATTTCATGAAAAAGCTCCAAACAAACAGTCACTGCATCGTCGATAATGCATGCTGAATTTGTAGATTGTTATGAGGCAACCGGGCAGGCACTATGGCTTAAGAAATTCGTACCGGGATTAAGAGTGGTAGACAGCATTGAAAGACCACTCACATTATACTGTGACAATGAACCAACAGTATTTTACTCCTATAACAACAAGTCAAGTGGTGCTGCCAAACACATTGACATTAAGTTTTATGTTGTGAAGGAGAAAATCCAGGATCAAACTATAAGAATTGAGCATATAAGTACCAAGCGAATGCTTGCGGATCCGTTGACTAAGGGCTTACCACCATATGTGTTCAGAGAACACGTAGCCGGCATGGGATTATTGGAAAGCCTATGATTCTGGAAATAAGGGGTCAAATAAGCAACCATCTCCCACAAGATGAAGTTTCCGTTTTGAAATAGAAAGGTGCATTATAGTCATTGAGCTCAACAGCACGAAACTGGTTGTTGTGGCGCTTTGGTCTTGATACACTAATCTATTAAGAAGCGGGGATGATATTAAGTCAAACTATTTTAGCCTTGAGATCAAGGGGGAGAATGTTGGGTTGATCTCTGGCACCCTGATCGGGGGTGTAACTAACCTAATGGTTGTGACCCCCTGTTGCTCCGTGTGCTATATAAGAAGGGGTGAGGACAAACTAGGGACCCACGTTCTACAGTGCTACCTCTCCCCAACAGACTAAGTCTCACCCGATCTACTCGCGTACGGGAGCAACGAGAAGGCCTCGCCGTCTCTTTCACTGCAGAACGGACTGAGGTGTCCTCGTCATCTCCACTGTCGATCCATCGGCTACACCCACGGGAGGACCACTACGCCGTCGTCCTCTCCACTGTCTCGACCCAGTCTTCTCCACGCCACTACTCCGTCGACCCCGACACAGGCAATGGCTTCGTCATCCAATCCCGAAGGTACATCCTAAGACCCGCATCTAGGCGTTCTAATCTAGGCATTAAGATCCTTAGAATCTCAACAATTCCTTGTGCTGCATGCATTGGTGGAGCTGGATGACGAAACTCAAGCAAAGGCTGCTGTAGACTTGATGAATGCTTTCCCTTTCATAATTGGTGGAATGCCAAGGCCTGTAAGAGCTATCTATGCAAAGTCTGAGAGAGATGGTTCGGGACCGCCCTCCTCGCCCTGGCTTTAAGAAAGAGTTCAAGAGTACGAAGGATTAGGAATGAAGAAACCGAAGATCCTTGCAAAGAGGCAAGAAACAGAAAATATATCACTCATCAAGGTAAAGTTGTTGACTTGTGACTGCTTTATAGGCAAACTATGTATTGTATCTGCCTGCTATCTTATATCTTTATGTACTTATGTTGTACGTCCACACTACACCTAAAACAGCAAAGTTCTCTGCTGAACTCCCCTAATATGAAACAATTGGCAAAGCAGTTGCTCAGGAGAATATAAGAGAGACTGCTTAATACTACGTCATAGGCAATGGGAACCCAGAGATGTACGTCAATATAATTATCGGCAGTCATTAATGCTTATGCTATACTGGCGCATCAAGTCTGCAAAATTATTCCTACACTGTCAATTTCGTTGCTCCTCGTCAATAATTATAGGGTTTTACTGGCTAATCTGCTTTTATCATGGTTAAGTCGAACTAAATAGGTGAGAGTAAAACCCTAGTGTTCACCACTTACTATTCTAGTGTGAAGCTAGTGTGAAATAATTTCATATATGAATATAATAATTCCGAGTGATGCACGGTTTTGTTAACATGGAGAATTAATGTTTGCAAACGATATGCTTAAACTGCTGACTTGTTTTTGTTCTAAATTCCTGATGGATAGTTGAATGCACATTCTGCATTTATCACAACTAACTATAACTAGAGACTTATGTCTCAAGAAAAGTATATATGAGCTTGTTAGGATGGTGTTTGTTCAACAGTCCAAGTACTATGCTTGCACAATTTGGATGGAGCTTAACTGCAATATACACAGTATTTGAGGATCTTGATGCTGTTGTTCTTTTTCCTTGTTCTATTTTCTTTTAAAAAAACATGAAGCTGTTGGTTTGATGCTCAGTTGTACGTATATGAACCATGAAAGTATTTTTATTGAACTGTTTTCTCTACCTCTCAGAATCTTTTGGAAGGGGAGAAGGAACTGGCAAAGCAGCAACAGGAATTACTTGATGGAAACTATAAGAAATATGAGATTCTCGAGAATGTCATGCAAAATGGAAACATCAAGAACCTCACTCACCATTATGGAGTCAACCTGGCCGATGACTGATCAATTTTTGACATTCATGAAACTGCTTGGAAGACTCCAGCCCCCAGGGCAAGAAACATGGATAATAACCTTTTGTTTTCTGGGGTATTGATAAATGCTGTGACCGTGTAATAATCCAATAACTAGTTTGATGCCACACATTCGTTGTGACCTAATAACTGCATCCTCTGTGTAAAAATAGTCCGTGTATCATGAGCCAATACTCCTTAGTTTAACAGCTATTGCTGCATTGTGACCTATTAACGGTATGCTGTGTAATATTTGGATCTGAAGCTCTATCATCACGTATAGAGATGATTCACTGTATCCTCTGCGTGAAACTTCCTTACCATTAATCGAAGGTTATATTTTTGAGATTTTTTACCATATGTAGAGTCAGATGATCGACAAATTACATGGAAAAGGTCATTTTTTTCCCAAAGTGAGGAATAGATAAAGGAAGGGAAATCCTATGTATCCAACTAGGAATCTGGAGAATTAAGGATGGCAGGAGGAGGGAGAGGGGAACAATGTAGGAAGGAAGGAAGGAAGGAAGGAAGGAAGGAAACCATGCATGGTACGCTTGGCCCTTCCACTTCCATCCCCTGCAATGCAAGCAAGGCTTATCTTGTTGCTTTGGCCATGCCCGACCTCCCTCTCACGTATTCTTCTTCCTTCTGTACATCCTTCTGTTATATCTACCAAACCCAGACATCGGTTTCCATGCACAGCAAAACGGCCATAGATGCTTAAAGATCGTGCACAAAGTAGGACTTGTGCTGCGCTTTAAGGGGTTCTTCCTCCTTGCATTGGGATTGCAAGGAAAGGAAACATGGGTGACTCCACAAGAGGTTCTCGGCTGTTGGCTCTGGCCCTCATTTGCTTCTTCTCAGGTACTCGTATTTTCGAAAAGAAAAGGAGCATCATGTTCCATCACTTTCTCCTGCTAAAAGATCAGGTTCTTTCTCGCTTTTCTTCTTCTTCTTTTCCCGCGTCAAGTTTGTGTCACCAAAAAATGTTTCAGGTTCTCACACTGGTCATTTTAATTTTGCTTGGAAATCATAACCGTTTTGTCCATGCATAGGACAGCTATTCCTCAATTCCTTCTTGTCTGTTTTGTCCTTGCTTTCTGTGAACTGCTGTCCTGTCAGTTTTTTTGGATGGATGAACTGCTGCCAGTTGATGCCATTGTTGCCTGACATCATATTGAATGAAGCTAAATGAATGCACTAATGTTCATTATGTTATTTCATCAATGCTGTTAAAGGCGAACTAGTGGCCGGGGTATAGCTTATCAAATTGCAGTACTGGTAATTACTAAGATGCAAATTAACAAGGATAATGGAAGAAGAAGTATGGCCGGCCATTATGATTCTATCTGTCACACAAACAATAGTCATGTGTACATTTTCTTCTTTTTTTTTGGTTGGGGGGGTTCCAGGTGCGACGAGACGTGCGGAATCGGCCCGCGTTTTCACGATCATCAACCAGTGCAAGACGACCATCTGGCCGGCGGTGACGCCCGGCGAGAGCTTCGGCGGGGGCGGGTTCGCGCTCCGGCCGGGGCAGTCGATGGTGTTCACGGCGCCAGTGGGGTGGGTGGGGCGCATCTGGGGGCGGACGGGCTGCAACTTCGACCAGGCGGGGAACGGGTCGTGCGAGACGGGGTCGTGCGGGGCATCGCTCAAGTGCGCGGCGTCGGGCGCCCCGCCGGCGAGCCTGGCGGAGTTTACGCTGGCGTCGGTGGACTACTACGACGTGAGCCTGGTGGACGGGTTCAACCTGCCAATGGTGGTGAAGCCGATGAACGGGCAGGGCAACTGCACGACGGCAGGGTGCGACGGCGACCTGAGGCAGAGCTGCCCGTCGGAGCTGGCGGTGAAGGTGAACGGGAAGACGGTGGCATGCCGGAGCGCGTGCGAGGTGTTCGACACGGACCAGTACTGCTGCCGCGGCCAGTTCGGTAACCCGGTGACGTGTCAGCCGACCTTCTACTCCAACAAGTTCAAGGCCGCCTGCCCCACCGCCTACAGCTACGCCTACGACGACCCAACCAGCATCTTCACCTGCTCTCAGGCAGACTACGCCATCACATTCTGCTCCAACAGGTAACCAATCTACTGCCGGACTACTGTTTCTTACTTTACCACCATCTTCTTCTGTCAAAATTTACAGCCCTTTAATTTCGTGTCACGCTAAATTTAACAGGTAACCAATTCATTCTTGCTCTCTTTCTTTTCAATCAAACACACCAAGTTAGTTATACTCTGGAGGAAAAAAAAGAGAGTAGCACAAATACTCACGGTAAATCAATGGCTAAATCTAAATCAATGGCTAAATCTAATTTGTGCGTACGTTAATAAATGTTCTCAAATTTTAAGTCGTTTTAGCTTCTAAAATGGTAAAAACAAACAAACAAACAAACAAACTTTCTCCTTGCTTCATGTTTGCAAAGTCTTGCGCACGAGACATCTTATTTTCTAGTTTTGTTCTAAATTCAACGAGGCAAAACCAGCTACAGTAAAAATACTGATTCCTATGTGAAAGAAGACAAAGGAAGTTATCACGAGCAGCAGACGTATTTTGTCAGCAGCAGATATCATCTGACTCTGACTGGAATCGGAGGTCAAATCAAACAACTACAAGTCAGCTCTTTGACAACTTGGAAGCTTTGTCTTATTTAGCCCTCGTGTATACTCTTTTTTTTTTAAAAAAAAAAATTGCTCACCTTCTAAATGAAATTACAAATTTAACTTCATTCTTGGTCACGGAAGCACGTGTCGTTTACAGCGCTCTCCTACCACGGCAGGTCGCCCGAACCGCACCCATCGCGGTAGACAAGCTACCGTGATACCCGAGATCAGCAGCAGGGAGTACCGCGGTGCCCGAGCTCGGCAAGTACCTGCCGTGGTACCCGAGCTCGGAAGGTATCGCTAAGGTAGGAGAGTGTGGTAGATGACAGTTGTCGCCTGTTGGTACTTATGCGGTTGAGAATGGGGATATAATTGCAATTTCGTTATGGAGGGGGGCCAAAAGTGAAAAAAAAAACGTGCAAGGGGTCAAATAAAGCGAGGCGTCGAGAATTGCCAAATTTCTAAGCAATCTTTCTTTCCGTGTTGATTTGTTAACTCCGCCATTCTTGTCTTTCTGATAAATTAGTTACAAAGTTCATGCCCCTTTGTACAATTCTTTTGGGGCCCTGTGTGTAAGCAATGGCTAGACAAGTGCCAGTTCCTGGACCTTGTCCTCTCAGCGGCCACTGAAATTTCTCCACATCTAAAGATCTTACGGGCAAGGAATCCGATTCTTGACACAATCATACGCGTTGGTGGTCCATGTGCAAGCTGTCCATGGGGGAAACGCCAAGATGGAACTGAAAAACAAAACAAAAACCGTAGCAAGCAATCATACTAGCAAGTTCAGAACGGATTTGACATTTTTTACTTTCTGACGGGAGTCAAAAATTCTGATTTGACAAATTGCATCGGATCACATGACAGTTCTTTGAATGATACCTGGCTCGTTTTACTAACTGTGTGTCTTGTGCATTCCGTCCTTGTCGTGGTTCAGGAAGCAATCGGTGTGCTCCTACCACAAGAACCGGCTTGTGTGCAGTGGCTCCAGACGATCTTGGCCGATCATGTCTACCCTGATGCTTGCGCTGCTCTCCACCTTCCTGGCTTTGCAGTTTTCAGTGTAAGGATCAAGGAGCAACCGACCTCATTGATATAGTTTCCCCTTTTTTTTTTATCTTCCTCTGAGGAACAGGAGTACAGGTGATTCATCAAGCCTAGGCACCCTCACAAGTGAGTCTTATTCTTTAGAGACAACAACATGAGTTGTTTTTTTCCCCTCCTCTGCTTTTTTAATCATCTGTTCCGGTGTAAGTGGAGACAGCACCACTGAATGCCATGATTTCTGAAAGCCTGGATCTCTCAGTACACCTTTTAATAACATTACCTGTAGGCTCTTGGTGTGTAAATAACATATATTCTAGCAACAGTTCTGGTGCAGACTGACTCAACAATGCTGCATATATATATATATATATATATATCCGATTGCTCCTATGTTGGTTACTTTCGTTTCAGGCATATGGTTTCATTCATCTGATCCGAGCAGTGGTTTGTTATCATTAGTACCACTATCGCTTGGCATTAAACAAGCCAAGGCAATTATAGATTGCAATCTAGCACACTTAATTTCATGAAAGCCAAAACTGCATGCGGAGCTTTCTTGTTCCTGGGAAGTTGGAACCTGCTGTACTAGAACTGCCTCCATTTGCCAAAAGCTGGCCGACACTAAATAGTGCTATGATCCCATAACTATGGCATGCATAACAGGTGAAGTACTCAATATATCGGTTCAGCGAACGGACAGGCCATGTTTCAAGGAAAGCATGGAAGAGACCCATAAATACAACAGCACATGCATGCTCTATATTAATTTGTACTTTATTACAACAAGTAAAAGGCCAGAAATCACTCAGAATAATATGTAACAGCATCCTCATTTTCAGATTTGATCTGATGAAGAGCATTATGAGAATTGGTCTCTAAGATTACCAGCAAGAACAACTCGACACAGTGAAAGGAAACAACAACGTTGCAAAGGGGAGAAGAAAGAATGAGCTAGCAGAGAGGAGGATGGGTGAATACTGAATGAGATGAGAGTGAGAGGGAGGTGAAGGGATTTCTCAGGTCAGCAAAAGCTTCATGACCTCAGTGGGAGATCCTGAGGACAGATACGCCTGAAAGACGAGGACTTGACCGGAAACAAGGAAAGAAATATTGATTGATTTTGTGGCATCGAACAGGTTAGAGAAGGCCAAGGTAGAAGCCTGCAGCGCAGGTGAGACTGTGAGAGCGAGCGAGTCCATGCATGTCCAGGAGCATCGATCATAGCAGCATAACATGATGCCACATGCATTTGAGTGCACTGCATCCTCCACGACCACGAGTAGAGGTGGTCATGACCCAATGACCCATGCCATCAGAGCCGGAGCAACCCACATGGAGATGGACGATTGCATTATTTCTCTCCACGTACGTGTCACTCTTACTCGCTCATCCTGGAGTTCATATACTAGTCTCCAACTGCTATATCCTATATGAGCAGAGCTAGCTGTACATGTCATCTATCTATCTTTCTTTCTTTCTTTCTTTACAAATGAGTGGTCGATCCTACTATGATCAGGGATCGAGGCAGGATTAAGATAAGATTAGGACATGTATTCTCTGCTGCATGCGCTACTGTTAGGGCGCATGCAGCGTCTCGGCTGGACCGGAGGAAAAATTCTTGAAATCAGTGTCTACTATTGGTTTGCAAATGGCGGCATGACTTAAACTTGAACAAAGTACTACTAGAATACTGTATAAAGATTATACTGTAGTACTATAGTTAGTAGTATAATGCATAATGTGTGCGTTTTCCTAGGGTTTAATTACGTACGGTGTGTAGCTTGTTGCGTAATCGAGTAATGCTTTGTTTCTTTTAAGAGCGGCATGCATGCAGTTCCTCGTGCTTCCTCCTCTCATTCGATGCCACACTGAAATCTACAACAAGCTAAACTAAGGCGCCATTTGTTCCAAGAAAGCAAGCAACGGTAGTTTTTCTTAACTGCAGAATCCGATGGCCAAGGAAGAAAAGGGGGTTCACATGTACAGCAGCACGAAACTTCCCCAAGAACAATGTAAACAAAGCATTCTACTGCTCCAGGTCACACAAAAAAACATCTTGTAATCTGTTGCAAAGGGGTTGTACAAAATTAGATTCTGGATGCAAAAGCGTGCCTCCTCCTCTTTATTCTTTCTTCTTTCTTCTTTATTCCCCCGGTTGATACATACATGACTTGATGTCTCCTGATCTGCTGGATAGCATGAGTAATACTGAATGAGTGTAAGTAGCACTATGAGTTAGTGAGGCGCATGAGATGGCAGCAGCAGCAGCAGCAGCAGCAGAAGAGGGGTAAGCTGGTAAAGGGAGGGAGGGAGGGAGGACTGAGGAGGGGTCCTCATCTCACTCTTGAGCATTGGCGGACCCAATAAAAGGGTTAGGGTACACCCTACATTCGATAAGATCATGGGCATCCTTTTAGCATCTCTTTACGCTTTTTGAAATGGTTGTATTTTTTTTGATTTGTTTATCTTATTTTAATATTATATCATTATCAGTTTAGTACTCCCTAAATTTATGTCATGGATTCGTCACTGCTCTTGAGCTAGGCAAAGCAGGACCATGGGGTTTCAGGCTTCCAGCCTTTCTACGGACCCCAAGAAATCTCACCGTCCTCTGAAATTATCGACATGTGCGCGCGCGCACACACTCACAATGCCCGTGCCCATAACCAACTAACCATAGCATCCCTCTCTCTCTCTCTTCTTTTCCTTTTTTCTTCCCAGATCCATAGACACCACGCTGCAACTGCCCCAGACATGGCCGCTAGTGAACTGCAGAATCAGATAGACAATACATCTTGTCCAACCAACAGCCAAGAATCGCGCATGTGCGTCCAATGCAGAATCGTGTGGCGTCGCTGTCGTCTTAAATCGCTGGTTAACCACCCTGGCCGGCTTAATTAATTTTGTCTAGTGAAGAAGAAGAAGAAGAAGAAGAAGAAGAAGAAGAAGAAGAAGAAGAAGAAGAAGAAGAAGAAGCAGCAGCAGCAGCATAATTCGTGGAATTTACACAGACGCTCGTGGTCAAAACGTAGGTCTAGATCAGAAAATGAAACTGGCCGGAGATTCAGAATCTCAGAGTGCAGATGTACGCAGTTTGTAAATTGTAAGTTAGCCGCGTTGCATTACACGGGGAAGAAGACAAGACAAAAGCGTCGGTTTCATCCCACACCCGACCAACGAGCTGACCACCTCTGCTGAATCAATACAACATATGGACGGACGGTCCAAACAAATTCGTAAATGTTAAGCGCGTGCAGTTGCCCGGCCACTTGAAAACTTGGTCTGCCTTCAGTTGTTGGATGCCCTGTTGTATCACTAGTTCGTGCAAGAGAGATGCCCTAGCTAGCTAGTAGTACGGGAATTTGGATTCATCAGCACTGGTTCACACTTCATTCACGAGGAACATCAGGGCATCTTCTCCTGGAGACTTTTATCATAGCATCTGTATGATACAGATCGAGTTCAGGGTTACTAAACATAATGAGTACAGTAGAGATGAGTGTCGTGCCATGCCGAGTCATGTGTCTAAACCGTGCCGTGCTATGACGGCTCGCTTTTGGCGAGCCCAAACACGAACCATTTGCAATTTGTGCCGACTCATTTGCACTACTGCGATGAGATGAAAGGTGCCGGAGATATATGGAGCTGAGACAATGGTCACAAATATTGAGAAAAAAAGAAACCAAATTTTACTTAGAGCCTATTTGTTTTTTTACTTTGGATTATCTAAAAGTTGATTCTCCCAAAGTTAGAATTCAAAAGCACATATAAAGTAGATTGTGGTGTCGTAAATGGCCATGTGAGGGAAGCAGGAAGACGACCGTGCACGGCGTCGCGAACACGCTCAGCGAGTAGCGCAGTGGAGCGTTCGCTTCGTGCGCATGCTCAATTTCAGTGAGCATGTACTCTCCGATCTCCATTCTACATCTTTGAGCATCTCCGTTGTCTCCCCTTTCTCTACATTCAAGGACTACAAACGACACTGACTGCTGGGCAAGCTGCAGCATGCTGCAATGTCGCAGCAAGGCACCCTACTGCGTGCCATGCCGGCCCAAGCACAGTCCATACAAAGCGTGCCATGCCGCCCATCGTGCCCGACCGTGAGGTCCAATACAACCCTATCATTCGTGCTGTGCCACGGGTCGGCCAAAAAAGCTTGGCTCAATGCCCAAGTCTAATGAGCAGGGTTCACAAAATTGATGAAACCGCTCAAAAATCATGATTTTCGACCGTATCGAGCCAGCTCGGCATTTGAAACAGGTCAGTAAACCGATCCAATTCAAATTCAAAAAATTCGGGAAATTAACAAAAGTTTATCAAAAAGTGTTAAAATTTTGTTGAAAATTTTTATGTGAGGTCTATAGGCAATGATAATGATGCTGTAAAATTTTTAAATGATTATCAGATCTACGTATTTTTTTAGAAAAATTCTGACAGTACTAGTGTCTTTTTATATGTTCTTATATTTTTTATTTTCTAGGGGCACTAAATGAAATCTAATATTTCTGTAATGTTTTGTGTGGGGTACTAAGATAATTCTAATGATTACGTAAAAATTTTAGATGACGATTAGACCTCTGTAGTTTTTTTAAAATCCTGATAGCACTATTATCTTTGGATGTGCTCTTATATTTTAAATTTTCTAGGGGCACTAAATGAAGTCTAATATTTCTGCATGTTTTACTACATGATCCTTGGGCACTCTTCATGGTACCATTCAGAGCATGATCAAACTTGTAAATGTTTATAAAAATCTGACGGTGTCTCTTTTCCTTTTTATTAATTGTTATTTTTAATTTTTCAAAAGCACTAAATCAATTCAAAAATTGTTGAAATTTTTCTCAGGTGTTTTATAGACTAATTTAGATTTATTCATATTTTCTTCAATTTTTTTTCTGCTAAATTTACTTGATTTTTTCAATTTCCTTAAGTCTATCAATAATAGAATAAATCAGCTAAAATTGGTTAAATCGGTCGATTTTTTATTTTTTTCACCGATTTTAAAAAGTTTGGATGCAAAAACTATTTAATTTCTATCAATTTTCAAACGGTTTTCGACGAAAACTACTGTCGAGCTGGGTTCTGTAAACCCTGCTAATGAGTAGTAGCCGTGCTGTGACTGTGCAGCATGACCTTCAGCCTTCCTTAATTAGCTCGTGGGCTGTTGCTTCCATACATAGTCCAGTTCGAACGTTCAAACGGAGATGACACTCATGCTGTTTGAACTTTGAACGACACATGATTATATACATTAAAGTGAACTTTCTTATTAAAGTGCTCTTTACGATTCCCAAACTATTTTACGCATTACTCTATTGCAAATAAAATCTGTTTCATGCTGAAATTAAATCTAGTGTAGAAACTTTCTCCTGTTGAAATAGTCATGCATGTATATTTACTTTCATACACTAAAATCTTACGAGTACATATGTGTACTCACCATTTGCTCAATCTAAAAATATTTAGAATAAGGTAACGAAGGTCGAAGATGTTCCCGACGATACTAGTTACTACGAACCGGGGACAAAAACGACTTCATGGATGGATGGACTGGGTCTTTCTCTAGTCGGTTGCCTATGGGTCATGGATGTCACACCGTTGTCCCGCTTTTGAACCTGTGTTTATTTCCGCTACTCTTTATTCTTTATGTGACATATTTGACCGATCGACTATGAACATGTAATATTAAGTAGATGTAATAGTTTCTAGTCTACTTTTTTGTCATTTATATCTGTGTATGTGTGATAAATCATCTCGAATGTGGGATATGTGGGTGCTAGGCGTTGATCTTGGGTACTATCACTAGACATATATCTGGGTACTCGGAATTGTCTTCAACTATTTGACGCATGAACACGAGCGGCCGTCGTTCCTTAACTACGACGCACACCCCTTGGTGGGTGTGGGCGGTACTAAGGTTCTGAGACGGACGACGTGTGATATGACCGGATAGGTTGACCTCAATCCATGTATGGTTCTCGGAAAGTGGCCGAAACTCTCTTGGTTACGTAAGTGTGTACTATGGAAATAGATGGTTCATATTTATTTGGATGAGGATCATTTGATTAATGCGCGAGTGAAAATCCGATCCATGCTTCCGGGGCCCCACACATCCCCTCCGTTGCGTGAGATACTCCCATGATTAGTGTTAGAGATATGCCTCAAATATCCCAACTAGCATTGGAGTCCTTTCCTTCCACAACACGGAGTCTATTTTGGCTTATATAAAGCCACCCCATGTACTTGTAACAAGTAGAAAAGAGGCTTCCCTAATTTTAGGGTTGGAAGAACAAGCATGCAATCAGTCTTCCCTAGGTTGCTCCCAGAAAACTGCTACATATAGTAGTATCCAAAACATCGTTGTTAATATGCCATGCTGGATAAGCCCATTGTTAAGCCAAAAAACCAAGTCATCAGTAAAGCATTACGTTCCCCCTCACCCTGCCTGGCTCCCTCCCTCCCTCCCTCCCTCCCCCAGGCAGAGCATAAAGCAAGCAAGCGAGCGAGCCGACCTCTTTAGAGAGCCTGCCTGCCTGCCATCATTCATTCATCCATTCAAAGAGAGACCACCCATCATTCATACATACCTAAGACAAGTCACACCCACAACCCAACAACAAATCAAAGAGGTAGACCAAAGGAAAGGAGGGATCTGGGTATCCCAATGGTGGAACCGGGCAGATCAGCCGGGGCAAGGGAGGCCAAGAAAACCACCACCTCTACCGCCATGAAGAAGAAGAAGAAGCAGCAGCTAACCACCACAAAGCCGGACAAGGAGGAGGAGAGGACTAACAGAGAGAAGCAGAGCAGCAAGAAGCAGAGCAGGCATTGCACTGAGCCTGAGAGCCCCTCCTACAGGTTAGCCCTCAAGAGCCTCTTCTCCTGCAGAAACAGCCATGGCCACACCCACCGCGAGGCGGACAGCAGCAAGTGCAAGAAACTCGGCTGCTCCGCGTCCATCTGCAAGCTCAAGGACAACCCCAGAGTGATGCAGAGGCCGGATCATGATGCCACGGCGGCGGCCGCTCCGCCGGCCGAACCGTGCAAGCGGCGGGCCTCGGTGAGTGCGTGCAACAGCACCGGCGAGCGCTACGTCAAGAAGCCCCTCAGCGAGGCCAACGCGCCACCCAAGCACGGGGGCTCGCTATCGTCGACGTCGTCGTCGACGGGCGGGTCGTTCAGGGGCATGCAGCTGCGGAGGCTGTCAGGGTGCTACGAGTGCCACATGGTGGTGGACCCCATCAGCGGGGTGTTCCGGGACAGCTCCATGAGGGCGACCATCTGCTCCTGCCCCGACTGCGGCGAGATCTTCGTCAGGGCGGAGAGCCTCGAGCTCCATCGGTCCATCAGGCATGCAGGTCAACAACACATTCACACACACGGCATCCATCACTGTTCCTCTTTTTTTTTTTTTTTTTGCCCCTTCTTCTCGTTGATTCTTTAGCTCTGTTCGTGTTAAATTGTGTACTGTTCGACTACCAGTAATATATGTAGGCTCAGGTTAGCTGTTGTTAATGCTAAAGAGATTCCTCCCAAGGCAGTAGGTCTGTTTGTTGCATCTAGCTTGTGGTTCTGTTTCAAGCTTCTACTGTTGTGTGGAAGCGAGATTTGTGCTTTGTTCCTGCTGCTTTTCATGTTTCCTGGAGTACCACCGTAGGTAGGGAGCATGCAGCAAAGTTTTTGTAACAGCGATCTAGTTTTTGCTCTACTGTCGAGACTCGCCAAGATCGTTGTTGTTCCTTTCATCATGACTAGTGTAGTAGTAGTAGCAGCAGCAGTAAGTAGAACATTTAATTTCAGGCGCATTCATTCTGACCATAGTACTGTAACTGTTTCTACTGAACTAGTATAGTAGTATATATGACCAAATTAACTAGCCTACTACATGCATATGTAACTGTTTCAAGTGTTCCTAATTACTTTACTCGAGCCAAGGTTAGTGTCAGTATAATCGCTGAGTGTATGGATGGAATGGAATGCAGTGTGCGAGCTGGGCCCTGAGGACACGAGCCGGAACATCATCGAAATCATCTTCCAGTCGAGCTGGCTGAAGAAGCAGAGCCCCGTCTGCAACATCGACCGCATCCTCAAGGTGCACAACACGCCCAAGACGCTTGCCCGCTTCGAGGAGCACCGCGACGCCGTCAAGGCCAAGGCCAGCAGCCACCAGCTCGCCAAGAAGCACCCCCGCTGCACCGCCGACGGCAACGAGCTGCTCCGCTTCCACTGCGCCACCCTCGCCTGCTCCCTCGGCCTCCACGGCGCCACGCACCTCTGCGACGCCGCCTCCGCTGGTTGCAACGCGTGCGGCATCATCCGGGACGGCTTCAAGACTGCGGCCTCTGGGGGCGACGCGCCGGCCGGCATCCGGACGATGGCGACCAGCGGGCGAGCGCACGACGCCGTGGACGGCGCCGGCGAGCGCAGGGCGATGCTGGTGTGCCGGGTCATCGCGGGGCGGGTGAAGCGGGCGGCGCAGGAGACGACGGCGGCGACGCCGGAGGAGTACGACTCGGTGGCCGGGTCGGCGGGGGTGTACTCCAACCTGGACGAGCTGGAGGTGTTCAACCCCAGGGCTATACTGCCCTGCTTCGTCGTCGTGTACAAGGCTTAACTTGATGGCTCGCTCAATTGATCCACTAATCCATTCGTACCTTAGCTTGCGTACGTGGGTATGTCTGGATCTTTCTTTTCCTCTCCTCCTCCTCTTCTTTTCTTGCCTTAATTAAATTAGACCGGTGTTTAATTTGATACTCCAGTACTGTAGTAGTTATCTTACATAGACTAGTAGTAGTAGTATCGACATGATGTTCCTGTTGTCTTCGATCGGCTTAACTACTTGCTGTAGCCTTCACCTGATCATTTTGTTTGTAGGTGATCTTACATTCTTACTACAGTCTCTCTTTAGTATATTATTGCATTTGCAGTAACTTGCCTGTTGGGACAGCAGTGGAGCAGAATACTAATATACTATACTATTATTATGTATAGCATTGCCTCTGCCTCCTCCTCCTGTCTCTCTGGCCGACGGCGACGACCAACCGCCGCGCGGTTCGATGGCCGCAGTTTCGCATGCAGGCCGGCCATGCATAACCTGTAAGTCTGCCTGTGAGATGGCCACACCGTAGCTACCAAAATTTGAGCCGTCGATACATCCTTGAGTGCTGTCGAGCATGCATCCTTTCCTTGTCACATCCCACCGCTCGAAGAATGACCCGCCCGCTCCCTTGCTCAGCTCCGGTGGCCGCACAGTGGAGAGTCGATGCTGTGGCGTCACCGCACCAACCATTGGAATGGGTGCTAGGAGGCGAAGGGATCGGAGCATCACGGCATGGAGAAGACGCGTCTTGATTAAGGATAGTAATGGTGTCTATACGTAAATACTCTAATAGAGTCGAATGTAGAGGCTTTTTTTAAATCTTATCGTCAAACAGGTGTCGGTATAGGTGAACCCCACTTATATCCGCTTCATCCGATTACCCATCATGTGCTTTGTATGACAGATGGAACATTAACTGAAACGACTTTGCACATCCAACGCCCACATATGCCGCCACCCAATCCCCTATTCCACCCACCATGAGCCGCAACCGACGTCTCACATCCTCCTCTTCAACACACGTCGCCACCAGGGCAAGCCACCTCCATCCGCACACCCATGACCATCACCTTCCCCAATGCCCAGAACCTAGAAGAGGACAACCACTACCAAGAGCACAAATCTACTTCGCTGCCTAGTTGTCGTCTCCATCAACACCCCTGATCCCCATGAACCAAGTGCCCTCCCATACTTCTTTCCCCCAACAAACATGTCCATAGGAAGCAGCTATCTGTGGGCGACCGCAAAATTCGCGAGTAGGAGGAATGGATCTTCTTACTACTGGAATATGAACACATAATAGTGCCATGTCATTAAAATCCCAGGTAGAGGAGAGAGAGAAGAGAAGCCATTGTCTCCTCAGGATCGCTACACGCGAACCAACACCGAAGCGATGAGCGAAAGAGCTATTGGAGCAGCTTCATCCGCTTCCCACATGGTTTGTGGGGCCTACTAAAGCGAAGACGCCCAAGCTGGCCAAGAGTAGGAGTACGATGAACTCCGTGCCTGGCGACGACACTGATCGTGACAACGTCGACCTCTACGCTCGAAGACGATACCAATGTTGATGACATTAATTTCTTTGCCCGCCGAGAGTGTCGGAGTTTATTTAAAAATGACAAGTGCATCTACTGCAAAATAATTAAAAAATAGTATTTTGAAGTGTGTTAGACTAAGGGCTATCTTCGATGCTAGAAGCGTAGATGTTAGAAATAACAAAAAAAAAAAAAAAACAGTTCTTGTAATGATATCATATTCATATTGTTAACGCTACCAGGCAGTGGTAGACTGGTAGTAGTAAAACAAGTAGAGCAGTAATGAACCGAGCTGTGTGTGTGTGCCAGACTACCTCTACCAGTGAGAGAGAGAGAGAGAGAGAGAGAGATTCACAGTTGGACTTGGGGCCTTGGCTGCTCCCATCCATCTCCAGTCTCCAGTCTCCACTCCCAAAGGCGAAGCAGAGCAGGGCAGAACAAACCCTCGCAAATAAATCTCATCGGCCAAATCGCCTTCCTCCTCCGGTGCTCCCGCCGCCGCGTCGGACCACGAACGAATGCGCGGACCGCTGATCTCGCCGGCCTCCCAACTCTGACGAACGGATCGAACCACCACCACCGCGGAATGGCCCGCCGGATTTAACCGCCGCAACACACACCCAACTCTTTTGCGGACACATTCTCCACGATTTCGCCGCCCCCCGAGCTCGTCCGCCCTAGGGTTTCATGCAGCCGAGATCTCGCATTCGCGGCCGCGACCCGCCGCCACCGCCCTCGGGAGGACGATACCGCCGCCGCTCGCCGCCCCCGCCCTCCCCGCGTCACCACCGCCGCGCCCGCGACCCGCCCCCGTCCCAGCCGCAGAGACGCAGCCCCGAGAGGCCGCGCCGCCAGGACGAGAAGGCCCCACCCGACGTCATCGGCGGCGGGGCACCAGAGCGCCGGTCGCGCGCCGACATCCTTCTCGAGGCTGGCCGCCTCGCCGCCCACTACCTGGTCGCCCAGGGCGTCCTCCCCGAGCACCTTCTCCAGGCCAGGGAGGAACCAACGCACAACCCCAGCTCCCGCCCCGAGCCCCCCGCTGCCACCGGATACTTCAGGAAGCGGGACGACACGTACCATGACGACGACCCGAGGTGGCGGCGGAATAATGGAGGTACTGGAGACTGGGGCCGCGACAAGGGGGACGACGACAGGCTATCCCGGAGGTCGGGCTGGGATAGGAGGAGCCAAAGCTTTGACGGGAGGCGTAAGTCTAATGACGGAGGAGGTGGTGATCGGGGTGGCCGCCGGAGCCATGAGCATGACGAGCAAAGGAGAGCGACCATGTCACGGTCTTATTCACATAACGACCGGCGGGCCTCCAGTGATGGCAGAGGGGATCGAAGGCGGAGAAGTAGGAGCAGGAGCAGAACCAGGACCAGAATCCATTACTATGGCAGCCGGAGGGATTCAGATTGGGGAGCAGGCGTTGCTGATTTGGATCACAGCAAGGCGCCAGAGCTTGGAACTGTTCGTGGTGGTGATGGTGATGTGGACTACGGTGATGTTGATCAAGTGCCAAGGGATCAGAAGGCACCTCGTTCGGTGGTGGTTATGGAGGCGAATGACGGTGCCAGCCATGAAGATGCAGACATGAAGTCGGAGGCCATAGCCATAGGGCTGGATCATGGTCAAGATGTTTGTGGAGACGAGGATGGTGAGAATGCAGTTGCTGGCTTGGATGATGCAGATATTGGTGAAATAAATGTCACCCAACACCAACTATCCAATGTGGATGTTGTTCATCCATCAGACTCTGTTGAGGAACCAGTGCATATGCGGTCCCAGCTCAGCGATGTTCAGGGGGACATGGAGGCTGGCATTGCACGCAGGGATGCATGCCTGATTGAACCAGTGGCTGAGAACAATGGTTGCTCTGAAGTTAGGGATGAAATGGAAGCTCCACAAAGTGCAGTTGAAACTGATGTTGGTGACCTTACCAGAGATGAACAAGAGCTGCCAGCTTGGTACGGAATTTTTGACCTCAACGTCGTCGGAACACAGGAGGGCTGTGAAAAGCCTGATATTTCCGGTGATCCTCCTGCAGACCATGTTTGTGATTCTGTGCCTGATTTGGTTGGTCTGATGGGCCAACGAGCAAACTATGATACTTCAGAAACTCAAGGTCAAGATGAACATGCACTTGAGAACCACCGGTTGGAGGATGGACAAGTGCTTCTAAATCAGTGTATTGGTGCACATGACTTGAATAAGTATGATCTGAACAATGAGCAAAGGCTTCTAAATCAGAGAGCTAACGAAAATGCACAGGATAATTGCCAGTTGAAGAATGAGCAAATGCATCTAAATCACGGCGTTGCTGTGCATGATTTGGACAATTGCCATCTGAACGATGAAGACATGCTTCTAAAACAGGATGCAGATGAACAAGAGGATCATAATCACCAGATGGAGAATGATCAAATGCTTCTAAATCATAGCACTGCTGTACAAGTGTTGGACAATTACCATATGAATGGTGAGCAATTGCTGCTCAATCATGGTGCAGATGAACATCAGAACAATAATCACCGGATGGAGAATGAGCAAATGCTTCTACATCATGTTACAGGTGTGCATGATTTGGATAACTACGATCTGAACAGTGAGCAGATACTTCAAAATAATGGTACAGATAAACCCGCAGCCGGTAGTTGTCAGTTAAAGGATGACCAAATGCTTTTAGATCAGGCCGCAGATGGACAAGCTACACTTCATAATCTGGGCATCAGGCGAATGATTCCTGTAATTAATCTGGAAGATGATTACGAAGAGCAGTCTGATACCAAAGAGTTTATAGAATCCAAGTAAGCCTTTTTAGATTCTTGTCATAGCCTCAAGGGGGAGAGGAAAATCCTTCACACTTGAACATGCTCACTATACAGAAGTGACACCTTACACAAACATTTGAGTAATGTTCTACCAGAGCATATGTGTTCTCAAGACCAGCAAACCTCGAGTTTTCCTGACCATCCTCATAGTAACATCTCAGCAGCAGCAGCTTCATCGGTTACACCAATTTTTGGAAATAGGTGGACCGGAAGGGGTGCTGTTAATGCACAGGTGAGATGGCTGTTTAGAAATGAGATACTTGTCCTTATTTCAGTCAATACTCTTCTTGCGACAAGTAAAGCATCTGGTTTGTAAAGTGAATTGTTAGGGGTTCACTTAATGATTAATGCTAGGAGTTGCACTCCTCATCAGTGAGTTGCTTATAAGCTCAAGGGAGATTGATTTTGCCCTTGTTCTTATTGGCATTTGTTAGTAGTTGCATTTTCTGTCGTTATTCTCCTTTGGTTGCGATAAGAACCTTTGGATTTATGTCTTGTAATCATAATTTTTTTGTTGCCTCTTAAGATGTTAAAACCAGAATTTTCACATTTCTTCAGGGAATTCGCAGTGATGATGATGTGCTGTATGTTGCATTTGAAAAAATAATACCAATAGGTATGCTCTCCTAATTCTGGAAATGTGCAGGTTTCCTTTCTCAACTTATGTTTGTGCGTTCGATTTCTTGGAACTTGAACCTTCGACGTTTCTCTAGTTGAACTTCTTATGTATCACATTCATTTGATCTGGGACATAGATAACTCAATCCCCACTCTCTTGATCTATTCTGTTCCTAGAACTTAGAAACCCCTGTTGTGCATGCTGAATGAAATAATTGGTGATGATCCTTATGTATTGATTAAATTATAGCTAGTCATGGGGCAAAACAAAATACTTGCATGTAGCCTTTGTATACATGTTTTACTGTCTTTATATAGCAGTAGAATAGAGTAGAGGTAATTCTTTGGCCCTTCCAAATAATAATAATGGGAGTTCTGAGGATGCTATTTAGGCCAAAAAGTCAAGCTTCTTCCTTAGAATCTTACATGTGCCTTTGTATACATATTGCAAAATGCATACTCTCTGCTGAATCCAACAAACTTTGTACCATCCTCTGGAGCTAGTATGAACAAGTTGATACTTTCTTGAACTCATCATGGCGTAGTTGAATATGGCCCCTAGGGGGATGTCTTGACACTGCTAGACATGTCAGGTTTTATGCTATGCTACCTTTGTTGTGTTAGGCACTTGTAGTAATAGCACAAGCATGAGATGTTTCGTTCAAGTTGAGTTTCAAGTATAGTTAACAATGGATGTATCATGGGCTCTTAGCCATCTAGCATGGTAATGAAATGCTGAAATATGCATAAATATTAGCTGGATTTCTTTAATTTTCAGCCAGCACTTCCTGGGCACAAGCTCTGCATGGCCACATGAGACATGCCAATGCAGTGAACCCTGGGTTGGACATTTAAATGATGAAGATTGTTGGTCATTTCTTGAAACTGGACTGTTTTCCATTAGTTCCTGTTGATTATTACTGATGAACATGTGTGTTTTGTGCTGTGGTGATGAATATATCTTAATATAAATCATGTCTCCAATTCCTTAAACAAATCAGAAATTTGTGCGTCCTTTTCTGCTTAACTGTGTACGTTTTAATACTACTTGCATGAATGTAGATTGTTTTTATGCACCACAGTAGTTGATTTCTCCCAATTGTTGAATTATATATTTGCACACTCAATGCATAGTTCAGCCAATCATCGATCAGGTTTCCCCCCCCTTGTGTACTTATGCTATTATATGCCGTTCAATTCTTCAGTCCCCTGCTTGCTTTATTAACTGAACCTACTCTTTCGATGTGAGAGCAGCTTTGACAGTTTTGCTTTGCGAAAACTGCTAGGGTGCTGCAATTACATTATCTGTTATTTTATGGTCATCATCACCACTTAGTTTATTGTGTCTTTTAGGGGGTTACACAGAAGTAATCTATGTGTGGGACCTGCCATCATCTTAGCTTGGGAAATCCTTATGAAGCAGAAGCATGTTGTTTGTGTACTCTGCTCCTACATTTAGCTTCAGCTTACGCCAGACTGAACGCTGAAATTTGTTGATCGGTCACTGTTCTGTATGTTGTGCAGTAGAAACATTTTTAGACCTTCTAGGAAGTCACATTTCCGTGCTGGTCTCCTACCCAGAATTCAGCTGATATCACCAGTATAGATGTCACGCGGGTATATCTAGTAGCTGAATACTGGCTCGTTACTTCTTGCACTACAGATGATATGGATCTTATTCGTCTGACCATTCTATGGTGTGCTTGCGCTGCTGCATTAATCTGTGAAGTGCAAATGGGTAATCAGGATATCATCCGCGTGCAGCTCAACTCATGAAGCTGATATGGGAACAGGCTTGGCGAATCACAGGAACATGACCTGGAAAATTTGATAATGTAGGCCTCGTAACTTTGAGATGCATCGTATCATAGGTTATCCATACATAGGGACTCTGTCTTGAATCTCGGTGCTTATATATTATTATTATATTATTATACCTTTATTAAGACCCGGAGGTTTCCAGCGTCCACGGCGCGGTCTTTCCAGAAGACGCCGCCTCCTTTCGCTTTTTGCGTTTCGCTCCTCATTGACGATGGCCGTCCGTCTTCTGTATTGATGGAGATCAGGCCATCCGCCCGCGCGTCCCTGGAATCATCGAGAGACCTCGAGTGTCCTCGTTTATATTATCTTAACTATTATAAGAATGTGTTGGTGGTGATGGTGAGTCTGCCAGGTCGTTTTTGGGCCAGAACAGTAGGGGCCTAAGGCCCAGTAGGTGAGTCACTATTGCTTTGCTAATCTATAATTGTAAATCTGCAGGACAACTCAATATAGATGATGTGATTTATTTACTAGCTTACAAAGATATATTTTGCTTGATATGTGTGTTACAGAAAAATAATTTATTGTATGGTTTAGAATCCTGCATTATAATTATGTATTATTCTCTTTTGAAATTCTCAACGCACGGGCATCTTACTAGTATTGCTAACTCACTGGCTGGCTGGCGCTTTACGGGGATGGGAAGGAACAGGCTTGCTTTCACAAGGATGCTGCCTGCTGTACTGCTTGCTGTGTGTGTGGGAGAGAGAGATAGAAGGGCCTTTTTGACCTCGCCTGATTATTGTTGTGCGTGCACTGGACAATATATTTGTTGTCGAATAATGAGCTTGATAGCCCTTGTCCAGATGTGATTTGTTTGGCAATGCTCAAGATCTGCGGCTGTCTTAAGACAAGCGTTTGACCCCCAGCTTGGCATGCCGGCCGCACTGTACTGGATTTGACAAGCCTTGCCATTGCGAAGGTGAGTGATGGCCACAACGCTCCCACCTCCCCTTGTCCGGTCCAGTCCATGCCAGGAGGGAAATTAATTGTACTACTACCAGTAGCAGACATGCTTGCTTCTTTCTTTTCGATATTTCTTCCTCTTCTTTTTTAAGCATCTTTTCGATAGTTCTGGCTGTGTTTCAGTGTACGTTTGTGCTTGCCAACGCACGCTAGCTCCGAGAAGATCTCGCATAGCATGGCATGGAAAGGTTGAAGATCCTTTGTATGGGGAAACAAAGGCACGTTGATTCTTAAAGTCGATCCAGTAATGGGCAGGTTCATCGGGGTTAACAATATCTATTCGGAGAAAATAGCTCGAAATTCAAAAATCGGCAATATCAAACAGAAAATCGATCAAATATTATCAAAAATCAAAGAGTTTTATTATCAAAATTTTTGAACAATAAAATAAAATAAAATATCGACCGACCAATCAATTTTTGAGCGATTTTCATAAAAAAAAGTGAGCGTTTTCCACCGATTTTTCAACGGTTTATGCAGCTTAATTTTTTTTTTTTTGAATAGGACTGGTTTATCGAGTTGTTTTGGATATCATATCACGTTGATAAGGGTGGAAATCGCAAAAAATTACTTGATTTTTGACGATTTTTGGAACCCTGGGTTCATCCAACCCCGCGATGCCGCTTGACAGGGCCCTTGTTTCATCCATTTGCATGCCATCAATATGAAGAAATAAATGTCTTCAATTCGTTGTTAGCTAGAAAAATTAATCAGCAAACAACAAACATCCGCTATAATATATCAAAGCAAAAATTGTGTCTTAGAAACAAAGCTTCGGGGTGTCCATATACATGCCCCCTAGAAACATGCTCCGAAGTCCGAAATACCTTGTAAAACAATCAACACTAAAACGGTTATTCACAATCTCCATATGTCTAGTTTAGCGCTGCCTAAAATTTTTCCTTGTATATTGCCTAAGAAGTGGAACGATGTGTTTTAATTGTGCTTTAATAAAGCTTTGGAAAACATGGTCACTGCTTGTTGAGCCTTGGTTTGTCTCTTCCGTTAGCTTCTTCCTCCCTCTTCCACTGTACCATTGCAGAGAAGTGAGTCAGTGCGTGAGCACTTGAGCACTCCGCCACCAAGTTCATTTCCTCCCTTTTATCTCTTGTGTGCCATTGCGTTGCGTCCACCAAGTTCTCTTCCTCCCTATTTACTATGCCATTGCATCATTGCATGTGTTATCACTCCGTCACCAAGCGGCGCGATGTTGCCTGAGAAAGCTCTTAGGAAGAAGAGCTTGTCCGATACCGTTCTTAAGAAGGACAGAGAGGAGTCTCGAGCTCTCGTGTTTGGACTTCGCTAATATAACATTACAATATGATTCTTCTCTCGTTTACATGAGAATTAGGAGTAAAAATCGAACCTTTACAGTGATCGAGGCAGAGTGCTAGTTCAAACTCTATCCAAACTCTTGCTCATTGTAAGTATTTTCCAGTTCTTAGTTTGATTAGTTTCAAGGGAATGTGAACTATTTCATTTTGTATATAATACTTGCACTTTGGGTGTAGGAGTGTTGTTGTATGGTGGGAATTAGGGTGGTCCTTATACCTACTCCGACAGGGCCTACACCAAATGCTACACTAAGTCACTAACTATCTAAGTCAGTTAGCCTTTTAATCTCTACATAGTACACTATTAATTATTGGTTTCCAGGCAACTAAGCTGCTCACGTAAGGGACGGAGACCTATTTGTTATTTTTTTGGACCTGATCGCTACCCTAAAAAAATTAGAAAATGGCTCATTCGCGATATGTATTTAACGAGAGTTTTTTTTTGTAAAGTAACGAACCGACAGACTTAAACGCTATTCGAAACGTTTTTCTTACCCTCATAAATAATCGCAAAGGATTTTTTTGTAATTTATAAGAACCTATCCGTAATTTAAAGAAAGTGAGAACTTTTTTTTTGTTGCAAAACTAGAGGGGGCACGACGTGGATGGGTTGTCTGCCCGGCAATCCCCTCACACATAATAGAGTTGATATTTATTGCTTATGCAAGAGAAGAAATGTTTTTTTGAACTTATAGACAAATTCAAAGATGAAGTTTTGGCCGGGCATTCCCTTCACAAGCACTAAGCTATCCGAGGTCGTATGTTTTTTTTGTAACCAAGGTATCTCGTGTTGCAAATAATTAGTAATGCTAAGTTCAAGCTGTGACTAATGTCAAGATTATCAGACGATCTCATTACGTAAGGATAACAATTGGCAAGATGCCCTCAAAGAGGTAGCATAGTAAATCTTTTGGAAGCCAAAAGTATCATTTTGAGTTGTTGACTTCATTGTTGTTGTCCTTGTCCTTGAACAAGTAGTATAGATAGCATTACGCCCTAAGTGAACTGTACAACTTATCAATAAACTTATTTTAGGCGGATGATGATGATGTATCAATGACTTGATTAGATATCTTCCAAAGGTACATTAATGTATTCTACCTTAATGATTTGTTTTATGTGTTTATTTAATTAATTAAATATTTTTCAGCTATTTCAGTTTTCGAGGGATACAAGGTACTATGAGCATCAATACCATGACACGATATGGGGACCCTTAAAAAGCAAGTTGGTGCCCTTAATCATCGTGCACCGAAACTTGTATGTTATGTTTGAGTTTATTACTCTGAATGATTGTGGCCACAACGGTACTATATTTACTCTGAATAGTTATTACATTCTAATAATGTTAGTATGATTTACAAAAGCTTAAAAAGAAAAGAGGAAATTTGGCAATATATGTCTTGATATGTGGAGTACGTCTATTGACTGCATCATACTATCCTATATAAGTTTGGTTACATCTATTCTAATTCTAATATAGTTTAGTCATATTAGAACTTGAGCAAAGTACACCATAGGTGTCTCAACTTGAGAATTTTATGTTTAGGTCCCTAGAATTACATAAGTGGTTAAACAAAAGTTTAACTTATAAGGTCCCCATTTTTGGTACATAATACTAACAATGGGTTCTATATGTATATTGTGTTAGTCACATGATCAGTAGCTAAATGCACATTTACAAAGTTGAAATCACATCCATACACAATATATTACATATAATGGCGGAAGCATTATACAATATGACATGTAAGTCGATTAGAATACAGCGAAACAAGTCAGAAGTCTTGTAGTGTGCCACATAACCGTCAGGCAACTAACAAGGTATAATTCCTAGAAAGCTCGTTATAAAATTTCTCGTATCTTGTGGTATAGAAAATATCGTCGAGGTTTTATGTTCCTTTACCTAAAAACAACAACAATAGCAATGTTGAGTACATTTCATACTGAGCAAGATGAGTGTTTGAATACGCAGGTTGTTCTTAGAGTAAGGTTTTTACAGTTATTTTGTATAAAGCCAATTTGAAATGTAAATGACCCATACTACTCGGCCCCTACTGCTCGGCCCGCCATGAACCTTCTTCCTCCATCTTCCACTGCAGAGGGGTGATCACTCGAGCACTCCGCCACCGCCACCGCCACCAAGTTATCTTCTGTTCCATTGCCACCAACTTCTCACTATGCTGCTAAGCCGCGCCATGCTGCCCGAAAAGGCTCTCAGGAAGCAGACCCTGTCCGATAAAGCTCTCAGAAAATCCAGGGAGAAGTCTGCAAGTCTGGTGTTGGGGCTTCGCCAGTACGATATTAGAGTACGATTCTTCTCTCCTTTGTACGATTCGAAAATAGTTCGATTTTTACGGTGATCGCGGTGATTGCTGGTCGATCGGGCCAGGCATAGTCAAATGCTCTTTTAGGAGGTAGTGCTTTAATTAGGTTCGTCAAAGACTATTTGGTATATATATAGATAGCACCTTCTCAACAAAATGAGGCGTAACTGTGTTAGTTTGTTTGTGTGTGGGAATGTTGGTTGGAATCATCAAGTGTAGTTCTCACTAGTATTCAATTCCATCGGAGGCAAACAGCTACCGGCCAATACTGCTCCTAAAAGAACACGGTCTAAGGCAAACAGCTACGGCCCATACCGGTAACTCATATTGAATCATAACTTAATAATGCACAAAAAACTTAGAAACAACACGGTCTAACCGGGAGACTTATACAAATTCTACTTTCTTAAAAATGTAAACGCTATTATACAAGAGTGTATATTATGCTTGCCACTTGTCAAGATCCTAACCATGGCATACTACAAATATCTAGATCCTAGCTAGAAAGTTCATTACAAATATGTACATCTAGATATATCTAATTTTACCATGACAAACTAGTTCTACTATCTTCCTAGCAAATATCTTGGCTTCATATAGAATTTGAATAGGAGTAGATTATTCTAGAAGTTTGCATTACAACTTTTAACTTCTTGAATGTTGGTGAACCTTGTGTTTATTTTGTCTTTTGTATTGTTAATTTGGTTTTTGTCACTATATTGGTGAATAAAGAGAGCAAGCAAGACCTATTCAAGATAGGTTGGCGGACAAACTTGAGAACACTGCCAAAAATCACAACGCTTGCACTGTTGGGATTGTGAACCTTTGTTATAATCATTAACAGAAATGGATGGCTGTGTATCTTATAAAGGATGTTTTCATTTTATTTGTGAATCATTGACCTTTACAAAATTTCAAACTAGCAACCTTGTTTGTCGCATATCTACTCCCTATGAAATCTTCCTATAATCTGATTATGAGACGGACATCTTGTGCTGATATACATATTATAGTTTTGAATCGATTGCACATTTCTAATTATAGTTATGGTCATGAACAATCACTTGTGCATGCATGATTTGGTGCATTTGTTATGTTCACATCACATGTTTGTTTGGTATTTGGCTGCTTAACATGGAATTTAGACCAAGTTTCCAAAAACAGGTTCTAAGAAAAAAATTCTTAGACTTGTCCTGTGTTGGTTCCATCGAAAACTAAAAAAACAGGGAATAATTGATGATTTGCCCTCATTTACTTGTGCCATTGATCATTTGCCCCGTGATATCTCACTGACATGCTATAGGATCAAGGATAACCGACTAAAGGGGGGTGAATAGGAGGTTATAAAAATTTTCAGCTTTAAGAAAGCTTGAAAAGCAATTTATACAAAGGGGACAATAATTAGCAAACCACAATTTGAGTCACAAGATTTATCCCGTGGTGTTCGGAGACTTACCAGTCTCCCCCAATCCACGTTGAGGTGGCTTGACTCACTTCAAGCCGGCTCATTTGCGCAATTTGAGCCTTTCCTCGTATACTCGAGGTAGCTCTTCCCCACTCCGGGTAGGCGAGCTCCGTGCATTCACAATCGATCGGGCCTTCTCACAACCTCCGTCGAGAAGATCACTGATCCAACTTCACCACACCGTCTAGGAGGCAGCAACCTCCAAGAAAATGGAAAGTGGATGCTCACTTGAGTGTAAAAACGATTTTCAATTTGCTCAAACACACTCAATGCAATCAAAAGCCTTTTAACTCCTCTCACGAGAAGAATTCGATGCAAATGAGAGAGAAGAAGGTTGCTAGAGAAAAGTGAATCCAAGTTGTCAAAATGTCAAAGTTTCGAGTCTTAGAAGCCTCTTACCTATTTCCATTCGGAGTATCCGAGCTCTAACTCAGAGTATCCGAGCAGGACTTCTCGGTATTGCCAGCAAATCTTCATTTGAGTTAAGTCCTATTCAGAATGTCCGAATATTTCTTTAGATTGTCCGAATCATTCGGACTGTCCGAACAAATTCTAAACTATCTGAAGTAGGGTTCTCGGTCACAAGTACAAAGTATCGATCCTACCCACTCGGAGTATCCGAACTAATGTTCGGACTGTCCGAACAGAGTCGTGACTGACACAAAAATGGCTAGTTTTGGGGGACCAAATATATATACCCCATTTCCTCACCTACCAAGGGCATGCTCATTCACTCAAGTTCAATTACTACCTCTTAGCCATTTTATTGAGCTCTAGCTTCTCCCCTTAAAGTCTTAGTGATTTGATTCTTAAGAGGGAGTGAGAAGCGAGATTTGAAAAGATTGAAGTCACCAGGATTTATCTTGAGCACCAGATTTCATCTCTTTGCGGATTTCTTGCAAGTTTTTTTTTTCTCTTGGAGGTTGAGGTCTCCTAGACGGCTAGGAGTCACCGGTGAGCTCCCAAATCCTTCGTGTGATGAGTCTCCGGAGATTGTGAAGGTAGAATCCACCTTTGAAAGGAAAGAATTCAAGAAAGTGAAATCGGTGAGTGCTTGGTGCAACACCGTGAGGTTTTGGGTTGAAAGGAACCCCGGCTTAGTGCCGCCTCAATGGAGACATAGGATTCCCTCAAGAATCCGAACTTCGGGATAAAAATATTTGAGTCTCCAACTTCATTTATTGGATTCACTTTTCTTCCTCGTGGTGGTTGATTCAAAGGTAATTTGTTGTGAGGTGTTTGGATTGTTGGTTGTTCATCCTCTGCAGGTACTCTAACTCAACCAATTTTACTTTGCACAAGTAGATCTCACTAAAGTAATCTAGAGTTGTTCTTGCATTTCCTTCTCAGTAGATATCGGACTATCCAAATTAACTTCAGATAGTCCGAACCATTCAGACAATTCGAAGTGTAACTCGGATAATCCGAAGTTACTGCTCAGTTGCGATTCATTTAGAGTTAAATTTTATAATGCCTATTCACCCCCCTCTAGGCGACATCCCGATCCTTTCAAGGACCATCTGAGAGTGTGTCTGTGTGCGATTGTAACTTGCAGCGGAGTACTACTGCAAAAGATAATCGACTTATGTAGACCGGAACGTCTAGAAGCGAGTTTAGTGATATGGAGCTGTTCGTTGCACTTTTTGGTCGCTCGTGCACATGCTAGCCGATCTTTAGAAAAATGTAATTGGAGCGAATGTTCTTGCCCTTTTATGCTCATCCTATCATCAAGATCGTGAGGAGAAAAGTATGCCCCTGAGCGAGACTGAGTCGGCTTACCAGTGGGCAGAGACTTTGGAGTCATTCACAAGATCTTGGGAAGAATGGAAGTCACAGGATGGGCAAAAGAACCGAGTTTCATTGAAAGGAAATCGTTGAAAATTGCGAAAGAAAAACATGCGATAAAAGAAACTAGACAAAGAACTTACGTAGTTGGTCGATGTTCCAGGTGTTGGCGAGGTCTCGACCATCTTCCATCGCGAGGTGAACAGCCCCCGGGCGTGCTGCTGAAACGACCGTGTAAGGACCCTCCCACTTGGGGGTTTGCTTGTTAGCCTTCGATCAATCTTAAACTCGATGTAGGACGAGGTTGCCGACTTGAAGGGTCCTTGGTCGAACCGATTTATCCTCGTGCCTGGGAAGGGCCTGCAGGTAAATCGCGGATCAGAGCAAAACCCATTCGCGTGTTGCCTCTGCGAGGTCGAGGTCTAGGAGGCACTCGCCCTCCTAGTCAACGTCGTCGACCAGGTGCACCCTCGAGGAACCCATCAAGATTTCAGCGGGCAAGATGGTCTCTGCACCGTAGACGAGCTGGAAAGGAGTTTCTCCCGTAGCTTGACTGGTTGTGGTGCGAACCGACCATAGGATGGAAGGAAGCTCGTCCACCCAGGCTTGCCCACGCTGGTCGAGGTTTTAGAAAACCCTCTTCTTGATTCCTTATATGATTTGTCCGTTTGCTCGCTCGACTGCTCCGTTGCTGTGGGTGAGCCACAAACGCGAAGCATACCTTGATCCCAATATCTTCGCAATAGGCTTGAAATAGTTTGCTCGTGAACTGGGTGCCATTATCCGTGATGAGACGGTTCGGAACAACAAAACGTGTCACCATGTTATTGCGAAAAAACCTCTTGGTCGACTTGGTCGAGATGGTCGACACGGGCTCCACCTCGATCCACTTGGTAAAAGTATCGATAGCCACGAGCAAGTACTTGTAACCCTTCTGGCCTCAGAGAAAGGGTCCGAGTATATCGACCCCCAGACCGAGAATGGCCACGATAATGGGATGGTCTGGAGTGCGTATGCCCGCTGATGAGCTTTGCGAGCATGGAACTGGCATGCTCGGCAAGAGGTTTTTATCGAGCGAGCATCGACTAAGGCCATTGGCCAATAATAACCCAATCGGAACGCTTTGCTCACCAACGTCCTAGAAGACGAATGAGCTCCGCACATTCCTCCATAGATGTCTTTGAGAAGGTATTGCCCTTCTTCCTGAGGGATGCACTTGGAGAGGACTCCCAGTGCTCATTTGCGGTACAAAATGCAGTTTGTACGGAGAGGATCGTCTTATAAGCCAGGAACACTCGGCTTCCTCCTCGGGCAATGTCCCGTGCGCAAGATATTGGACGAATGGCGTCATCCAACTCGCGCCATGCTCGAGGAAAGAGACATTACCGCACGCCTCTGGTGCCTCCTCTACAGAGGGAATGGAGGGCTTGTGTAAGTGCTCAATGAGCACTCCTGCTGGGGCAGGGGTTTGGGAGGAACTGACCTTCGAAAGATGGTCGGCCAGGGACTTCTCCTTCACGGGATGTAGAGTACCTCGAAATTCTTGAAGTACTTCTCCATCTTCCTAACTTCAACCAGATAAAGCACTATTGAGTCATCGGAACAATGATACTCCTTGTTAACCTGGTTGACGACCAACTGTGAATCGCCCTTCATAGTAAGCCGTTGGACTCTGAGTGCTTTACACGCTCGTAGCCCTGCCAAGAGGCCTTCATATTCTGCCACGTTGTTTATTGCTGCGAAATATAACTGGAGGGCGTACTGGAGTTGTTCTCCTTGTGGAGAGATTAAGATGACTCCAGCCCCCGAGCGTTCGTAAGCTCGGGACACATCAAAGTACATGGTCCAGCAACCTTCCCCAGGTCGGTCGGGCTCGTTGTTAGGTGGCGCGGGATTTGTCTACTCTGCCAGGAAGTCCGCCAAGATCTGGGATTTGATAGCTGTGCGAGCCGAGAACTCGATGTTGAACTTAGCGAGCTCCATGGCCATTTCGCTATTCGGCCACTGGCATCTTGATTCCTTAAGATCTCCCTAAGTGGAAAATTGGTCGGGATCTGAATCCTATGGGTCTGAAAATAGTGTCGTAACTTCTTGAAAGCTACGAGCGATGAATACAGAAGTTTTTGAACCTCCGGGTAACGCTCCTTTGGTCCATGCAAGACCTCGCTAACATAGTAGATTGGTCGTTGCATTCCATCCCTTTCCACCGTCAGAACGGCGCTTACTGCCTGTGGCGTCGCGGCCAAATACAGCAATAGGACTTCTCCCGATTTTGGTGTGGTTAGGATCGGTGGCTTGGATAGATACTACATCAGTTCTTCGAAAGACTTGTCTGCTTCTTCTGTCTAGACGAATCCATCGTGCTTGCGAAGCGCCTTGAAGAAAGGTAGTCCTCGCTCACCAAGCTGAGAAATGAAACGGCTAAGAGCCGCCATTCTTCCGGTCAATGCATGGACCTCTCGCACACAAGTGGGTGGTCGCATGCTTTCGATGGCTTTGATTTTTTTCCGGATTGCCCCGATACCTTGCGGCTCGATCATGTAGCCAAGTACTTTTCCTGCCCTCACGCCAAACACACATTTCTCCGAATTGAGTTTTATTCGATGTTTGTTGAGGTTACAAAATATCTCCTCTAGGTTGAAAACATGACCTGAGGCAAGCTTGCTCTTGACCACTATGTCGTCTACATAGACCTCCAGATTTAGGCATATTTGATCCGAGAAGGTTTTCTGCATAAGATGATGGAAAGTTGCTTCAGCATTCCTAAGATCGAACGACATAGTCGTGTAGCAGAAAGTACCAAATGGTGTGATGAAGGAGGTTTTCTCCTCATCCTTAGGCGATATACCAATTTGGTGGTAGCCTGAATAGGCGTCCAAAAAGCTCATCACATGGGACTCCGCCGTCGCATCGACCAACTGGTCTATGCGGGGTAGCGAGAAATTGTCCTTAGGATATGCGACATTCAAGCCCGTATGGTCGACGCAGATTCGCTATTTGCCCCCCTCTTTCCTCACAATGACCGGATTAGCTAGCCATTTTGAGTGGTCAACTTCTCGAATAAAGCCGGCCTTGAGGAGCTTGTCATGTTCTTCACGGATGATCGCCTGCTTTTCCATAGAAAAACACCTGAGCTTCTACCGCACAGGCTTTTTATCAGATCGAACCGCTAGCCTGTGCTCGATAACCTCCCTTGGGACTCCGGGCATATCGGATTGTTCCCAGGCGAACACATCCGCATTCCTCCGGAGGAAGGTCATGAGGTCACGAGCTCAAGTTCCTATTTAGGGTCTAGGGAAAACCCTAAATATACGTACTTAGTCGGATCCGCATCGCACAATGGAACCGCCTTGATTTCTCCTCCAGGCTGGAGGGTAGTCTTCGGCCGGGAATTCTTCGGCTCTTAGTCGGGTCCATGTTGAGGCAGCTGCCCGACCATGTCTAATGCCCTTTCATCGTAATTCAAGGCTGCTTTCTGATTTCCCTTCACAGTTATCACGCCACCAAGACAAGGGATCTTTAAACACCGGTACCCGTGGTGAATGGAGGCCATGAACTTAGCGAGGGCCGGCCTGCCGAGAATGGCATTATAGGACGATTCGAAATCGACCACCTCAAAGGTGATCAACTCGGTCCGAAAGTTACTCGGGCCTCCAAACGTCACGGGTAGAACGATCTGACCAAGTGGTTTGGTTGAGGTACCTGGTACTATCCCATAAAAAGGGACTACTATGCTTTGATCTTGGACCTAGGAATTTTCATCTCGTCCAAGACCCTAGCGGATATGAGATCCAAGGAACTCCCACAGTCGACGAGTACCCGACCTACCAGCGTATTGTTGATTGTGGGACTCATGACCATCGAGAGCATCTGGGGTTTGGTCATTCCAAGGGGACAGTCATCCTTGGAGAAGGTAAGCGGCAGCTCAGACCACTTGAGCTGCTACACGGGAGGCTTGCCTTGAGTGACATGATGCACTTCTCGTGCCGCCTCCTTCAACTCACGATGAGACACAGAAGGCAGGAACCCCCGAATATTACTGTAATGTGGTTCCAAGGCTCCTGATACTCCATGTCCTCATCTTCATCAATGGGCTTCTTGCCCTTGCTGTTCTCTCCATGCTCCAGGAGCGTGGGCATGGGACCCTTGCCATTGTAGAACTATTCCAGGCGAAAAATCCAAGTCCAGCAATTGCGAAGGTCGTGTCCATACACCTGATGGAGTGGGCAAAAATGATTGCTCGGCTGGCCATGTTGATCGCCATGATTCTGGTCACCTCGACCTTGGTCATTGCAACGTTGAGGTGGTTGGCCCCTGCTTCTTGCGCCAAAACCTTTGCACGCCTGCATCTGTGGAGCCTGTTGCTGGCGCTGCTCGACAGCCACGACCATGTTTGGCACAGAGGGCTTCTTCTTCTTTTTCTTAATTTTCTTTTTGATTGAGCTTGCACCCTTCCTACTCGTGGAGCCTTTCAAACCGGGCTGAGGCAGGAGCTTGCCCTCGTCCAGCATTTTTTTCCATTGGACCGCCTCTTTGGCGTTGGCATACCGATCGGCCATACAAAACAGCTCGTTGGTCCCATGAGCTTGCTCGAGAATCGCTCTGAGCGTCCCTGCGGCATCAATCATGCTCCCTCCAGTCCTCTTGAGCATGGCTACGAGAATCACCGTGATGGGAACGAATAGGGGTGTGACGGTGGTTCTCCTGGGAAGCACTCCAGGTCCTTCTGTCACGGGATGCCTCTGTCGCTTTTATATCGGCAACAATCTTATCAAGATCGTCTGCCATGACTACTCCCATAGCCTCTAGATCCACCTGCTCGGGAAACTCCCTGAGGTTGCGCACGACCATGGCCAAAGCTTGAAAATGTTCCCTGCTTGGGAGAGCGAGAGGAGACGAGCTGGGACGACGATCGTGCACGTGCTCCGGGGTGCCACACTCGCGGGAACTCTCACGAGCATTGGCTCCGGCCCTCGTGCTTGGATTTCCATGCACTTGCCAATGTATGCTCGCTAGGGTCCTGTTCAAGGACGCTTCCAGGTGGTTTCTGGCTGCTTCATACCATTGAAGATGGGCGTCTCCCGAGGGTTCATCCTTGGGGTTTCCCTATTCTCCCGCCATGTTGACATTGCGAGAATGCGAAGACCGTGAGGGTGACATTACGGTGTCCCCTCGTGATACGGTTTCTTGGTCGGGCTCGAGATGATCCAGGATGTCCAAACCATCGTAGAGCTCATCGTAGTCATCATCATCCGTGAGGACATCGCGCTGAGAGCGAAGGAACTGCTCTCGCGCAGCAGCTACCGGGGAAAAGCTCCCGGGCTTGGTGTGCCCTTCGGGATCAGTGATGCCGGCGACACCTCCTTTGGTGTAATACAGGTCTTCATCTTCGGCGTCGCTTAAAGTGCAGAGGTCCCGGGAATCTTGAGAGTTAGGCATCTCCAGGGATTCTTCACGAAAGGAACTATCGTGATCCCCACGGACAGCGCTCAGCCGATTTATCGGCGATTGAACAGTGCACCCGCCGAGCTTATATTGTTGATTGGGGGGATTAACTTTGTCCCCTTCTTACGTGAAGGGTTGCTTCCAGAGGATGCTCAATTTTACAGGAAAATGCACACTCGGAAAAGAACACAATGGTTTATCCTAGTTCGGGCCTCTCACTGGGGATATAATAACCCTACTCCAGCTCGGTGATTTTATATTCTGTGTATTGCCTATGTTCTTCTCAGAGGTGGTCCTTCTTCTTCTCGTACATGTACGAGAGGTATTTATAGGTTACAGGGATATTCTCTTAATTACAGTCCAAGTAACGGATGTTTGACTGCGGCTAACGTCGTTGTAACTGAACCTTAATTTACGCCACATTCTCATCGTGGGCGTAATGGCTCCACATCATGGCGTGATCACCGCTATTCTGGCGTAACTGTCGACCACGACCATCTAACCATGCACCTTGCGGACGAGCTAAGACCGAGCAAGTTTGATTCTGGCCCGAGCAAGTATGCTTGGGCCCTGTGCTTGGATATCGCAGCTGAGCATGGAGCCCGTATTGGCCGGGCAATGCCGAACAACAAAACCTGATGTCCGTGGGTCATCATCGGGAACGTCCTCCGAGGGTACGCATGGCCTGGACAGAACTGCCTGCCGGGTGCTATGGTAATTATGGAAACTATCCAATCCCCGACACCTTTCTAGAAAAAGACTACCGCTAAACTATAATCGGTACAACCGATAATCCGGTAGTACCGCATTCAACACGGCGGTAGTACCGCTAGACAAATGAGCTCGAGCGGGTGCATACTGCATTTTAGCTATCGCACATAGTGTCGGTACTATCGCTCAAGCGGTAGTACTACATTATTAACAATGTAGTACCGCCCAGAAAAACGATAAAACTCAGAAAACGACTGTCTCTGGAAAATAACTATCGCTATAGAAAAGTCGATAGTACCGCGATTGCGGTATTACAGCAAATATAACGGCGGTAGTGCCGGTTCTACTGAAGATGCATGATTTAAAAAACTGAACTTCAAATAAAAGCTTCTAACATGAATTTTGAAAGATATTTGAGTCAAATTTCAAACCTTTTGACACGTCAAGATACTAGTCGACTTTCCCTCTTTATAGTACGGCAACTAATGTAAAAATCCGATCTTTTTATTTAAACTTCGAGATCGATAAAAATAGAAAAAGGACAATTTTCTACCCTTGTACATCGATCACAAATCTTTAATCCTCTTCTCTTGTTCTCTTAATGCTCAAGCCTATAATGCCGTAGTTGCGATTAACCTGTTCTCACATTCTCAAGAGAAATAGTTAATCCTTTAAGTCAATTGTCATTAATTACCAAAACCAAAATAAATTGAGAGCCTAGATGCTTTACATACGGGCCCTGGAACCTCATGCTAGTGAGATATACGAGGCAAATGGTCAATTGCACCAACTAAAACAGGCAAATGATTCATTCTCCCTAAAAACATGGGGAAATCTACTAAGCAAAATTTATATACAAAATTGAATTGAATCTCTTTCTCGTTATACGAATTTGGTTAACACTCTATTATTAACCGGTCAACCTCCTTTCGCTGAGTTTAACACTCTATGTGTTAACCGGGTAATAATACATATCCCAAAAATTATTAGAGATGACAACCATCTTTTGTCGAGTTTAACACTCTATGTATTTATCGAGTAATAATACAATCTTCTTTTGCTGAGTTTAATACTCCATACGTTCACCGTGAATAATACATGTTTCAGAAAATACTATAGATCGAGTTGAAAAAAATAACTATATAGAGATACATCTCTGATATTCCGAAAAATATTAGAAATCGAGTTAAAAAAATAGAGAGATAGAGTTGCACGCATATTTCTTTTGACGAATTTGGTTAACAATCTATTATTACCGGTCAACCTCATTTTGCCAGGTTTAACACTCTATGTGTTAACCGGGTAATAATACATGTTCCAAAAAATATTAGAGATGACAACCTTCTTTTGTCGAGTTTAACACTCTATGCATTCACCGAGTAATAATACATGTTTCAAAAAATATTAGAGATCGAGTTGGGAAAAAAAACTCTAGAGATAGACTTGTACACATATTTTTGTTCATGAAAATATTTTTTACGGGAAAAATGGAGAAAGGACATGAACGTAAGGGACGGAGACCTATTTGTTATTTTTTTGGACCTGACTGCTACCCTGAAAAATTAGACAAGGGCTCATTCGCGATTTGTATTTAACAGGAGTTTTTTTTTTGTAAAGTAACGAACCGACAGATTTAAACGCTATTCGAAACGTTTTTCTTACCCTCATAAATAATCGCAAAGGATTTTTTGTAATTTATAAGAACCTATCCGTAATTTAAAGAAAGTGGAAGAATTTTTTTTTTTGCAAAACTAGAGGGGGCACGACGTGGATGGGTTGTCTTCTTGGCAATCCCCTCACACATAATAGAGTTGATATTTATTGCTTATGCAAGAGAAGAAATGTTTTTTGAACTTATAGACAAATTCAAAGATGAAGTTTTGGCCGGGCATTCCCTTCACAAGCACTTTTTTGTAACCAAGGTATCTCGTGTTGCAAATAATTAGTAATGCTAAGTTCAAGTTGAGACTAATGTCAAGACTATCAGACGATCTTATTACGTAAGGATAACAATTGTCAAGATGCCCTCAAAGAGGTAGCATAGTAAATCTTTTGGAAACCAAAAGTATCATTTTGAGTTGTTGACTTCATTGTTGTTGTCCTTGTCCTTGAACAAGTAGTATAGATAGCATTACGCCCTAAGTGAACTGTACAACTTATCAATAAACTTATTTTAGGCGGATGATGATGATGTATCAATGACTTGATTAGATATCTTCCAAAGGTACATTAATGTATTCTACCTTAATGATTTGTTTTATGTGTTTATTTAATTAATTAAATATTTTTCAGCTATTTCAGTTTTCGAGGGATACAAGGTACTATGAGCATCAATACCATGACACGATATGGGGACCCTTAAAAAGCAAGTTGGTGCCCTTAATCATCGTGCACCGAAACTTGTATGTTATGTTTGAGTTTATTACTCTGAATGATTGTGGCCACAACGGTACTATATTTACTCTGAATAGTTATTACATTCTAATAATGTTAGTATGATTTACAAAAGCTTAAAAAGAAAAGAGGAAATTTGGCAATATATGTCTTGATATGTGGAGTACGTCTATTGACTGCATCATACTATCCTATATAAGTTTGGTTACATCTATTCTAATTCTAATATAGTTTAGTCATATTAGAACTTGAGCAAAGTACACCATAGGTGTCTCAACTTGAGAATTTTATGTTTAGGTCCCTAGAATTACATAAGTGGTTAAACAAAAGTTTAACTTATAAGGTCCCCATTTTTGGTACATAATACTAACAATGGGTTCTATATGTATATTGTGTTAGTCACATGATCAGTAGCTAAATGCACATTTACAAAGTTGAAATCACATCCATACACAATATATTACATATAATGGCGGAAGCATTATACAATATGACATGTAAGTCGATTAGAATACAGCGAAACAAGTCAGAAGTCTTGTAGTGTGCCACATAACCGTCAGGCAACTAACAAGGTATAATTCCTAGAAAGCTCGTTATAAAATTTCTCGTATCTTGTGGTATAGAAAATATCGTCGAGGTTTTATGTTCCTTTACCTAAAAACAACAACAATAGCAATGTTGAGTACATTTCATACTGAGCAAGATGAGTGTTTGAATACGCAGGTTGTTCTTAGAGTAAGGTTTTTACAGTTATTTTGTATAAAGCCAATTTGAAATGTAAACAGCCCATACTACTCGGCCCCTACTGCTCGGCCCGCCATGAACCTTCTTCCTCCATCTTCCACTGCAGAGGGGTGATCACTCGAGCACTCCGCCACCGCCACCGCCACCAAGTTATCTTCTGTTCCATTGCCACCAACTTCTCACTATGCTGCTAAACCGTGCCATGCTGCCCGAAAAGGCTCTCAGGAAGCAGACCCTGTCCGATAAAGCTCTCAGAAAATCCAGGGAGAAGTCTGCAAGTCTGGTGTTGGGGCTTCGCCAGTACGATATTAGAGTACGATTCTTCTCTCCTTTGTACGATTCGAAAATAGTTTGATTTTTACGGTGATCGCGGTGATTGCTGGTCGATCGGGCCAGGCATAGTCAAATGCTCTTTTAGGAGGTAGTGCTTTAATTAGGTTCGTCAAAGACTATTTGGTATATATATAGATAGCACCTTCTCAACAAAATGAGGCGTAACTGTGTTAGTTTGTTTGTGTGTGGGAATGTTGGTTGGAATCATCAAGTGTAGTTCTCACTAGTATTCAATTCCATCGGAGGCAAACAGCTACCGGCCAATACTGCTCCTAAAAGAACACGGTCTAAGGCAAACAGCTACAGCCCATACCGGTAACTCATATTGAATCATAACTTAATAATGCACAAAAAACTTAGAAACAACACGGTCTAACCGGGAGACTTATACAAATTCTACTTTCTTAAAAATGTAAACGCTATTATACAAGAGTGTATATTATGCTTGCCACTTGTCAAGATCCTAACCATGGCATACTACAAATATCTAGATCCTAGCTAGAAAGTTCATTACAAATATGTACATCTAGATATATCTAATTTTACCATGACAAACTAGTTCTACTATCTTCCTAGCAAATATCTTGGCTTCATATAGAATTTGAATAGGAGTAGATTATTCTAGAAGTTTGCATTACAACTTTTAACTTCTTGAATGTTGGTGAACCTTGTGTTTATTTTGTCTTTTGTATTGTTAATTTGGTTTTTGTCACTATATTGGTGAATAAAGAGAGCAAGCAAGACCTATTCAAGATAGGTTGGCGGACAAACTTGAGAACACTGCCAAAAATCACAACGCTTGCACTGTTGGGATTGTGAACCTTTGTTATAATCATTAACAGAAATGGATGGCTGTGTATCTTATAAAGGATGTTTTCATTTTATTTGTGAATCATTGACCTTTACAAAATTTCAAACTAGCAACCTTGTTTGTCGCATATCTACTCCCTATGAAATCTTCCTATAATCTGATTATGAGACGGACATCTTGTGCTGATATACATATTATAGTTTTGAATCGATTGCACATTTCTAATTATAGTTATGGTCATGAACAATCACTTGTGCATGCATGATTTGGTGCATTTGTTATGTTCACATCACATGTTTGTTTGGTATTTGGCTGCTTAACATGGAATTTAGACCAAGTTTCCAAAAACAGGTTCTAAGAAAAAAATTCTTAAACTTGTCCTGTGTTGGTTCCATCGAAAACTAAAAAAACAGGGAATAATTGATGATTTGCCCTCATTTACTTGTGCCATTGATCATTTGCCCCGTGATATCTCACTGACATGCTATAGGATCAAGGATAACCGACTAAAGGGGGGTGAATAGGAGGTTATAAAAATTTTCAGCTTTAAGAAAGCTTGAAAAGCAATTTATACAAAGGGGACAATAATTAGCAAACCACAATTTGAGTCACAAGATTTATCCCGTGGTGTTCGGAGACTTACCAGTCTCCCCCAATCCACGTTGAGGTGGCTTGACTCACTTCAAGCCGGCTCATTTGCGCAATTTGAGCCTTTCCTCGTATACTCGAGGTAGCTCTTCCCCACTCCGGGTAGGCGAGCTCCGTGCATTCACAATCGATCGGGCCTTCTCACAACCTCCGTCGAGAAGATCACTGATCCAACTTCACCACACCGTCTAGGAGGCAGCAACCTCCAAGAAAATGGAAAGTGGATGCTCACTTGAGTGTAAAAACGATTTTCAATTTGCTCAAACACACTCAATGCAATCAAAAGCCTTTTAACTCCTCTCACGAGAAGAATTCGATGCAAATGAGAGAGAAGAAGGTTGCTAGAGAAAAGTGAATCCAAGTTGTCAAAATGTCAAAGTTTCGAGTTTTAGAAGCCTCTTACCTATTTCCATTCGGAGTATCCGAGCTCTAACTCAGAGTATCCGAGCAGGACTTCTCGGTATTGCCAGCAAATCTTCATTTGAGTTAAGTCCTATTCAGAATGTCCGAATATTTCTTTAGATTGTCCGAATCATTCGGACTGTCCGAACAAATTCTAAACTATCTGAAGTAGGGTTCTCGGTCACAAGTACAAAGTATCGATCCTACCCACTCGGAGTATCCGAACTAATGTTCTGATTTGTCCGAACAGAGTCGTGGATCGACACAAAAATGGCTAGTTTTGGGGGACCAAATATATATACCCCATTTCCTCACCTACCAAGGGCATGCTCATTCACTCAAGTTCAATTACTACCTCTTAGCCATTTTATTGAGCTCTAGCTTCTCCCCTTAAAGTCTTAGTGATTTGATTCTTAAGAGGGAGTGAGAAGCGAGATTTGAAAAGATTGAAGTCACCAGGATTTATCTTGAGCACCAGATTTCATCTCTTTGCGGATTTCTTGCAAGTTTTTTTTTCTCTTGGAGGTTGAGGTCTCCTAGACGGCTAGGAGTCACCGGTGAGCTCCCAAATCCTTCGTGTGATGAGTCTCCGGAGATTGTGAAGGTAGAATCCACCTTTGAAAGGAAAGAATTCAAGAAAGTGAAATCGGTGAGTGCTTGGTGCAACACCGTGAGGTTTTGGGTTGAAAGGAACCCCGGCTTAGTGCCGCCTCAATGGAGACATAGGATTCCCTCAAGAATCCGAACTTCGGGATAAAAATATTTGAGTCTCCAACTTCATTTATTGGATTCACTTTTCTTCCTCGTGGTGGTTGATTCAAAGGTAATTTGTTGTGAGGTGTTTGGATTGTTGGTTGTTCATCCTCTGCAGGTACTCTAACTCAACCAATTTTACTTTGCACAAGTAGATCTCACTAAAGTAATCTAGAGTCGTTCTTGCATTTCCTTCTCAGTAGATATCGGACTATCCAAATTAACTTCAGATAGTCCGAACCATTCAGACAATTCGAAGTGTAACTCGGATAATCCGAAGTTACTGCTCAGTTGCGATTCATTTAGAGTTAAATTTTATAATGCCTATTCACCCTCCTCTAGGCGACATCCCGATCCTTTCAAGGACCATCTGAGAGTGTGTCTGTGTGCGATTGTAACTTGCAGCGGAGTACTACTGCAAAAGATAATCGACTTATGTAGACCGGAACGTCTAGAAGCGAGTTTAGTGATATGGAGCTGTTCGTTGCACTTTTTGGTCGCTCGTGCACATGCTAGCCGATCTTTAGAAAAATGTAATTGGAGCGAATGTTCTTGCCCTTTTATGCTCATCCTATCATCAAGATCGTGAGGAGAAAAGTATGCCCCTGAGCGAGACTGAGTCGGCTTACCAGTGGGCAGAGACTTTGGAGTCATTCACAAGATCTTGGGAAGAATGGAAGTCACAGGATGGGCAAAAGAACCGAGTTTCATTGAAAGGAAATCGTTGAAAATTGCGAAAGAAAAACATGCGATAAAAGAAACTAGACAAAGAACTTACGTAGTTGGTCGATGTTCCAGGTGTTGGCGAGGTCTCGACCATCTTCCATCGCGAGGTGAACAGCCCCCGGGCGTGCTGCTGAAATGACCGTGTAAGGACCCTCCCACTTGGGGGTTTGCTTGTTAGCCTTCGATCAATCTTAAACTCGATGTAGGACGAGGTTGCCGACTTGAAGGGTCCTTGGTCGAACCGATTTAGCCTCGTGCCTGGGAAGGGCCTGCAGGTAAATCGCGGATCAGAGCAAAACCCATTCGCGTGTTGCCTCTGCGAGGTCGAGGTCTAGGAGGCACTCGCCCTCCTAGTCAACGTCGTCGACCAGGTGCACCCTCGAGGAACCCATCAAGATTTCAGCGGGCAAGATGGTCTCTGCACCGTAGACGAGCTGGAAAGGAGTTTCTCCCGTAGCTTGACTGGTTGTGGTGCGAACCGACCATAGGATGGAAGGAAGCTCGTCCACCCAGGCTTGCCCACGCTGGTCGAGGTTTTAGAAAACCCTCTTCTTGATTCCTTATATGATTTGTCCGTTTGCTCGCTCGACTGCTCCGTTGCTGTGGGTGAGCCACAAACGCGAAGCATACCTTGATCCCAATATCTTCGCAATAGGCTTGAAATAGTTTGCTCGTGAACTGGGTGCCATTATCCGTGATGAGACGGTTCAGAACACCAAAACGTGTCACCATGTTATTGCGAAAAAACCTCTTGGTCGACTGGGTCGAGATGGTCGACACGGGCTCCACCTCGATCCACTTGGTAAAAGTATCGATAGCCACAAGCAAGTACTTGTAACCCTTCTGGCCTCAGAGAAAGGGTCCGAGTATATCGACCCCCAGACCGAGAATGGCCACGATAATGGGATGGTCTGGAGTGCGTATGCCCGCTGATGAGCTTTGCGAGCATGGAACTGGCATGCTCGGCAAGAGGTTTTTATCGAGCGAGTATCGACTAAGGCCATTGGCCAATAATAACCCAATCGGAACGCTTTGCTCACCAACGTCCTAGAAGACGAATGAGCTCTGCACATTCCTCCATAGATGTCTTTGAGAAGGTATTGCCCTTCTTCCTGAGGGATGCACTTGGAGAGGACTCCCAGTGCTCATTTGCGGTACAAAATGCAGTTTGTACGGAGAGGATCATCTTATAAGCCAGGAACACTCGGCTTCCTCCTCGGGCAATGTCCCGTGCGCAAGATATTGGACGAATGGCGTCATCCAACTCGCGCCATGCTCAAGGAAAGAGACATTACCGCACGCCTCTGGTGCCTCCTCTACAGAGGGAATGGAGGGCTTGTGTAAGTGCTCAATGAGCACTCCTGCTGGGGCAGGGGTTTGGGAGGAACCGACCTTCGAAAGATGGTCGGCCAGGGAATTCTCCTTCCTGGGGATGTAGAGTACCTCGAAATTCTTGAAGTACTTCTCCATCTTCCTAACTTCAACCAGATAAAGCACTATTGAGTCATCGGAACAATGATACTCCTTGTTAACCTGGTTGACGACCAACTGTGAATCGCCCTTCATAGTAAGCCGTTGGACTCTGAGTGCTTTACACGCTCGTAGCCCTGCCAAGAGGCCTTCATATTCTGCCACGTTGTTTATTGCTGCGAAATATAACTGGAGGACGTACTGGAGTTGTTCTCCTTGTGGAGAGATTAAGATGACTCCAGCCCCCGAGCGTTCGTAAGCTCGGGACACATCAAAGTACATGGTCCAGCAACCTTCCCCAGGTCGGTCGGGCTCGTTGTTAGGTGGCGCGGGATTTGTCTACTCTGCCAGGAAGTCCGCCAAGATCTGGGATTTGATAGCTGTGCGAGCCGAGAACTCGATGTTGAACTTAGCGAGCTCCATGGCCATTTCGCTATTCGGCCACTGGCATCTTGATTCCTTAAGATCTCCCTAAGTGGAAAATTGGTCGGGATCTGAATCCTATGGGTCTGAAAATAGTGTCGTAACTTCTTGAAAGCTACGAGCGATGAATACAGAAGTTTTTGAACCTCCGGGTAACGCTCCTTTGGTCCATGCAAGACCTCGCTAACATAGTAGATTGGTCGTTGCATTCCATCCCTTTCCACCGTCAGAACGGCGCTTACTGCCTGTGGCGTCGCGGCCAAATACAGCAATAGGACTTCTCCCGATTTTGGTGTGGTTAGGATCGGTGGCTTGGATAGATACTACATCAGTTCTTCGAAAGACTTGTCTGCTTCTTCTGTCCAGACGAATCCATCGTGCTTGCGAAGCGCCTTGAAGAAAGGTAGTCCTCGCTCACCAAGCTGAGAAATGAAACGGCTAAGAGCCGCCATTCTTCCGGTCAATGCATGGACCTCTCGCACACAAGTGGGTGGTCGCATGCTTTCGATGGCTTTGATTTTTTTCCGGATTGCCCCGATACCTTGCGGCTCGATCATGTAGCCAAGTACTTTTCCTGCCCTCACGCCAAACACACATTTCTCCGAATTGAGTTTTATTCGATGTTTGTTGAGGTTACAAAATATCTCCTCTAGGTTGAAAACATGACCTGAGGCAAGCTTGCTCTTGACCACTATGTCGTCTACATAGACCTCCAGATTTAGGCATATTTGATCCGAGAAGGTTTTCTGCATAAGATGATGGAAAGTTGCTTCAGCATTCCTAAGATCGAACGACATAGTCGTGTAGCAGAAAGTACCAAATGGTGTGATGAAGGAGGTTTTCTCCTCATCCTTAGGCGATATACCAATTTGGTGGTAGCCTGAATAGGCGTCCAAAAAGCTCATCACATGGGACTCCGCCGTCGCATCGACCAACTGGTCTATGCGGGGTAGCGAGAAATTGTCCTTAGGATATGCGACATTCAAGCCCGTATGGTCGACGCAGATTCGCTATTTGCCCCCTCTTTCCTCACAATGACCGGATTAGCTAGCCATTTTGAGTGGTCAACTTCTCGAATAAAGCCGGCCTTGAGGAGCTTGTCATGTTCTTCACGGATGATCGCCTGCTTTTCCATAGAAAAACACCTGAGCTTCTACCGCACAGGCTTTTTATCAGATCGAACCGCTAGCCTGTGCTCGATGACCTCCCTTGGGACTCCGGGCATATCGGATTGTTCCCAGGCGAACACATCCGCATTCCTCCGGAGGAAGGTCATGAGGTCACGAGCTCAAGTTCCTATTTAGGGTCTAGGGAAAACCCTAAATATACGTACTTAGCCGGATCCGCATCGCACAATGGAACCGCCTTGATTTCTCCTCCAGGCTGGAGGGTAGTCTTCGGCCGGGAATTCTTCGGCTCTTAGTCGGGTCCATGTTGAGGCAGCTGCCCGACCATGTCTAATGCCCTTTCATCGTAATTCAAGGCTGCTTTCTGATTTCCCTTCACAGTTATCACGCCACCAAGACAAGGGATCTTTAAACACCGGTACCCGTGGTGAATGGAGGCCATGAACTTAGCGAGGGCCGGCCTGCCGAGAATGGCATTATAGGACGATTCGAAATCGACCACCTCAAAGGTGATCAACTCGGTCCGAAAGTTACTCGGGCCTCCAAACGTCACGGGTAGAACGATCTGACCAAGTGGTTTGGTTGAGGTACCTGGTACTATCCCATAAAAAGGGACTACTATGCTTTGATCTTGGACCTAGGAATTTTCATCTCGTCCAAGACCCTAGCGGATATGAGATCCAAGGAACTCCCACAGTCGACGAGTACCCGACCTACCAGCGTATTGTTGATTGTGGGACTCATGACCATCGAGAGCATCTGGGGTTTGGTCATTCCAAGGGGACAGTCATCCTTGGAGAAGGTAAGCGGCAGCTCAGACCACTTGAGCTGCTACACGGGAGGCTTGCCTTGAGTGACATGATGCACTTCTCGTGCCGCCTCCTTCAACTCACGATGAGACCTGTAAGCAGAGGAACCCCCGAATATTACTGTAATGTGGTTCCAAGGCTCCTGATACTCCATGTCCTCATCTTCATCAATGGGCTTCTTGCCCTTGCTGTTCTCTCCATGCTCCAGGAGCGTGGGCATGGGACCCTTGCCATTGTAGAACTATTCCAGGCGAAAAATCCAAGTCCAGCAATTGCGAAGGTCGTGTCCATACACCTGATGGAGTGGGCAAAAATGATTGCTCGGCTGGCCATGTTGATCGCCATGATTCTGGTCACCTCGACCTTGGTCATTGCAACGTTGAGGTGGTTGGCCCCTGCTTCTTGCGCCAAAACCTTTGCACGCCTGCATCTGTGGAGCCTGTTGCTGGCGCTGCTCGACAGCCACGACCATGTTTGGCACAGAGGGCTTCTTCTTCTTTTTCTTAATTTTCTTTTTGATTGAGCTTGCACCCTTCCTACTCGTGGAGCCTTTCAAACCGGGCTGAGGCAGGAGCTTGCCCTCGTCCAGCATTTTTTTCCATTGGATCGCCTCTTTGGCGTTGGCATACCGATCGGCCATACAAAACAGCTCGTTGGTCCCATGAGCTTGCTCGAGAATCGCTCTGAGCGTCCCTGCGGCATCAATCATGCTCCCTCCAGTCCTCTTGAGCATGGCTACGAGAATCACCGTGATGGGAACGAATAGGGGTGTGACGGTGGTTCTCCTGGGAAGCACTCCAGGTCCTTCTGTCACGGGATGCCTCTGTCGCTTTTATATCGGCAACAATCTTATCAAGATCGTCTGCCATGACTACTCCCATAGCCTCTAGATCCACCTGCTCGGGAAACTCCCTGAGGTTGCGCACGACCATGTCCAAAGCTTGAAAATGTTCCCTGCTTGGGAGAGCGAGAGGAGACGAGCTGGGACGACGATCGTGCACGTGCTCCGGGGTGCCACACTCGCGGGAACTCTCACGAGCATTGGCTCTGGCCCTCGTGCTTGGATTTCCATGCACTTGCCAATGTATGCTCGCTAGGGTCCTGTTCAAGGATGCTTCCAGGTGGTTTCTGGCTGCTTCATACCATTGAAGATGGGCGTCTCCCGAGGGTTCATCCTTGGGGTTTCCCTATTCTCCCGCCATGTTGACATTGCGAGAATGCGAAGACCGTGAGGGTGACATTACGGTGTCCCCTCGTGATACGGTTTCTTGGTCGGGCTCGAGATGATCCAGGATGTCCAAACCATCGTAGAGCTCATCGTAGTCATCATCATCCGTGAGGACATCGCGCTGAGAGCGAAGGAACTGCTCTCGCGCAGCAGCTACCGGGGAAAAGCTCCCGGGCTTGGTGTGCCCTTCGGGATCAGTGATGCCGGCGACACCTCCTTTGGTGTAATACAGGTCTTCATCTTCGGCGTCGCTTAAAGTGCAGAGGTCCCGGGAATCTTGAGAGTTAGGCATCTCCAGGGATTCTTCACGAAAGGAACTATCGTGATCCCCACGGACAGCTCCAACTGTCGACGATTGGGGAACAGGCACCCGCCGAGCTTATATTGTTGATTGGGGGGATTAACTTTGTCCCCTTCTTACGTGAAGGGTTGCTTCCAGAGGATGCTCAATTTTACAGGAAAATGCACACTCGGAAAAGAACACAATGGTTTATCCTAGTTCGGGCCTCTCACTGGGGATATAATAACCCTACTCCAGCTCGGTGATTTTATATTCTGTGTATTGCCTATGTTCTTCTCAGAGGTGGTCCTTCTTCTTCTCGTACATGTACGAGAGGTATTTATAGGTTACAGGGATATTCTCTTAATTACAGTCCAAGTAACGGATGTTTGACTGCGGCTAACGTCGTTGTAACTGAACCTTAATTTACGCCACATTCTCATCGTGGGCGTAATGGCTCCACATCATGGCGTGATCACCGCTATTCTGGCGTAACCGTCGACCACGACCATCTAACCATGCACCTTGCGGACGAGCTAAGACCGAGCAAGTTTGATTCTGGCCCGAGCAAGTATGCTTGGGCCCTGTGCTTGGATATCGCAGCTGAGCATGGAGCCCGTACTGGCCGGGCAATGCCGAACAACAAAACCTGATGTCCGTGGGTCATCATCAGGAACGTCCTCCGAGGGTACGCATGGCCTGGACAGAACTGCCTGCCGGGTGCTATGGTAATTATGGAAACTATCCAATCCCCGACACCTTTCTAGAAAAAGACTACCGCTAAACTATAATCGGTACAACCGATAATCCGGTAGTACCGCATTCAACACGGCGGTAGTACCGCTAGACAAATGAGCTCGAGCGGGTGCATACTGCATTTTAGCTATCGCACATAGTGTCGGTACTATCGCTCAAGCGGTAGTACTACATTATTAACAGCGGTAGTACCGGCCCAGAGAAAAACGAGAAAACTCAGAAAACGACTGTCTCTGGAAAATAACTATCGCTATAGAAAAGTCGATAGTACCGCGATTGCGGTATTACCGCAAATATAACGGCGGTAGTGCCGGTTCTACTGAAGATGCATGATTTAAAAAACTGAACTTCAAATAAAAGCTTCTAACATGAATTTTGAAAGATATTTGAGTCAAATTTCAAACCTTTTGACACGTCAAGATACTAGTCGACTTTCCCTCTTTATAGTACGGCAACTAATGTAAAAATCCGATCTTTTTATTTAAACTTCGAGATCGATAAAAATAGAAAAAGGACAATTTTCTACCCTTGTACATCGATCACAAATCTTTAATCCTCTTCTCTTGTTCTCTTAATGCTCAAGCCTATAATGCCGTAGTTGCGATTAACCTGTTCTCACATTCTCAAGAGAAATAGTTAATCCTTTAAGTCAATTGTCATTAATTACCAAAACCAAAATAAATTGAGAGCCTAGATGCTTTACATACGGGCCCTGGAACCACATGCTAGTGAGATATACGAGGCAAATGGTCAATTGCACCAACTAAAACAGGCAAATGATTCATTCTCCCTAAAAACATGGGGAAATCTACTAAGCAAAATTTATATACAAAATTGAATTGAATCTCTTTCTCGTTATACGAATTTGGTTAACACTCTATTATTACCCGGTCAACCTCCTTTCGCTGAGTTTAACACTCTATGTGTTAACCGGGTAATAATACATATCCCAAAAAATATTAGAGATGACAACCATCTTTTGTCGAGTTTAACACTCTATGTATTTATCGAGTAATAATACAATCTTCTTTTGCTGAGTTTAATACTCCATACGTTCACCGTGAATAATACATGTTTCAGAAAATACTATAGATCGAGTTGAAAAAAATAACTATATAGAGATACATCTCTGATATTCCGAAAAATATTAGAAATCGAGTTAAAAAAATAGAGAGATAGAGTTGCACACATATTTCTTTTGACGAATTTGGTTAACAATCTATTATTACCGGTCAACCTCATTTTGCCAGGTTTAACACTCTATGTGTTAACCGGGTAATAATACATGTTCCAAAAAATATTAGAGATGACAACCTTCTTTTGTCGAGTTTAACACTCTATGCATTCACCGAGTAATAATACATGTTTCGAAAAATATTAGAGATCGAGTTGGGAAAAAAAAACTCTAGAGATAGACTTGTACACATATTTTTGTTCATGAAAATATTTTTTACGGGAAAAATGGAGAAAGGACATGAACGTAAGGGACGGAGACCTATTTGTTATTTTTTTGGACCTGACTGCTACCCTGAAAAATTAGACAAGGGCTCATTCGCGATTTGTATTTAACAGGAGTTTTTTTTTTTTGTAAAGTAACGAACCGACAGACTTAAACGCTATTCGAAACGTTTTTCTTACCCTCATAAATAATCGCAAAGGATTTTTTGTAATTTATAAGAACCTATCCGTAATTTAAAGAAAGTGGAAGATTTTTTTTTTTGCAAAACTAGAGGGGGCACGACGTGGATGGGTTGTCTTCTTGGCAATCCCCTCACACATAATAGAGTTGATATTTATTGCTTATGCAAGAGAAGAAATGTTTTTTGAACTTATAGACAAATTCAAAGATGAAGTTTTGGCCGGGCATTCCCTTCACAAGCACTTTTTTGTAACCAAGGTATCTCGTGTTGCAAATAATTAGTAATGCTAAGTTCAAGTTGAGACTAATGTCAAGACTATCAGACGATCTTATTACGTAAGGATAACAATTGTCAAGATGCCCTCAAAGAGGTAGCATAGTAAATCTTTTGGAAACCAAAAGTATCATTTTGAGTTGTTGACTTCATTGTTGTTGTCCTTGTCCTTGAACAAGTAGTATAGATAGCATTACGCCCTAAGTGAACTGTACAACTTATCAATAAACTTATTTTAGGCGGATGATGATGATGTATCAATGACTTGATTAAATATCTTCCAAAGGTACATAAATGTGTTCTACCTTAATGATTTGTTTTATGTGTTTATTTAATTAATTAAATATTTTTCAGCTATTTCAGTTTTGTAGGGATACAAGGTACTATGAGCATCAATACCATGACACGATATGGGGACCCTTAAAAACCAAGTTGGTGCCCTTAATCATCGTGCACCGAAACTTGTATGTTATGTTTGAGTTTATTACTCTAAATGATTGTGGCCACAATGGTACTATATTTACTCTGAATAGTTATTACATTCTAATAATGTTAGTATGATTTACAAAAGCTAAAAAAGAAAAGAGGAAATTCGGCAATATATATCTTGATATGTGGAGTACGTCTATTGACTGCATCATACTATCCTATATAAGTTTGGTTACATCTATTCTAATTCTAGTATAGTTTAGTCATATTAGAACTTGAGCAAAGTACACCATAGGTGTCTCAACTTGAGAATTTTATGTTTAGGTCCCTAGAATTACATAAGTGGTTAAACAAAAGTCTAACTTATAAGGTCCCCATTTTTGGTACATAATACCAACAATGGGTTCTATATGTATATTGTGTTAGTCACATGGTCGCCGCGGTCTTGGTCGTCCCGGTTTTGCTCGTTGTTCCGCTGAACCGGTCGGCCCTTTCCTTTTGCGGCTCCCCCTTATACGATTGCGAGGTCGGCCGTTGTCGTCGTTCAATGGCCGCCACCATGTCGGAGACAGAGGGTTTTTTTCTTCTTTTTAATTTTTTTCTCGATCGAACTCACGCTCTTCCGGCTTGACACCCCTTCGAGTCCAGGCTGAGGGGGCAGCTTTCCTTCGTCTAGCAGCCTCTTCCATTGGACCGCCTCGTCAGCGTTGGCATAACGGTCGGCCATACGGAACAGTTCGTTGGCCGTAATGTCCGGGTGAATCTCGAGGTCCTGCGTAAAGCGGACGTCTCGGACCCCGAACTTGAAAGCTCGGACAACCGCCTCATCCGAGATGCTCGGGATGGAGTTCCGCACCTGCATGAAACGCTGGACGAATTGGCGCAAGGTCTCGCCGTCCGTCTGTATCAGACGCTCGAGGTCGCGCTCTTTCCCCGGGCGAACGTAACAGCTCTGGAAGTTTGCCCGAAGGGTGTTACTTAGTTGCGCCCAGGATCGAATAGAGCCCTCCTTCTGATTGAAGAGCCACGTCCGAGCCGGTCCGTCCAGCACCGTGGGCATGAAGTTTGCCATGACTCCTTCATCCCCGCCGGCGGCCAGGATGGCCGTGGTGTAAATCGAGAGGAACTCGTCCGGGTTCTGCGTCCCGTTGAACCTCTCGACGTGGCCTGGTTTGAACCTGACTGGCCACGTTACACGCCGTAGGGATGCCGCGAATGCTCTGCACCCGAAAACGGGACTGTCGTTGCGCGCGCGGCGGTCGGGGCGATCCCCGCCGGCCAAGCCCGAGGTTCGTGGGCCCAGGCGAGAGAACACCTCCCTAGGCCGGTAAGATGGAGAGTGGCCCGAGGAGGAATGTGCGGCCCGGTTCTGCCCGTGGCTCGTGTCCCGTCGATCTCGAGGGAGCGCCCGGGAATTGCTCCGGGTGCCTTCCCGAGCCCGATCGCGCTCGCGCCGGTCACTCTGGGTACAGCTGCTTGAGTCGTTGGGGTGGAGGCGCACGGACGCCTGGCGGCGGCGTTCCCAGGAATCACTCCGGGCATCCCTTCCTCGGGAGGCTTCCGCCGCCTTTATGTCCGTGGCAATTTCCTCGAGGTCGTCGGCCACAGCCGCACCCATGGCTTCTAGGTCGACTTGCTCAAGAAATTCTCTGAGGTTGCGCACCACCGTGGCCAGGGATTGAAGGCGTTCCCCGCTTGGGGGAGCGCGGGGTGACGAGTTCGTTCGCCGGCGCACGGGCTCCGGCGTCCCGTACGCGTGGAGGTTTTCACGAGCATCGGCCCTGGTCTTGTCGGCTGGGCCACCACGGGCTTGCCGGCGTAAGCTGGCCAGCGTCCGATTCAGAGACGCCTGCAGGTGCTCCTTGGCCGCTTCATAGCGGTGGATGCGTGTTTCGCCCGGGGATTTGCCCCCGGTATTTCCACCTTCCTCCGCAACCAAGACGTTACGGGATTGGGCGGACCGCGAGGGTGACATCACGGTGTCTCCCCGTGACGCGGTCCCCTGGTCGAGATCGAGATGGTCGGGGATGTCCAGGCCATCGTAGAGCCCGTCGTACTCGTCGTCCGAGAGGGCGTCGAGTTGGGAGCGGAAGAATCGCTTCGCGGCGGGCGCTTCCAGGCGAAGCCTCGGAACCGTCATGATTCTCGAGGCCAGCGACGTCGGCGGCCCCATTGTCGAAGAACTGCTTGTCCTCTTCCTCGATTCCGAGGGCGTAGAGGCCCCGGTGATCTTGGGAGTCTGTCATCCTCCGGGATTCCTCACGAAAGGGAAAGTCGGTCCCCACGGACGGCGCCAGCTGTCGACGATTGGGGAGCAGGCCCCCGCCGAGCTTACTTGTTGGTGAAGGGACCAACTGCGACCCCTTCTTACGTGATGGTATACTCAGAGGAGCGACTCACTGGACTTCAACGGGCGAGGACACAGTGATTTACCCTGGTTCGGACCTCTCAAGAAGGAGATAACAGCCCTACTCCAGCTCGTGTATATTCTCGTATATGTCTGTCTCTCTGCTTCCCCCTCATGGTGGGGATGCTTTTATAGCTTACCAAAGACCACACTCCGCAGGCCCCACTATCCGCACGTTGGACCACGTCCAATCGTGGCAACTGGCAGATCCTACAATTCCGCCACGCTCCCGCGGAGGACGTAACGGGCTGACGGAGGTTACGCGCTGGTGGTTACTCCCACCGACCTCGAGATCGCGTCAGGTCGGCCAATAGCCAGCGCCGAGCTCGGTTGTCTTTCGTGAGCTCGAGCTCGCAATTAGCCAGAATACGCGACCTTCTTAGGTCCCAACTAGGTCGTCCTTGGGAACGACCTCCTGGTGGCTCGGGCGGGAGCGAGCTCGGCCGTTCGTGGCACCCAGGGTAATTTATGGGGATTACCCAGCCCCCCGACAGGAATGTTTGCTGCTGCTTGTCCGAATTTTTTTTAATAATACATTTTTTATTCAAAGTTGCAAAAATATACTACGAAAAAAGAAAATTTCAGAAATATACCTCTATAGCTCTTTGGTTAGGCGACAGAGAAATATAGCTCAACCAAAGAGCTATAAAAGGCTTTGTAGCCAAACTAAAGGGCTACAGAGAGATATAGCTCAACCAAAGAGCTACAGAAGGCTTTGTAGCCAAACCAATGGGCTACAGAGAGATATAGCTCAACCAAAGAGCTACAGAAGGCTTTGTAGCCAAACCAATGGGCTACAGAGAGATATAGCTCATTCATCAGGCTTTAGAGAGAAAAATAGCCAGTTCATCAAGCGACAGAGTTTTGTGACCCAACCAGCAGGCGAGTGGATTAGGGCAAAGCTGCATGGCCTGTCCCTCCAAGCTTATTTGTTTATGAGCTTTGCCAATATGGGGCGATCGGCCTATATAAGGGCCATCCCCTCCTGCCTTCACTCTCAATGAAAGAGTACCAGCACACAGAAGAGGAAACAAAACAAGGGGAGGAGAACAGGGAAAAAAAGAGGGAGGAAAAAATGTCGAGGCGTGCAGGTGGAAAGGGAAATGGCAAAGCGATGGAAGAGGGAGGAGCTTCGGGCTTTCCGCTCAATTTAGTGTACCAAGACCTCTTCCTACCTCATGGGGTTGTCGCACCGATGTATTTGTGCGGAGCTCCATGCAGACTTGTCCGCTCATGGGAAGTTCCAACTTGGAAAAGGAGACAATGGAAGTGCCGCAACTACGCCCTCGACCTGCCGGAGAAGAGTCTAAAGAATCGCCAGTTGGTAATAATCATACGTCTTTTGTAATATTTGTACATGACACTTTGCTAATTTCTGTATTATGCAGTCGCCTCCGCTATTGTGTGAATTTGATCAGTAGTTTGACATGGACATCAACCCCGAGGACCAAAGGCTCCTAGATCAAGCCAACCGGGACGATGAGCTCAGGAGGATCGTGATGCCGCACGCGAGGAGGCACGTAGGAAGGAGGCGGAGAAGGAGGCCGAGAGAGAGAAGAAGCGAGAGAGGGCACGTCGTGCCAGAGAAGCCCCACCGGAGGCATGGGCGAAGGGAAAGTGGTCTCGATGCACTCAGTAGATGTCTAGTTGTAACTGTTATTTTCCTTCTTCGTGGTTCTCCTTTTTGTGTAGTTGTAACTGTTATTTTCCTTGTTCATGGTACTCCTTTTCGTCTAGTTGTAACTTCTATTTTCCTTGTTCATGGTACTCCTTTGCAATAAAGAAAGTTGTTGTAGACTATAATACTTAGGGTTATTGCGCTAGTGCATTTTAGATGCAAGGAAAGGTGTAATAAAATATTTTTCCATTATATGCTAGTCTATATATCAAATAACAAATCTCATCCATTTTTACCAAAAATTACCTTCAAACACGATATCTTACGGCCCGCCGAAAAGGCTTAAGTGTTATAGTTTGTTATAGACTATAATACTTAGAGTTATTAAGCTATTACAATTTACATGCAAATCAATCTGTAAATAAAATATTTTCCTATAATATGATAGTCCATATATCAAATAGCAAATCTCATCCATTCTTACAAAAAATTACCTTCAAACACGATACCTTACGGGCTCCCGAAAAGGCTTAAACGTTATCGTTTGTTGCCGACTATAATACTTAGGGTTATTGTGCTAGTGCATTAAGATGCAAAGCAAGGTCTAAATAAAATATTTTTTTCAGGATATGGTGGTCCATATATCAGAGAGCAAATCTGGCCCAATCTTCCGAAAAAATATATTCAAATACGATATTTTACGCGCTGCCAAAAAGCCTTAAGCGTTTAATGAAATAGATGCTTTTTATAACCATTTGGTTTATTCAACTGAGTTCATTCATAAATATTTTTGCGAAAATGGGACATCTAAGACCCTAGGAACAAGTGATATTTATTTCATGATTTTTTGAGACATGGTTTGTATAGTTTCTTCAGAATTCATAAAAGGGTCTTTATGCAAACTTAATTTATACAATTTAATTTTTCATGCAACATAACACTTTTTGTGAGATATTACGAATCCTTATAGCTTAATAAAAATTTAGAAATTTATTTCGTTCGATTTGGAGCTTCAAAAATCACAAAACTCTTAAGCCTTAATCTGCTCGCCTGCTGGTTGGGTCACGAGACTCCGTCGCCTGATGAACGGGCTATTTTTCCTTCTGTAGCATGATGAAACGGGCTATATCTCTCTGTAGCCCGTTGGTTTAGCTACAAAGCCTTCTGTAGCTCTTTGGTTGAGCTGTATTTCTCTGTCGCCCAACCAAAGAGCTATAGAGGTATTTTCTAAAAAAAAAATTCGTAGTATATTTTTGTAATTTTGAATAAAAAATGTATTATTAAAAAAAAATCCTGCCTGTCCATACATGACTGTCAGAGAGCAGCCCGGCAGCTAGGTGAGGACGTAAGATTTCGCCGAGACTTGTAACCTGTACGTACAGGAGTGAGAGGGCGTGTTTGCTGGTGCTTATCCATGCCTGAGCGAGCCCAGCAGCTAGGTGAGGACGTGAGGTGAGGTCCAATTCATAAACCAGAAGGCAGGCAGTCAGCAGCCTACCCAGACAGTCCTAATTTAACACACGCGCTCAGCTCGTACACTGATAATCTCATCTATCTGGCTCCAAACAGCTGTAGTCCATCCCTGCATCTCTCTCTCTCTCTCTAGATCTCTCTCTCTCTCTCTAGATCTCTCTCTCTCTCTCTCTCTCTCTCTGGTCTGATTGATTAAAGAATGGAAAAGTGAAGCGCAAAGGCCGTCAGTCTCATCTCATGCATATATTCACCTCATTCTTTTAGCCTCTGTCTTCACTCTGCCGCGCGCGCCGCATGCAATTGCAACCTATCCTACCTGGCTAGCTAGTAATTCTAGTATAGTAACAGATCAGCCATGAACAACGGCGCTCATGGCCATGGTGGTCAGGGAGGAGGAGAGCACCACCAAGGCCAAGGCGACAGCCCCTTCTGCTACTTCCACCCCAGGGGGCTCGTCGTCGGCGTCTGCGCTCACTGCCTCAAGGAGCGCCTCCTCCTCCTCGCCTCCAGGAACGGCGACGTCGCCGACGGCGGCAGCTACCTCTCCTCGCGGCCGTACAGGGCGCTCCGGCGGAAGACCAGCAGTATCTCCCTCCCCAAGGTCTTCGCGCTTGGCTCCTTCCTCCAGCGCCTCGACTCCCGACACCACCGCCCGGACGACGCCAACTCTGACGCCGACAACACATCCATTGCGAGCCTCGATGGTACGGACACAATGGCGCCCCTAACATATACACATACTTGCAGAACATGTACATGTAGTTCCATTTCTTTTCATCAATTGCTTGTTGCTGTTCTTCTTTTGGGAAAAAAAAAAAAAACAGGCTCCTTCATATCGATCAAGTTCGAGGACAACGGCAAGGCAACGTGGGACAGCCAGAAGGCGAAGGCCGCCGCCGGCGAAGTCGAAGTCGCAAAGACAGATAAGGCGGCCTCGCTGAGGTGGCCGTCCTCGACGGCGCTGGTGGAGCAAGTGAAGCGGGGCGGCGTGACGCGGTGGCGCAAGCAAGTGGTGGGGCGGCTGCTGCAGCTGGCGCGATGGAAGAGGTTCGGCAATGCGGGCGGCGGGGCGGCGTGCCACGTCGGGATGGACGGCAAGAAGGCGGCGGAGCGGTCGAAAGGGAGGCCGGGGAGGAGCTGGATCCGGAGCCTCACCCGGAGGCGCCATGGAGATCAGAGGGTATGGTCGTGAGCTCTCTTTGGAGCTACGTGCGTGCGTACACGTGAGTGCTTTTGTTTGTGTGCATACAGATACAGCCATCGATCGATCCATATCGATACAGGATGAAGGGATCATCATGTATTTATTAAAAAGAAAAGAGAAAGAAAGGATGCAGCGTCAGCTCGCTAGCATTAATTAATTGTGCATGCACGCGCGCGGTGTTCTCTCTCAATTAAGATCTTGTTCATGAGTTTTGAGTCTGGCAAAACGAAAAGATTAAAATTAATTGTTGTGCTGACTAAAATTAATTGTTGCCACAAGGATTTTGAAGTTAATTTTGGTGCTGGTAATGAAGGAGGTGTTCACATTAATAATAATTTGCAGGCAGGTGCAGGTGGCAGTGGTCGAATGTTTGTTTGGTCCTCAAGTTTCGGACGTTAGGGCCGGGTAGACATTGGTTTCTTTCTTTCCTAGTGCTTGGTTGAAGTGGCAAGTAATCTTAGTCGGACAAGGATGGATAGACAGAGAGACGGACAGTAGATGGAGGATGTCCCTTGTCGTCGTGATCCTTAATTTCCTTGCATATCCACCTTTTCCTTGTCCATCTCCCGGAGATACGTCGTGGACCGATGCAAAGACAGCAGGAGCAGCAGCACTCTACTCTATTTTAACAAGGGAGTGTATAGGAATTATCCGAATGTTTTTGTCCCAAAAAACATTCAAATTTTGGACCGTACGATCAAGACATACATCCGTAGGATCAACCCACCTCGAATTCAGGGGGTGTGCATCGACCTGAAAGTAAATCCAATGACCAAGAATTTAGATGATGATTGCTAAAGAAAACATCCGAATGAAACTTATCAAAACCCTTTTAACAAAGCCGTCCCCCATGTGGAGTATAATCCCCTTTCAAGGAAAAAGGAGATTAAAGAAAGAGAGACCATTTTGACTGCCTTTCCATGAAAGCTGCCACCAATTCGTGACCGAAAAGATAGAGCCTTAAATAAAGCAGCACATTGGGAGAACATGCGTTGTGTATGACAGTATGAGTATCGATCCCCTTCCTTTCTTTCAGAAAGAACGCACCAGGATTGAGAAAAGAATTGAGCTGACAAAACGAACGTACGAGTTAGGACGCATGCAGTACAAACACTAGCAACTCTATAATCTGTGGAGGGCTTCGCTGAAATCCAAATGGGGATCGAGGAGCTGTCTTGCGAACCCAAAGCGGTGTTCTCCTCTTCAAATCAAACACACGAGCAAAGCAACCTGCGCTGCCCAGTTTGTCCGTGCTTTGCACTTGATCAATGCCAAACTGTTTGTCAGCTACTCTTAAAGCAATATATATAATTACTACTCCTCAAGTTTCGCACTTGATCATCGTGCGATACATTCCATCTGCACAAACTATTATTAATTAATTATTAGTATATGACATCTCTTTCAACTTTGGTGAGGTGGGTGGTGAGTAGCCTATCATCTTGCTTTCCAACAAAAATGGACTGCTCGTTTGGACGGGCATCAGGCTTATCATCGGTGCATGCATCTCTTCTCATCCGACCTATGCCACACAATCATTCCCAACACCATCCTTTCGATGAACACAAACCCGACATAAAAATATAAAAAAAAAAAGCTGGTCGGATACCGATCACCAAGTCACTTGAAGTGGCGCGATCCCACCGTTCCACGTAGTATGTATGCTGCTTTGTTAACTCACACCATGTACCGGTTGGAAAAGGAAAAGCTAGAACAGCATGCAAATGTTGCAACAGACTTCAGGGACCAAACAATGTCTCAAGATTAAAGGAAAACTAAAGAATATCAAATTAGTAATAGTTCCCCAAGGAAGAAATTTACCAGACCAACGAGTACTACTACTAGCATCAACATTAGTCTAACAGAGTGCACATTGGAAATTGTAAAGGAAACTGACAAGTGCTAGCTGCTCCTCTCTAACAGAGCACCAAGGGTTGAATCTTCTCCAGATAACTACTACTAGAAAGAAATTAACTAGGGCGCTGGGGGTGGGCGGATCGCCCATCCTACTAAAACTCTTGGATTACACGCATCAAACCGCAGAGGGGTGAAGCAAATCACATCAAATTGGTGAGACAGATCTGATCCAACCATCTGGGAAAGCACAGCAGACAAGCAATCAGCAAACGAGTGACCAATAAGATACAAGTACATTGTACTTAGGCTTTGCTTTTGCTTTTAAATTCGTTGATTTATTCATAAAATACATAAGGCTGCTTCTTTTAAATTTATTGATGCCACCAAGTGCAAGTCAGTAAAGGAACATAAGGAGAGCAATGTTCCTGTAGAATGTGGACTGTATCATCAATTAATTAGCACGAATTGCAGCAAAGGCAGGGTATTTAGAAGAAAAAAATGCATATACTAAGTTATTACTAAGACAATGTTTAATTTACTGATCCAGACCATCACTTCAATGTTATCTGAGTAGCCAACGGTGGCTGGTTTTAAGGGGGGGAAAGCAGACCTACTCTTGCCCGATATGCATCTTTATCTTGTCGGCTTTGACAATTTATGCAAATATATTTCTGCGTTTTCATTGTAAATAAAACGCAGGAATGTTATGAGATGGTACCTGCAAGGATTAATCAAGTATGTCACTTCAGACTTCTTGCATAGAATCATTTTGGTTGTGGCCATCATCTTTACTGAGACTCCAGTCAAGTGGGCTTGTGGCAGAAGCATCCTCATTAGCTGTTCCATCAACCGCACCATTAGGAACTTGGTTCTCTTCTTCAGAAGCATCGTTGTTAGCACTTCGTACAGGTGATGTGATTGTGGTGCCAAACAGCTGTATGCTCCTCATTTCGTCAGTAAGGTCGGATGGGTGCATGTTCACTGCGTTGTTGGGTGGAGATTCATTTTCAGGATTCACAATCTCAGAGGAGCCACCACTCAGGCTCAGTGGAATCTGAAGATCCCCGGGGAACAGTAGCTGACTTGTGAAAATTGTAGCGGATGAAGAGGGTACATCAGTAGGGCCATTATGCCTGGCTCCCTGCATGCCCGCAGGAACTGGTGAGCCCAGTGGTATCGCCATATTCTGACTTTCCGGTGCCATCAATCGTTCAGCAATGGCGCCATTTCCAGAGCACAGAGGTGGAATGGCTTCAGAAATCCTAAGCCTCTTCAGAAGAGGAGGGCATGCAGCAAATTGGACTTGCCAAGCATTAACATGCCTGCTTTTTGTTGAAGACGATGACGTGGAGTCATCCCAGTCTATCTGCAGATACATCAAGCAGTAGTTTGATGAAGTCAGATAAGAAGAGGCAATGCAATGGTAAACCAAACAGGGCAGCTGCATCTTCACTCGAATGAAGACGCAAAGGATCTTGGGACCCTAGCGATAATATAAAGAACTAGACAAGGAATAAGATAAGTTGGTATAGTTACGGTTGAAAAATCAAGGAACTGATGGAAGCAACAACATAAAACACTAAAGAGGGTACCAGTACTAGCTTCTCTCCACAGGTTTGTCAAAAATTTAGTTATTAGGATGTGAAAGAACACAACTCAAACTGCCTTGAACTTCCATGAATGCGAAGAACCAATGACACAGATATACTTTGCTTTACTTGAGTAAGTTTCACATGTTTCGCGATTTCAATAGCAGAAAAAAATACTGGACAATACAGCGCATGGCAAAACTGACATGACTTAACACAAAAGGTAAAAGTGCATTCGTAATTCCATATCAAATTCGATCGAAGTGCCACAGGAAACATGAGGAGAGTCAGATGAACAATCGCTGACGTGTGGTTGACATCAGAATCAGACAAGAAGCTCCCAGTCCTATTGGAAACAGACAAGTGAAGCATCCGACAGAGCAACCACCACCAACCCCACAATATAAAAATACAAGACTGAAAAATCAATCAATCGACAACAGCAACCCTACGCATACAACAAATCTAAGCCTAAACTATGAGTGAGTACCAAGGGTTATTGTCAGCCCAAGATTGCTTGCTACTCGTTAACCTAACAAAACACTAACAAGGTGAACGCATGGCATGGCAGTGCTGGACCAAACAGGCTCTCGATCCATCTCATGCACAGATGCACTTGCTGCTTCAACAATCAACACAAAGCATGCATAGATGAACTAGCCTTGATTAGATTAGATTAGATTAGCAACAACAACAACAAAAAGCATACCTCGAGCATGCGCCAGATGATGGAGTGATCAACGGCCTTGACGGTGCCGTTGGCCCAGTCGGAGCGGCGCGAGTCCTCGGCCTCCATGACCTGCATGCGCACCTGCACCCCGGGCTCCCAGGTGGTGCTGTTGATCGCGTCCTCCACCTCCTTCCGCGGCACGACGAACTCCCCCGCGCCCTGCCTCGGGTAGTAGGTGACCGTGAACGGCCTCCCCTCCGCCGCGAGCCGCGCCGCGTCCAGCACCTCCTGGGGGAGGACACGCGCCCGCGCGTTGCGGAGAGGCCCGGCCGCTTGCAGCGAACTGGGGTACCTGGGGGCGCGTCGCACCCCGACGAGCAGCTCGCCGTCAGGGCGGCACATGAAGACGACGGTGTCGCCGGCGACTAGCAGCTTGGCATTGACAAACTTGCTCCAGCCGGTGGTGAGGAGGTGGCGGCGCGGCGTGCCGCGATAGATGTGGCGGAACTCCCAAGGCTTGCCCCGCAGGTCCTGCATGAGGAGCTTCTGGACGGGCGGGTCGGCCTCGAAGTCGAGCTTGGGGAAGATGAGGTCGGCGCAGAACCTGGGGACGGAGAAGCCGCCGCCGTTGTTGGCGTCGCTCTGCGTGAGCTGCTTGGCGAAGTAGATGAAGGCGCCGTCCCCGTCCGCGTGGTCGGCGTTGGGGTCGGCGCTGGCGTCGGCGGACTCTGGCTGCGCGGGGGGCGGGCCGCGGTGGGGGCCCGGGAGGAGGGAGATGGTCGCGTAGGGCTCGTCGGTCTTGGCGTCGGCGAAGAGGTCGACGGCAGCAACAGTGCAGGGGAAGAGGTGGGTGGGCGGGAGCGGGCCCGGGAGAGGGGCGGGGCACTGCTCGGCGTGGCCGTGGGGGAAGTAGTAGACCTGTGAACCAACGACGGGAAGACGGGACAACGGGACGGCGGAGGCGAGCCAGATGAGGCGGTCGAGCGGCGGGGCATCGGTGGCGGTGGGAGCCCGCGCCATTTGGGGGTTTTAGGGTTTGGGGAAGGAGATGGAACTGGAGGAAACGAACGGGGGATCGATCGGGGATCGGGGTCTCTCGCGCTTTTATATATACTAGCTACATGCCCGTGCGTTGCTACGAAAAACAAAATTGATAACGAAAAATGAAGATTAAAAAATAAAAAAATTATTTTACAAGATTAAACATCTATCTTTAACGCTTCGTTTCTTACGAAAGCTGGCTAATTAAATCAACGCTTCGTTTCATGCGTAGGGCAATTAAGCAGGGCAATTAATGACGTGGGAAGAATGCACCACTGCCACCAAGTGATGCTTTAGAATAGTAGATATATATATATATATATATATATATATATATATATATATATGTATATACATGTGTGTATATACGAAGCCTTTTTCGTACTCCTGGGAGTACGTACTCTCACCTTCAGTATACCACTTAAATGAACGTGTTATACTCCTTTATCACTTTCAGTATACTCCAATAATAATTTTAAGATATTCCAATACGATATGAATGAAAAAAATTCATGGGAGCTATTTATTTTTTGCTATATACCTTTTTCCATGTGTAAAAAGAGTATATAAACAAATTATGCTATAAATGGTGGATTTTGATGAAATTTTTCGTGGAATTTAATTTGGAAAATCTTATAATTAGTATTAGAGTATACGCAAATAGATAAAGGGGTATAACAATATCATTTATGCAGTATATTAAGAGTTGGAATATATATTCCTAGGAGTATGGAACTATTTATATTTATATATATATATATATATATATATATATATATATATATATATATATTTCAAAAGTATGTGTTTCATTTGAATTGTTATCGACGGGTATATACCTAAAACTTAAGGTTTTGAAAAATATACCTGAGTTTAGCTTGAATTAATGCATTTAAAATTAATGTGCCCAGGCCCCATGGTGCCGAGTATGTACTTCACTTCTCATGTACCACTTAAACAAATAAGTTATATCCCTTTATCCTTTCGAGCATACTCTAATAATGATTATAAGATATTTTAAAGTGAGTTCCAAAACAAATTTCATCAAAATCCACTAATCCACTATTGTGTATACTCCTTTACATATGAAAAATGGTATATACATAAAAAAAATAAAGTGCTCCAATAAAAAAAAATTCAACCATGTCGCATTGGAGTATCTTATAATTAGTATTTAAGTATACCAAACATGATAAAAGTGTATAACACATTCATTTAAGTGTTACTAGTAAGGTGCCCGTGCATTGTAACGGATTTCTAAAAGGGTGATACATATCATGAAAATATAATACTAAGCTGTACAATAAACATTAATTTTTCTCTTACACATATCACGCGCACGCGAATTACATAACAAAGTTCGTCAACAACTTCAAAAATTGTCCAACCAATATTCTTAAAAAATGTTCAATTGAAAGTTAAACAAAAAAAATTATAATATGCATGAGACATCTAAGACATTTATTTTTTTACAGGAATATATCTATATACGTTGAGCCACCATCAGAGACCTCGGTTTCTCCGCTATGCGCCATGTTCGCAATCACCTCCCTCGAGGCATGCTTAACAAATAATTCATTATATGGAACACATACAGGTACTGGAGGTTCACAAGACGATCGAGCTCGTGGCCAATGGAGCCGGAGACGTTGGAGTTGCCTAAATCCCTAAAAAAATTCACAACGAAATAGTCACACAACACAACCATTGAACATAAAACGATTCTTGAACTATGAAAAGGAGCGAATTCTTGATTATGCTACTGGTGATTATTTTAGAAAAAAAATCTCCTTTGAACTATATGATGATTCAATTATTGCTTATCAAGGCAACAAACAGACAAATTCTTCAATAATAAGCAAGCGTAAAACAATTATTTGCATTGAAGGTCTAGACTCTTAAATAGATGCTTTGTGATATGGTATTATTTCTCTCTCTTTAAGCACCTATCTAAACGTCTTAGCATTTAACATGGCCTAACAGTACCAAGCAACAGCTCAAGGCAGCCACCGTAAACGCTGCCATGGCTGGCGCTACCACCTGAAGCTCATGCACTCTTACTATTTTATTTTTATTGAAGGGCTGGTTTAAGGATTAGCAATCACAAGTGACAAAAAAAAAAAAAAAAAAAAAAAAAAAAAAAAAAAAAGATTAGAGATTTGCAAACAGCATGCAAGAGCAGTGGAAGCACATCTGAGTATGTGACTAAAATTATTTCAACTCAACTATCTGCTCTGCTCAACATGATTGGCAAAGTGTATAAGCACAATATGTCAAATCCGAATCTAAAGTCATATGCGAGTCCTTAATTGAGCCCATCATGCATCTATCCCAAATCTCAATCAAATTGAACTCCTATAAATAAATATACTACGGACATGTCCTTCAGAACAATTGAGTAGCTCTTGGACACGAATCAATTGATGTGAAAAAAAAATCACAAACTGATTTCTAAGGAGAAAGAAACAAACTCATATGATGGATAAATCAGTGCATTCCAATCAAATCAAGAAGGGGAAGAAGGGAGCCCGACCAAAGGGGAGGATCTATACTATAGATAAGTCTCCAACGCAGCCAAGGTGGTCATGTGGCCATCGACGGTGAGGTGGCAGGCTGGTGGTGAGCAACGAGCCTCCATTAGCCTGCATCTCGTTGGTCTCGGAGACAGCGAGGAGGCGGCAGTTCGCAAGCCTGGCGCACGAGATCGACTCCATTGGCAGCACCGATGGAAAAGATGATGAGGCGGCATGCAGTCAGGTCAGCACAAATTAGGACTGCGGGAGGGAGTGGACGAGTGGTTTAGAATTTTTTTGAGGAATTAATTGAAGGGAGAGGAGAGATCAGAGGAAGTTGCTGCTTTCTTATCGCTACTGTGGATCGTGGAGGGGACTGAGTGGGCAGAGCGATCGTCGAACAAGAAACCGGCAAGACGTCAGAGGTGGAGGACGACGTACAAGCCTCCTTTTATATTAGTAGAGATTAGAAGGTGGGAGTGCGTGGGTGTGTATATATATACACTTCCAATATACTACATAGACAAATATGTTATACTTCTTTATCACTTTCAGTATACTTAATTTCTATTTTGAAGAGTGATATGGTTAAAAAATTTCATCATAGTCCTTTATTTTTGCTATATACCCTTTTTCGCATATAGAAGGAGTGTATACATAAATTATGCTATACAAAATGCACGTTTGATTTTTTTTTTCCATGAAACTCAATTGGAGCATCTTATAATTACGATTAGAGTATACTCATTTTTTTCGCACGCGATACATAGGAGAAATACTAGTTTTAGATCATGGTAGCCAGCACTATGGAGTCCTAGTTAATTATACCATATATATTTATATTACAAATATAAAAGAGTTTGTACATCATCCTCCCCTTGCATCATGCACGCAACTTGCTCACTCTGGCCATCCACGCACTACCTGCTGAAAAAAGAGCTCCCAAAACACTAAAAAAACTAAGAAAGAGCGTTCACACGTCGAACTATTCCAACTTAAATATAGTGGCTTAGGGCATCTCCAATGGTGCCACTTCAGCTAGCTATAAGGGTGCCAACTCAGCATTTTGCTTAGGTGGATGAGAGAAAAGGAAGAGAGAGATATATGCTTACTACTAACTTATAGCCAGGCTATAGCTGATTCCAAGGCATTTATCACCTCTTACATATGGGCCCATATTTAATTTTGTAGACAATGCTATAGCTAGTCCATTGGAGAGGTTATCTATTAGCTATCTATAGATGACATGTACACTTCTTATAGCTAGTAGTTGACTACACCATTGGAGATGCCCTTACACGGCGTGGACGATGTGAATTTTTAAATCTTGAATTCAAATAAACACAAAATCTAGAAAAAAATTATTTAAATGCTAAATCATTCCCAAAGCATCTCTAAAAAGTTCCAGAAATTTTTGGAGTGATTTAATTCCTTTGGAAAATCAAAGACAACAAATTTTTTAAAGAATAGAGGCACTGTTCAATTTTTATAAAATTATACAAGTTTGATCATGTGAAAATTTTATGCGATCATCTGCAGAAACTCAGGACTTTCCATAAAAAAAATTTGTAAAATTTTAAGTCCATTTGACAGCTCAATAAAAATTAGAGAACCTTGGTCGAAAAATAGAAATTAAAAACAAAAATCAAAAGGCCAAAAACGAAAAGTGGTTTATTCAAGAACCGCGTTCTCTTTGGGAAAGCGTAAAACCGAGGGATGTGCCTTCCCTTTTTGTCTCCATCTCCCTCACTTCCTCTGCCAAGTGGACTAGGGCCCACCTGCCGGCCGCCTAGTTGGGTAGAGCATGCTCTCCCTCGCTCGCCCGTGCGCCATGCGCGCACCAAATGCCTTGAGCCGCGCCAGCTCACGCCTGCGCTAGCTCGTCCCGTGCTAGGCCGCTTGTGCCACATTGCAGCCTAGTGCTGCCGCGGCAGCCGTTCGCCCTGCCACGGCAACCACAATCTCTTCCAAATCCTGCTGCGGCACGAAGAAGTCATCGCCGCGATGAAACTTATGTCACACCTATCTAGCCCTATGATTTTTTTTTTTGCAAATCTAGTCTCCCCCCTCGACCGGAAGCGCGAAAGCGCCCACCGCAGTAGCTTGCACTCCGCGCGCCTACCCGTGCTCGCGCGCTCTCGTGGTCACCACAAGGTATCGCGGCTAGCTGGTTGCCGCACTCCCGGGCATGGGAGAGCCGCTAATGTGCTCGCTGGGCGTAAGAGCGCCCCCACAGTGAAAAGGAGGCTAGATTCGCAAATGTGTACGAGACGAAGCTAATTGAAACATCCCCAAAATTCAAAACGAATTTGCAAAACCTAATTCGAGTTTAATTGGAGTTCTTGATTTGGGTTTGGAGTTCTTGATGTTGACCTTCGTTCTTAAGCCAAGAAATTAGGATTAGGGCTGGGGGGGATTTGGTTCTTACCTCAGAGCCTAGCTCGGACCGGTGGTTCTTCGCCTGCTTCGTCCCCGGCCCGGTCCGCCGCCTCCGCCCGGTCGTCGCCGCCATCCCATCCGCGCCACGCCCGCTGTCCCGTCATTGTCGCATCGCGCGCCGCGACGTGGCGCCGTCCTTTCGCGCGTCGCCGCTCCTCCGCTCCGTCGCCATTTCCGGCCTCGCCGCCGCACAAGACGTTGCCGCTTCGCCTCGCTGCTCCCACGCCGCCATCCCCTCCGCCTTCAAAGCCGCACGTCGCCCTCGTCCTCTCCGCCATGCCGCCGTCCCGTCGCCCACGCCATCGCCATGCCGCTTCGCCTCTCTCTTCGCTTGGGGCTATAAAAGCCCCCAAACTCCCGAGCTCACCTTGCCCCGCTCCCCTTCTCTCCCCGTGGTGAGCCCTCCCCTCCCCTCTCCCTCCCCGTGTTCTTCCCCACCTCCGGCTGCTGCCGCGCTAGCCACCGCCGCCCCGCTCCCCCGCGCCGCCGCACTGAGCCGCCACCTCGCCCTAACCCTCGCCCTAACCCTAGCCCGCTCGGGATCGATCGATCGATCGATCTCTCCGTCTCTCTGCCAGCGGGACCCCACCCCTGACCTCTTAATCTGGCCGCCCTGGCCCACTGCCCACTGGCCGCTACTGGGCGCTTGCCCGACCCTCCTCACTCGCACTGGCGGCCCGACTCCTTCGCCAGCGTTAGCTTGTGGCCGTGGCCGATTCCTCACGGAGCCAGCCCGATCTTGTTTTAAACAGTAATTCAAATTTTGGAATTTTAATTCATTTATTAATTCCAAAAATTCGATTATAAATCCAAAAATAGCCCAGAAAAATCCCGGAAAACCCAGAGCTCCACCAAATACATATTCCGAACCGTCTCGTGCCACTGAGTCCAAAAATGCCCTCCATTCCTCAATCCGGAGTCCCCAAAATTCCAAAATGCCCAAATCACCCCTCGTTCTCTCTCGGCCCGGTTCCGGTTTTCCGTTTTCATTCTCGTTTTCCATTTTATTTCATTTTCCATTTGTTTATTGTCGTTCGTCCTTTTCGCGTTAGATCCGACCGTTGGACAATTCCCGGAGCAGTAGCATGCGGCAGACCCGACCGACAGAGCCCAAGATTTACTACGTCGACTACGGTTCAGCCGATCCGATCGCCGAGCAAGGCAAGCCGTACACCCTTGATCATATTGAACCTATTCATGCCATGTATACTTAGTACTTATTTTATACCGCATTATTTTATTGTATGTTGAATTATTGAAATCCAGTATTTTAGAATGACATGATACCTAGATAATGCCGAATTGCTCATGGAACTTCCTTGAAAAATATTGAATTCCAAATAAATCCTTGTAACCCTAGGAAGTATATATATGCCTTGTTAAGTTAGATATTATTCAGGTTAGTATGATATCAAAATCTTGGAAAATGGAAATAAATGCTGTCGAGCCGCTGGCTCGGTTGTTTTGGAAATATGCTACAGTCTGGGGGACAGAATTGGATAAGTCCCAAGCGGATGAGATTCCAATCCCCGACTGATGATTAATGCCTTGGTTTGTCTGGTGGCTGGTACCGTGGGTATCGGAATGGGTTTGTGGATGGAAAGGCTTGGTCTTTGGCAGTGTAAGGTTAATAACCCCCTTGAGCAAAGTAAATAACTTAAGTATTCGCTCAACCACAAGTCGGAATGGTCAAGAAGCGACTCGACATAGCTCAAGACATTAATCATTCTGAAATAAAATTTGAATAAATTGGTGGACTATTAGGTGGGAATAGGGATCGCCTCCTGGCAGGGAGTATACGAAGGGGTGGAACAGGGATGGACCTGAGTGTCATTATTTGGTTCTCACAACGGTAGGTGCTAATGGGGACTGTGAGTCCAAGGTAGTCAGATACCTATCGGTTAACAACTAAAACACAGGAATGATTAACGAAATGCTGTGATGGTCTCGACCCGGCCGCATGCATTTAAGTTGCATGTTTGTTAGCGCTTGGCATTAACGGTCGTAGATATCTTGTGGGTAAAGCTGAGCACCTCTGCAGAGTTAATCAAATGGTAATCGATTACGCCGTACTTCCGGTTAATGAAGTTAAGTTTGAACTGGGGTGATACCCGTAACCTCGCTCAAGCAATAGTTTTGGTGAATTTGGTAAATATGGATAAGTGATGTTGAACTTGTGAAACCCCCCCTTACTATTTAATTATGGTTTGTGCTTCAAATGTAAAATGAGTTATAAAATAAAGCTGCATCCAGATACTTAACCCTATTGCCTTCATTTGTTAGCCCTTGCATATAGTATTCAGAGTTCTCCGTACGACTTGTTGAGTACTCCCGTACTCACCCCTTGCAAACCCCGACCCCTTTCAGAGTTTGAAGAAGCTGGAGCGTACCAGGAGTACGTAGATGGCGATCTTGTTTGGTTTTGAGGTCTTAGTCTTTTGCTCAGGCCTGCCTGTGCGGTGTTTTGCTTGTATAATATTCGGGCCCTGCTGAGCCCTCTTCTGTAAAAACCTTGGCCGTTAGGCCCTATATTCAATAAAAACAGTTGGTGTTAACTCTTGTCTGGCAATGAGATGCTTGATTCCCGGCAGCTAATCATCCTGGGTAGCTGTCGAGGCGTACGGTCCTGCCCCTAAAAAGGCGGGCCGTCACACTAATTTTGCGAGAAAAAGAGAGAGAGAGAGAGAAGGGGTTCACGAAGCTAAGAAAAGGATGAAGTCCGGAATCGTACAAACATGAAACAAACCATGTTTGTCTAATCTATTCACCAGGCGTTATATTCGTCAACAACTCCATGCTGTTAGAAGCTGTACAAAGTTTTTTTTTTTTTTGAACAAGGGACTCATTTCATTTTGAAGGGGGAAGGGCATGTATAATACAAAAAAAAACCAGTGGTTTACATGTACATCCATGAGTTCAACTTTTGGATAACGCTACGTTCATGATCATGCTGGTCCTGTGTAGTGAGTGAGTAAAACACTGTCGAGTTATGCAGCTTATTTGCACAACCTGTTTCTTTCTCCTATATATGTATTGAAAGCATAACCATATTGCAGCCTTGATGCCAGGCTGAAAGGAATCACGATGCCACCAAAGGATCTCACGTTGGCTTAAAAGCAGTAAGTAGCTCCTGGAACATCTCCAGCATCAGCTCTCGATCTGCATGGAGGAAGAAGCTATTGATCTCATCTCTGACATCATATATCTTTCCAAAATCAAACAAGTAGGCAAGGCACCCTTTCTTCAATTTCTCCAGCTGATACAGCCACGCAATGTGAAGCCTCTCGAGGACGTTGCCTGAGTTGACATCCTCCAGGAGGCTCTGCTCACAACAGTCTTTGATATTGGAAATGCTATATTTGTTTGCAGCTGCAAGCAGCGAAAGTCGATGCTTCCAGAACTGGTCCTGCCTTATGGTCCCGTAGATGTAGCCAAGAAGAGCTGAGCAGGATTCGTGAGACATGTCGTCTATGTTGATCTTGGAGGATTCCTTCTCCTTGAGATCATGCAGGAATATTCGCTCAAACACAGGAGAGCATGCTGAGAGGATGGCCTTGTGGGCCTTGAGGACACCATCTGCTGTGTTTATCGTCACATCAGTATGGATTGACTCTGTCAGCATGAGAGAAAGGCATCGGAGAGCGCTGCTGCTTGCAACATTCTGCACCATACCCTCATTAGGCCAAATTGACGGAGAAGATTCAGTAGCCTGCGATCGTAGTCAAAGATTAACGCATAGCGATATTAAGTAAAATCTAGCACTAAGCAACACCTCCTGTAATATATCTCCTAATTAAGCAATCAGTTACTAGTGTGTTGGCCTAGGAGCCAGCGTCTGGGATTATTCCAAAAGGCATGAACTCTCGTAGTTGTTGGGAAAAAGAAAACAATACTTGAATACAACTGGCAATCTTGAGGTCCAAAAACTCGACATCGATAGTAAATCGCCCCTGAAACACCGTATCAAGCTGCCATACAAAGTCCTCGCTGGTACGAAGCAGCTTCTCATGAACTGTGATGGAAATGAAATTAACAGGGAAATTAAAAATTCTAAAGAGTATGGATATTAAAACAAGTAGCCAATTTTTATTAAATCAATATGACTGCGGAACTTCACTTTATTCATTTCTGCAACATTGCATTTCAGACTTAACATCCATACGAGTTACATCTTTAGTTTATTAAACTGAAGCTGCAATCCAGGAAAGCATAGTCAAGCTTCAAATTATATCTTTTGAAGAGCAACTTTCGTTGTGGGCCTATCCATAGGATCCTTCGGATTGAAATGTAACCCACCATTCAGAGGATGAAATACAACAACATTATGTTTAGTTTTAGCCAGCTACTTCAACACCTTTTGCCAGGAGGAATCTATCTGCCTAGGGAGTGTGATCTGAACATTTGCATCCATAATTGCAAAGCCACTTTAATCGTGAATGGACGCTGTGACATGACAAAGAAACTAGAAGATATTTTGCGCGCGCACATGCAGCATCCAAATTCCAGAATCCTAGATCACAAGAAAACTAATCAGCCATTCAGCATTTCAGTTTAACTGCCTAGCCAGGAGCTCCCATCCCATGGGATCAAATCAAATTCACACAATAGCCCAAAGTTGAAGCGAATGTTTGCCCCATTTCAGGACAAACCATATCATGGTATCAATGTATCATCACATTACGAGCATAGGCCTTAGTCACTAATCAAAGCCTCCAATGCACCGAGAAGCGAAACTTCAGTGGCCAGTGAGGAGGCATCGCGAGCGTGTAGAGAAGCATACCAGGGGAGGCGCAGGTGCGGCGAGTCGGGCCCGTGGAGGAGACGCGAAGCACGAAGCGCGCGAGGGGCGGCTGCTCCTTGGACAGGCGGCCCGGCTCCGGGAACAGCCGTATGTACATCGACCGGCTCTTCTCCACCGACATGTACCTAGTTACGCCATCAAATTCGCAAGTCACCAGCATCAACTCGCCATGAAATCTCGCAAATTGAAATCAAATTGGCGTCTAGCTTGGTGGAATTGGGTGCGAAGAGGACAGAAGGGTGTGATCTTTGGAGCGGGGAAATTGGGGAATGATCGGTACCAGTTCCAGATGCCGAGCTTGAAGGGCTCGGAGCGGCGGTAGGAGCAGGGGCTGAAGGTCTCGATGCGCCACTGGGCGAGGCGGGAGATGGTCTCGACGCGTGAGTCCGGCGAGTTCATGACGCCGCTCATCGCCGGTGGTGCCTCGCCGCTCAAGGTTTTGGGTGCCCACTCCTATACTGTCGCACTGCTTCCAAGTCCTGTATACCATTCAATTCATTTATGTCTTAATATTTTATACATTTTTTTTTAAAAAAAACCTCTCGTATTAAGAGTTGAGATGTGTTTCTATGTTTGTTTTTTTTAAAGTTGCATAAATATTAAAGCACGAATGAAAGATATATGAGGATTACTTACCCTTTCGTTTGTTTCAAGATTTCTGTAACTTATATTAGGAGAAAAAACATAGAAGCAAAAAAACCTCGAAAGAGTTTGTAACACATTTGGTGACACGTGGCATATTTTTTTTTTAAAAAAAAAAAAAGATTTGATGCTTATATTTATGCGTTGCTACATCAGTTTAACAAATGTCGCGTGGGCTTGTTATAGTTAATGAAAGTATGAGTAGTGATTTTATGTACCCTCATTAATCTGTAACCAAGCTAAATTATTATCTATCATTTATTTATATTTTAGTATTAATTCAATTTTCAAAAATAAATACATAGAAACACCTCTCAAATAGTATGCTCAAGTAAAATCCAAGAGAATAAGAGGTAAGTTTAATCATCACTAACATAAGCGACACCATCTCAGTTCTGTTAGCTGGTGCAATATGTGAGTAGTGTACAAATTGGGTCCAGCAGCTTCCATATACGAGTTAAACAACTCATGATCTGAGTTTTGTTTTGAAAATTGATGACAGTTTTGTAATAGGAGTACAACTGTACAACAACTTAGCATCAAAGTCGTCGGGGAGCTAGACAGCAATGTGAGCCGACGTAAAGAATGCTAACCAAACACAAAAGGTCCCACCGGGATTCGAACCCAGGTCGCCAGATTCAAAGTCTGGAGTGCTAACCACTACACCATGGAACCTACATCACCTACAACTGGAGGAAAGAGAATTAGAGCAGAAGTTATCGTTAACGACAAAACGCAAGCTTCCATATAACTTTGAACGGTAGGGTTAACTTGAAGTTAATTGTCCCAAGAATAAATGGAGGGATGCGCCTTGTACTTGTACAGCGGAAAAGGTACGGTAAGAATTTTGCTGCAGGGCATAAAGTAGCTAGTCCGGGGAATGTTTCCCTTCAGTGTTATAGGTTAAATTAAGAGTTCTTTTACGTACATTAAATTTAATATGAATGTTTATTTTTTGATCTAATAAGTCAGATTAGTTAGTATTTATTTATATTTTCTCTATTAGTATAGCAGTGGGAATATCGTTCGCAAATCAATAGCTACATCTAATTTTAACTACCTACTATATACAATTAGTATAATATATCGTAAAATTTCTCTAAATTGTGCAGATTTTCTTGGAGAGTTATTGTCAAGTACTCTATATGTAATCCTCTGAGACTAATTTATGGTGCCTGCGTGTGATCAGAATTGCACTCGGAAGTTCAGACGTCTAGACAGAAGAATACTATTAGCCAGGGGCGGAAGTACATAGGGATACCCGGTGTCACAGGACACCGGGTCAAAAAATTTTTTACACTGGGTTAAAAAAAATTAGTGTCTATTAGTCTATATATAGTATATGTGAATCCCCTTGATCTAAATCTTGTGACACCGGGAGGCAAATAACAAGCAAATGGTAAGAATAATAAATTGTTATCACTTATATGATAAAGTAGTGAACCCCGATGATTTTGTCTCTAGTTCCGCCCCTGCTATTAGCTAGTAGCTACCTAGTGTCTGCACTCTGCACCTGATTACTCTACGAAGGTCTCCTTCTCTCTTCTCACAGGGCATCTGTAATGGTGTAGTCAACTAATAGCTATAAAAAATGTACATATCATCTATAGATAGCTAATAGACAACCTCTCCAATGGACTATCTATAGCATTATTTACAAAATTAAATATGAGTCCATATGTAAGATGTGATAAATGCCTTAGAATCAGCTGTAGCCTGACTATAAGTTAGTAGTCAGTCTATATCTCTCTCTTTCTTTTCTCTCATCCACCTAAGCAAAATACTAAGTTAACACTCTTATAACTAGCTGAAGTGACAGTATTGCAGATGCCCTTACAGTGACACGAGAGGCCTGTGTTAGAGTCCGTCTTGTCTCGCGAATCAAACAAGTGCCCGGGCCCCTCTTGTCTCGATTACATGGATTTAATATGCGAGGACAAGAAATTTTCTGTCATATGTCAGAGTTGAGTTCCAAGAATGCCAGAACTACTCTGAGCTGTCAAGTGCTGAAGAGAATAGAGAGATGGTGCCGACTGCAATTATATTATACACTATGCATATTGTTGTCTGTTCGTATGGAATTTGGCATATCTTCACCAAACCCTTTGCATAGGCTCGTCGTGCATTTGTATGGTCTGGATAAGCTTACTTGTCATATAGTTTAGGCGTTTTATCTGTCTTTGGTTTTATCGCTTGTTGTTTTGTCTGGTTTAATAATACGGCTTATCCGAGTGAGTTTTATGGACCCACTGGACTAGAAGCTTCTCAAGCTCAAGCATTTACTTTTCTAGTTAGAGACCAGCGTCTTGGAACTAATGTGGGATCTGCCCAAGGACCCACAGGTTTAGGTAAATATCTAATGCGTTCCCCAACGGAAGAAGTTATTTTTGGAGGGAAAACTATGTGTTTTTGGGACCTTCGTGCTCCATGGTTAGAACCTCTAAGGGGCCCCAACGGACGCGTGGACGGCTGTATCTGGGGCAGCAGAAAGGATCGACGATCGCTAGCCGTGCGGACTTGCACGCAATTCGCAAAAACTGCGAGGGCCTTTTCACAAGAGCCGCTGACGTGGCAGCGGCAAGAGCTCGCCATTCCCACCTCTTGTAGGATAGTTAATATTAGTGAGCAGTGCTTTTATGTTTTTTTTTCCTAGTACAAGTTGTATGAATCTTGAAGTAAGTAATAACTATCTAACTTTTATTTATACTTTAATATTTATGTAATTTTAAGAAGAAGAAATACATAGGAGCACCTCTCTTAGCGAGGAGGGTAACCCTATTCGATCTCTTTGTTAATTTCTTTACTCGCTAGTCGATCGTGGCTGCTTAGCTTAGCTTGAATCATGCATGCATACCGAATCTGAATGATGGATCGACGGCACGCAATGGGATGCAGGCCTCTCTCCTCCTCGGCGAGGCTGTGACCGGCAAGGTCATCCTCGCGCAGCTGAACCTGGAGACGGGGATCCCCGTCTACGAGACCGAGCCGCTGCTGCTCTTCTTCATCCTGATGCATACTTAGGCTGTCAGTTTGATACAAGATCGATTCCTTGTTTCCATTTCTCTTGTTCGACAGAATCTCTCCCAAATTTGTAAACGTTGGGGAGTTTAGGCTGTCAGTGTGATACAAGATCGATGCAGAATCCTTTGTATCTTCATGAATGGTAAATTAAATGCGAATTCTTGTTAACTCTTGTCATATGTAGCAGTTCTTAAATTGAATCAGAGTTTTCTGATATATAGCATGAGCGTGCAAGGTCTCAAGAACGAAGAAGATGACACTCGTAGAGAGAACCAGAATAACGACGTTGAAACAGCCACAACAAGGAAGAAAAGATTTAGCGAATCCAACCGCAAATATAACCTCAAAAGAGTATAAGGGGTTGTTGCTCTCTCGAAACCTCTTGAACCTTCTAAGGCCTTTCGATCTTTGCACTATATAAGAGTCTTGGTGCTAAACAGTAACCTAGTCTCTAATCTTTTTATGCATATATTGCTTTGGATTGTTAAATTATTTTAACATAATATGGTCCATGTAAATTACAAAATGGTTCTTAAAATAAAAGGTCTAAGTGTGATGGTTGCTAGACTAAAAGATTAAGAATCATGGGTTAATTCCCTCTCCTCTCCCTTTAAAATATTGTAAACATAATGTGTGTGGGCTAAATAAAGTGTAGGATTGTTACTTCAATTAAGCATTACGTTGCACATGGTGGTATTAGTGCCAAACCAGTTCACGCATGCACATGGTGGTATTAGTGCTTATAATGCTCATTAAGCCCTTCAGTTTTGAAGTGAACATGCTATTAAAATAATGGACTGTTTCCATTAGAATTGAAACCGCATGGGAGGGCATCTACTATAAAAGCATGGTTAAACATTTGCACAAGTACAGTGTATTAGAGCTATTCATCTTTCAGCAAAAGGAACAAGAAAGAGCAGTAGCAACTTAAAAGGCAAGTGTTAGCACATACATACACATCAAAGGTACATTGTTCTTTAATCATCAAAAGAACAATATTAGTAGAAAAGGAAGAGAGGAGAGAAACTCAATATGCAAGGCATTCCTAATATGTCTCAAGGTGGGTTTGTGCTTTTGCACATATAAAGGATGATTTGTGCTTTTTGCACGTCATATTCTGGCCCTAGGCAGCCGACAGTCTCAATGAGAGAGATGATGTAGCCTATCAGTTCGTCATCGTCCAGGGGCAGCCGACAGTCGCCATGGTGTCGGCGAGGCCCTTCATCTTGTTGAAGTACTCCATGATGGAGCCGTCCTTCTTCTTCGTTGTCGACAGTTGCGCGCAGACGTTGATGGTATTCGCCCAATTTTGTGTAGAATACATTGCATGGAGGGTCACCCAAGTCTGGGCGGATGATGTGCATTATTCTCATCGTCTGGGCCAGGACGCCCTTAGTCATGGAGGAGTTGAGGATGCCAAGTACCGTCTGATCCTGGCGATACCAGGCGAGAAACGCTGGCTCGTGGCGTCAGTTGTTGGCACGACGCATGGCGTTGTTGGTGGAAGAGGTGAAGTCGCTAGCCTGCGCATGAAGCTCTTGTCGTGCCTCGCACGTCAGGAGCATGGAGTAAACATCGGCGAGAGTCACCGGGGCGTTGTAGACCGCGAACGACGCCATGATAGAGTCGTATTCTGGCCCTAGGCAGCCGACAGTCGCCATGGTGTCGGCGAGGCCCTTCATCTTGTTAAAGTACTCCATGATGGAGCCGTCCTTCTTCTTCGTTGTCGACAGTTGCGCGCGGACGTTGATGGTATTCGCCCAATTTTGCGTAGAATATATTGCATGGAGGGTTGCCCAAGTCTGGACGGATGATGTGCATCTCATCGTCTGGCCCAGGATGTCCTTAGTCATGGATGAGATGAGGATGCCAAGGACCGTCTGATCCTGGCGATACCAGGCGAGAAACGCCGGTTTGATCACCTGGCATGCAGCGTTGCCGGTTCCCTCGACTATCATCCGTGCCGGAGCACCAATGAAACCATCCAGGTAGCCAATATAATTCGCGCCGGAGAGGATAGTCACAACCTGAGCTTTCCAAAGTAGGAAATTAGTGCGGGTAAGGCGCACGGTGATGGATCCGCTGAGGATGGCAGCGCCGGCGGTGGGCATGATGGCTGCAGGACTGGAGATCAAGGCACCGGTGGTTTGCGACGTGGGAAGCCTGCCGCCGCCAGTGGTCATGGTGGCGGATGGAATTGGGAGAAGGGATCGTGGCGCTGATACCAAATCAAGAAGATGATTTTCCCACGCACAACCCAATCGGGTTGTCATCTATCTTTATTCTTTAGCCAGATTACATCGAGTATATATGGATAGGGAGAATTACAAGGATCAGACTTTCTGCACTTAGCTACGTACAGAATATGCCGAAGCATATTATCTTTCTAAACCTGGATCTTTGGCAGTCCTATTACGATTTATCTAACACGTCTTTCCAAATTGTAATATACCACACGAATTTCCGTAATTAACACTCTAGATAGCTAGCTGCAACCTGTGATGTGATCGATCGTGATGTTATTCGTCGCATTCATAGACTTGTGGCGTCAACTCCAAATCCTAATTTCTCAACTGAAACTTCCGCTTTCAGTTTCAGACAAGGCTTACGTACCGGAACGGGCTGCAAAAGGTTTGCTTATTCACCTTTCGGCAACATGGTACAAGCTAGGAATTCAGAGCACTTGATCCGAGAAATTTCTAGATTTTTATGAGTGGCCTCCTTAGCCTGCACATGCTAATACTATATTATTGACTTGAGAAGTCCTATGCGGTCCACCCCCCCCCCCCCCCCCCAGTGAGACTAATGACCGGTCGTTTCGTTTGTGGTGCAATGTGATGGTAATCTCCACAAGGTACCTGCATTAATGGAAAGCGAAAGCTTGAAAATTGCTTGTGCCTGACTATATATATATGTTTACAAGCGCATGCATTCCTAGCTAGCTTCATGTCAAGCTATCAATGAAATGAAGAGCAAAATCCAAGTGATCTCGAGGCAAAAGAGGTGGTGACCTAACTCGATCGATCTGAACCGAGCTGACAATTAAGCTGATCCGATCTCACAGGATCGAGGTGATTGGTAGTAAGTGGACAGCAAGGCACAGGAAAGAAAGGCACGCACTTGTATAAAGGATAGAAAAAGCAGAACCATATCATATACGCATGCATATATGGTGCTATGTACCTGTTCATCAGATCCAATCCTCTTCTTCTCCTTCTCCTTCTCCTTCTTCTTTTTTGAAAAAAAAGGAGATCCAATCCTCTTCTTCTCCTTCTCCTCCTTCTTTTTTGAAAAAAAAAGGGAGATCCAATCTAAATGAATAAATATCCAGTCCAACTTTGGCTCCTTGCTGTGGTGATAAGCTAGAGTGGCTAGCCTACTGCATGCTTGTCCTTGATTCCCCAGTTATTCACTGGCCCCTACCTTTTTCACTGGCTCAATTTGCCAAGTAACCTTACAAACCAATCAGTGAGCACGCATGTACTTAATTGCTTAAACTCCTGGTCCGCATAACTTGCTCTATTTGTAAATTCTACAATTTCGAGATGACTTTTCACAGTTTTTTTCGTTATATGCAGCTCTCATTTGGTTATTTTCAAGATCATTTAACTAGATCAGTAACACTACAAATTACTATCTAATAGCAGCAAGTGATGTAATAAAATATGATAATTTGATCTTCTGTACGCTTACCCTGATTGAAACGTAAGATCCTAAAGCATGGTCTATCCAGGAACGGAGGTAGGGGGTGGTAGTAGCTAGGACTAGGATTCCTTCCGGCAGGGGGAGTGATGGGCAGATTAGCTAGGAACAAGTGTCGAGAATCGAGTGTGGCCCCACCGTTGGATCAGCTTGTGGAGGGCGCATGCATGATGCATCCACCGTGCCGCTGTCGGCTTCGTGCATTTAGCAGCGGCAGCTCCATCAATCAATTAGTTTTCCATTTCATCCGGTAAATAATCGATACCACAACAAGGAATCACAAACAGCTGCTTACTTAGCACATATATATTTTCTTATCAGGCGGTAGGCTTATTTAAGCTGTTGATTGAAACAACCCTCAAAAATTCAAAATGAATTTAGTTGCTTTTTGTTTGAATTTGCATTTGCATTTGCATTTGAATTTGGAAATTGGAAATCCGAGTTTGAATTCAAACCTCGTTTGGGCCGCTTCTTCTTCTTCTTGGGTCATTGCTCGCTTCGCCTGGCCATTGCCGGCTCGCTTCCTCGCTGCCGTCGCTCATGGCTCGCTTCACGGGCCGCTTTCCTCGCCGGCCAGCTCTGCGTGGCCGATCGCCTCCGTGGCCGCTGCCGCTTCGCCTCCGGCCTTCGCTGCCGCTGGCCGCTGCTGGCCGCGCCGTTAGCTGCCGGCCACTGGCCAGCCGGCCGCTCGACTAAGCCGCCACATGGCCAAGGCCGCCATGGCTACAAGGCTTCGCTGCCGCGCTTCAAGGCCGCTTCTGCCACGGCTATAAAAGCTGCCGCCTCGCCTCCTCAACTCGCCCGCCTCCTCTCTCTCGTGGTGAGCTCCTCCTCCTCGCTCCGCTTCTCGGCCTCGGCCGGGCCGCCACGCCACCGCCTCCCTCGTTTCCCTCGTCGCCTAACCCTTCCTCACAGGTTCGATCGACGGTGGCCCCCGTCGACCTCTCTCTCCTCCTCTGCCGCTACCGCTGGCTCCGCCATACAGGCTGGTCGGGCCGGCCAATGGCCTCGCTTCTCTCTCAAGACTACCGCGCCGCGCCCATTCCTCGCGAAGCCAGCCCACACTGTTTTTAAACAGTGTTTCGATTTTCGATTTATTAATTCAATTAATAAATCTGAAAATTCGTTTTAAATTCCAAAAATAGCCCGAAAAATCCAGAAAAATCCAGAGCTCCACCAAATACTTTTCCCGAACCGTTTCGATCCCCTGAGTCCAGAAATGCTGTCCGTTCCCAAATCCGAAGCTCCGAAAATTCCCAAATCCCAGTTTTGCCCTCCGTTCCCTTCCGACTCGATTCCGGTTTCCCGTTTCAGTTTCCGTTTTCTTTTTCGGTTATTGTTTTATCGTTTATTTATGTTGGTTGTCTTTTCGCGCTAGAATCGACCGTTGAGACGCCCGTGGAGCCGGAGCAGTCCCTGGAGTCGGAGCAGTTCCCGGAGCAGACGTCGGACCAGACGGGAGCGCAGTACGACTACTTCCTCGACGACTCGTCCGATCCAGCTGCCTCGCAAGGCAAGCCGTACACCCTTTGATCATATTGATCCTATCATGCCATGCTATAGTAGTAATTATTTTATATCGCATTATTTACTGTATATTGAAGTAATGAAATTCAGTATTTTAGAATGACATGATACTTAGATAATACCGAAATTGCTCATGAAACCTCCTTGAAATATTTGAACCCTATTAATCAATTGGAACCCTAGTTAATTGCTTATTGCCATGAATAGGTTAGATTATACTGTCAGGTTAGATCAAAACTTGGTATTTAAAGAAAATGCTGCCGAATCTCCGATTCGGATGTTTATAAAACTGCTGCAGTCAGGGGGACAGTATCGGATTAATCCCGGAGTGGATGAGATTCCGATCCCCAGCTGGTAATTAATGCCTTGGTTGGTCTGGTGGCCGGTACTTGGGTACCGGGTTGGGTTTGTGGATGAAGGCTTGGTCTTTGGCAAAAGTGTAAGGTTAATAATCCTCTTGAGCAAAGTAAATAACTTAGTTCCCGCTCAACCACAGGTCGGACTGGTCGGTGGACCCGTATCCGACATGGCTCAGTAAGTTAGTCATTCCTGAGATAATAACTGGACTGTCTTGGTGGCTACCATTCTCTGGAGAGAATGGGGACCGGACCTTCCCGGCAGGGAAGTGGACCGGAGGTGGAACAGGAATGGTCCAGAAGTGACATTCTTGGTTCTCACAACGGTAGATGCTAATGGGGACCCCGAGTCCAAGGTAGCGCCTCTATTTGAACAACTAAAGGACAGGAATGATTAAACGAAAAACTGTGATCATCTAAACTGGGCCACATGCATTTAAGTTGCATGAAACTCGCGATTGGCATAAAGGTTATAGATATCTTGTGGGTAAAGCTGAGCCACTCTGCAGAGTTAATCTAAATTGTAATCGATTACGCCGTACTTCCGGTAAATGAAGTTAAGTTGGAATCGGGGTTGATACCCGTAACTAAGCTCAAGTTACTGTTGAAATTTGGATAAATATGGTTAAGTGTTGTTAAACCTTGTGAAATTCAAATTACTTATTTATTGGTTTATGCTTCAAATGTAAAATGAATTATGAAATAAAACTGCATCCAGATACTTAACCCTATTGCCATCCCTTGATTACCCCTACATATAGTATTCAGTGGTTCCGTACGACTTGTTGAGTACTCTGTACTCACCCTTGCAAACCCCCCGCCCTTTCAGAGTTCGAAGATGCTGGAGCCTACCAGGAGGTCGTAGATGGCGATTTAGTCTGGTTCTAGGTCTTTGTCTTTGCTCAGGCCTTGCCTGTGGTTTCTCTCTTTTGGTAGTGTAAGTCTTGAAGCTTGGATGCTTCCCTTGTAAAATCCGGTCGTTAGGCCGGCTATATTGAATAAAAAGTGTCGGTTTGACTTTTGGCCAGGTAATTTTACTCTTGTTTTTCAACAGCAATTTTCCCAGAATCGCTGTAGCCAGATCGCTCTAAAAAGGCGGTCCGTCACATTGATGTGCTGCAGTGACAGGTTAACCTGTACGAAAAGAAAAGAAAAAGATGAGAGAGACAGAGAGGAGAAAGCAGCTAATTAAAGGCAATGAGCTTAACTATGCCATCCATGTTAGGTTAGGGGTGGTGGCGTCCTCGTCAGCACAGCGCAGCCAGCGGTGGCGCTCGCGGCTCGCCTGGAGTATAAAATCTAACTACTAGTTTTTTGCCGACTTCAATCTGCTGCTGCTGCTGCTTGTATTCGATTCAGTTTCTAGCTCAGATATTTTCTTCTCCCCCAAAGGAGTACGTAATTAACACAAGCAGCGATTAATATACATTGAGATGATGCACCATCGTCAAGTAGTCACCCTCCAGGAAATTTCCTTGAGAAAATGACAGTTCGAGTTAGCTGCGAATTTTGTTTGCAAAACCTGGTGTTTCCTCCTGGGTTACAGAATCAAATCTAGTCAATTAGGATTAGGCGTAGATTCCTCCTGGTGTTTCATGCGATTCGTATTCGTATCCTATCCTATAGGTTAACCTGTAGGAGATTTCCTGCTCATTAATGAATGAATTGAGTGTACTGCATCCTTTTCCTTTGGCAAGAGCGAGCTGCTAACATACATAACATTCGGCAGCGTGATTAGCAGCGTGATTAGCAGCGTGATTAGCAGGGGCGGTGGGTGGACTGGAGTCTGGAGCCGAGCGTACGTCAACATAACACTTGTCTAAAAATAGAGCGAGAGGAGAGGAGAGGAGAGTGTATTAGCAGAGCAGAGCAGGGTCTAGTTGCGAAGCACCTGCTCCTCCCTCTCCCTGCCAGCTCTGCTCCCGTTCTCCTCCTCCTCCTCCCTCTCCCTGCTAGATTAGATTAGATTGGATTAGATTACTTACTGGGGTGAGATAACAAAGATTGGTATCGCAAACACACAAAAGGCGAGGCAGCAGCAGCATATATAGGAAGAAGGAATAGGAGGAGATACTGATCGGCCATGGACAAGTACGAGCCTGTTCGGGAGATCGGCGCGGGCAACTTCGGGGTGGCCAAGCTCATGCGGAACAAGGAGACGCGCGAGCTCGTCGCCATGAAGTTCATCGAGAGAGGATACAGGGTGGGTACCTACCAACTCGATCCTTGCCTCCGTTCGTTCGTTCCCTCTCTCTCTTTTCTGCAAGGATTTGCTCAAGAATTGTGCGACGACGACCTGCCGCTGCCAGATCGACGAGAACGTGTTCCGCGAGATCGTGAACCACCGGTCGCTCCGGCACCCGAACATCATCCGGTTCAAGGAGGTGGTGGTGACGCCGACGCACCTGGCGATCGTGATGGAGTACGCGGCGGGCGGGGAGCTGTTCGAGCGCATCTGCGAGGCCGGGAGGTTCCACGAGGACGAGGCGAGGTACTTCTTCCAGCAGCTGGTGTGCGGCGTCAGCTACTGCCACGCCATGCAGATCTGCCACCGCGACCTCAAGCTGGAGAACACGCTGCTCGACGGCAGCCCCGCGCCGAGGCTCAAGATCTGCGACTTCGGCTACTCCAAGTCCTCGCTGCTGCACTCGCGCCCCAAGTCAACGGTCGGCACCCCCGCCTACATCGCCCCCGAGGTGCTCTCCAGGCGCGAGTACGACGGCAAGCACGCCGACGTCTGGTCCTGCGGCGTCACGCTCTACGTCATGCTCGTCGGCGCCTACCCCTTCGAGGATCCCAGGGACCCCAAGAACTTCCGAAAGACCATCTCGGTCAGTCCTTCCTTGCCTTGCAAATCCTACTCCCTACTCCTCCGCCCACTGATGATGCATCATGCATGTCAGTAGAATTAGAAAGAAAGAAAAACATCAATTGTTGGTTTGTTGCGAGATGCAGAGGATCATGTCGGTGCAGTACAAGATACCAGAGTACGTGCACGTCTCCCAGAACTGCCGCCACCTCCTCTCCCGCATCTTCGTCGCAAACCCGCACAAGGTAGGATTCAGGACTCCGCATCAATGGTTTGTTGTATTATACATTTATACTTGGATCTCACTCACTGCCGAGTGCCGGCATCGAAAGCTATAAGCAAATGTAAATGTAAATGACAGAGGATCACGATGGGCGAGATCAAGAGCCACCCGTGGTTCCTCAAGAACCTGCCGCGGGAGCTCAAAGAGGAGGCCCAGGCAGCCTACTACAGCCGCCGAGGAGGCGCCGCCGCCGCCGCCGCCGCTCACAGCGCCAATGGTACTACGAGTGCAAGTGCCAATGGTACTACAAGTGCAAGTGCCGCGCAGGCGCAGCACATGCCCATGTTCTCGGCGCAGAGCGTGGAGGACATCATGAGGATCGTTCAGGAGGCTCAGACGGTGCCCAAGCCCGACAAGCCCGTCTCCGGCTACGGCTGGGGCACCGGCGAGTCGTCGGAAGACGAGCAAGACAACCGAGAGGACGAGGATGACGAGGACGAGGACGAGTATGACAGGACGGTGCGCGAGGTCCACGCCAGTGGGGAGTTGGACATGAGCAAGCTCCAAATCTGACCACCGCACAAGACAGACAGACGGCATGCTGCTGCTTCCTTCTCGTCCTAATTTGATCCTCGGCTCTCATCAAGCTTCTACATGTGGCTCCCGTGAACATTAAATTTTGTGATATTCTCTTCCTTTCTAGTCTACTCTCTAGCCTGTACTGCTCAGCTAAGGTTTCTTCTTCTTCTTCTTCTGATCGTCGAAAATTTAGCTCTAGTCTAGTACTGTACCCTTCTCTGTCTCTTCTGTTCCAACTTCTCTTATCCTGCCGTGCATATCTTTCTCTTCTTGAAATGCATTCAGAGTGAATTACTCCACTTACCATGCAACAAGCCGACAACACAACAATGAGCCTATAAAAGCTTCACACTTGAAATTCAGAGAACTGATCTTCACGCTTAGCTTCCAACGTTCGGCTGCAGATGTTGGTAACATGTACAACGGTACAGACGACTGTTGTCTATATACTCTTTTATGTTATCCAAAGACAAAACTAAAGACAGTATATACAATAAACATCATCTTAAGGTTGTGTTGTAGCATCGATGCTAAACAAAAGGTATTCTCGTACCATTTGCCGTGAGAGCACAGTGAGAGGGGGAGAGGAGGCAAACGTCTATGTGTTGAGTGATAAAAAACGACTGAGCCACCCCTCATCCCCACATTGGGGTGGATTATATAGACAAGGGGTGGATGACATATTGTCCTAAATGCCCTTCAATTGTGTAGCTTAGGAGGGGTATTTTAGTACATTTCTCCTTACTAGATATCCTTGACGGTCCTAGGGGCTGGGCCCTTCTACAACAGTACTCCCTCATCTGGAAGCGTCAAGGTTCTGAGGGGCGAGCAGACGCGACATGTTTTTGCCCCAGTCCCTCACAAGCCGAGGTTGTTTGGGCCGTGAAGTCGTGGAAGCAACCCCGTCTTGGGAGGTGCCGTGCCGCCATGCCGTGGTCTAGCCTTCAGGATAAGAGGCATAGCCGAGCGAGACTCGCGGAGGCAACACATTTGATGCCCAGCTGCTACACCGAAGCATGGCCTTCGAGGCAGGCGGCGAGCCAAAGAGGGGCTCGTGAAGCCGAAGTCATCAACGCGGTGCTGCCCCCATCGAGGCATGGCTTTCGAAGCGGGCTGCGACCCAGAGCGGGGCCCGTGGAGCCACAACCGTCGATGCGGTGCCGCCACGCCGAAGCATGGCCTTCGAAGCAGGCGGCGAGCCAAAGCAAGGCCCATGAAGCTGATGTCATCAACGCGGTGCCGCTCCACCGAGGCATGGCCTTCGAGGCGGACGGTGAGCCAGGGTAAAGCCCATGGAGCCAAAGGCGTCGACACTGTATCGCCACATCGAGGCGTGGCCTTTGAGGTAGGCGACGAGCCGGAGCGAGGCCCGTGGAGACGAAGGCGTCGGCATTGTGCCGCCACACCGAGGCATGGCTCTTGAGGCGGGCGGTGAGCCTATGCGGGGCCCGTGTGTAAGTTCAAGCTTCATTAGTTTTGATAATTGGCTTAAGATTAATACTTAATTAATATTCAATGATAAATCTATTCGTATTGAGATTAACATTGTTTATGGAGCTTATTGTTAATAGTCTCATATTTGGATGGAAAATAAAAAACTAAGGTATGCACTTGTATTAATGTTCATTATCCTAATGCATACTTAGGATTTAAGTTAAAGTATGAATTCCTCCATTGTATTAACCTCGAAATGTGCATCATGTGTATTTATCCATATATTATATGAATGCACATATCTAGAGGGAGTTCGTAATTTAACTTAATGTTTCAAATGTATTGATCTCTTTCTTATTGCCAAATATAAAAGATCAAGACTTTGGAACTAATAATTGAGTATATAATTAACTTGCATATTTATAGTATACTCATGGTATCTTAGGATAAATTCCAATGCAATTATAATTGAATATATGCATATTAATTAAAAGACAATTATATGTATGCACATATCATTATAGAATTTATTCTATAATTAACGGTTCAAAATACTTATCATTTCCATATATTACACATATTATGAATCATTACTTATCATTAACATGAGTATATGAAAACTTGTGTAGTTAAGATATACTCATATTAATTTAAATTAAAGTTGATTGTCTCTTAATCATCAAAGAATATTTTATCATGCGTTGATGGTGTTCCTTTGCTCGATTAAAGGATAATCGATAGTTCTTGAGTATAACTAAGCATTAGTTGTATCGGTGTACTCAAGATAACTATTTCATTCAATTTGATTAGGGTTGTGTTCAATCGATTTTAGAGGCATCTATTATGTGTTAATGGAGTGCAATAGACGATGACAGGCATGTATTTTGGACTAACATTTTAATAAGCTTGAAATAGGTTTAATCCAAATGGTTGAGATGATAAATTAGAACAAGGACGCATCATGAGTTGATAGGCGTCAAAAGGAGATCCCGGAGAAAAGAAGAGAAGACCATCATAAAGGGATGAATAAGAAGAAGGTTCGCAATCCTGGGTGAGAAGATGATTGAAGATCTTAAAACCCTAAAGGGGATCGCTCACGTGCGGCAAACTATAACTAGATAGGTTAAAGGTATTTCCTAGTCTTTGATTCTACTTTCCGCCGAAAATGAATAATAAGGTATACTCACGGCTGAACATAATTTGACATCACAACAAAGCGCTTGTGCTGTCCAACAATTCTGCAAGCAGCAGGGGAATTAGGGACCGACTTGTGTGCATGTAAGATCCCGTTTGGAATTTACAATATAATTTGCTCTTGTTTTTTCAAAACTCCAAACGTAAAAGAGGCATGTTTCAAAACGACAAACAGCTCCGAGTACCCAATTCTCATCGGTAAATTTACGGCACTCCGGATTGTTGACCTGACACAAAACAAGACCGGCCGAGGAAATTTGCAAAATTTTGAATTGATGACGGGCTTGTCTCTTACACCAACAGCGAAAACTCACCAGCTTTACTTACATCATCTAGTGCCTCAAATTTATGTTTGGCCCTAAGGTCCCTAACTACTATTCCAGGTATCCCACCAAGGCAATAGTTGCAACCATGTTTTGAGCCTACAAATTTGGACCCAAACAAGTTTGGTTCTCCTTGTGAAAAACTAATGGCTCTTGCCTTTAAGTCGGTGTCCTCACCACGGCTATACGACCCTTCAGAAGAATAAAATCGGTGCTTTTTGCCCTTACATAATCCAACCTGCGTCGTCGCCGCTGCTGAAGGACTCCATGATGTCACTATCATCACCATCCCCTTCACCCATAATCTCCAGCAATCCCCCTCCCACTTCAAAGTCACCTTCGTCAATGAACTCAGGATCATCATCACTTTCATCCCCACTGTCAACATCGTCATCGTCATCGCCACCACCACCATCATCGCTGCTGTTACCTAGATCATCGTCAGAATCTGTATCCCCGTCGAACGCTATCCCCCCAAGGGGCATACCATCATCCGAGTCATCGTCATCGTCATCGTCATCCTCTGTGTCACCTGCATCCTCCGGATCTGAATCATCATCAGTTGGTCGCTTCCTGCCAACTTCAAATAAGCGAGCAGAGGAGAACATCTCCTCATGATCATCCAAAGCAATGACCCCAACAAGAGAATCATTGGGCTCGGTAGCAAGATCAAGCACACCGCGGTCAATTTGGACAGTTGCGATATCTGAGTAAGTCACAGCATCAATCGTGCGGAATGCAGGGAACAGAGGATGCCTGACCCTACGAGTATTAATGGATGATGTTACATCATCAAGATTACGCCTAAGGATGGCATAGATAACATCCCCCCTGCCATTGAATTTTATTACTGTCTGGTCCAGTGAAGGGACACTCCTCAGAAGCTTAAATTTCCTCAGATCCCACACCTCAGAATTTAGGATCACCTGCAAAATATTCAGGAAAGACAGAGATGAGAAGAAACACACTAGAAACGGATTCCTATCGAAATATAACCAAGTGTAATAAATGATCTAATAGTAAAATCAGGAAAACCAAATGCATTCACCCCAAAGTAGTACAGCACAACCATTACCCATGTGTACTGCTCCCTCCAGGTGCAAAAAAAATGTCGTTTTGGACATCGACACGGTCTTCAAAACACAACTTTGACCGCTAATTTTTATTATAATATATTTATAAAACTCAATAAAATTATAATATTATGAAAGTACTTCTCAAGACAAGTCTACACATATAATTTTCATGTATCTAATTTAAATATTTAAAAATATATCGATAGTCAAAGTTTTAGAAGTTTGACCATCACCATGTCCAAAACGACATCTTTTTTGCACCTGGAGGGAGTACTAGGCTTGCACCCACTTTAGAAAACTAAGTAATCGAATGCTAAAGATCCTTCATCCTGGAAAATACTATAAGCTATTATCCATATGCATCATCATTCTCCATGGCATGTGACGGTTCAGTGCAATGTAATCCCTTGGTGATAGTTCTCTTATTTGCTACTTCCATGCACTTCTCTTATCCTACTCAAGCATATTCTCACAGATTAATTATCGAGAAATATATATACATAAATGTAATTTGTTTTGTACAAGCACAAAATGACTTACAATCTTCATCGCATGTTATTAGGGTTTGACTACGCACAAGAATTAAGAAGGCTATAAACCAATAGAATGCCATAAATGTCTTGGGAGAGAGGAGAGAAAGGATGGTTGTGGTAAATGCAAGGGGGAGGATCAATGAGAGCAAAAAAGAAAAATATACATGGCATAGAACAAGTTTAAAGGAAATTATATGCCTTATATTTTGAAACAGAGGGAATAAGTTTCTTCATGGCCATGCTATGAAATGGATAGAACCATAAATTGAAGAAAAAAACACTGCAGTTCAAGAAAAAAAATGCACCTCATTTCCAGCTGGATGGAAGCCACCACCACCGTAGTCTGTGAACTGGTCAAACTGATGGACAGGATTTGGACTTCGTCTATCCCACAGGACCCCATTCCACAGCAACATTGTGTCCGAAGGACTGAAATGTATAATTGGTTGTATGTAATTCCGGCCTAAACCTGAATGGCTAGAGTTATCAGGAAGCTGCAGATCGATATTATATGTCTGGACATCATACAATAGAACCTCGCGGCGAGTTGCATCGGTAGAAAGCGCAGCAAATAAAGTTCCAGAGTGGTTAAACCTAGCAGCTTTGCAACCCTCAAATGTGTGCAAAGACCCCCCAGATAAAGAGAAGGCATCCCAGAGCTTAACATCGTTTATGCTGGACGAGAGAATCAGCTCATTTCCACCAGAAGATGTCGACTCCATCATTGTAACAAGATGTTGATGGCATGTTTGGGTCTCCAAGAGAGTTGCAGTGTTGCAGTCAAATATTCTTAATTCACCGGTGTGGCTCCCAGCTGCAACTCGTGATGCATCTCCAAGAAATGTCATGCAAGTCAACAGCGAGGACTCATCACGGCAGACACGGCAAAGCTTGAACCTGCTGTATATAAATTGGCGATCCCTACGAGGTACTTGGATACCACTAAATTGCCTCTTTAGCTCACGGCTTCCCATACGAGCAGTTATGTTTGCTGGTGCACTAAGGCTGTGACTAGGCTCAGGGCAAACATGAGGGTGCAACAGAGAGAGTGCTGGTAAAGTTGTTATCGGAGCAGGGCATTGGCGGTGTTGATGTTTCAAATATTGCACAACCAATGAGTCAAGCGTCATACGCTCCAAATTTCCTGAATGTTGATCATTTGCACCAAGATGCGGTGTGGTTGTTACTGCTCCATGTGTGCCTTGAGAATCCTCCAAGTTCTCCGTATAAATGTTGTTGAAGTTTGTCCGTCCAGAGTGAAACGTGGCAGTAGGAGAATCCACTGCTACTGACAGGCCTCTGCGAGTAGGAGCAGGAGTTTGGAATACAGGAGATTGGCATGCTTGATCAACTATTGCAGGGCGCTTTGCTGCTGATGCAGAACCCAGATCCTTCATATCCACTAGCTTCCTCTTAAGTGGCAACAACATTGGTGTTTTATGCGATGCCTCCGCATCTCCAGTATTGGCAGTAGAAGCAGAGCAAGTTATGCTGTCCACATTCCCAGTAGATACAGGACTGCTCAGGCTGCTGCTTGCTCTATTACCAGAAAACAGATGCAAAGGTTGGGTTCTTTGTGAGAAACTGGACGAGAAGGCCAGTGTCTTCTTCTTAGACGAAGGGAAGACAGAATCAGATCTCTGGCCAGCTTGATCTGTAGTCATCATAGTTTTATCTGGCAGAAATCCCTGAACACGACCAGAAGGCCACTGTCGCTGAACAGATGATGCTTCCAGGGAAGCAACCTGGTGGGCAGGAAGCACTGCAGCTGTCGATGGCCAAGGTGCAAGGTCAGCCTCCTTCTGCAACATGGCAGCTGTAGCAGTCAAACCAGATCCAAGGAGATGTTCATGCATCAGTTGCATCAGTTCCCTACACAAAAAAAAGTAAGTAAATGTAAGAACACAAAGCTGGAAAACTAATACAAGAGAGAAAACACACAGAAGTCAAACCTGGAGTGGTACGAGATAGGAGTAGCAGCGGCTATTCCAGCTCGTTCAATGCGCCTCAATGCCGGAGCTGCAGCATCTGTTGCTGCTAAGGTTGTTTCTTTTCCAGAATTTGTCAGGACCTGTCAAAAGAAAAGAGCAACCATATTACTCATTTAGCCCACCTTTACCATTTCAGGGGTAAAAAAATCTGCAAAGCTATCTCCCACAACATTGAGCAGTGAAAAACGCAGCATATCAGACACGCATTACCATTGATCTTAAATAATTAGGGAAGCATATCATATATAACGTCCCTATTGCAAGCAAGCACAGATAAAGAAGGTCAATGGAACACAAGTTGTTCTCCCACAGCAGCACCACTTTTTAACTTTTAAGATTGTTTATTATGTAATACTCACCGTAAGTGTGAAAATAATAACTAATAGCTACATAGCACATCCTACCCATTAACTTAATGAGCGGCCAAATTACCAACAAAGAAACTTAAGAATGTAAGATCTTGAGCAAACACATATTCACATAACACACAATATAAGCTCATTACCGCAATTAGTTCAATTGCCACTTGGGTCAGCTCAGCTTGCCATCTTCCATTATCACCTCCAGATGTCTGGGCACTGGCATCGCGAATCAGTTCTGATAATTTCTTTCCCACCTGAGACAATAGTATAATGGTTATCTGCGAGGTACACATTCTAGATTTATATGATTTAGCTAATCGCCTTCAACTATATGTGAAGAAAGGGTCCAAGAAGGATATCAGAGTGGCAGTATTCCATCTGTATCTTCACAACAAAGAATAAGCTAGCTTACTGCTCCCACCGGTTCATAATATAGAGCCCCATTGCACTTTCCACGCAGACTAAGGAAAAACAGAAGAAGTAGGCATGTCTACCATATTAATGATTAGCTTGGAATAGGTGATGTGCCTTTAGTAGGGGTATAAGGTGGACAAACCTCATTAACAAAAATGTTGATTTCTGCAGGGGCCTATATTTTGTAACAAGGCAAGAAGGGAAAGAAGCCCCACATTATGAAAAACAGACAGAACAGTGGTTACGCAGTGAAGTTCTAATTAAGAATAGTTATACAAAAGTTTACACTACAGATCATAGCTAGAGGTGAAAAAAACACTAGACAGACAAGTAGTTGTGTGTTGCTCTGCAGCCCACAGTACCTGGAGCTTTGTCAGTATATGTGCAATTGCATCATCTCTAGCCAGGCCAAGCAGGACATGACAGGCAAGGGCTCGAATAGGATCAATAGCCACAGGAGGTATAATTAAGGATAGTTATACAAAAGTTTACACTTTACACTACAGATCATAGCTAGAGGTGAAAAAAAAACACTAGACAGACAAGTAGTCGTGTGTCACTCTGCAGCCCACAGTACCTGGAGCTTTGTCAATATATGTGCAATTGCATCATCTCTAGCCAGGCCAAGCAGGACATGACAGGCAAGGGCTCGAATAGGATCAATAGCCACAGGAGGTGTAACCATCCGATAACTGAGAAGCTGTAAAAGAATCTTTATACCATTATTGGCTCTGACTAATTCTCGAGCTTGACGATACCCCTGTTCCAATTGAGCAGCAAGACCAGGACCCCCCGCTCCTACTCCCAACGATATCCTCCGATCGCCAACTACTCCAGATGGCACAACAGGTGTGCTAATCTGCATAGTATTTCCTTGATGTGATGTGTTACACCTTTCAGTAGGGTTGCCATCACCAGATCGTTCCCGAGATTCACCCTGATTCGCTGTTAGATGTCTATCTGAAGTACTTTTTTCGGCATTCCTGTCTCTGCTTTCTGGACAAGTCCCAGCAAATGCTTGGGCAGATGCAGGTTGCTGATTGGCAGCTAAGGATGGCTTGTTGCTGATAGAAGGAGGGGGGCATACAAGATTGACAAGCACATTCAATGCTGGACAGATCACCTAATTCACAAATGATCAATTGATCATAATAAGAGATGTTATTTCAAAGAATTCTAGCAGCCACTTTTGGATTTGTAAAGCTTGCTTAATCAGTAGCTTAAGAAGGAAAAACGCACCTCAGGATCAACATAGAAGCCAACACTGTTCGCCGCATCCAAAAGGACAGCCATACCAACACGGTTGTTACTTAATATAGCATGCACTATCAATTTGCGGCTGTACGGCACAAGTGTTATGATGTGAAGAACTCCAAATGCATATTGAACTAAGTCGTGCAGATACCGATCACCAGATGGAGCCTGAAACATATAGTTACGGGTCAAATCAGGTTACCAACAAAAACTTTGCTTACCCCCAAAAAAAAACATTACAGGTTTTTACCTGGCACAACTCTAGCATAGTTATATGACCACTATAGGCCAAGAATTTATCCAGCACAGGCCAACGAGCTCTCACAAGAGCAGGCCCTAACTTCCTGTCCCGCTGGATCTGACGAAAAACAGCATACATAGCCTCATTGCCAATGTCAAAAGGTTTGTAACCGAGTCTTGCACTAGAAGTGTTCCGAGCAATACTACGGATACTTTTGCTTGGCCGAATGGAATCAACAAGCTGAAGGAGATGGGCTCTAAAATACTGCCGTAGTGCAACACATGAATGGTATGCAACCTGCTTTTCTGATGCAGTGAGAACTTCAGCAGGCGAGCGGTCATGTCCTTGATTTACATTGGAGGATCCTAATGCTCCAGTGTTACCACCAGACCTTACAGACGCAGCACCATGCAAGATATCCAGAAGCTTTTGCATCCCATCCCATGCATCAAATGAATCCAGAACAGCTTTGAACACAAATGCAGCAGCAAAGAATATGGCTGCATTTTTTCTAGCTGAATCTTGTGGGCACTCAAGAAGTTGGAGCGCTAGTTCAACCACATTGTTGAGTGTGTCAGAAGAGAGAGCGCAAACACGTTCCATGGTAGACTGCAAGCATGAAGCATATTTAGCAATTAAAAGACTAATAAGCAATGGGGGCAAAATAACAACAGATCAACAGACTGCATCAACAGGCAGGTTAGGTTTTGTGTTTACCTGGAGAGAACCAAAAGTAAATAAGCAGGCAGAAAGAGCAGAGTATGTCTGAGTAATTCTGGGAACAGAGAGGATCTTCTGAATACCACCACGATCAACAAATAGAGCAGCAAATTTTCGGTGGGCAGCAAGGGCACAAATTAATCTGAGGATTTCAGGAATTAGCGCGAAGTGGCCGCGTCTCTCCTGGTCTTTCATGCTCCCTTGCAATAATGTGAGGCAAACATCAACACCCTTTTCATGGAGAACAGGACCCAAAGCTTCGACATACTCTCCCAAAATTTGTAGGCACTGAATGCTATATTTTTCTCTGAGTTGTAAGAGCTGCCCATGATCAATGATAACAAAATCTTCCAACTCCTGGTCCTCACTGGTTTGCACAGCTTCTTCCACCACATGATCTTCATTAACTTGGTTAGAGCTTCTGTAACACCAAATAAAACTCTTAGAAAAAGAAAACTGAAGGCAAAAAAGACATGAGAGAGATATAGAGAGCATGCATTTATTCCATTACCGTGACACGCTAGTTGACATCGCAGCCTCCACTACTGAAGCTGCAGCTTTCTCAGCAGCTAATACAACCGCATCACCATTATTTTCACTTTTCCAAACCTTCAAAATTGTAGCGTGTGAAGAACAAGGCATCAGTACTAATATGATATGAAGCAGAAAAGGAATGAGGGTAGAGTAGCTATCCCTGTTATAAAAAGTCCAAAGGCGTCTTCTTCCATACCTCCAAAGCAGCAGATTTCACAAGCTCAGCTGCAGCATCACCTGCTGCTTTCACAGCTTCATCAGGTGCATTTGCAGATCTGGCCTCAACTTCGGCAGCTCTCACTGCCTTCAATACAATGTCAGATATATCCTTTAAGCCGATAATGCAATCCTGGAACCGGTCTTCATACTCTTCTCTGGAAATAGCACTGGGCTCAAAGCCTGTGGAGCTATTCTTCACATCAATTGCCTTCTTTGGGTCCTCAACCCTCGCCACATTTTTATCTCGGCTAGCCCGACTTCCTATTTTCAATCCTGAGGTTGGTGATAAAGGTGTTCTTTCACTTTCAGGCAAGCTTTCACCTGCTTTGTTTTTCCCTCTAAATCGAGATCCTGTACGAGTCAACTTCCTCTTGAACAGTTCGTCCCTCAAGTTTTCGTTCATGTCTTCATCTCTACCAGGTCTCAATGCAAAATGCCTTTCCCCATAGTTTGACTTTGTATCGCAAATACTTGAGAGATAAGTTATATCTCTGGTCATATCAACCTCAGGCATATCAAAAAAATACGATGAAGAATCAGCATGCTCACGTCGCAGAGAGAGAGTTTCATCTACCCACCGTTCTCCATGTGCTTGTCTCGTTCCAACACCACGATCAAAGTCCTTTTCCAAAGTTGGGTCAGTCGAAACCCCATCTCCAACCCTTGTTCCGTCCAATCGAGAACTGTCTTGAATCAGCCGAAATTTGCCCCTATTCTCATCTCTGCCCCGAGAACGCTTGGTATCCAGTGGAAGATTAGCATCTTTCTGTGAAGATGTGACATCCCCATGGACTCGCATACGCAAAAAGTGCATAAGCTTAGCTGATACCCCCATGGTCAAGACATCTTCTACCAATTGCCCACCACTGGGAAAGATGCAAAAATGCAATAGTTAGATAGATACTAGAAGGGCAGTTGAAAACAAAAGGATGATATGCAATCTCATCCGATAAATCATGACAGTACCCACACAACGCCATAGCAAGCAATCCAATAGCATATGTTCTCAGCATCTCAGTGTCTGTGGGTTTGTTATTCCTTCCTAGATGCTTCCATTCACATTCGTTCGACACACCACCATCTTCTGTTACCCAGTTCTTTATATTTTCTATAATAGCATCTTCAAAAGCATGAGGGTACTGATGCTGAGGAGACAAACAAAATAGATGAGGTGTACACAATAGACAGTGACAGTGTGTTCACAACACAATGGGGGGTGAAGCTAACCGTCCAGGAAGAATGGCAGCTTAGGAGCAGCCTAGCAGCAGCAGAGCATACTGCGACAGAGTACATAGCATCTGACAAGAACTTACAAAACACTAACTCATAAAATTCGTCATTTTCCTGCAGATACAATTTAAGTAACAATGATTAATTTCAGCAATAGATGGGTAAAACTCAAATGAGGCTGATGCATATAGAAACCTAAAGTACGCACCCGGAACAAATTTGCCAGCTTGCCTATTGTATGGGAACTCCTTGTGTTTGTGTTATTGAATAATGGATTACGTGCACATTCTTGCACATATCTGCAGGACAAAAGTAATGATTAAGGAAAACAATCTTAGAAGCACTGTGATTCAACAAAAATATCCCAATCAAGCAGGAACCTCTGTAATGGCTGGTCCCTCATATAAGTCAACAAGGTCTATCATACATTTTGTGTGATGAGATCAAACAAAATACAGAATGACCCACAGTCTGCGTGGTCGATTTCAGCTGCTTTTAGGCGTGAAACTGGCAAGCGAGGCATGCTGTTGACTTGATGCTGTATGCTTTTACCCACTCACTGCACTTAGGTTGTCTAGACACAGAAATACAACTTACAGAGTGCACCATGCAAGAGCAATTTCGTACGTATCAACTCCACAATAGAAATGCAACGACATAAACAAAAAAAAAATAGTTTGGGATAATACACAAAATCCACTCCAGTACAGGAGTGAAGAAGCTGCTCCTACTAGGAAGGAAAAGACAAGATTTTTAACACGCGCGGAACATCTTCTCTCGACATTAATTCCTGTGCTTGGAATCTGTTAGTCCCCTGAGAATGCCTAGGCAAGCAAAGCAGCCAGTTGCAATGGACAGGCCTGACCTGGAATGATGTTATTATTACAATAATAGTAATCTAGAAGGAGGCAAGCCGGAGGAAGCCCTAGAAATCAAGCAACAGCCTGGGAGGGTCCAATTGGGGGTTCGTGGGCGAAGGGCATAGAAATCAGCAGCGATCGGAGAAGAAGAAGAAGAAGAAGAAGAGGACGAAAAGGGAGGGAGGAGCGGCGAGTGAAGTACCTAGCTTCGTGGGCCTCGCACATGGTGGCGAGGGTGTGGAGGAGGCGGGGGTTGGGGTTGTCCTCGCGGTCGACGACCCGCGAGATGATGGTCTGCGCGCGGGCGAGCAGCGGCTCCTCGTCGTGCTCGTGCGGCGGGGCGGCGGCGGCGCCTCCTCCTGGAGCAGCCGCCGCGGCGGATTCCATTGGGGTGGGGAGCTGGATGGCGTAGAGTGGAGGTGCGGGATGGACCCGAGGGCTCGGAGGGGAGGTGGTGTCGTGTCGACGGCGGGGCAAGCGGAGAGTGGTGGCGGCGGCGAGCGCAGGCTTCTTTCTAGCTGCTTTCTTCTAGACGGCCCACCTAACCGAACCGAACCTAACCTAACCTCAGCTCATGGACACCTCCGTGGCCAGCCCATTACACGTTTTAATTGCGGCCCACGGAATACAAAGTGTTGTCTGTACCTCCCAATATTATGCATCTCAAGTGTAAAGATGGAGAATCCTTTGCATTGATAGATTCGATTTAAATTCGTCTTCAGATTCTTCCCTATTTCACTCTAATTCAAATCTGTACATCAACTGTATACGATATGTGGACACTTTTTATTTGACTAAATATAGTCCAAATGGTTCTTTCGGTAGGGTTCACCAATTTTATTTAAAATGCATCGTAAAGTCATACTTGTTTTTATTTACTTTTAGTTTTGAGTTTGTGTGTTTTGGATAGGAAATTTTTAATCTAAGTTTTGAATTTCCTTATAGGATGCCGAAATGGGATAGCATGTTGCGAGGTAACCGTGATTTCAAATACGCCAATTCGAGACAAATTCGGGTATATTATTCAAAATTTTCAATTTTAGGATATATGTGTACCTATTTTTAACAATTCAAACGAAATGCATACCTTTGAAAAAAATACTCGAATTTAAATATTTTAAACTAATTTAGATCACATATTTTGCTGATTTATATATATAATCAACACATATTTACAATCAAACTACCATAAAAGGCAACTCTAGTTTGAACTTTTAAAAATATTTAATAAATTAGTTAAACTCGACATCAAAAAAACTACATGTCATGAGGTTTTATTAAACAAAGATTAAGTATTAATCTAAAATCAATCACCAAAACCAATGGCGCTTGAACTTACACCACTCCCCTTTAGTTATTTCCAATCCTATTTACTTATGTGGACTAGGGTAAGACATGGAATCTAAAGAACAATAAGTGGTCTAATGAAAAGAGGTAATACGGTCTTTTGTACATATGCCTTGGTGAAAACATAATATCCTAGAATGTCATTTGTTCAGGGATAGAGGAGTAGATAATAGGGGTGGGCATTTTTAAACCAAAACCGAATTACCAAACTGAATTAATCGATTATTTCGGTTTACAGTTCTTGATTCGGTTTTTATTTTGGTATAATTTGCTTTTTGGTATTCGGTTCGGTTTTGTTATTTCAAAAACTGAAATAACCGAATAGGCCATGTACAATACAACTTTTATAATGTTCTTCCTAAAGCTACAAAATAATTCTCATGTTTGTGTGGGTGTATCTCTACTTTGTGTTGCGATATGAGAATAATAAAATCTAATGTACATAGTGTTTATTCATATTTCGACTAACCGAATTAATCGAACCAAAATATTTCGGTTAATTCGATTCGGTTTTTCATTTTGGTCAGAGAAATTTGGTAGCCAATTTCTAAAAGTCGAATTGTTTTAAAACCGAAAAAACCAAACCGATTAAATCGAAAAAATAGAATACCACCCCAAGTAGATAATGCATGAATGTTTTCTAAAACTATAGGAACTAAAGAAATATATTATTGAAAGAATTGGCCCTTAATGGGGAAGCTTGTAAATGAAGAAACAGTTAGAATTAACACGACTAACTAATGCCATGTTTGGCATGACTACAATTTTTTGAGAAGTGGCTTCCGGCTGAGATGCATGACTGAAGGGTTGCACGCCTGAACGGCTACACTGAGTACTTCGTCTTACCAGAGGATGAAGTTGCAGAAGAAGCAACCTTCTCCTCAGAGATCTAAATAGGAGATTTTTAAAATTCCCGGCTCTAATTGCAATAATTAAACAAGTAATACTATAAATTAGAATTTTAACAATTAAGACCTAAAACTTCTAGGTTTCATTAAGGTGCACCAACAAGGTAGGTTTAAGCAGATTATGCAACCCTAAATAGAAGAGTAAACATTAAGTACACTAGGAATGTAAATTTGCACAAATGAACACAAGAGAGCAAACCATAGAAAATGAACACAACAATTTTTTCTATGGTCTCAGAGACTTGTCGGTCTCCCCTAATTCACGTTGAGGAAGCTGGATCAAATCAAACCAGCTCCTTGCGCAATTGAGGCTCTCTTGATCACTAGTGGTAGCTACTCCCCGCTCTAGGTAGGCGAGCTCTGACTTTCACAATTCATCGAGCCTCCTCACAAACTTCTTTGAGGAGATCATCGGTTTTCCACCTCTAAGACGTCTAGGAGGTGGCAATCTCTAAGAGAATAGAAATTCAGCATTTGCTTGAGGTTGATCAAGTGTCTAATGGCTCAAGATTGATGCCCACACTTGAATTCTCTCAACTACCAAATAAATGAGAATTGAATGCTCGAATGGTGAAGAGAGGAATGCAAGGACTCACAAGAATGCAATAAATGACCAAGAGAGTGCCCTTGATACAGATGTGGGGGGGTATTTATAGCCCCCATCCACAAATCCAACCGTTGGGGGCAAAACCCTGAAAACATCAGCAAATCCGATGCTACCACCCATGTAGGACCGATAGCATCGACCCCTCAGGCCAATAGTCGAAAATGCATTAAATGCGGTAGGGGAAGTCCATTATAAGTGTCCCGGTGCTACCACCATGTATGACCGGTAGCATCGGTCTTGAAAGTCCAAAGATTGAATTTTTTGCACTTCTCTGGAAAATGGTACACCCAAAAGGGTCGATACTACCGGACTTCCGGTAGTACCGCTCCCACATGGGCGGTAGCTCCGGTCGAGTGAATTGTGCAAAAATGCACCTTTTTCTGAAAAATTGCTACCACTCCAACAACGCAGTAGCTCCGGCCACCCAAAAAAATTGCAATAGGTACCTTTCTGTATTAACACTACCGCCCAATGTGGCTGGTGCTACCAGACTTCCGGTAGCACCGCTCTCATATAAGTGATAGTACGGGCCACTAAGGAGTCTTAAAAAAGTACCTTCTGGAATAAGCCTACTGCCCCATGGGCCAGTGTTACCGAGGTCTGGTAGCACCGCTCCTACATGGGCGGTAGGACCGGTCAAGCAGACTTTTTCACAAATTCTTTCAATAAATGTATGAGATCAAATGTGAGCATGATTTGAGCCATGATACTTAACCAAAATCAAGCTACTATCAATCCGATCTTGGAGTTTATCTTTTCTCTAAACACCAAGATCGACAAAAGATATAAAAGGTCCTTAAATACATATACCTTGGCTTTGAGCTTGAACACTTAATAATTTTTTACTTCCATCATCATGTTTTCATCTTTTCACGTGCATCTTTATGGACCAACCTATTATCATATGCTCAAAAGAAATTCATTAGTCCTTAAAACACAATTGCCATTAATTACCAAAACCTTTAACAAAGCTGAGGGCCTAGATGCTTTAAGATCCCATGGACAGTGATGCTAGTCCTAGGAGTAACTACAATCTCTCCACTCATGGAGTCACACACAGTGGTGGGAGAATACGCCCTGGCGTGCTCCAAGTAGTTAAATCATAAACTCCGATTAAATCTGTGATGAGATTGAGCTTCTTTTTGCCTCCTACAAACCTCTCGAGAGTGCTCATGAGGTACTCATACTCCCGGAAGAGAGACATAGGAAGAACAGGGGAAAGATTATGAAGAAGAATCAAAGCCATAAGAGCGAACAACACATGCATATCTCTCCCTATGCACGGATGCCTTAATCTTGAGGGCTTCACAGGAAAAGCACTCGGTATTCCTAATCTTAACCATCTTGGTCTCTAGCTTCTTCCTAAGCTCCTCAAGGATCCTATCCAAGTCCTCCTCAATCTCAGCACATCGCAATCAACCTTTTTATGATTTAGCTAGTAGGTCATTAGGAAGTTCAACTAACTTAACTTTTCAAACATCATCGCGAAGTTTTAGTTGCCTACAACCCTCACATGAGCTGACTGGGTCCTTAGAAGCAATTTTTTCAAATTCTTCATTCCTATAGAAAGCTTCCAAAGGTGAGTGCTTATGATATTAATTTCAGGAAACTGAGAGCAACCTCAACTCTTAGATGACCAATTGGCCCTGAAGAAAGCCTTATCAAGAGCTGAGATTGACTCCCTCACTCATGCATGGGCTAACCCGTAACCCAATAACATAACGGGTTTTATCCACACACACTAACTTAACCACTACTTCAACCGCAAACCTTTGATCCGATGTTCCTCCTTCATTTGAGTAGGGCTTAAGTTAGCATCTTATCCATCCACTTGTCCTCTTAACTTGTAGCCACTCCTAGCCTTAGTCATCCTCTGGCAATACCTTGACTGTCTGGGCCTTAGTTCTACCAGTCTAGTCTTGATCCCCTCTGCCTTACCATGATCTAGCTCTGAAGTTCTGCAACCATCATAGTCAAAGAAAATGCATCACATAGCATTGCTCAACATAAGCAAACAATAATATGTTGACTAAGTTAGTCCCCAACCAATTCAGGCTCCAACCACTGAAGGATACCACCAGGCACCAGTCAAGCCCTGACCACTTCAAGGCTACCACTAGTTAAGCCTCTGACCACTGAAGGTTCCGACCTATCAAGGTCCCAACCACTTAAGGTTCCGATCTCTGGTCCTGAAACAAATCGAATTGCTCAAAATCAAAGCAGCACTACTACATATCTAGCCATCAATACCGGTTCACAATGGCCATCATCACCGGTTTTTGAACCGGTACAGGCCATTCGGGACTAATGCCCATTGGGCATCAGTATTGGTTCCACCAATCGGTACTTGTCGACGATTGGGGAGCAGGCCCCCGCCGAGCTTACTTGTTGGTGGAGGGACCAACTGCGACCCCTTCTCACGTGATGGGATACTCAGAGGAGTGACTCACTGGGCTTCAACGGGCGAGGACACTGTGATTTACCCTGGTTCGGGCCTCTCAAGAAGGAGATAATAGCCCTACTCCAGCTCGTGTATTTTTTCGTAAATGGATGTGTCTTTCCTCCCCCTCAAGGTGGGGATGCTTTTATAGCTTACAAAGACCAAACTCCGCAGGTCCCCACTATCCGCACGATTGGACCACGTCCAATCGTGGCAACTGGCAGATCCTACAATTCCGCCACGCTCCCGCGGAGGACGTAACGGGCTAACGGAGGTTACGCGCTGGTGGTTACTCCCACCGACCTCGAGATCACGTCAGGTCGGTCAATACCCAGCGCCGAGCTCGGTTGCCTTATGCAAGCTCGAGCTCGCAATTGGCCAGAATACGCGACCTTCTCAGGTCCCTAACTAGATCGTCCTTGGGAACGACCTCCTAGTGGCTCGGGCGGGAGCGAGCTCGGCCGTTCGTGGCACCCGAGGTAATTTATGGGAATTACCCAACCCCCCGACAGTACTGATAGGACTAAAAATATTTTTAAAATATGTCGAGAATGTATGGGAGAAGCGGGACTCGAACCCGCAACCTTGTGACTCCAGCCTCACCCGTCTAATCAACCCACCCACCATCGTGTACTGATATACATAGAATATGCATTCCTTTTGAACTTTTCTAAAACGAGGCATCAGTACCGGTTCGTAGTACGAACCGGTACTAATGTGAGGGCATCAGTACCAGTTCGTGGATCTAACCGGTACTAAAAGCCCACTACCGCTTTGTAGCCAATGAACCGGAACTAATGTTCATTAAAAAAAAAAAAAAAAAAAAAAACTGCTGGCTTTCATCTTGTGGCCGCAAGGAAGGCGATCATTTGGGATGGCTTCTAGATGGAAAAAGCCAAACTGAACAGGCCCTAAGGGTGCGGATGAGAATTGGGTGAAGCTAGGCCGCACGTTGGCGCCCGGCATGATTGCCTTTGCCTTTGCCTTTGCCGGCCGGTGAGGGGAAGGAGCTAACAAAGCAAATGTCGTCGATGCATGCACGCACCTAGCAAGCAATTAAGCTATGGCGCGGGTGGGAAGCAGCTGTCTCGATCGCTCGCTCTCAAATGAAGTCAGAGTACTCGGAGCTGCTGCGGCTGCGTTTGTGTACGTATGACGCGCCGGCCAGCAACGACACGGATCGTCGGACGCAAGATGACACACACATCCATGACCATGATGAGCATATATGTCGATATGCGTGTAAGTTCAATTCCCTCCCGACCAGGGAGCCTGCAATGCAAAATTAGCCATGGGTCGCCGCCGCACCGCACCTGGCTGCCGCCCCATGCAGTCGCCTTGGCGCGCCGGCCGGCCCGTATTAGCTGGCTAGCTAGTGCCGCACTGCCGCCTGTGCGCTCGTAATCATCCATCACTCGCGCATCCCCTCCCGGCCCCCTCCTGCACGTACGTACGTCGTCAAGCATCGTCGTCGTCGTCCGATCGACACCGTGAAGCATGCATGCTAATTAAGTTAGGATTCGCCGAGTCCATCGATCGATGGCAACTAATTAGGGATCGACACACTAGCCAGCTGCTCCGGCCGGCCATTTCATCCGAGCCAGTCATGACCACCTAGCGCTCGAGGCCGTCGGTAAAATGCAAGGCAACTCACGAGATCGACATATATGCTCCAAATTAAATCATGCTTGTTTGTGTCGCTGTCGGAGGTGATCTCCGGTCATCATGCATGCTTCGGAGCTGCACAAGCGACAGTGATCGCTCCAGGCCGGCCTGCTTAATTCTCTCCTTTGCTTGCTTAGTCTCGCCCGTAACCGGATTTTGCTCCATCAGCTGAGCTGGACCACTCCGGCGATGACCGCCCGGCCCGGCCGGCCAGTCAAATGGTATCCCCGCGCCTGCCTTCCTATTCCTTCCTTCCTTCCTGTAGCTAAAATGGTAAGACGTAGTAGTATCAGTCAACTGATAAAAGCCTCTTCCATCACTTCATAAATATCCCGGCCTTAGCTTGCTTAATTACGTTCTAGTATCCGCCCAGTAATGCTTCCATGCTTTCCCTCCTATAAATTGTGTAAGCAAAGGGGATAAATAATCACTATCTATCATACATTCATTCTTTAATATTTGTGTAATTTTGAAAAAGAAAAGCACAAGATTAAGCACCGCTATATTTTCTTGTCTTCCTAAAGTGCTCGGACCAATTTCCTGTATAGGTCTTGTCGTGCTAACTATCTCCATCAGCTTTCCTTCAGCCTCCAAATCCCTTCACGAATAGATCCCAGGTGCTCCAGCGGATTCCCGTCGGACGGGATTTGGAGAGAGAATCTGGATAGAAAAGGATTCTCTCTCCAATCCCTTCACAAATTCTCTGGAGAGGAAGCTGTTGGAGATGATAGGAAATAAAGAGAACGAATATGGAGAAAGGAATAGGGAAGTGAATGGAATGAAGGGAAATTGCTGGAGATAGTCACACGCTAGCAAAAATTAACAAAACTACATGCGAAATTGTGCACTATATATCACCGTATGGCTGCCTTTGTTATATAGCTCTAGCTGTCTGTATTTATACAGATAAAAGCCATATAACAGCGACTGAATTTACTTCGTACGTACTCCTAACTAGCTAGCAGGCTAGCAGCAACCTGTTGTCACGTTTATCCACACTAGTACTAATTAATTGTGTTCCTGATCATCAGTACTGAATATTTATTTTGTTTGATGACCCGACCTAAAATTAGTTGAATTGAGTCCATGGATGTGGCTCACGAGTGCGGTATTTAGTATTCCCTTCGGTTATAAATAGTTATTATTTTAAACATTGACACAGTCTTCAAAACATAGTTTTGGCCACTAATTTTTATTATAATATATTTACATAATCTAATGAAATTATAATATTATGGAAGTACTTTTTGAGACAAATCTACACATATGATTTTCATATATCTAATTTATATATTTAAAAACGAATTGATAGTCAAAGTTTTAAAAAATTGACTATACTTATGTTCGAAACGACAACTATTTGATAGGAGTGAGTAGCATGCACCTTGCTAGTCTAGCTTGAGAAGCACCGAGGCATATATACGGCTACTTAATTCAGTCCAAACCACTAGCGGCAGGTTAACTCATTTACACGAAACGAGAATAAAAAGGTAAGTGGGGTTGGTGTGTATGGGTGATTTATTCCAAGTAGGAGTGGACCAGAGCCGATATGGACGCTCACATTTGCTTGCTTAAACGCGGCATAGCATGATTAAGTGCCAGAGAGTGATGTGTGGAGAATTTTCCTGAATTATGATATGATATGTGGTCAAGGGCTAGTTATGGTTGATTGCATGGCTACACAAAAGCTGATAGGTAGGCTTCAAGAAGCAAAATAGGATCAGTGGCAGCAAATACACCAGCAAGATCAGCTATGTAGCTATTGCAAAGAAAGAATAGTACTACTATCCTTACTAGCCACTGTATAGTTGCGTGAGCCGGTGCTGCAACTACGGGTGCCACGGAACGAGCTAGCAGCTAGCTAGTGCAGGTCGCTGTCAGTCAGTTCGTCGACTATGTACTCAAGATGGATGGATGGATGGATCGATCTGTCTAGATTTTTGCGGCCGAAACAATACATCCAGTGTATATACGTACCCACATCGATCCCGTCTAGATGAATTATTAAAATGACCTTACTTATTCACTACGTACTGATGTTAACGCAACTAGTAAATTCATTAATATATATATACATTCATTGCCGGTCTGAACGACATTCTCTTTTTGTTGTATCTAGCTAGCTAGCCAGTAATCACTTGATGGATATATTACCTTAACAGAATTCGCATCACATAAATTAAGCATGGTCCCTGCAGATCAATGAATATTCACGCGTATCGCCAAATTAAGGATCAACTAATGACCGATGCATGCGTATCGAATTAAACCGAGGGACATCATTCGGATGTTTTTGTTTGCTGAAATCACCCAAATCTTTCAGCATTGTTGAGTTTCAGGAGTACCGATTACATCCGATCCTATGATTTGGTCTAACGGTTGAATGTTTAATCCTACGATCCTAAATTTAGATGTTATTTAAAACAAAAACATCCAGGACAAATGTTATCAGTAACCAATCACTAGCTGGTGCATGCGTAGGGGAAGGAATATATAAAAGGTAGCTAGCTAACTAGATAGTGCTGCATATGATGATGTGTGCGTACGTACATCGATCGATCAATCTAAAGTAGCAGCTGCCGGCTCATCAGAAACCACAAGTTAGCTAGGCACCATTAATCCTGCAATGACACACATAGGGTGTGTTTGGTTACCTGCACAATCCTAGCTTGTTTCGTATGAGCCATCCAGGCTAGCCTTAGCCTGACTGAGTGGATGCAAGTTAAGTTGTTTGGTTGCTTGTTTGTGCATCTCATGGGCCTGCATTAGAGAGAAGTCTAATTTCTGTGTTTTCTCCATCCTGTATGAGTGGGTGCAATTGTATCCACCTGGCCAGGATGAACAGGAAACCAAACATGCGTCTAATAGATACAATTGCATCCACTCATGCGATTCAGGCACCATGCAGGCAACCAAACACACCCATACTGCATGTATGTACGTACGCGCGGTGGAGCAACAGAATGAAGGCCATCGATCAGAAAGCCGGCCACAAACACCACCGAAAATTAATTAATAACGATCAGTTCCCAAATTAATTTAGTAAGTGAGACACGTCGACGGTCGATGTATAAACTAGCTAGATATATGTGGTATACGTACGTATGTGCGTACAAACAAACAAACAAACACATGGACATGGCACGCCGGCCGACTAGCTAGGCAGCCGGCAGTATATATGTACTGAATTATTAGCAAATGATCGATATGATGTTGAATATCTCTAGCTGTTCCAATGGCGCCATCGTACGTATCACGCACGCACCGGCCGGAGGATCGATCGATATGATCCGCTCCATGGCCATGCATGCTGCCGATCGATCGACCCAACACTATTTATATACCTGCAGTTCACTGCTGCAGGGAGCTGGTAGAGGACTCGTGGAGCTGCGACGTCGACAGCAAGGTGTCCAGGAAGTTCCAGTCGATGGCGCCGGCGGCGGCGGCCTGTCCCTGGACGAGCTGATCGTTGCCTGATCTCTGCGCGATGTAGCCAGCTTCGGCGCAACCGAGGGCGGTAGGGCTCTCGAGCTGCGGGATGCTGATCATGAAGAGATGCTTCTTGGATTCCAAGTCTTGGTCTGAATAGTACTGCTGGGGGAAGCGGCTGCCAGCTGCAGCAGCGGGTCCAGGCAGGAAATGGTGATCGCTTTCGAGCGCACCGACTTGCAGCCGTGCGTTTGGGAGGTCGTAGTAACCGGCGGGAGTGCCGTAGCTGGGGAAGAAGGGCCTTTGGTTCGGAGTAGGCTTCTGAAACGCGCGGCACACCACCCAGCCTTCCTCCTGCGCAGGTGCATGCTCGTTGGTCTGGAGGCGGTACTCGTGCATGATCCAGTCGGTCTTCCTGCCGTTAGGGGCGCGGCCCTTGTAGAAGACGAGCGTCTTCCTCATCCCGATCACCCTCGACCTCGACAGCACCGGCTTGTCCCTCCCCGTCGCCTTCCAGAACCCCGCCGCCGTCGCGCGGTTCGTCCGCGTCCCGCTCGGGTACTTCCTGTCCTTGTAGCTGAAGAAATACAACTCCGACTGCTCCTCGTGCCCGTACCTGCACCTCTCTGCAAGCAAGCACTACATTAATCTTCGCACGTAATTAATTAATTCACAGATCGATTACTTACATTAATCTTCGTGGATGGATGGATGGATGGATGGGCTAATGCATGCATATGGATGGATGCATATATATACCTTGTAGATCCCATGGCTCTATCCTGTAGAGGTCAACCTCCTGGATGATTTCGAGATCAATCTTTTGGGATGCAACCTTCCTCGCGAGGTAGTAGCCTACAAGTTCTTCCTCTGTGGGGTGGAACCTGAAGCCTGGGGGAACACAGGACTCCTCCTGCTGCTCCATCGCTCGCTGATCACTAGCTAGCAGCTAGCTAGCTCCTCATGCACAAGCCAGAAGGTTAATTAATTTCCAAGTTAATTAGTGCATGCGTACGTAGCTAGCTAGTATGTGGAGGAGGCAGAGACGGACGGGGATCGGTTCAAAGAAAACAAACAATGTATGGATGCGCTGTATGCATGCGTGCGTGTGGGCCAACTCAACAAAGAAAACAAACAAGATCCTAGAAAGAGCACGCATCTAGCTCATGCGATGGGACCTAACGCCTCACATACGACCTGATATTTATATTGTCATCTAGCTATACCTTCACATCAATTAACACCAAATCTATCTATCTATCTATCTATCTATCTATCTATCTATCTATCTATCTATACACTAGCCAGCCAGTTGTGAGAATGAAGCTTGTGTTTTGGGTATATATGTTTCTTTGAGTGCACTTCAGGATTAGCTACCTCTCACATGACATCCACCACCGCCCTAGCTACACAACGTACGCCAGTGGTACTATACAACTACACCTCATCCATGGCCACAAACACATGGCAAATGGCCTGTATTTTTCTACGCCTCTTAATACGCAGGCCACGGCGTACTGGTCGATCGTCCCATCTGATTCATTTCCACTACAGACTGAGAGAGAGAGAGAGAGAGAGAGAGAGAGAGAGAGAGAGAGAGAGAGAGAGAGAGACGGAGCTAGCTAGGGAGCTCTGTGGTCAATTTTGTGGTAGACTAGCTACAAGTACGTACGATCTAACATGCGTTGCGTTGTAGAGACAAAGATTCAAACTAAAGAGTACGTTGTAGAAAAACTCAAACACGTACGTACGCTAGCTATATATTAGTAAGCCGAAATATGGTCAGAGTTCCATTTCAGTTCACCTGGCATGCAAGTGCATGTGTTTCCTGCTGTCGATCGGTACTTCATATGGTAGCTAGATGGCAGTACTGCTGGTACCACGCCGTGTACATGCATGTACGTAGCCGTATATATATAATATGTACAGCCCATGACACAGGACTACTGGCAGTGCACACATGCATGGCTATCCACCAAACAAACCATATACATACATATACGTACCATGCATATCATATCGCATATATAATTAACACGGGTTGAGGACGAAGGGTGGCCGGGCACTCACCAAATTAACCGATCGATCGAGAAGAAGAAGAAGAAGAAGATCCAGAAAGGGACCGATCGACTGCGTACGCGCCGTGCAGCTTATGGAGAGGGAGAGAGAGAGAGAGAGAGAGAGAGAGAGAGAGAGAGAGAGAGAGAGAGAGAGAGATGCCAGAGTAATTAGGAGAGGCTAGCTGCTGCTTGCTTGGTGGGTTGGAGGAGACGGTTGTTTTGGCAGTAGCTAGCTAGCTAGTAGTATGCAGATAGATGAGGCGCCAAATAATATGTTGGTAGGGAAGCTTATTTGAGGCCCTATTTATACATATAAAAAAGCATTGGATTGCAAGCACATCGATCTTCTCTTTCAAGCGAGAATTGCCATGTACTCCTACTATATAATACTCTATTGTGAATTGATAGAGAGATTTTAGAGAGAGAGAGAGAAGGGGCCAGGCTAATCTAGTAAAAAGCCTTCGATCGCGCGTGGGGGTGGCTGTGTCTTTGGCCTGGAGAGAGAGAGAGAGAGAGAGAGAGAGAGAGAGAGAGAGAGAGAGAGAGAGAGAGAGAGAGAGAGAGGTTGGGTGGTGCTTGTCGATTTGGTCGGGAGAGAGAGAGAGAGAGAGAGAGAGAGAGAGAGAGAGAGAGGTTGGGTGGTGCTTGTCGATTTGGTCGGTTTAGAAGAAGTCCTTAAGCGACTCCCACCACTCACCATGCATAACCTCACAAATCCATTTCGATCCCCATTCTCTCTCATCTCAGTTGCCTTTACTGCCGTTACATTGTTGTGCAAGACTACTTTGCTACTCCCTCTAGTGACCACAAATACGTAGTATTATTTTAGATTACATACATGGGATTCATACGTATAATATATCTCAAAAAGTATTTTGTAATATCGTAATTTTATTGGATGTTTAACTATATTGCAATAGTATAAAGTAGTGATCAAAGTTGTATTTTAGGTATGGTATTAATGTTCAAAATTATAAAGTAATCCATGTTGCCCTCCTCCCGCTGCTCCCAGCCATCACGCTCCTCGCGGTCCTCTTGAAAAACCAAAAAGCTACCGTCGGTTTGCCAACTGACCCAAAAAGAAAAATTACAGCCATCAGCTATAGCTGATTTACAGCTCAACAAACCAAAAACAGTTTTTCAACCTAGCTACAACCCCAAACAGACCTGTCAAGATCATGCCATTTTATTCAAGACCGTCATGTCACTGCTCACCTTTCCCATGCCTATCTTATGCACAGATTAGACGGATCGATATTAATTAGCTAACGTCTAATCCTAGTATTTATTCAAGCTGAGAGTGTGCGCCCGCACTTTAATTAATTACACATATAAGCAAAGTTACAGAGTACTACTACTAGTACTGTCGTTTTGGATATAGTGATGGTCAAACTTCCGAAACTTTTACTAACAATATATTTTTAAATATTTAAATTAGATACATAAAAAATATATGTGTAGACTTGTCTCGAGAAGTACTTTCGTAATATTATAATTTTATTGGGTTTTATAAATATATTATAATAAAAATTAGCGGTTAAAGTTGTGTTTTGAAGACCGTGTCGATGTCCAAAACGACAAATATTACCAGACTGGAGGGAGTAATTTTCATGCTTGCCTCACGAGGCTGGCTAATTAATGGATGTTGGACACCGATGCAACAAAGTGGGTGATTTTGCTAAGTTAGAGCGATTTAGGGTGTATTTGGTTGATGGGATGAGGTTGAATGAGATAGGATGAGGTTGCACCATTTGGTTCCATTATTTTGGGTTAATGGAATGATTTAGCATTTATAGAAAATATTTCTTAAATTTGTATCACTTGGTCCAGGATGGGATGGTTCCATTCAAGCAATCAAGCACACGAATGATTTTTTTTGAACCATCTCATACATGTACCACTTGATACAAGTAACTATACACATCCTTAATTGATCATGTACGTACAAAAACAAATCAAGCTCACAACTTCTTCCTCACTTGATACAAGTAACTAAACACACCCTTAATTGATCATGTACACAAAAACAAATCAAGCTCACTACTTCTTCCTCTTCTGAGAGCATATAGAGAAAAGAAAGAACAATTAAACTCACACAGGAGTAACCTACTATCAATTAAGGATCGGCGCAACAGTTTCGGGAACTTGCTGCATAAACTGTTGTAAATCTAGATATTATTTTGATTTCAGATTTGAATATGACACATAATTCCAAAATAATCAAACACAACAAGCTAGATAGAAGATACCACATATTTCTAAAAAGTAGATCTAGAAAATACCACATATTTTCTGAAAAGTAGATCTAGAAATGATGTGTATGAGATGAATAGAGGAAAGAATTATTACGATGAGCTTGATGACGAAAAGAATGCAGCGCAGTAGAGACCGGCCGTAGAGGAAGTAGTCGACGCAGAGGAAGCTCGAGCGGTCGCGCAGTTGCGCTGCCCAGAAACCTTATTGCCGCCCCCGTGCAGGTTCTCGCTGCGACAATGGTTCGGAGATCCCGCTCTCCTTGCCTCGCGGTGCACGCCGAGAGGAAGGTCGGTGAAGAACGAGAGCAGCACGAAGACGCAACACAGATCAGTGGAAGAATGCGAGTGCCAGAGTAAAAACTGATTTCAGTCTGGACGTCTCCAGATTTTATAGCCTCGCACCAGTAACGGTCTCAAGTCACACGGGAAAAATACGCAGAAATACGCGCGCGCGCGTGCGTGTGACTTTAGCCGTGCTCCTCACCCTCCATATGCCTCATTACAAGGCATGGTGGGAGCTCTCCCTTTTAAATTGGTATTCTCCTCTCTCAACTACCAATATGGTACTATTCTTTGTAGCTTTGGCATTAGAAACAAATATGCCACTTGGGCCTTATTTTTAACATAAACAGATACCCTCTCTGTTCCTAAATATATATATTATTTTATCTTTCAAATCTTGCTCCTAAATACATGTCATTCTACAATTTCGAGACATCTTTTAACTGTTTTTTTCCTTTTGCATACACATACCATTCATTATTCCTAATGTTATTTATTACAATAGAATAAATGAAGTAACGCGTTATCAAAGAGAAATAAGTGAGCTAATGAAGAAGGATGATTTGGTCATTTCTACATATACATTGGCTAACGTGCAAAATCATAAAGGAAAAAACTGGAAAACACCGTGTCGTCGAAAACAAATCTAACGGCACATCCCACCGCCATCCGATTCCCATTTCATTACAGAAAAACTAAAAAACGGTATACCGTTGTAACGGTATACCTCTGAAACTTATGAAACTTATGATTTTTTGCACTGAAACTCATGAAACTTAGCACTAAAAACTGATAAAACATGAAACTGATGAAACTAAACACTGAAACTCATGAAACCAACACTGAAACTGATAAGTTTCATAAGTTTCATGGCTATACCGTTGTAACGGTATACCGTTCCCTAGTCACTCTCTTTCATTATGGGATCTTTTCTCACCGGTGCTTGCCATCGAGCCAACAAAACTCCCCTAAACCATCTCTTCTCCACCGCATCTCTCTCTTTACTGGGTCCGCCTCCACCAGCAACTAGATGGGGAATAACGTGTCCGCCATGCATGGCTTGGATGAGAGCAGCCTAAGGGCGCAGGCAGCGACGATTCAGTGGTGTTGAAAGGAGGCAACGATGCGGTGGCGTTGGAAGGTAGCAACGAGAGAATTAATGAGCACAGGTGAATTGATGATTTGCCCAATTTTAGTTGGTGCCGCATGTCAGTGAGATAACATGGGGTATCCCATTGATCAATTGCACATGTAAGCGAGGGCAAATCATCAATTATTTCATGATTGGGGTGATCCGTGATTCAATTTTGGAGGTTTTTCATTGGTTGATTTTTTTTTGTGATTTATGGTCTTTTTTGTTGTGTAAAGTTTGAAATTTTATAACTTCGAATCTAGCTTGAATCACGAAATTTGTTGATGTTCTCGAAATATCAAAATCTAAAACTTGTCGAAACTATAATCTGGAAGGTTGAAACTTTAAAAGAATCATGAAACTATTTGAAACATTCAAAACATTGAACCTAAAAATTGAAATCTAAAAGATGGTGAAGCCTTAAACTTGTCGAAACTTTCGAAATTAAGATCAAACCTAACACTTTTTGAAACTTCTCTTGGAGTCTGAAACTTTTAAGCCTATAACTCGGCTAGGATAGGATAGGAGGAACTGGAAGCATGCTTGTCGATCTCTCACCTCATGTATATGTGCGCTCCGCTCTGGCTGTTGCCGTTTGCGATTAATTGCAATTGCGTTTCGATCCATCAGGAGGAGATCGATAGATGGCTAGGACTCACCAAAGCGTGTGCTGTATTAATTGCTGTGCTAATCAGTAATCAAGTACTACTACTCGTAGCTAGCTTGAATGGCATCTTTTCGATAGATTGGTCCCAGACTATATATCTCATGTGTTGGTGTTGCCATTGGCTACATGCGTGTCTGGAGATCAGCTTGCTGGTAGGTACCGTGTACTCCATTGCCAGTAATCAGTTTTCCCCCGGCAAGGCCAAAATGGAATTAATAATGTTGAGTGAGCAGAGCTAGATAATACTAGCTAGTATAGACTGTAACTCTCTCAGCTGGTCACGAGGGGTGGTAGTTGTCGATCATTCTTTTCGATCCGATGGATCAGATTAGCTAGTTTTTGTTTATACTTCCTATGGTAGTACAATAGTAGAAATATCCTTAACAAATCAATAGTTAAATCTGGTTTCTACTAGCCGTAAAATCTCTCAAGAAATAAAGCTTAATGAATACAAGTTGCACAAAATCTTGAAGCAATCGAATGGATAAACAATCATCGTCATATATCTTTTATTTATGTTTTAATATTTACGCAACTTTGAAACAGTGATATATGGAAGCAGGTACATAAAGTTTTCCATTAACTCGACGAGAAAAGCCCAGCGAAAATGCATGTCCCAGGAGCTAGCCGAATTCGGCGCTTGGGAGTCGTGCTCTGAGTGTTAAATGCTCCAGCGATCTTGTGGATCGGCGATTGGGAGTCGTGCTCTGAGTGTTAAATCATCCATCAAGTTGAGTTAGACTATCTCCAGCGGCTTCCCTCCCCCTTCAAATCCCTTCACGAACAGATCCCAAGTGCTCCAGCGGATTCCCTTTAGAAAGGGATTCTCTCTCAAATCCCTTCACAAATCCTTTGAGAGGATGCTGCTGGAGATAGTAGGAAATAAAGGGAATGAATATGGGGAAGAGAATGTAATGAAGAGAAATTGCTGGAGATAGTCTTAGCTCTGGACTGACAAGTTGAGTTAGCTACTCCAACGGGCAGGAGATGAGGATCGACTCGAAGCCTGAATCCATCCATCAACGACAGATAATATGCACATTCTCTGGCTAGCTCTCCCTGTCAGATTGAAGCTTCAGTGATTACTGGCTGGCTAGATCATCCATTGATTGCGTTCTATGATGCATGACAGAAATGTCAACACGGAACGCGTGGTGTTGCGGTCTCTCTCCATCGCTACAGCGCGCGCTTCATTATTAACGATCGAGCCAGCTGCTGCTTACTTTAATCCTTTTCCCTTGTGGATGGACGCTAGCTAGTAGCTAGCTAGCTGCTGCGTCGGATCATTTGGTCAGTATATAGTGTGATTTAACTAAATCAATCAATTAATCCGTGTACTGCATGCTCTGTATCTCTACTCTTCTAAAGCACCAGTTGGTGGCAGTGGTGCATTCTACATTTTCCCTTCTACTGATAGTCGGCCAGATTCAAAAACTTGGCAACTTGCACTGCTTAATTGCCTTGGTCAATCAACCATACTTGGTAGCATTTATTAGCTTTCATTAGGGAAGGTAATTAGCTTCCCGCTTCATTTTGAAATGTCATTTGCAGTCCCATTTTGAAACCAAGTCATTTGCAGATAGTCGGCCAGATTCCAAGATACAAGCATTATACACAATAAACGAAGCATTCATTTAGTTACGAAAATTCAAATTCCCGCTAAGCACACAGAGTATTGAAGTCGGCCAGATTATACAAGCACTATTGAAGTCGGCCAGATTATCATGCATACACAAGAAACGAAGCATTCCAAGATACATATGAAAATTCAAAACCACGCAATTTCCAGTTCCCATTCCCAGTTCCCGCTTCAATAGTGCCCTACAAATAGTGCCCTGTAGCTTCCATTCGAAAATACCATCAACAGGGATACTGGCGTCTTCCATCTTCTGCCCTGCATACAAATGGAAGCTTCCATAGTGCCCTACAAATAGTGCCCAGATTTGAAAGAAAATACCATATGCTCTGTAGCTTCCATTCGCAGCAGACACTTGCGTCTTCCATCTTCCATCCGCAGCCAACACCTTGGCGTCTGCCTGGTCGCAACTGAAGTTCGTTCCTGCAAGGTTGGTCCTCATGCTTCCTCCCTGCATACAAATGTATCAATTCAACAGTATAATGCTATATCAACCATGCACACAGAGTTTGAGGATAAGTGCAAACCTATCTCACAGAACATGATTACAGTGTTGTAGAGAATAGAGATTATGAATTCAGATATCTTATCTATCTTCTTCCATTCGCAGACGCCTGGCCGCAACTTGTTCCATCCTTCCATCCGCAGCCAAGACCCTGGCATCACCCTCTGGCAAGACGCCTGGCCGCAACCTTGTTCCATCCTTCCCTCCCTGCATTTCCAGTTGAACGCAAGGTTAACAGTGCTGTTTATTATGCTTCATGGTTTTTCTTGCTTGTTTTGCTTTTTCTTGCTTGTTTTGCTTTTTCTTGTCTTTGAGTATCATGCATTATTATCATCACAAAAGAGAAGTCCTTATGTCTACTATGCGCGTAATATGTGCTTATGCAGGAACATATATCACAATCTGGTGGAAATACATGTCTACAACAGTGAAATAGCGAAATAGTGAAAACAAAATTTGAATATGCCTCCAGTCCAAGGGTTTAGGGATCAAACCCTTGTTTACACATAAAACCCTTGTTTACACATAAAAAGTTCATATAATTCACAAAAAGAATGATTTTCTACTATTTTCAAACAAATATGCATAATACTCTAATACTTGATTTTTGTACTCGCTTCCTCGGTTTCACCGGGAAAACTTCCATATTAATCGAATCAACACAAAAGAAAAGCAAGTTACCTGATGCATAGATTTGAATATGCCTCCAGTCCAAGGGTCCAGTACTGATATTATTGTCCTAATATCTTGCTGATTTATCTACCAGTATCCATTAGTTATTTTAGCAGAGCTGAATTTACAAACTAGCAGGCTTATTGGAGTAATTGGAATAACTAAGAACTCACTAGATTCTGTCATGATGAAAGTGAAACCAACACAACTTATGTAACAAGGACATGCTGTAGACTATTTCCAAAGAACCTCTAAGTGCGACATTATATGAAATTGTACCTTGTAGTAGCTAAGAATGGAAGCCGAGAGACAAAGGGGCCCAAATCAGTCAACAACAAGCACACAATACAGAGGAAAAACACAATTTAGTGTAAAAAATATTACCATCCAAGTAAGAAAAAAAAAGCGTCCGAGTGGGAAATTTGTTGGAAGATGTTCATCAAGTGCAACCATACCGGTTACAACACCAGACACAATAAACGCCACTGATGTACATGTGGACACTACAATTGCCCTCCCATGCTTGATACCCCGAGTCTGCACAAATGAAATGACCCATTAGTGGAAAATAAAACGAGATCAGGACAAAAATAATTCAAAACTAATAGACAAGTCCTCAAGGCGGATGTTAAAAACACAGATCTTTCATCAAATGGGTCCAACATACTAAATTCAGTTAAGCAAACATTAAACTAGCTTAAAACATAGTCATTAAAAATATAAAATTTATGGTTTCTACTGGTTTATCAAGAAAGCCCTTTGACAATAAACAGTAAATTACTGTGAAAGGTCTGATGCTACCATCACTCGGTTTATGTTCTTGTTATGTCAGACTAAAAAAATGTGGATATGTCATCAAAGAACCACTAGAAAGAAGGATGCCACCCTTTAATTCACAGATCAGCACATAAAGGGCTATGAATGAACATGCAATAACTTGATACCTTGGCTTAGGTTAATCCCAAAACCAGACACACTAGCTAAGAAAATTGTGAGAATGAAAGAGCTAAATGCAGGGAAGAGGTTCTGGCGTTCTGCATGGGCCAAGCTATTCAGATAGGAAAAACTTTAAAGTGAACTTTGGGCCAAAGAAATCAACACTTATAGTTTATATTAATCAACAACGATAATATGTAAAAAAAGTTCTCTTCTAAAAAAAGCTTCCATAAATCCATGCAGAATTTCAGACCCAACTTGTGGAAAGCTTCATGAAAAAAAATGGATGTTCGTAAGGGTACCTCTGTAGTCAAAAAGTTGTCTAGCCCACCGAAGTCAACCCTTGGGTTTACAGCTGCAAGCCTCATTGGCAAGTACTGGACCAAGCACAATTACCAAACAACAATCAAATTAGGAAAAATCTTTTTATCATTCATGCCTCAATGAAAAAGGAACTGCAAGATGAGTTGGTTGAAAAGGAAATGGGTATATAGGATTTACACGTCTTACAAGGGAAAACGACAGTTACCTCAACTTTCCTTTGAAGAGATTGAACATGATTGATGATCTCATCCAGCACCAGTGCCATTCCTGATACCTGATACAACCCACAGATCAAGAAATCTTCTTTAATTAAATAAATTACTTTCGCTGAGTTATTCCAATGAAAGATAAGCTTACAACAAATTGCATGATGAAGAGATAAGAGCCAACAAATTGTCAAACCATTTACAGGTTGGCTTCAGTTTTTGGATATAAAGATTCAAACTACCGTTGTTACACCCGAAATAGTAGAACCAATATAGCAACATCGAAAAAGGATGTCATATATAAATTAAGCAGTAACATTTATTCCTTTTTGAGATTGAAGCAGTAACAAATTGGGTTGCAGGATTCTTGTATGGACGTTGGTGCTTGGTAAGTTGGTGTTGTGCTTTCGATGAGCCAACTTGAAATATGATCATGTCAACCAATTCTATTAAATTGTGTGCTCTCAAGAACATGGTCCAGCTAAAATTCCGCCCCGTTTGCGCCTCATTTGTTTAAGATTGACATCAGTAACAGTTAAGGACATTTGATTGTCATTGTGTTAATATATAACATCTACTGGTTATATATAACAGCTACTGGTTAGTGCTCATGTTTAAAAGTAAACTTTGGGCCAAAGAAAGATTGCATGTGTAGACTTGTATATATTATACTGGTTATATTTTGTTCTTCAATAAGGTTGCAGTCTAACATATTTCCTCAATATATATTTTTTAGATAAATGGAACCAACGAATGTTAATCGAAAGAGATTGTATGCGGACTTCTCTGGACAACCGGTGGTGACTAGGTTAGTTTATGATCTATCGAAATTAACCTACAATAAAACATAAAGCAATATAAAGCTAAAATGCGCTCCTTATTTTACAAGATTTAAAAATTTCGACGACCTTGAATTATGGGACGTAGACAGATTATGGAGTATTGTTGTTAGAGTGGACGTCAAGTTCAATGTTGAAGATCATGGCAACCTTCAACGATTTATCCTCATGGATACGACTGTAAGTTCCAAAAATAGTGAATGCTAATAATAGTAACAAAATAATTCTATCACAATCTAATATTGTTTGAATTTGTGTTTGAAGGGATCAAAAATTGAAGCCATCTCAAGGTATAGTGTTGATGAGTTAAACATGCTACTCAATGAAGGACATAGCTGTACCATTCATCGGGTGCAATTCCAACCAAACTATGGGGAGGTTGAGTTCAGAAGCATAAGAAACCCATATGAATGTGTTTTCACCCGACGGACAAGTGTTGAGCCTTACAATGTGCCAATTCAGTTTCCACGGTACCCAAAGCATCTTATGTCTTTCACTGAAGTGTACCATCGTCCTAACAAGACTTTTGTAGGTAAGCCGTCGTACATTGCATCTTAATTAGTTACATATTGATAAAAGAGAATTTCTAAATTTGTCTAACAATCATTGGCGTAGACATAGCTGGAATAGCTGTACACTGGGGTCAACTGGAGCATTTCGGACCTAATCTTTACAGAGAGGTCACACTAATGGACACAAGGTACCTATTAGTTGATTGAAAGCAACAATTCATTGTCAAGCATATACAATGACTTATATGTCGATATAACACAATTTTATATTTTTCTATGTTTAATTTATAGGTTCAACCTTTTAATTGTTGGCATTTGGTGTCAACATTTGACTAAATCCAGCTTGACTTCTTTGAGAATCGGCTTGTCTTTGGCAAGCACATTGTCTTAGGAACTATGCTAAAAAAAAATTACAGACATGGTACCTGATTCCACGTCTCTACTATATAAGCATACTTTGTTTTAATTGCAATAACTAAAAATTTTCAATTCTCGATAATAGGGTGCTTGGAGACTTCAGACCACACAACATTTTCATTTAATCCAAGTCATCATGAGACACGTGACCTCGAGAGTAAGTAGTTGCGATATTATAAATAAATAAAAGTCTTTATATAGCATAAGTACTCATTAAAAATTTGTAATATGTAAACCAAATATATTAACCGCAACATTTCTATTGTAACATGCAGCTTTACGACGGTCGTTAGTCATGGGAGTTATCGATCTCGGATTTGTGACCAGATTTGTTGAAAATAGATGGGCATATCTAGCAACTGTGGTTTGAGTGTGATGGCTGCAAGTGTGTTTTGGAACTGTCCTCTTGGATGTTTTATTTTAGCTGCAAGTGTGTTTTGGAACTGTCCTCTTGGATGTTTTATTTTAGCTGCAAGTGTGTTTTGTAAATGTCCTCTTGGATGTTTTATTTTAGCTGCAAGTGTGTTTTGGAACTATATTCTATTCAATCTATATATTTAAGCACCTGTTGGTCCCCTATTTTAGTGTGTTTAGCATGCATGTGTGATAATCAAAAACCATGGCTAAAAGACACACCTGATAGAAAGAGAGAGAACGAACGGATCAAGCAGGCTATACTTCAAGATTCAAAAGAAAGAGAACACGTTTCGCATGCTAGCATCATCTCTGAGACACTAAACCCTAGGTGCAACACATTCGCAGAGAGAAAAGAGAGGTGGGGTGGGAGGACGGGCATGAGAGATCTACTGCCAGCAGGGCTACCATTTGCAGGAGCAGTTGAAGGGTGAGATAATACTCAAGTCACATAATAATACTCAAGTTAACAATAGGAAGTTGCAAGCCATAAGGCATGGAGTAGTTTAGCAATATAAGTTCATAGGAAATATCCATAATTGTTGATTGGTGAGGCTTACCTTCCAAAACTTTATTGTTTTGTCATTTGTGGACAGAAGAAACAATGCGCCATTTGCTGCTTGGCACCACTTTATCTTGTTAATCTTCTCCTCAATCTCCAAGCTTTTAAGGTAATCAAACTATTTCCAAAACAATACCACTTGCTCAAATTATGATTAATTCAGAAAACAAATACTGTCATTAAGCAATTCTCATAAAAGTATACCTCTGGTTTATGGCTTTGAAATTCGGTTTTGTAGCGAAATTCAGGGTGCCTGTTGACAGAATAATCAGCTTTCTCAGCATCTTTTCTACAGGCATTCTGAAGAAAAATAGAAACAAATTATATTTAGCCATCAGAGCACAGTAAACAAGTCCAAGAAACAGGAGCATAGTTTCAAAAAAAAATTGAGGACACGACAATCAGTTCTGTATACATACATCTTTGGCATCTGTCCTTTCAAACAAAACAACTCGTCCCCCTCTGTCCCCGGTGGCAAGATGATGTCCTGATTTATTGAACTCTACTGCTGAGATGATGTCAACTGCAAATAAAAAGAGACAATGTAACTGTTTATTTTAAGATCTTTTGAGACGTATACCAAGAATATCATCTCTAAGTATGTTCTAATCAGGAGAAACCATAGAAACTTTTGCAATCGGGAGAAATAGAAGGGGCCCTTGTGCATGCGGGTATTTAGTGGGTATTGTTCAATGCTTGGAATCTCTCTGACAATGAGATTGAGAAGATTCATGATCGTTTTCTGTGTGCTCTTGTGGCTTTGTTATTCACTACTAACATCAAAGATTGTATTCGAAGAGAATCTAACGCACTTGTAATCGAGAAAGATAGATGTTTGATCTTGTGAAATAATTTTTTTTTAATCTTTATTTTTAGTTATCAATTTTGTTTTTCGTAGCAACGCACGGGCATGTAACTAGTATATATATATATGTCGGTTAATTAGCTGAGCCAAAGGTCGATGGATCTCGATGAGGCGATGGATAAGCAACCCTTCCCAGTCCAAATTAAGCAGCTGAAAGTAGTAGCTAGCTAGCTAGCACTACGTACGTGCACGCAGGCGCCTGGCGGCTAGCCTTGCGATGATCGAGGCAGACCAATTGATGGATGCAGCCCTACCTGAGTTATCTTCAGCGCACTGCCATTTCTTTCCGGCCATGCTCACGCAATTGTACGTAGTGGCTGATCGATGCAGGGCAAAGAAGAGTTAAAGGAAGGGATGCAGTTCATGAATGAGTGACTAGATAGAAATTTCCATGTAATATAATGTCACTGACAGTAATTCTCAACTGCGTGTGTGCGTGCGAGATGTAGCCAGCTGCATCAGTTTTCAGAGTACGCACTAGCTAGTTTCCTGAAGAAACACAAGTAAGGATAATAACGATCCGGTAAGAGGAGAGATATTTGTCTCGTTTCATTTGTAAGCGGTTGACGGATGCGACTCAATTGACCAACAACTGGAATTGATCGAGCGTGAAGACTCGGAGACGATCGCGCGGCTTGTTGATGGAGGGTCTCTGCAATAAGCAAGACGTCAACGCTGCTTGCCTCACATGACATATCACTAATGGTTTTGATTAACCGTCTGTGATAAGAAATATCACTAATGGTTCTACACTGCAATCGTCATTGACACCATCACTGATGGTTCTATTTATAAACCGTCGGTGATATACAGTAATATTACAGACGATTTTAGTATAAAACCGTCTATGATGACTCATGTAGATATCACAGTCGATTTTAAAATAAAACCGTCTGTGATATATGGTTATCACGAATGATTCTAGCTACAAACTATCTGTGATACGAATGATACCTATATAAACACACCGAGATTCCTCACGCAGACCTTAGTATTTTGCGTGTTTTGTCTCCCCCAAACCTTAGCCCCCGTCGTCCTCCTCCTCTTCAACAACCTCCCTCTCGGCGACCTCCTCCTGGACGTCCACCCCCTCGGCACCACCTAGCCCCTTGGTGTGTAAATGGTGAGCGGTGCCACCCGGCATGGACCGAGGTGAGGCCTCGTTGAAGCCGGAACGGTTGGTGAGAGGGACCGGCACCCTGGCTGCCACGAACCTCCGTCCTACAACTTCATCCCGTGCAAGTGAGCTTGCTTTCCTTGTCAACATTATGTTTCGTGGCATGTAATAGCTATCGTTGTTTTTCTTTATATACCTAATAACTAGCCCTGTTGATAGAATGCATGTGGGATTCAATGGTTGTTGTGGTGAGATGTTGCATTGGATGTGTTTCTAGTGCCACTGGGTAGTCACAGTAGCTTTTATCTTATCAGAGCTAAGAGTTATTTGTGTTGAATAGTGGTTTTCTTTCGTGCATGGTGCAAATTAGTGCACTTCTTCTGGTGATGATTTACTTCTCGCAAGTTTCATGTGGTCCTTGTAAGAACAATAATTCTTCAATCTTCATATGCATTATTACTGCTATGATTGTACCCACTTTCCTGAGGTTTGTCAGGCAATCATATACATGTGGTAATTGTGATGTGTGCTATTCACTTTTGTTTTATATATTATGTTCACAATTATATGTTAATCCACTAGTATTGCTCAATTCAACAGGAAGCACTTGACAAGCTAAATTTGCCTGATGGACTGGATACTCCTCACTCCTCAGGCATCAAAGAAGCTCGAAGGTGTACAACATCTCACATTAATGTTATGTGAAGCACTAGTTCACTACTTCAATGTGAATATTTTTTATGTTATATGATGCATTAATCAATATATTTTTGATGTGTGGTTGGACTTTTGTTGGTGAATCATTGAAGTGTTGGTAGTGTTGTAGTGAGGTACTTAATTGATTTATAGATGTTAATCCATTTTCATTTATCATGCTAGAAGTAGAAATAATGTGGTATTGTCGGATCATATTTTGTCAATATATTGTGACATGACTTTACTATTAATACTTGCTCATCTTGAATGCAATATAACCTAATAGTGTATTGCTTGCTAAGTAACTCTTTGCATCAAATATTGATGGATTCTAAGATAAAATCCAATTTTGTCCACAGTTTGTCCTGAGAGTTGACATGTTCTGAGTTATCTTTTCGCTCCATCCTCTCACCGAGGTTGAGGATGGAGTGGATGGATAAATCAGAAGATGACAACTTTTAAGATGAGCTGTGGATAGATTGGATTTTAATTACCTTCGAATCTATCAACATTTGCTCTTTCAGGTGCTTAGGGGTAAATATAGCTATCACAGACGTTTCTATGACAGAACCGTATGTGATAATATTATATCAGGGACTGTTTTATGGTAGAACCATCTACGATAATAACAATCGGAGACAGTTCTATGACAGAACCGTCTCTGATGTTAATTTTCACTTACGGTTCAAACATGTATTAGTGTGACAGCATGTATATGGAGAGAGAGAGGGGGGGGGGGGGCTTGCTTGCTTGCTTGCTTTGGACATGCGAGCGGGCGACTTATCTTGTTGATATAAATCAAAATGAAAGATCACTGGCGCACGCGGTATCAGTAGCTATATAAGTAAATAATTAATATCCTGATGGAGTATTTTTTACGACAGAACTGGAGCAATGATGGAAATTCCCGTGTCCGCCATTCCGACGACGACTGGCCGGCAGGAGGAGGCGGAGGTTGCTGTGTATGCATCGATCTCCCTCTGCTTGATCCTGCAGACCTGACATGACACCTCCCCCTCCCTAGCTACCTTGTTCCGATGCACCCATCGCTACGTACCAATTGGACGTAACGTACGTACGATCCATGATGACCAGCAACAGTTAATCTAGCACTGCATGCAGATGCAGCTGAAGGGCGTACCAATTAATTCGATCGATCGATCGATCAGTTGGTAAAATTAACAGTAGAGATGATCGAGTACCTGGCCTGAGTGCAACCTAGCTACGTACGTACGCCTACGCGTGCGCTAATGCTAGTCACACTCACTCACCCCCTTCTCTTCTTTTGCCTTGTTTTTTCCTTCTGGCTCCTCTGAACAATAAACAAACTACTTGATGGTTGACAGGAGGCCAGCCGAACAGGCAAAATCGTGACAAAATCCGGTGCGAAAGCTAGCGATCGACGTCGTCGGTCGTGGTCAGGTCAGTCAGGGATATATATTTTCATTTCTCCGCTGCATGCATCCACCTGCAAGAGTGCAAGGTGAGTGCATGCATTCATGCTTCCTATTACTATTTGCTTATTTCTAGGTACAAGATACTTCTGTTAGCTTGAAAGAGAGAATTAAGCGAATAAATCGCACGATATTTTCTGTGTTGCACTGCTTGTTTGCTTATGATTCTTCAGGTCGGTCCATATATATATACACGACAAAACACACGCATTGAGCTGTAGTCGTTCGTTCCTTTCCGGCCGGGAGCACGCCATGCCATGCGATGGATTCCTTTCTGACTGATTTTTAAGTGGCCGGGAACACGCATACGTTGATGTTGGAGTGCGATGGTCGGTCGTCGCAGGTAGCTCGAAAGTTTTCGGCTCTCCCGCGGCGCTGTTTCTTAAGACCATCTCCAACCATGTCCCTTCCCCTCTCCTATTCCCTCCACGAAGGGATTTCCATTCCCTTCAGCGCTCCAACAGATTTCCTTCAGCATTCCCTTCGTGAAGGGATTCTCTCTCCTATTCCCTCTAGCAAGAGATTCTCTCTCCTTTCCCTATACAATTCCCTTTAAAGGGAATATGGTTGGAGATGGTCTAACGATTTGCTCGCTCCCAACGCGGTCACGTCGCCCACTTGGCTCAGCCCATTATATTGGGAACTATTGGAGATGCTCTAAGCGTTCAATTCTTGCCCGCGCGATCGTATCTAGTTAGGATGATGCACAGAAGAAAGAGGCGTCCAGTCCAACACGCTACGTACTAGGCTACTAGCCTCTCTCTCTCTCTCTCTCTCTCTCTTGCTTTCTTTCTTTCTGTCCTCTCTTTTGCAGAAAGGCCGGCCGGTCGGCGTCCAAGTTGGTTAATTGGTAGGCAATGCAAATCATAAGCATTGCCTTTTCATCGATCGCTCTTCTTCCTCCTCCTTTTATCTTCTTCTTCCTGATTGTCTTTTCTGGTCTGCAGGGGCGGTTTGTGGGGGCGGCCTTCCTGAGCTACACTTTACATTTGCCAAGAAGAAACATTGCATTGCTTTTCCAACAAGTAGAAGCTTCTAGATGCCTTCCTGCCTGCAGCCTAGCTAGCTGCTTGCTACGACTGTCTCGGCAAGATTACAACTCAAACTTACTACTTTCTTCAGGGACGCGCGCTGCTGGGACTGAGCTAGCTAGAGATGCACATCGATCGACACCAATTAATCGCTCCCAATCAAAAGGCAAAGTTCTATCTACAGTTTTACAATTTACAACGTGCATGCAGATGGCTTCATTAATTTTCGGGCAAACGAGATTCAGGCAACGATATCTCTATTTCGTTCATTTCAGTCCAAAGCAACCTATTACTAGCTAGTGCGGAAAGACAAAAAGAAAGAAAGAAGAAGACCCTTTGATTATACTGACAGATCAGATCTCCCTAGCTACTGGGCTTTCGGCCTTGAGAGCTGCAAGTTCTGACTTGAATAGCGAGCTAGCGCAGCAAAGCACTAATGCGCGCGCTCATCTGATCTAGTGCGGTTACACAGGCCAGCCACTAGTTTAAACATTAATTAATTTAGCCAACTCGACCGATTTCGGTGAATCGATCGATCATTTAGGCCAATTAAGCATGCATGTCTGCTGCCTTTGTCTCAACAGATTAAATAGATGTTACTGTCAAATGTCTATGTAACGTATCCGCAATGATTCCAATGAGATCAGCAGCGGCTTAATATTTAAGAAGGAAGGATGTAAATCTCTCGTCGGTACCAGTACATCAGTTCATATCACCAGGAAAGCCGCATTGCACGTCTATCGATCCATGTGCATGTCGAATCGAATCGAATCGAATTGAATTGAATGAGATCATCTGCAAGTTGGAAAAGGAAAAAGAGAAGAAGATTACGACTATGCTCAAGTTCCATTGCTCATCATGCCGATCTTAGTGAATGAATCCGGATAGATGGAAATGAATACCGTCACTCTCACCACCAGGCCATCTATTTTCCTCGAAAAAACTGACACTGAAACAGTTCGAATAACATATACTAAGGCCCTGTTTGTTTCCTTCTCCAGCTTATATAATCCAGCTTTTTAGTGTTGGATTATATAAGCTGGATTATATAAGCTACCTTTAAATAAGCCGGTGGGTTGTTTGTTTTCTTGAATTATTACTGTGTTGGATTATTAGTTTGAGATTATATAAGCACCCTAATGGCTGCTTATAGATTATTATAATCTCATGCTTTAGATTATATAATCTAGATTATAATCTAGGCTGTTTGTTTCCCCATTAACTTATATAAGCTGGATTATATAATCTATAGGGCAAACAAACAGGGCCTAAATGTATTTGTTGAAGGATTGGGGTTCCGATGAGACTATACCAGGAGGAGCCGGGGGGGCGGTGATCGAAGAAGCAGGCAGTCCATGCAAAGAAGAGAAAAGAAGCCCATTGCCGCGCTGAAAAATTGACCTTTCTTGCTCCCCCCCCCCCGGCCCATCAGCCATTCTCCTCGGCTTCTCCACGGCCCGCAGAAGCATCTATATAACTTACTAGTAAGATCTGCGCGCTTCGCCGCGCCGCGCGAAATTTAATCCAATTTTTTATCTCTGAAAAAGGCAAAAGGCAGGAATATCCACTACTACAGATCCGTACATCACAATCGGTTCTTTTTGGTCATCACCGTCGGTTTTGGTGGCGATACAAAGTCCAACGACAGTGATAAGGTAGATATATCACAGTCGGTTTTTAACCGACACTAATAATACATTATCACTGTCGGTTCTTTTTAGGAACCGACTGTGGTATTACACTTATCACAATCGGTTTTCTCTTAGAACCGATTGCGATAAGTATAATATCACAATCGGTTCTTTTTTAGAACCGATACAAATTATTACATTATCACAATCGGTTTTTTGTTGAAACCGATGGGGATAAGTATAATATCACAATCGGTTCATTTGTAGAACCGATTCAAATTATTACATTATCACAATCGGTTTTTCATTGAAACCGATGGGGATAAGAATATTATCAAAATCGGTTCTTTATGCAAACCGATTGTGATACGAAACATATCCCAATCGGTTCCAGTAAGAACCGATTGTGATGATGTTACTGCCCATCGTCCGAAAATGGCCTCGCATTGACAATATAACACATTCATCACAATCCACAAAATCACAGAACATATACATCACAATCTACACACATGACATTCAAATTAATGTTGTTTACAATCTGTAACAGATCACATTCACATTCAGATAAATTTTGTTTACACTTTATGGACTAGTATTTGCTTGAATTGTCTCTATATCTACCATCATCTGTTATAACTTCTGTCGGTACCGGCATAAATGGTCTCGTAATTTCTTGAGATCGGTGTTGGTTAGGCTCTTAGGATGATATCAAGGTCTGCAAAATAGATAGTAGTGCACTAATATATTTAAGTCTTAAATTAGTATTGTAACATCTTGATAGTATTATGCTTGTAAACAAATATCACATAGACGATGAGTGCAAATAATGCGCTTTATACCTTAGGGAAAACATGTGAGCGACCAACCAAAATCAGCATGTGATGCATCACGTAAAAGCCACCTGAGATCATCGCACCCTTGTTGATGACACTGTGAACAAAGAAACTTAAATTAGGAGACGAATTAAAAATAGGTGTCGAGAAAAAATCCTATTATAGACACTTGTACCTTGAAGCGCTTCCACTCGAGTTTGGTGCCTTGTTTATCATTGTGTCGGCCACGTTCGACAACGTAAGACATGAAAGCCCTATACATTGGAGAGATGCAATTGAAGTTTTAAATACCTAACTTAGTTCAATATGTAACGTGTTAGGTTAGTGGTATGTACTTATACGCAAAAGCAGGCTCGATCGCATAGTCCATCGGTCTATTTTCGAGTGAGTTCAACGTGTAGACCTTGTTTTGACTCGGAACAACCACAAGTAGAACCCAATGGTTGCTTATTAAACGGTACACAATGCACGAGAATAAGTTAATACAAGGTTGAAGTGTGTACATGTAATTGAATTGTATAGTAGTACATACTCCTGGTGGTATGGGAAGAGAATGAAGTCCTTTTTGCCTCCTCATGCAATGCACGCTTGATGTATCCTGCAAGGAACTCCGATTAATACTTAGCCATGGTCGCAGACACCATCTCGGGTCGACAAACCCGACAGGTGTCGACCGTCCACTTTCATTGCCTCATGATCCTGCAATTCATGTCAATTGTTAAAAATATAATACAAAATTAATAAATAGTCATCGATTGAGTATGGTGCGAGACTCACAGCGTCGAGGATCGTATGGTAGAAATATCGACGGCTTTCAAGCTGTACATAAAGTCTGAGATCCTCAAAGCTGCAGGAAGGTCCCATCCTCGTTGCGGTGGAATTGTCTCGCTCGATACTTCACTATGAAATCGTGGCGAGGCTCGGCCTCATGTGACCTATCGATGTACCATCCATGTAGGTGGCGAGTGAACAAGCCCAAAGAATTCAATTCTTGGCTTGGGAGAAAGTGCTTTCCATGTATGTACCGCTTGTGATCATCAGGGTGCTCTGTGCCCTCTGACAACTTTGCCTTCTTCACGGAGGGACTCTCTGAACTCTGCTTTGTATCTTTCGTCATCGTGGTAGATGTCCTTTTGCGCCCCACCTGCGCACCAAAGATTTGTAGGCTGCGGCGTAGGTGCGAGGAGGAGGTGCGGCGGGCGAGAGCAAGTGCAGCGAGGCGAGGAGCGGCGATGGGAGGAGGAAGCGGCGGCGATAGTACCAGCGATAGCAGCAGGAGGAGGTGCTTGCACTACGACACCCGTCGCGGGCCACTTGATGAATGACATCCGTGCTTGCCCAAGAGTGGTGATATCTTCGTTCGGGGGGAACTCCAGGGCATGAGACATGTAAACATCGTGGACATAGTCCACCTGCACCCTCATGTAGCCCATCCCCAAAGGTATACCATGCACCGTGTCATCCTCCTTGCTTGGAAATGCAACCCCGCGCGCAGCCTCAATCTGTATTCCGTCGTTGATCAGGACTAGCCGGCACTTGGCAGGACCCTGCAAGAAGTGATCAGCATCTTCATCATAATCTGTGTTAAGCTTACTCATGTACCTTATGGTCTGAAACAGTTATTACCTTGAGGTGTGGAATGCACAGTTCCTTATTGGAAGCGCAACTGCTAGGGCGTAGCATAGGCGATGGTTAAGGAATCTGATTCTGGGAGAACATCGCCATCATCTCAGCCATCATCTCAGCCTTTAACTCCTCCTTCAACTCCTCCTTCATCTGCGCCCTAATCCGCGCCTCACGTGCTTCCCATGATCTTGCCCTGGCACTGGAAGCGCTCTCCTCTACAAAGAAGGACCTCTTCGTATACCCCGCACCTGCGGCAAGCACCCGCCCCTTACACTCTGCTAACGGAGACCTTCAACGCACCGATCTCCTCCACCATACACTCTGCTAATGAGACCAAATCAAAATCGAATAATGTACGTTAATACAACATTGAAGGGATTCGAAGGAATGGGGCCCACCTTTTGAATAAAGCCACAGGTAAGATAGGCTAGAAAATAGAGAAATCGCCTAGCGAACTAACTCGACGAGAGTTAATAAGTTCATTCCCGTGTCCAGACGGTACATATAAAACCTAGCGAGCCTCATCACAATCGGTTCTATAGAAGAACCGTTTGTGATTAATTAGTTATCACCGTCGCTTATATGTAAAACCGACTGTGATAATTTGATTCTCAACACTGTCGGTTTCTTTATAGAACCGACACAGATAATGTATCTGTGTCGGTTCTCAAGAAGAACCGACTGCAATAACTTAAGTCAAAACAGTCGGTTCGGGATATGAACCGACACGGATATTAATCGACCCCCTCGGCTTCCCCGCCAATTTGACCGTTCAAACATATAACTCCTTTCAAATAGCTCTCCTTTCTGATCATCGGTAGTACTCGGGCAAGGTCTGATCGTGTTCCATTCCTCCGGCAAGGTCTGATCGCGTTTTCTTCTCTGCTACAAGGTCTGACTCCTCCGGCAATGGCAGCAATGGCTCCATTCTTCTCTTTCATATAGCTCTCCATGCATATAGCTCCTTTCTACTCTTTCATGTAGCTCATTTCTTCTCTGCAAGGTCTGACTTCTCCTTTCGACCGCAGCAATGGCAGCGCCCCCTCCTTCTCCGGCAAGGTCTGACTCCACGGTGTAGTCAACGTACGATCCTCCACCTGCGGCCGGCTTCCTCAGCCTCCGGCGCCTCACTCCGGCGTGGCGCGGCGCCACCTTTGTCTCCGTCGTCCCTCCCGGCTTCTCACCCCATCCGGGTGCCTCCAAAGGCAGCAAGAAGCGCCCCAGAGATGACGACGACGACGAGGAGGAGGAGGAGGACGACGACGATGACTACGAGGGGGACGACGACGACGACGAGGAGGAGGAGGAGGAGGAGAAGGAGGAGGAGGAGAAGGAGGCGGAGTACTACGCGCCGATCACCATAGGGACCGGCGCGTCGTCTAGATCGGGTTCATCATCGGAGGATGAACCATCACTAGTCCGCGTAGTCTCCAGCGACTCCGGCGACTCTGGCGACTCAGGTGACTCGGGTCACTCGGATGACTCGGTTGACTCGGGTTACTCGGGCCAGAGCCGCGAGTCGTAAATTTAATATATTAGGTGTAATGCAGTCCCCCTTTATATGTTTACTAATTATAAACAATGGATGTGGTGATATATTGTAATGAAATACAGCTTGTTTAATATATTAGGGTTGTTGGCCTAGTGCAGATGAAGTCTATTCGACTGCCTTTACACTCTATTTTGAATCTCTTTTATATTTTTGTGCATTGTATCTTTCTAATGTTCTGTTGTTCCAAGTCAAAATGTTTCATGTCCTATTGATAAAAAAAACAAGTATAATGTGTGAAATGGTATATATATTATTATTATCTGCTGCATGCATGCTACTATAATGTTATATATAATTTGCATCACTACATGTGTCTATATAAATTGTCTGAGAGTTGAACCGCGAGTTGGGATTCTAGCAGATCGGTACTGTTCATCGTCCGAAAATACAAGTTTTGCACAAATATTAAAGCATGAATAAAGGGTACAAGAGGTTTGTGTTGGGATTCTAGCAGAGCGGGCTGTGTTGGAGTTTGTTTTTTTCTTCTTCCCTGAAGGGGAAATGTGTGAGTGGAGGATCTCACAAAAACTATGTTTCTAATGAACTGTTCTTGGTTGCACCTAATGGTGTTGCCAAAAAATCATCTGTCGGTTCTAGAAAAGAAGCGATTGTGATAACCCTGTGCTCATCACAATCGGTTTCTTCCCAAAACCGATTATGATAATACCTTCTCATTACAATCGGTTGGAAAAGAAGCGATTGTGATAACCAATGCTTTCAGGACAATCGGTTTCTTCCCAAAACCGATTGTGCTAATACCTACTTATTACAATCGGTTTTAGATAAAAACCGATTGTGATAACAAAATTATTATCACAATCGGTTCTTATCTAGAACCGATTGGGATTATTATCGTATCACAATCGGTTCTCTCTCAGAACCGATTGGGATAACCTGTTACCAAGATTTCCAAATGGAATATGCTTATCACAATCGGTTCTGAAGTCAAAAGTTTAGAACCGACACAGATGAAGCGATAGTAATGTGTCATTCTGTAGTAGTGATCCAAGCTTTTTTTTGTTCAATTGTTTTTTTTGGAAAAAAATACACTAGGTAAGAACCGTCGACGAACCAGCGAAACAACGGGCCTTTTTTGGGAAAAAAAGAATAATACTTGTTCCAAAAATTATTAGATTCCCAGTTGCAAAAAAACTATAGACGCCGAGTTTAACACCCTATGCGTTCAACGGGTAATAATACATGTTTTAAAAAATATTAGAGATCGAGCTGCAAAAGAAATTCTAGATGCCGCACTTAACACCGCAAACGGGAAAAACTTTTTTTTCGGGAAAAGCGAGGGAAAACGGGACACGAAAACATTTTTCCCGGGAAAATCAAGGAAAGCCGGACAAAAACGGAGAAACTACGGACGAAAAATGAATTTCCATTTTTTTTGGGGGGAAACGGCCAACGAGAACATTTTTCTCATGCTCCAGAGAAAAAATGAACCACGTAAACTTTTTTTTCCGGGTAAAACGGAGCAAGGAAACGGTCCTCTATTTTTTTTTGGGGGAAAACGGTTAATGAAAACATTTTTCCCATACTCCAGAGGAAAAACGGATCACGAAAACATTTTTCCGGGCAAAACGGAGAAAGGAAACGGTTTTCCATTTTTTTAAAAAAAACGGCTAACTAAAATATTTTTCGCATGCTATGGAGAAAAAATGGACCACGAAAACTTTTTTCGGTCAAAACGGATAAAGGACCCGAACGTAAAGCGCGAGGACCTATTTGTTATAATTTTGGACCTATTCGCTATTTTAAAAAATTAGGAAAGGGCTCGCTCGCGATTTGTGTTTAACGGGAGGGGCTCCATGTAAAACGGCAAATTAGGGGCCTAAACGTGAACCGGGAAAAAAATCTTTCTCTCACATAAAATCGCGCAGGGACCTATTCGTAATTTCGAAGAATCGGAAGACTGTTTCACAAAAAAATGGGTGGACACGTGGGCATGGCCGTTGGTCTCCAAAGGCAGGGCTTATAAGGGAGTTAATATCTCTTATAGAGGAAGGAAATGCCAGCCTCCACGCCTTCACCTCAGTTCTTTTGCGACAAAGTCCCCCTGTAAATCCTAAATTGCATTGAGATTCTCTATGGGCTCTTTTTCAGAAACACCGTTGTGGTTTCGCAAATTCACATCCAAGTCCAGAGCTTTAGCAAACTAATCCTCGCGGTCCCCAAAAAATACGCTCAGACCCGGCCATATCTCTTTTGCAAAAAAAGACCCCGTGTTTTTCGAAAATTGCATCCTCGTATCTATCTATTCTCCAAGAAGTACAAAAAGGCAGCTGCCTTCCCACCACATGTGTGATTTGCAATTTAGTTTCTACAGTGAATATTTACATAGCTTCTTATATTTATTTTCCATTCCCTTTCACATCCAGGTCTTGGCTTCGAATACCCGTGTTGACGCACTGTAGCCTCACAAAAAACTGTAGCATCAACAATACTTTGTTTTTATATTTGATATTTTTGTGAGAAAAATTTTTTGCACCTTTTTTAAAAATAAATTAAAACTTTTGGGGGCTTTAGCTACAACGACTTTATTTATTCAAAAAAAAATCTCCCCAAATTTTTTATTTCCAAAAAAACATTTTTTGATTTCATTTAAAAAAAATTTCCCCTAATTTTTTATTTTAAAAAATGGCAAAATTTTAAAAATTCTTAAGGTTTTCCAAAAAAATATTCTATCACCTTAATTGCGAGGCGATACCCACACACAGAGAGCTCGATCGAGATGGACATGGCGGACACATATGCACAGTGGTTACTGCTATTGAGAACCATGCTACTGTGTAGTCCAGGCTTCCTCAATACATCTAAAATTGGAGAAGAGGGAGAGAGACACACACAGTATGGAGGAAGATTGATCTATTATTTTTCTGATTGCACATGTACAATTGGGGACCCCTCCTCCTATTTATAGCCTACAACTAGAGTTTTAGCTAAATGGATCACATGGACCTTCGTGGGCCATCTGGTGTCCCAATACTCCCCATTGGGCTCTTTGCAGCGAGATGCATATGCCTCATCAAAACTCAAGAAAAACTTAGTGGGAAAAATCCTTGGAGAAAGAGTACATAGCATACGCTTGCTGCGTTGCACGAATTGCCTCATTAAAACCTTACGTAAGAAAACTTCTGTTAAAAACTTACTAAAGAAAAAAACTACAATTCACCCAAACTTCAACGTTTATTCTTCGAAATTCACTTTGGGTACTCCAACTCTATGTTCGAGATTTATTTAGGAGTATGTGAAAATCCCCCCCCCTAAAATCTGCACTTTTCTAAGTCTCATCATCCCAATTCCTCTAATGCACCTTTCAAAAGTAGATGCTGGGAGTGATTTATTGAATAGATCGGCAAGATTCTCGCACGACTTAGTGTGCAGTATATTGATCGCGTTTATCTTATGCATTTCATGAGAATAAATGAACTTGGGGTTGATATGTTTCATGAGATTGCTTTTCACATAGCCAATTTGCATTTGAGCAACACAAGCTGCATTGTCTTCATAAATGATAGTGGGAGTTTGCTCGATGTTCAGGCCACATGACTTCAGGATGTGGTAAACCATTCTTCGAAGCCATGCACATTGTCGGGAGGCTTCATATAAGACAATGATTTCTGAGTGGTTCGTCGACGTCGAGACAAGAGTTTGCTTGGACGACTTCCAGGAAATTATCGTTCCACCACAAAGGAAAACATACTCAGTTTGTGACTTGCCAGTATGCGGGCCCGATAAGTACCCAACGTTGGCATAGCCAACCAAGGTCAATTCATGATTCCTTTTGTAAAACAAGCTGAGATCTTTGCTTCCTTGGTGGTAACGGAAGATGTACTTGATCCCTTTCCAATGCCTTTTGGTGGGTTCTGCACTATACCGTGCTAGCAAATTCACAGCGAACGCAATGTCTAGCCTGGTGTTATTTGCGAGGTAGATGAGCGCTCCAACTGCACTCAGATATGGGAATTCCATTCCTAGGACTTCCTCCCCTCTTCTCTAGGCCTGTATGGGTCTAGGTCTGCTTGTAGCGATCTTTTGACAATTGGGGTCTTTGCAGGATATGTCTTTTCGAAGCCAAATTTCTCTAACACTTTCTGCGTGTAGGATGTTTGGTGTACCAGGATTCCTCCTTGGATATGCTCAAGCTGCAAGGCTAAACAAAACTTTATTTTACCCAAATCTTTCATTTCAAACTCAGACATTAAATATGAGCATGTTTCTTCTATTTCTTCATACGTCCCAATGATGTTCAAGTCATCTACATAGATGGAGATTATACAAAATCCATCCGGGGATCTTTGTATAAAAACACATGGACAATCTTCGCTGTTTGTGGAGCATTTCTTGCAGAGAAATTCACTCAATCGATTGTACCATATTCTTCCTAACTGCTTCAATCCATACAGTGATTTTTCTAATTTTACACTATATAGACTTCTGTTTGATATGTCTTGGTTCGGGACAGGGATACCTTCTGATACTTTCATGTATATGTCCGAGTCTAAGTTTTCATACATATATGCCATGACAACATCCATCAATTTCATTTTCAACCTCAAGTTGACTGCCATTGAGATCAGATATCTAAAGGTGATTCCTCCCATGACCGGGGAATAAGTTTCTTCATAACCAACCCCAAGACATTGAGTGAAACCTTGTGCAACAAGTCTTGCCTTGTACCTTACAACTTCATTGTTTTCATTTCTCTTCCGAACAAAGACCCATTTGTGACATACGGGGTTTATATGGGGAGGCGTGTGGCACACAGGCCCAAACGCCTCTTTTTTGTTCAGAGAGACTAACTATGTGGTGATTGCCTTCTTCCATTCATCCTAATCCCTTTTCTTGCACTCTGCAAGATATGCAGGCTCGGGATCATATTCAATAATTGTGACAATCTTTTTTGTAAAGTATGCATCAACATTGGCTGTTGCTCTATTCAGAGATTCACCCATTATTACAAAAATTATGGCCATTACGTCATGGGGTGCTTCTTCATGCACTTCTGCTTCCTCTTCACTGTTGTTTCCCATCACAGGAGCAAGTTCCTTTAGTTTTTCATCGTCTATGTGTGCGCACACATTATTTCTGGCGACTTCTTCCAATAGAAGATTCAAATCTGGAATTGCTTTTTCCACAGGCTTCTTTTCAGTGTTAGGTCTCAACTGGCTCCCCCCTTTTGCTTTGGGGCATTTTCGTGATTGGCTATGGTAAGTCCTCTTGCCCAGTTTTTCCCAAACGTCTCCGGGTACTTTGGGTTTGAGAAGCCAGATTTCTTGTTCTTTTTCTTTGAGGCCTCTGAACGGGACGAGGGATACCTTCTGCTTTCTTTGGTATCTTCTAGAATTCTTGATTTGCTTCATTAGTGCGAAGGTCATGTGCGGGGATCTCGGTGGAATGTTATATGATTTCCTGGTATTTTTCATTCAAAGGTTGATTTCCTCCCCCTAATGATGGGAAACGGTCCTCGTCAAAGATGCAATCAGCGAATCGGGCTGTATGCAAGTCTCCGGTCATGGGTTCCAAATACCTGATTATGGATGCACTCTCATAACCAACGTATATCCCAGACTTGCGGAGAGGGCCCATTGCAGTCCGCTGTGAGGGTGGTATAGATACATATACCATACAACCAAACTTTATAAGATGGGAAATCTTCGGGATGACCCCTTACACTAGTTGCATTGGCGAATGGATGTTGTAGGCCGATGGTCTGAGATTGATGAGCCCTGCTGCATGTAGGACTGCGTGTCCCCAACAAGCGTTAGGCAGGTTACTACCCAGCAAAAGTGGCTGTGCTATAAATTTGATCCTCTTTATCAGTGCTTCGGCTAATCCATTTTGCGTATGGACGTACGGTACAGAATGCTCAACGGCTATTCTAGTTGCTGTGCAATAATCATCAAATGCCTTAAAAGTAAATTTGCCGGTATTGTCCATTTGAATGGACTTCACACAATGATCAAGAAAAGCATTTTTAATTCTGATGATCTGCGAGATCAGCTTTGCAAAAAGCATGATTTTTGGTTGACAGCAAACATACATGTAGCCATTTCGAGGAAGCATCAATGAGCACCATGAAGTACCGAACGACCCTGATAATGACTGAATTGGACCGCAAATATCCCCTATATGCGTTTCAGGAATGCAGGGATTTCATTTTACACTTTCATAACAGATGGTCTAATTATTAATTTCCTAGTGGCATATGTAGGGCACACAAAATCTTCATGATTTGAGAAATCTTCATATGAGGGACATTTTTCTACATTCCGCGTGCTTTATAATGCACAAAAATTCTTTGACATTTTCTTCATTTGTTTCTATATGAAAGCCGTTGGCGCGGATGTCCTTAAAACTTAAGAGAGTTCATGTTGATTCAGGACGCAAGAGGGTTTCTTCTATTACCAAAGTAGTACCCATTGGTAATATAATAGTGGCTCTTTCGGAGCTTATTATATATAAATCGTTACATGCGATTGTAGTAATTCTTCCATCATTCTTCGTGATCAATTGGAAGTATTTAGACTCTCTTAAGATGGTATTCGTTGTGCCACTATCAGCAATGCATATCTTCGTCATTTGGGTGCTACACAGTTTCGAACGAAATAGGATTCTAATCAGGCAGTGGCAAAATAATTCAAACATTGTTTATAAAGATAGAATACTAGAACAAAAGATAAATTGCAATTCCATTCTTGAGAAAAGTTTGTGCTCTTCTAATTCTTACTATTCATTATTCAAAATGCATTAACAACCATAATAAAAATGATAATAATGCAATTCATGCATTAAACGAAAACTGTAAAGAATGCATTCACTTCTACCTCTATGTCATCAACAGAGGTTTTCTCTTCAATTGCCATGAGTTTGGTTGCTGCATCAATGTCTAGGCTGGAATGAGAAGACGATGCAAGCGGGGTGTCCTCATCCATGGCATTCTCATCGCCTACCTTGCGCGAAGTGTGCCTCTGCTGGTGCATTTTCTTTTGCATTCTTCTTGGCATGATATACATTGATGATGTCCTTGGATTCTCGACATATCTTTGACCAATATCCCCAAGTAACACACCTAAAACACATTTGGTTCTGCTGTCTATACGGCGTAGCGCGTAGCTTGCTATCCTGCTTCTCATGGGATTTGGACTTTCTTTTGGCCTAATATCTCTCCTTTCCACCCATCTTGCCCCTCTTCGTTTGTGTGGGCTTTTCACCTTGTAGCTATTAGCATTCACTTCTGGGCTAACGCCTCCTCCAGGTGGCTGTGAGACGAAGTTCTTGCGAAGAACATCATCTTGTGACTCCACATTTTATTTTGGTGATTAATGATGACACAATTAATGTGATCTAATGCTTCAACTAAGATTAATGCAGTTATCGAGATCACATCAAGCTCGGAATAAGATTGGACGGTCCTAAGCACGTCAAATTTCGAGAAAACGACATCAAGACGAAGACTTGTAATTTCTATATATTGTTTTGAGTCTTAAGGATAGCCGTACTATTAAGAGGGTACTGTGGAAAATCGCTTTTAGGATGTGCATGTGCTCAAGGTCAAAACTTGCATATAAACTAGCACTCAAAAACTTGCATTTTCCAAAAACCAGAATTCCAACCGAGCCAGTCAACTCGGAGGGTACGAACATACAGTCCGGAGTGTCCGGACTCAGTCCGAAGTCTCCGGACGTTTTATCCGGAGTCTCCGGATTAACCCTCTCGGCCAATTTATGAATTCCGGTGAGTCAGGAGTATCCGGACATTTGGTCCGGAGAGTCCGGACAACCCGGAGTCTCCGGGTCAATTGTCTGGAGTCTCCGGTCTGTTCGAAAAAGGGGAAAACGGCTAGTTTTCAAAAACGTATTTAAAGCCACCCCTTCTTCCCCAACGGCTAGGACTACTCTTGAGCTCATTCATTGCAGCATTCAAGCCCTCTCTAACACTTCCAAAGCATTCAATAGAGCCCTCACTTCCTCCCACCATTTAATTTGGTTGTTGATCCATTTTGGTGAGGAGAGGAAGAAGCAAAGTGCCAGGTGCATTCATTTCGAGTTGTTGAGCACTAGTTCATCCTCCAAGCGACTTCCGTGGTGCTATTACTCTTGGAGGTTGAAGGTCTCCTAGACGGCTAGGAGTCACCGGGAGCTACCAACGCGTGTGGTGAGCCCCGGTCGTTTGTGAAGGCGAGTCTCGCCTCCGAAAGGGAAGAGACAAGAAGTGAAGCCGGCGAGTGCATTTGTGCAACACCGGGAGGAAAGCGGGTTGAAAGAGACCCCGGCTCAAGTGTGACCGAGCCACCTCAACGGAGACGTAGGATTCCCTTCAAGAATCCGAACTTCGGTGAAAAATCGCTTCTCTCGCTCTCTCTTTTCCTACTTGTGTTGCTTGTGTGGATTTGTCTCCGTAAAGCCTAGATCTAGCTCTTTGTCTAGCTTTAATTCAAATCCATACTAGCACTTGTTCTAGGTTGCTATTGTCATTTACTCTTAGTAGTATTTTGTGCAAGTTTGATGGTATCTCATGAAGGTGTGTCAATGCCAAGGACATATGGGAAAGATTGATGGTATCTCATGAAGGTGTGTCAAGTGTTCGTGAATCCAAGATCGAGCTTATCATTGGAGAACTAAGCTGATTCACTTTGGAAGAAGTAGAGTGTTACACCAAGATGTTTGATCGCTTGATGGTACTAGTTAATCAAGCTAAAGGACTTGGAAGCACCGAGCTCACCGACAAAGCAATTGTCAAGATCATCCTTCGAGTGATCACCCCCACCAACCGCAACCTTGTGCAACTCATCCGCCACCGGCCAAACTTCGACACTCTCACTCCTCATGATGTGATTGGCCGGTTGATGACGGATGAGATGATGGTTAAGGAAGCGGAAGTGGTGGAGGAGCTCAAGTCCGGTAAGAAGAAGGGCATCGCTTTGAAGGCCATTAAGGTGGCACAAGAAGCCGAAGAGAGCTCAAGCGATGAAGAAGAATCGAGTGGCCCCTTGACAAATGAAGACATGGCCTTACTCGTGAGAAGATTCAACAAATTCTTGAAAAAGAAAGGATACAAGCCGGGAAGTCACTCCAAGGGCTATGGCAACAAATCAAGAGGGCAGCACTCTTCAACAAAGTGCTATGAGTGTGGGGAACCCGGTCATTTCATTGCCGAGTGCCCTCACAAAGAAAAGAAGGAAGACAAGCCCTACAAGAAGGACAAGTTCAAGAAGAAAGACAAGGACAAGAGCAAGGTACAAAGGCAAGGGTCATGCATACATCGGCAAGGAGTGGAACTCCGACTCCGAGTCCGAATCCGACTCCGACAATGAAGGAGGACTTGCCACCGTCGCCATTGCTACACCACCGACAAAGTCAAAGGGTCTCTTTGACAACCTAAGCGACGGCGAAGGAGATGCTCCAATTTGCCTCATGGCAAAGGGGCACAAGGTATCATCTAAGAGCCCCATTTCCTCTATTGTTGATTATGGCTTAGATGATTGCGATAGTGATAACGATGAAGTAGCATTTAAGTCTATGAATGACTTTGATATTGAAAAACTAGACTTGCTACTTAAAGACATTGAAAAATTGGAGGAAGTGGTAGAACAAAAAGAGGCTACTCTTGAAGCTCAAGAGGATCTCCTTATATTTGAAAAGGAAAAGAATCTTGAGCTAGAGAAGAGCCTAGCTTTTGAAAGAAAGAAAAATGAGGACTTAGTCAAAAACTCAAATTTGACTAAGAATGAAATAGTTAGTCTTGAGATCACCAATGCTTCACTCGTAGAGCAACTTGCTCAAGCAATGGATGCTTGCAAATCTCTTGAAGTGAAGCTTGTTGATCTCTCGAATAATGCTTCCTCCTCAATTAACAATTCCAATGTTTCAATGCCTTCAAGTAGCAACGGATGCGCTAGATGTTATAATATTGATGTTGCTACTTGTGCTACTAACCGTGAGACTTTGAAAGTCTTGGCTCATGAGAATGAGAAGCTTAAGGGGATGCTTGAAGATGGACTTCAAAAGTACTACAAGGCTAGCAAAGGTTTAGAGGAGTATCTCGGTAAGCGCCAAGGTAATCCAAAGAAGCATGGGCTTGGATATGTTCCGCCTAAGGGCAAAAAGAGCAACATCGTGGTTGCTCCTTTAAGCAAGCCGATTTATTTTGTAAAAGGCGAAGGAACATCCAAGCACAAGGCTCACTCCGAGTTCTTTGCTTCATATGTACTTAAGAAAACTAACCTTGGTCGTGTAGTTGCATGTCATATTGGGCGTAAGCCAAAGAATGCTCCTATTGTTCGCTCCATTTGGGTTCCAAAATCTCTAGTTGCTAATGTGCGTGGACCTAACCAAGTTTGGGTACCAAAGAGCAAAAACTAAATATGTTTTTGTAGGCCTATATCTCCGGTGGAACAAGTTGGATTTTGGATAGCGGATGCACGCATTATATGACCGGAGAAAAGGCAATGTTCGCACACTTGGATGAAAATGGATCAAATAGCGAAAGTATTGTCTTTGGAGACAATGGAAAAGGAGAAGTAATTGGTTTGGGTAAAATCTCTATCTCAAATGATTTTCACTTAAGTAATGTTTTACTTGTTGATTCATTAGGCTACAATTTGTTGTCCGTTGCACAATTGTGTGAAGCGGGTTACAATTGTTTGTTTAATGAAAAGGGTGTGGAAGTCATTAAGAGGCTTGATGGTTCAATAGCCTTCAAAGGACGTTTGAAGGGCAAGCTCTATCTCGTAGACTTCAATTCGGATAGACTTAATCTTGAAACGTGCTTAATGGCTAAATCTAGCATGGGTTGGCTATGGCATCGCCGACTAGCCCATGTCGGTATGAGGAACCTTCACAAACTCATCAAAGGCAACCACATCCTTGGACTAACTAATGTTGTCTTTGAGAAAGATAGGGTATGTAGCGCTTGTCAAGCGGGCAAGCAAGTTGGTGCCTCCCATCCCGCCAAGAATGTGATGACGACCTCAAGACCGTTGGAAATGCTCCACATGGATTTATTTGGTCCCGTAGCTTACATAAGCATCGGGGGAAGTAAGTATGGTTTAGTTATTGTTGATGACTTTTCTTGATTCACTTGGGTGTTCTTCTTGCATGACAAAGGTGAAGTCCAAGTAACTCTAAAGAAGTTCATGAGAAGAGCCCAAAATGAGTTTGAAGTGAAGATCAAGAGAATTCGAAGCGACAACGGCACCGAGTTCAAGAACATTGGTGTGGAGGAGTTTCTTGATGAGGAAGGAATCAAGCACGAATTCTCGGCTCCCTATTCTCCTCAACAAAATGGGGTGGCCGAGAGGAAAAATCGAACCCTCATCGAGATGGCGCGGACGATGCTTGACGAGTACAAGGTTTCCGATAGTTTTTGGGCGGAAGCCATCAATACCGCATACCACAGCTCCAACCGCCTCTACCTTCACAAGATCTTGAAGAAAACGGCGTACGAACTGCTCACCGGGAAGAAACCTAATGTATCCATTTTAGAGTCTTTGGGAGTAAATGCTACATCCTCAACAAAAGAGCTAAGTCTTCTAAATTTGCTCCTAAAGTAGATGAAGGTTTCTTACTTGGTTATGGAACTAATGCTTAGGCTTACCTAGTTTCAACAATACCACCGGTGTCGTTGAAATCTCGCGTGACGTAACTTTTGATGAGGCTAACGGTTCTCAAGTAGAACAAGTTGATCGTGTTGTGATTGACAGGGAAGAACCTCCTTGTGAAGCTATCAAGAAAATGGCAATTGGGGAGGTAAGACCTCAAAATCTGGAATCTCACCCGAGCACCCCAACCCGGAGTCTCCGGCCTGAAACCCGGAGTGTCCGGATTGGTCCGGAGTCTCCTGGTCAAATACCAGAGTCTCCGGATGGGTCAGGCTCAAGTGATATTCCCTCCTCGTCCATTCAAGCTCACGATGGTTCCAACGCATCTCAAGATGAAGAACCTATCCAAGCTCCAAATTCAACCGTTCCTCACCCAAGAGTTCATCAAAGTATACAACGAGATCATCCGGTCGACAATATACTCGGAGACATTCACAAGGGAGTATCTACTAGATCTCGAGTTGCGAATTTTTGTGAATTTTACTCGTTTGTGTCTTCTCTTGAGCCTCATAAGGTAGAAGAAGCACTTGATGATCCGGATTGGGTGAGGCCATGCAAGAGGAGCTCAACAATTTCAAGAGAAATCAAGTTTGGGAGCTTGTCCAAAGACCAAATCAAAACGTGATTGGCACAAAATGGGTCTTCCGGAACAAGCAAGATGAGAATGGAATCGTGACAAGAAACAAAGCTCGATTGGTTGCTCAAGGGTACACTCAAATCGAAGGTTTGGATTTCGGTGAAACTTATGCTCCAGTAGCTAGGCTTGAATCTATTAGAATATTACTTGCCTTTGCTACTCACCATGATTTCAAGCTATATCAAATGGATGTGAAGAGCGCCTTCTTAAATGGACCACTCTCCGAGATGGTCTACGTCGAGCAACCACCCGGCTTTGAAGATCCAAAACACCCGGACCACGTTTACTACCTTCACAAAGCCCTTTATGGACTTAAGCAAGCACCAAGGGCTTGGTTCGAATGTTTAAGAGATTTCCTTCTCGAACAAGGTTTTGTAGTCGGAAAGGCCGATCCTACTCTCTTTACTAAGCATATTGATAATGATTTATTTGTATGCCAAATATATGTCGATGACATTATATTTGGATCTACTAATGAGCACTTATGTAAAGAGTTTAGCAAGATTATGACAAAAAGGTTCGAGATGTCCATGATGGGAGAAATGAAGTTCTTCCTCGGCTTTCAAGTTAAACAACTCAAGGAAGGAACCTTCATTTGCCAAACCAAGTATATCAAGAACATGCTCAAGAAGTTCGGAATGGAGGACGCCAAGCCCATAAAGACACCTATGCACGCCAACGGGCATCTAGACCTCGACAAAGAAGGTAAACCGGTCATCTAAAAGGTATATCGTTCGATGATCGGTTCTCTCCTTTATCTTTGTGCATCTAGGCCCGATATCATGCTTAGCGTTTGAAAGTGCATCTAGGCCCCTCATTTTATTTTGGTGATTAATGATGACACAATTAAAGTGATCTAATGCTTCAACTCAGAGTAATGCAGTTATCGAGATCACATCAAGCTTGGAATGAGATTGGACGGTCCTAAGCGCGTCAAATTTCGATAAAACGGCATCAAGACGATGAAGTGTAATTTTCTTTTTATTTGAGTCTTAAGGATAGCCGTACTATTAAGAGGATACGATGAGAAATCGCCTATTAGGATGTGCATGTGCTCAACATCAAGTATTTCATATCTCATTAGCACTCCTGCATTTGGTTTTGAAAAGTTTCAAATTGAAACCGAACTGGGTAACCTGGAGTCTCCGGATTCCTGTCCGGAGTATCCGGATTCAATCCGGAGTATCCGGACATTTTGTCCGGAGTCTCCGGGTTGGACCCCTCGGTTACATTTGGTTCCAGCTTGTCCGGAGTATCCGGACATTTGGTCCGGAGTCTCCGGGTTGTTTGTCCGGACACTCGGCTGTACAAAACGGAGTAACGGCTAGTTTTCAAAAGGGTATTTAAAGCCTCCACTCCACTCCAACGGCTAGGATCTCTATTGAGCTCATTCATAGCAGCATTCAAGCCATTCCTAACCATCTCTAAGCATTCAATAGAGCCCCCACTTCCTCCCACCAATTGATTTGGTTGTTGATTCATTTTGGTGAGGAGAGGAAGAAGCAAAGTGCTAAGTGCATTCATTTCATCTTGTTGAGCACTAGTTCATCCTCCAAGCGATTCTTCGTGGTGTTATTACTCTTGGAGGTTGAAGGTCTCCTAGACGGCTAGGAGTCACCGGGAGCTACCGACACGTGTGGTGAGCCCCGGTCGTTTGTGAAGGCGAGTCTCGCCTTCGAAAGGGAAGAGACAAGAAGTGAAGCCGGCGAGTGCATTTGTGCAACACCGGGAGGAAAGCGGGTTGAAAGAGACCCCGGCTCAAGTGTGACCGAGCCACCTCAACGGAGACGTAGGATTCCCTTCAAGAATCCGAACTTCGGTGAAAAATCGTTTCTCTCGCTCTCTCTTTTTGCTTGTGTTGCTTGTGTGGATTTGTCTTCGTAAACCCTAAATCTAGCTCTTTGTCTAGCTTTAATTCAAATCCATACTAGCACTTGTTCTAGATTGCTATTGTTATTTACTTTTAGTAATATCTTGTGCAAGTTTGAGAAACTTGTGTTGCATTCCCGAGCCACTCAACTCGGAGACTCCGGTATTCAATACCGGACACTCCGGACAAGCCGGAGTATCCGGACCAAAACCCGGAGACTCCGGGTTGATCAGCTCGGCCAGTTTAATTCCGCTGCGTAATTTTAAATCCGCCTATTCACCCCCCTCTAGGCGACATCGTTGGTCCTTTCAATTGGTATCAGAGCCAAATCTCCTTTATTTTGGCTTAACCGCTTGGAGAATCAAAGATGTCGGAAATAGAGAAGGTTACCGAAACCCATGCCCAAGACAAGGCCACGGGTTCCGGTATAGGGGTTGCAATTCCTTTAGATTATTCCTCTTTTGGAGTCTCAAACTCCTCATCCTATGTCTCCGTCTCGTCTGGCCGAGCGCCACTTCGATGGCACTCGATATGCGGCATGGAAACATAAGATGAAGATGCATTTGAGATCACTTCATCCTTGTATTTGGAAGATTGTTGAAACAGGTTTCAAGCCCGCAAACCCCAACAATCTCACCTCCGAAGAAGACAAAGCTCAACACTTCAACGACTTGGCCGTCAATGCCATGTTCAACGCCTTGAGCGACTCCGAGTTCAACCGGGTCGATGGCCTTGACAATGCCAAGGATATTTGGGAAAGATTGATGGTGTCTCATGAAGGTGTGTCAAGTGTCCGTGAGTCCAAGATCGAACTCATCATTGGAGAGCTAAGCCGATTCACTTTGGAAGAAGGTGAATCGTACACAAATATGTTTGATCGCTTGATGGTGCTAGTGAATCAAGCAAAGGGACTTGAAAGCACCGAGCTCACCGACAAGGCCGTGGTGAAGATCATCCTTCGAGTGATCACCCCCACCAACCGCAACCTTGTGCAACTCATCCGCGACCGGCCAAACTTTGACACCCTCACCCCTCATGATGTGATTGGCCGGTTGATGACGGATGAGATGATGGTGAAGGAAGCGGAAGTGGTGGAGGAGCTCAAGTCCGGCAAGAAGAAGGGCATCGCCTTGAAGGCCGTCAAGGTGGTGCAAGAAGCCGAAGACAGCTCAAGCGATGAAGAAGAATCAAATGGGCCACTCACAAATGAAGACATGGCCCTCCTTGTTAGAAGATTCAACAAGTTCTTGAAGAGAAAAGGATACAAGCCGGGAAGCCATTCCAAGAGCTTCGGCAACAAGTCAAGAGGAAGGCACTCTTCAAGAAAATGCTATGAGTGTGGGGAACCCGGTCACTTCATTGCCGAGTGCCCACACAAAGAAAAGAAAGAAGAAAAGCCGCACAAGAAAGACAAGTACCGCAAAAAGGACAAGGACAAGAGCAAGAAGTACAAGGGCAAGGGTCATGCATACATTGGCAAGGAGTGGAACTCCGACTCCGACTCTGAGTCCGAGTCCGAGTCCAACTCCGACAATGAAGGCGGACTTGCCACCGTCGCCATCGCTACTCCACCGACAAAGTTGAAGAGCCTCTTCGACAACTTGAGCGACGGAGATGAAGATGCTCCAATGTGCCTTATGGCAAAGGGGCACAAGGTATCATCTAAGAGTACTATTCTTTCCATTGTTGATTATAGCTTGGATGATTGTGATGATGCTAGTGATGAGGAAGAAGTAGCATTTAAGTCTATGGATGATTTTGGTGTTAAAAAATTAGACTTGCTACTCAAGGATATTGAAAGATTGGAGGAGGTTGTTGAGCAAAAGGAAGCTATTCTCGAAGCTCAAGAAGATCTCCTTATTTTTGAGAAGTAGAAGAACCTTGAACTAGAGAAGAGCTTGGTCCTTGAAAAGAAGAAAAATGAGGATTTGGTCAAAAGCTCAAATTTGACCAAAAATGAAGCACTTAGTCTTGAGATCACCAATGCTTCACTCTTAGAGCAACTGGCAAAAGCAAAGGATGCTTGCAAGGCTCTTGAAGTGAAGCTTGTTGATCTCTCGAATAAAGCTTCTACCTCAATCAACAACTCCAATATTTCATTACCCTCGACGAGCAACGGTTGCGCTAGATGCTTTAATGTTGATGTTGCTACTTGTGCTACTAACCGTGAGACTTTGAAAGTCTTAGCTCATGAAAATGAGAAGCTTAAGGTGATGCTTGAAGATGGACTTCAAAAGTCCTACAAGGCAAGCAAGGGTTTAGAGGAGTATCTCGGTAAGCGCCAAGGTAATCCCAAGAGGCAAGGGCTTGGGTATGTTCCGCCAAAGGGCAAAAAGAGCAACATTGTTGTTGCTTCTTTAAGCAAGCCCATACACTTTGTAAAAGGCGAAGGAACATCCAAGCACAAAGCTCACTCTGAGTTTTTTGCTTCTTATGTGCTTAAAAAGACTAACCTCGGTCGTGTAGTTGCTTATCATGTTGGGCGTAAGCCGAAGAATGCTCCTTGTGTTCGTTCTATTTGGGTCCCTAAATCGCTTGTTACTAACGTGCGTGGACCTAACCAAGTTTGGGTACCAAAGAGCAAAAACTAAATATGTTTTTGTAGGCCTATATCTCCGGTGGAACAAGTTGGATTTTGGATAGCGGTTGCACGCATCACATGACCGGAGAAAAGGCAATGTTCGCACACTTGGATGTGAATGGATCAAATAGCGAAAGTATCATATTTGGAGATAATGGAAAAGGAGAGGTAATTGGTTTGGGTAAAATCTCTATCTCAAATGATTTCCATTTAAGTAATGTCTTACTTGTTGAATCATTAAGCTACAATTTGTTGTCCGTTGCACAATTGTGTGAAGCGGGTTACAATTGTTTGTTTAATGAAAAGGGTGTGGAAGTCATTAAGAGGCTTGATGGTTCAATAGCCTTTAAAGGACGTTTGAAGGGTAAGCTCTATCTCGTAGACTTCAATACGGATAGACTTAATCTTGAAACGTGCTTAATGGCTAAATCTAGCATGGGTTGGCTATGGCATCGCCGACTAGCCCATGTCGGTATGAGGAATCTTCACAAACTCATTAAAGGCAACCACATTCTTGGACTAACCAATGTTGTCTTTGAGAAAGATAGGATTTGTAGCGCTTGTCAAGCGGGCAAGCAAGTTGGCGCCTCCCATCTCGCCAAGAATGTGATGACGACCTCAAGACCGTTGGAAATGCTCCACATGGATCTATTCGGTCCCGTAGCTTACATAAGCATCAGGGGAAGTAAGTATGGTTTAGTCATTGTTGATGATTTTTCTCGATTCACTTGGGTGTTCTTTTTGCATGACAAAGGTGAAGTCCAAGTGACATTGAAGAAATTTATGAGAAGAGCTCAAAACGAATTTGAAGTGAAGATTAAGAGAATTCGAAGCGACAACGGTACCGAGTTCAAAAACATTGGTGTGGAAGAGTTTCTTCATGAGGAAGGAATCAAGCATGAATTCTCGGCTCCCTATTCTCCTCAACAAAATGGGGTAGCCGAGAGGAAGAATCGAACCCTCATCGAAATGGCGCGGACAATGCTTGACGAGTACAAGGTTTCCGATAACTTTTGGGCGGAAGCTATCAATACCGCATGCCACAGCTCCAACCGCCTCTACCTTCACAAGATCTTGAAGAAAACGGCATACGAGTTGCTCACCGGGAAGAAACCAAATGTCTCCTACTTTCGAGTCTTTGGGAGTAAATGCTATATCCTTAACAAAAAGGCTAAGTCTTCTAAATTCGCTCCTAAAGTAGATGAAGGTTTCTTACTTGGTTATGGAACTAATGCTTACGCGTACCGAGTTTTCAACAATACCACCGGTGTCGTTGAAATCTCGCGTGACGTGACTTTTGATGAGACTAACGGTTCTCAAGTAGAACAAGTTGATCGTGCCGTGATTGACAGGGAAGAACCACCTTGTGAAGCTATCAAGAAAATGGCAATTGGGGAGGTAAGACCTCAAAATCTGGAATCTCACCCGAGCACCCCAACCCGGAGTCTCCGGCCTGAAACCCGGAGTGTCCGGGTTGGTCCGGAGTCTCCGGGTCAAATACCGGAGTCTCCGAGTGGGTCAGGCTCAGGTGATATTCCCTCCTCGTCCAATCAAGCCCAAGATGGTTCGAACGCATCCCAAGACCAAGAACCTATCCAAGCTCCAAATTCAACCGTTCCTCACCCAAGAGTTCATCAAAGTATTCAACGAGATCATCCGGTCGACAATATACTCGGAGACATTCACAAGGGAGTATCTACTAGATCTCGAGTTGCAAATTTTTGTGAATTTTACTCGTTTGTGTCGTCTCTTGAGCCTCTTAAGGTAGAAGAAGCGCTTGATGATCCGGATTGGGTGATGGCCATGCAAGAGGAGCTCAACAATTTCAAGAGAAATCAAGTTTGGGAGCTTGTTCAAAGACCAAATCAAAACGTGATCGGCACAAAATGGGTCTTCCGGAACAAGCAAGATGAGAATGGAATCGTGACAAGAAACAAAGCTCGTTTGGTTGCTCAAGGGTACACTCAAATCGAAGGTTTGGATTTCGATGAAACATATGCTCCAAAGAGCTAGGCTTGAATCTATTAGAATATTACTTGCCTTTGCTACTCACCATGATTTCAAGCTGTATCAAATGGACGTGAAGAGTGCCTTCTTAAATGGACCACTCTCCGAGATGGTCTACGTCGAGCAACCACCCGGTTTTGAAGATCCAAAACACCCGGACCACGTCTACTATCTACACAAAGCCCTTTATGGACTTAAGCAAGCACCGAGGGCTTGGTTTGAGTGTTTACGAGATTTCCTTCTGGGACAAGGTTTTGTAGTCGGAAAGGCCGACCCTACTCTCTTTACTAAACACATTGATAATGATTTATTTGTGTGCCAAATATATGTCGATGACATTATATTTGGATCTACCATCAGTTCCTATGGAAGGAACCTGCTGTACCACCTCGTTGAGCGCACTCATCCTTTTGACATTGTCGACTTCATTTGGGAGACAATGAGGCAGAATGCGCAGAGCAACATGGCCAGCTGCAGCTACGCTCCTTTTGTGATGGCTTTGATGACTTCTGTCAGTGGTCTGAAGTTTGTCAGAGACGAGGAGCACCTTTCTTACAAGGTTCGCCCTCCGACTGCTCCAAATTCCTGCGCCAGTCCTGCTGCTCCTAGGACTCGACGCGATCGCGCCGAAAGTTCTACATCCGCTCCAGCTCCTCGTGCCCTCGGGCATCCCTTCCGAAAGGCATCGAGGTTCCAGGTAGCGTGCTCTGCAGGATGTTGAAGCACGTCTTCTGTCTTTGCCGCAACATCTCCACCAGGCGTAAGGTGATGAGCAGCAGATAAAGAAGAATGGTCGATATTCGCAGATCCGCCGCCACAATGGCGCAGGCGCTTCTCCCAGCGACTCCTCCGGTCTTTCGAGGAGAGTAGCGATGCCACTTCGCAGATCGCCTCTTGGCATCACCTCCTCTCGCTCCGCCAAATTACCGGAGATGACCCGTAGCAGTACTGGCCCGACGACGAAGGCGACGACGAGTGATCTCCCGTGTTCTCTTCCTTTTGGTGTCTTGATGCCAAAGGGGGAGTGATATCTCTAGCGTCGTTTCCTTAGTTGTCTCTTTTGTCGTTTGCTGTCACGTGTGGTCTGGTCTACTTGTGTTGCTTTTTATTTTTTATTATTATTGCTTCTCATGTTGTCGTGAACTCTGTTATTTCCTCTCTATCCATGTAATGACATTATTGTTTATCTTATGCATGGATTACTTTCAGTTAATTGCAATGTTTGAGGGGGAGCTCTTGGTTAATTCTCATTAAATTTGTGCATTCGATTCCACTCAATTCTTCTAATGCACACATTTAGGGGGAGCTCCTCATTTTATTTGAATTGCTAAAGTCTATTTCATATCATTTTATTTGCTGATTAATTGTGTTGTCATCAATTCACCAAAAAGGGGGAGATTGAAAGTGCATCTAGGCCCCTCATTTTATTTTGGTGATTAATGATGACACAATTAATGTGATCTAATGCTTCAACTAAGATTAATGCAGTTATCGAGATCACATCAAGCTCGGAATAAGATTGGACGGTCCTAAGCACGTCAAATTTCGAGAAAACGGCATCAAGACGAAGACTTGTAATTTCTATATATTGTTTTGAGTCTTAAGGATAGCCGTACTATTAAGAGGGTACTGTGGAAAATTGCTTTTAGGATGTGCATGTGCTCAAGGTCAAAACTTGCATATAAACTAGCACTCAAAAACTTGCATTTTCCAAAAACCAGAATTCCAACCGAGCCAGTCAACTCGGAGGGTCCGGACATACAGTCCGGAGTAAGTCCGGAGTCTCCGGACGTTTTATCCGGAGTCTCCGGGTTAACCCTCTCGGCCACTTTATGAATTCCGGTGAGTCCGGAGTATCCGGACATTTGGTCCGGAGAGTCCGGACAAGTCTCCGGGTCAATTGTCCGGAGTCTCCGGTATGTTCGAAAAAGGGGAAAACGGCTAGTTTTCAAAAACGTATTTAAAGCCACCCCTTCTTCCCCAACGGCTAGGACTACTCTTGAGCTCATTCATTGCAGCATTCAAGCCCTCTCTAACACTTCCAAAGCATTCAATAGAGCCCTCACTTCCTCCCACCATTTAATTTGGTTGTTGATCCATTTTGGTGAGGAGAGGAAGAAACAAAGTGCCAGGTGCATTCATTTCGAGTTGTTGAGCACTAGTTCATCCTCCAAGCGACTTCCGTGGTGCTATTACTCTTGGAGGTTGAAGGTCTCCTAGACGGCTAGGAGTCACCGGGAGCTACCAACGCGTGTGGTGAGCCCCGGTCGTTTGTGAAGGCGAGTCTCGCCTCCGAAAGGGAAGAGACAAGAAGTGAAGCCGGCGAGTGCATTTGTGCAACACCGGGAGGAAAGCGGGTTGAAAGAGACCCCGGCTCAAGTGTGACCGAGCCACCTCAACGGAGACGTAGGATTCCCTTCAAGAATCCGAACTTCGGTGAAAAATCGCTTCTCTCGCTCTCTCTTTTCCTACTTGTGTTGCTTGTGTGGATTTGTCTCCGTAAAGCCTAGATCTAGCTCTTTGTCTAGCTTTAATTCAAATCCATACTAGCACTTGTTCTAGGTTGCTATTGTCATTTACTCTTAGTAGTATTTTGTGCAAGTTTGAGCAACTTGTGTTGCGTTCCCGAGCCGCCCAACTCGGAGACTCCGGTATCCAATACCGGAGTATCCGGACAAGCCGGAGTATCCGGACCAAAACCCGGAGACTCTTGGTTGACCTGCTCTGCCCGTTTTAATTCCGCTGCGATTTTTTAATCCGCCTATTCACCCCCCCTCTAGGCGACATCGTTGGTCCTTTCAAGTAGGTTGTGCGTCCTTCGAGGACCCTAAGCCGATGATAGTTCGGAGCTTCTTATCCCCAAGTACGATTTTCACATCTGATGCCCATGTGAGGTAGTTTTGGCCATGCGATGCCAGTTCTTCAAACTCACAATTCACGATGCCAAACATTTGCATGCTTACAAAATTCTTTTATTAGATTACTTTGTGCAATCTAATATAATGGTTGCTACACTCAAATAAATAAACGCGCAAAATTCTCATGAATTTCCAGTAAAAAAATCAATAATTGCAAAAATACATAAAAATATTCATAAAAGCAAAAAAGAGGGTTGAGAAAAAGTTAAACCAGAGCCAAATAATTTTTTGAAATTTTCTAGCAAATTTTAGAATGTTTCTATCATTTTTAATCAATTTCCCGAATTACTAATCATTTTTCAGAAAAAAGAAAAAAAGGAAGTAAAATGAGGGAGGGGGCAAAGGGGTAATTTCCCCCTCCCCATGTGCCCTTATCTGGTTCTCAATCGGATTTAACACGGCTGCCTCGGACTTCAAGTCCGATCGATCGGCATGGGTGGTAATTTTCCCCTCCCCCCGCGTGCCCTTATCCGGTTCTTAACCGGATTTAACCCGAATTTGGCTTGAATTAGCTCATTTGAAATCATGGAACCTAGGCTCTAAGGTGTCCCATTTCAACAATATATATAGCCTATTCCTTACTCCCGGTAGTAAATGCTCTCACTTTCAATATACTACTTAAAAGAATATATTATACTTTTTTATCAATTTCGGTATACTTAAATACTAATTCTAAAATACTCCAATGTGGCATGATTGGAAATATTTTATTAGAGCCCTTTATTTTTGCTATATACCGTTTTTACATAGCCTATAGAAAAGTTACAATTCCACACTTTAAGTGCAAGAGGTGGTCTAGATTTGGATCATTCAAGTTCAATCCAAAGCCTCTGTTTGTTTATTTTTATATTTTTATCGTATATATACTTTTACAGTATAATTTCTCATAGATGGATATAGGGGATGTGCTCATCGTTTACTTATTTTTTTTTAAAAAAAAGGTACAAAAACACATATTTGAGCCATTTATTTATTTTGTTCTCCCTCCGCCAAAAAATTTTTTGAATAAAAAAGGGAGAAAAAGCGTCTCGATTTTTCTAGGGGCGGCGGAGGCTGGGTGACAGTCGGACGGATATATTGTAGTTACTTCTTTTCGGTTTAGTAGCATCTTAAGTAATAGCTAGTAACATGTTATTTTTTGGACAATAAAAAATAATATATCCTGCGTAAACCGCTATTATTATGTAAAATTCATGAAAATTGCATGTGCAAGTTTTTAAAAATTCTCAAAAATTATTGTAAGTAGGGGAGGTAAGATTATACATCTCTAAAAAATGTGAAGACCAAAATCAATCTGATTTGAAAAGAAATTGATAAGCGCTAATCAATGATGAATTGTAAATTTATTCTTTTCATATCTTTCAAATGCTGCTGAGTTTGGTATTCAAAATTTACAAGGCTGTAGAAGCTCACATCCCCTACGTATGACAATTTTTTATAACTTGTACATATAGTTTTTATAAACTTTTATTGCTAAATGACTGATCTGTGAATGGTTTTTCAATTATGTTGTATAATGGTAATGACTAGTTGTAGATGTTGTACTTTTATGTTGTAGGTATAGTAATTCCTGTTGCTAATTAAAAGAAATTACTGTTTAATGGCGATATTTATATCATTCTATCTTTCTCATCGTCGGTAAGCTGCTAATGAAAATCATTTAGAGCTATCAATAAAAAAATGAATAAACTAAATAAAAACCCGATTTATGTACAAACTACACTACGCATTAACTAGTTGGGTTAACCAATACATAAACTAGTAACTGATTGGTAGTAATTGTATATATTGTTCTATAGTATCCTACCGAAATATACATAAATACATACATATATATATATATAGGAAAATGGTTCCATACCCCTGGGAGTATGTACTCTCACTCTCAATATACCACTTAAATGATGTTGTTATACATCTTTATCCTTTTGAGTATACTCTAATACTGATTGTAAGATACTCCAAAGTGAGTTTCACAAATTTTTTTGTCAAAGTCCACCTAATATAGCATAATTTGTTTATATACTCTTTTTACATATAGAAAATGGTATATAGCAAAAAATAAAGAGCACCGATGATTTTTTTTTCAACAATATCACATTGTAGTATCTTAGAATTATTATTTGAGTATATTGAAAGTGATAAAGAAGTATAACACATTCGTTTAAGTGGTATAATGAAGGTGGGAGTACATACTCCCAAGAGTACAGAAAAGGCTGCCTAGGAGTATAAAAATTTCTGAATAAAAAAAAGGGGAGAAAAAGGGTCTCGATTTTTCTGGGGGCGGCGGAGGCTGGGTGACGGTCGGTCGGATAGGCTCAAACGGAACCTTCCTCATCATCCCTCCCCCTCCCGCATTATTCGCACATCCACCTCCGCCGCTACTCGATCCCGCGAACAACGACCCCCCTCTTCCTTCCCCGGCCTCCGCCACCGCCACCGCCACCGCCACCTGCTCTGCTCCTCCTCCACCACCTCATCCCATCACATGGAATCCGACGTCTCCATTGCCACCCCTTCCCTCTACCCTCAGGTCCGCATCCGCACCAACTCCCCTTTCACCCTCTCTTTTTACATCTCTAGACGCCTTTTCTGCTCAAATTCTGTTAAAGATTCGGCATTTCCTCGTTAATTTCCTGCTCTTCTCGTTTGACTCAAGTTATGCCGATGATTGACGGCGACTACTGGCTCAAGAGAGCCAGAGGTTAGATGCGCATACTTCTGCTGTATCTCTCGAGTCTAGGTTGCGAGATGCCTTCAGTAATTATGCTAGTTTTCCAGTGGTGTCGAGCTAACTTGCTGTCTTTAGCCGAATTACTCTTGCCTACTGGTAATTATTTAGATGCCGACTTAAAAAGATCCAACTTTTATCTTGGGCACTGTTATCTTTTTTATCTCTTGGATGCTGACTTCAAAAGAATAATCTTTTAGCGCTGTGGTACTTATCTCTGAGGCTCTGAGCCACGGACCGGATATACTAGTATGATTCTCGCTCACTGCGTAATAGCTTTTGAAGATTGTTGGAGATTTGGAGTTCAAGTCATAATTCTACAGGAAGGGTCATTTAGTGAACTTATTCTTCAATTCTCTTATTTTGAGATCTTTTACGGTACATTAAATTTAATATAAACCGTTCATTCTTTTCAATCCAATGGATTACATTAGAGAGTAGTAGAAATATTCTTCACAAATCAACGGCTAAATCTGATTTCTACTACCTACTATAATACCACCAGAATAATGCACAGTAAAATTTCTCATTATTTTTGGAGAATCATTGACTGCTGATTTGCCATCTTAAGCATTTTTTTTAAAAAAACATGGAACGTTTTCTAAATTAGAAATATTGATCTTATTATGCTAAACAGGTTGGAATAGAATAATTTTGGTGGTTTTACTTGCAATTTGCTACCATGCTCGTTATGTACATTCTGGAGTCTATAGAGGTTTAAAGACTATATTTCTTCAGTTTCTGTGCAAAAATCCTGCTCTTTTTTTTGCTAAATGCTAGGTATAAAATGCCAAAAGAATCTCGACATTGTCGTTTTCTGTTGTAGGAAGCTTAGGCGATTGGTGCTTTAGAGCTGCAGGTCCGTAGCACATTGTGGCCGTTAGCTGCTCACGGAGACGTGGGTTTGAAGTTTTGAAGTGCTGAGCTGGTTTTCGTTTGTTCGCACTCTGCAGTTGTAACTTGTAAAAACAAGCTGGGCTTTCTTGAAGAGCTGTGGAGAGTGATAAGATGAAGAGTACAAGAGGAGCAATGTTATTTCCTCTCTGTCTCTGTGCACTGGTTTGCCTCATGACTCAGCTAGGAGCTGCCAATGTAGTGCTAATGGGGAATAACCTGACCTTGTCGTTCGATGATGTTGAGGCAAGCTTTGGTAAGTCCTGGAGATTTCATCATCACGTGGCTTTGTCACAGTAGAGTATCAACTTCTACAATCCAGATGTCACTGCATATGAAATTTACTTTTGTTTGCATGCCTTCTCTACCAGTTGCCTATGACGGATTTAGGTGCTTATGTTGGGTTCGTACTTCTTAGTTGCACTATTGATTTAGGGTGAAATGCAAATATGTTGCATTACTTTCTATTCTATTCTTGCGGCTTTTTTCTATTAGTTCTCTGAGTAATATTAAGCTTGAGTTTATTCGTTGATTGTGTCATGCTGCATTTGCGTTTAAGGTTGTTTTCTTCTGCCTTTTCACTGTTGTGGAGTATATATTGTATTTTCTAAAGGATTCGTTATGCCATTTCAATTGGTTTGCAGCTCCGGGAGTGAAAGGGTCAGGTGTTAATGGCTTAGTTTATACCTCTGAACCTATGGACGCCTGCAGTCCATTAACAAACAAAGCTGTCAAGGGTCCACCATCTCCATTTGCATTGATTGCAAGGGGTGGCTGCACATTTGATGAGAAAGTAAAAAATGCGCAGGATGCTGGATTCGAAGCGGCAATAGTGTATGACAATGAAAATAGTGGAGTTCTGGTTTCAAGTAATGTACCTTATCACGCCCACTTGTTTTTGCTTTGTAGTTCCTTACTGCCATTTTCATAGCTGTGTAATATTCTTTATTCATAGCATGACTAGCACAAATAGATGGATTCCCCCCCTCCCCCCCTTTTGGTACCTGTTCATGTTTTAGGACCTGTAGATGGCTACACATTGAATAGAGATGAGAGGCTGAAAGGCACAAGAAAATGCTTTTGGATCTTTTTACCAAAATGGATGAAGCACAAATACTTATGCAAATCGTGCCCAAATAAATAAAAGAGAAATAAACCGTGTAGCTTGATACAATTTTAAAAATCACACCACTGTATTTTTTTTCACTATTTCATATTAACATTGTTTGGAGCATATATTTTGTACATTACCTAACTAGGAAGTGTAACAGTGGCTGGAAGCTCAAGTGGTATTCACATATATGCGGTGTTCATCTCGAAGGCCTCAGGGGAGGTGTTGAGGAGATTTTCAGGCCGTACTGATGTAGAGGTGTGGATACTACCCACATTTGAGAACTCAGCCTGGTCGATCATGGCAATTTCATTCATATCGCTGCTTGCGATGTCCGCTGTTCTAGCTACATGTTTCTTTGTGAGAAGGCATCGAATAAGGCGGGACCAACCTAGAATTCCAGAAGTCCGAGAATTCCATGGAATGAGCAGCCAATTAGTTAAGGCAATGCCAAGTCTTATTTTCACAAAGGTGCAAGAGGACAACTGCACATCGTCAATGTGCGCCATTTGCTTGGAAGACTATAATGTTGGAGAAAAGCTAAGAGTGCTGCCTTGCCGTCACAGTATGTTTCACCTACTCTATAACACCATAACTGCCTTTTATAACACCATAACTGCCTTTTATAAGTTATATAACACAGTATTAACTTTACTGTTTGAGACTTTGCCGTGGCCAGTGGATTTTAGGAGAAACCAGGCATGTCTATCTGCTATACTCTACTCTTCAATCTTCGAATGAATTTGAGCAAGTTTTTTTATAATCTGTTAGCACAATGTTGTGTAATAAAAATACTAAACCACTATCTGCATTTCTTATTCTTGATTTTGAATATCTAGGATAAGTATAGTTTTGCTAGATTTGGCGCAAAATTTGGTAAGCTCTTTTTTGTAGTAGCCATTTCCTGATCATTAAGAACATAGAATATTGGTACTGTCAATTGCCGCATCTCTAGATTCACTGTTGTCAAAATCATTAAACTGCGTAATTACAGATTCTCAGTTTATTAGTATTGTATATACTTTTTGGTGTAATGAATCAATCGAGCAACTCTTCGTATATACAATCTTTTATTGAAGAGATGCACTGAATAAATTGTACCCCTTGTATACAATCAGCTATCTGAAGAATGTTGTTATTTCTAAGGCAGTACCGTGATATTTGTGTGAATTGCCTTGCAGAGTTCCATGCGGCCTGTGTGGACCTGTGGCTCACATCTTGGAGAACATTCTGTCCTGTATGCAAGCGAGATGCAATGACTGGAACATCAGACCCTGCTGCCTTGGAGACTACCCCGTTACTTTCTTCTGCAGTTCGCTTACCTTCTCAGTCATCTTCAGTCTGGTCGAGTGTGGCAGCATCCCCTCCCAGACCAATAAGCCGACGTCCTTCATCGCAATCCGTATCTCGTGTTTACTCTGTCTCTAGTACCCCCCACTCCGCTAACCCCCTAAGGTCTTACACAAACTCACCTTCCATGAGTATAAGTAGAAGCAATGCAGACCTTGCAAACATGTCTTCTCCCCGCCCTTGCACCTCGCATCTTGCCTCCACACACTCTTTGGTTGGCAACCACTTGTCTCCACCAATCAATATAAGTTACGCATCACCCCATATGTTCCGTGCTGGCTATGCATCGCCCAGTCCACATGTTAGTTCGTCCTATATCTCCAATTCTGGGTATGGATCTTCAAGTTACTATCTCGGTTCATCGAGCCAGCATCGCTCGTACCTAAGGCGTTGCGGGGAATCAGGGCCTAGCCTGTGTACCATGGCCCCTCAATCGCCACAACAGTCTCAACTGCGGCATGGTGGTGAGTCAGAGACAAATCTAGCAGGCGCATCGTCAGCTCAGTCCTTTCGGCAATCCTACCTGAGACACTGTGCTGATTCAGATGCGAGTTTATCTGCCATGGCGTCGGCTCAGTCATTACCGGGATGTTGATTGCTCGGGAATAGCTTCTCCGTGGAAGACATGGCGTGACGTGTATACATTGAGGCGTGTAACATAGGCAATTGGTTGAGAAAAATGCATAGATTTGTTTATGGTTCTTCCGCATTTCTTCTTCTTTTTAGTGGTTGTTAGTTCTATTTCATGTGTTGCTGGGTGTGTATTGCGAGTATACAGCGGACATGAATGCTTTTGAACTCTTGAGTAGTTTGTGTTCTCTCTTGGAAATTCCTGATGGTTTTGGAAAAATGTTGGAAGTTAGTTACCGCTCTTGCTTCTTCTAAATGTTTATTTTTAAGTTTTGACGCGGGTTGTTGGCTATGTCGAGAGTAATTCATTTTGTGACAAGTTCAGCGGTTGTTGCTCTTCTGCAGTTGATTCCGGGAGGAGTCCATGACAGACAGCACAACATATAGCTTGTTTTGTTCATTTGCTAGTGTCTTTTCAGCTGGCTACTCTCATACTTGCATGGTTCCGTCCTGCTAGTTACTTGGGCCGGGTAACATACCAAAGATTTGCTTTTGCTTCTTGCTAGTGAAGAATAGCTCAAACTGATGAGATTTGCCTGACACCTTAGCTATGATTACAGATGTGACTGTACCATTCCGTCTGATTATGGTACTTCGAAGTAGATTCCAACATGATTTTAAGTTTAATATATAGACTGCTGAACAGTGGCTCCTTGCTTGATTGACTCATCATCCGGCTGCTTGCTTGATTGTCTCTTCCCTCCACAGTGATAAAAGGCTGCCCAGCCCAGCTCGACTTCAACACACACACGCAGACTATATATTCAGTATTCTAATTAGACATACGATCCATGTACAACAAAGTATAATACATAGATACTAATTACCCAGAAGCTGCCATCCAATAATGTATCCATGTACAACAAAGTATAATACATAGATACTAATTACCCAGAAGCTGCCATCCAATAATGCATCCCTCTGGAATCCATACTCTGATCAGTTGCTTGTTCGCCAGATTCAATATCTAGCAAATGGAGAGTTATAAACAGTGAGTACAAAGATGTACTCAGCAAGCGTTAATAGCAACATAATTAAAATGACTTTTATTCACCGGAACCCTTTCCAGTTCCAATCAAAATGGGTTTTATCATCCGGAGCTCTTACCAGCTCTAAATCAAAATGGGTCTTATAAACCGGAACTCTGTAGTTCTATTCAAAATATATTTTATCACAGGAACTCTTCGGTTCCAAACAAAACAGATTTCATCAACAGGAACTCTCCAGTTCCATTCCTCAAACTACATCTCAAATCCATTTATCCAAAAATAGGTTTTATTAAGAAAATCTTCAGCAATATTATTTGTAAAACTTCTACTAGCACTCGTATCCAAGGCTCTGTAGCTTCCAGTTCAGGAGACAGGCATGAATTCATGATTTTGTACCCTGCGCAGGTTTGTATCACTTTCCCCAAGCAAACTCAACCGAAGTCGAGAACCCAGAGCGTTTATCACTACTCTGGTATTAAATCTCCAACACTGGCCTCTTCCAGTTGTACGCCATACTGATTTGACGGCACTATGACCAGGGTTAGCCAGTTGTAACTCCATCTCAAAATCAGAGTTACTCATATACCCTGACCACTACCCGTTGTGCTACAACGCGAATCAGTGGTACTAAGACATTGGGGGAAACCAGTTGTAACTCCATTTCAAAATCGGAGTTACTCAACCATGGCTTTAAATATAGCGCCCCGGTCACTCAATTCCAATTGAGTACCAACAATAGATACCGTCACCGGCTATCCCATGTCCTTCTCCGGGAATCCGGCAATCCCACATTAACACAATTATACTTACCCATTGTGGAGATTTAAATACCACCACAGGACAACTCTTTTCTGGTTGTTTCCACACACTATGGTTGATACGATTTTAATACGGCTCATTGCCCGAGTGTAGTGGTTGTAACCTTATATTATATCCCTATGTAGAAGGCCTCACGGGCAATCTCAAACATGGCACCTTCTACCCACCATTTAACAACTCACCCCGACTTCCCATCGGTTGAGTCAACAAAACAATTCCAACTGCACTCACAGTTATCCACAATCGATTTCAATTTTTAATTAAATATATTTTTCCATACATCAGTGAATTTTCACAAAATCCTTTATAAATCCATTTCATAAACATGGACAAGGAAGCTTGCCGGGATTCTGGTGGGAATATACGTCCTCATATGATTGCAGAAGATGATCTTCTGTCAGATTTCCCCCTCTAAGTGCTGATTCCCAGTCATTGATTAATTGGTGATTTGTGGCTTACGCACTGATGCATTAGTGATTCATAAAATGAAATCAATAGCTTACACTGAGACTTAGTCCATGATGTGCTTAGATAATTAATTGCGGTATATTGATGGATTTGTGACCGGCATAGGAAGCCACCATGCATCCATTCAGCCCACCTGCAGTTGTTCCTGACGTGACATTTCCCCTGCAGACAGACGGGAGCAGAGGTGGGGGATACCACGATGCAATGCAGCTGTTCACATATATATACTGACCGCTGATACTGTTACTATACATATATACTGTTTCAGCTATTGCTAGCTGCTGAAAACCAGTAAACCAAGAACTATTCACTTATTTGGATTATTACTATTATTTTTACAAAAAAAGCTGGTGGTATTTACACTTATTTGGAGTAGAACACTCCGCTAATAGATTTTGAGGTGGAATTGAATTCTTAGCCGGGTGTTGGTCCCAATCATTTCACCATACACTTTGCTTTGCTTTCCATGCTAGGTTGCTGAATTACCCCCGTACATCATTTTTATGCATGCGTGCGTTGGTAAGGAAACACCTTCGGTTTTAAAAAACTGATATTTTAGATCTCAACATGATCTTTAAATATAACTTTGATCACTCATTTTTGTTATAATTTGGATAATCCAATCAACGCCGGCATAGGAAGCCACCATGCATCCATTCAGCCCACCTGCAGTCGTTCCTGACGTGACATTTCCCCTGCAGACAGACGGGAGGAGAGGTGGGGGATACCATGATGCAATGCAATTGCATTGTTCACATATATATATACTGACCGCTGATCAGGGTTCGCAATTTCGATCGAAATTCGAGAATTTCGATCGAAATTCGAGATTTCGAGCCTGATCGAAATGCAATACCGAACGAAAAACCGAGCAAATTCAAATTTAAATTCAAAAAAATTTAAAAATTTGAGAAAATTTAACTAAAAACTCTCTAAAATAAGTATTAATAGTTTTGTAACCTTTAGGATGAAAATTGGTTGAAAAATTGAAATTTTCGAATCTTCAAATGTATGGATGCTTTATAAAAGTCAATGGAGTAATAAATGATCATTTAGGAGTGAAACCGTCAAAGTAATGCATATTTTTGCATTTGTATTGATATGTGCCAAGTTTTAATTATGTGAACTGAGTCATGTAATTTTTTATAAAAATCTAACAGTGTATCTATTCCTATTTATTAATTGCTGTTTTTATTTTAGAAAAGCACTAAATGAATTCAAAAATTGTTGAAATTTCTCTCGAGTGTTTTATAGATGAAATGGGATTTTATAAGATTTTTTTATATTTTTTTTACAATTTTTTTAAATATTTTTCGAAAAAAATCAAGTTTGAAGACATTTTTCAACTGTAACCGTTTTTCGAAAATTCCGATCGAAATTCAATCTTTTCGAACGAATTTCGTTCAAATTCCGCGAAATTCGCCCGGCAATTTGACCAGCTTTTGAATTCGTTTGACTTTCGAACCATTCGATTTAGAGCGAATTTCGAACGATTTTCGAGCGGTTTTTACCGATTTTCCATTTTCGATTTTCGTCCCGATTTTCCAAAAAGGAAAAGTGGAACCCTGCCGCTGATACATATACTGTTTCAGCTATTGCTAGTTAGAATTGAAGTAACGTGGTTGCCGAATTACTGTTTTGACAGGAGATATATAGGTGTATATCCCGAAGTTCGCTAAGTACCTCTCTTAAGTGATTAGTAGTGACAATAAAAGAGAGAGAGAGAGAGAGAGAGAGAGAGAGAGAGAGAGAGAGAGAGGAATGAGGTTTCTGTCCGCGTGTACAGGAAGCAACGATCGATCCGGCTAGATCCATCCATCAATCATATGCTCAGCTTTTAATTATTTAATTAATTAATAATCTATACATCCATAATCGCTAATCTTTTCAAGTATGGATCTTTTGTGCAAATAAACAGGCGCTCACATCTGCAGTGCAGGCTTGTTGATTACCAGTGGCAAATAGTACATATATATCCCTTCCCCCGTACATGATTTTTATGCAGAAAAAAATGCCTAAATATACAACATATAAACCCAAATTTCAGAAGTATACAACAAAAAAATAAAATTGCAAAAATAGCCGTCGCTCCCGCCGTGCCACGTGGCGGCCGCCACGCCACACGGCGGCCGCCACACCCCCTGGCGGCAGCCCTGGCTGCCGCCACCCCACACGGCGGCAGCCAGGTGGCGCTGCCCCGCACTGCCACGTGTGATTTTTGATTTTTTTTAGTTCTTTTTCCGCTGGACGATATTTTTTAAATGCAAATTAGTTTCTGTTCAATTGCAAATTGAATAAAATAAACTGTCTGAATTTTCGAAAAATCATTTGGATTACGAATTTTGTTAATTACACCTTCTTGAGCATGGCTTTTGCGCGCGTCTGCTTGAGTTCATAAAATGTAATCAGTAATGGCCGAGTGAAGCTATTAGTAGAAATTTCCTTTCAAAATAAAATAGTGACAATGACTTTTCAAAGTTCTAAGCATAATATGCAGTATTTTAGTAGGTTTATTTTACTTTTTTTTTACGTATATATCTTCTGATCATACGAAGTATTCCCCGTAAGCCACTAAAAGTTAACCCGATTTCTGATCTGCCACTAACAAATGTATGGTTCCTTCTACGCCACTGAATCAAAAATGTGTGTACGATTGTGCTTACTTCTGCCCGAAAAAAAGCCCAAATATACAACATATTAATCAAAATAGCAAAAATATACAACAAAAAAAAATATTACAGAAGTGCCAACTGCTCCCGCCGCGCCACGTGTCTTTTTGGATTTCTTTTTGGATTTTTGTTTGATTATTTCGCGTCGATTTTTTTTAGTTTTCATTTGGTTATTCGACCGGATCTCATTGAAATGCAAATAACTTTCGCTTATACAACTCGAAATTTTCGCCAAATCATATGGATTAAGAATATCCTTTGGAATTGTATTTGTAAATATTATTTTTGTACACTGTACCGATAATTTTGTAATACAACATGTAAGTAAAAAACTGTAGATATATACAAAAAAAAAATGGGAAAAATACCGACGGTTTGCGCCACGACCTTTTAATTTTTGTCTCATTATTTCACGATTTTTTGGTGTTTTCTCTGGTTATTCGACCGGATCCGATTGAAATGCAAATACCGATAATTGTGTAATAATTGTTTTGTATACTGTACCAATAATTGTGTAATAATTTTTTTGAGACTTCGTGTAGTTTTGGTCAAAGATGCGCAGATAAATTACTTACGGCTTACGAATGGTAAACAACAATGGCATATACCGAACTAAACCTAACATGCCTTAGGGAAAGGGAACAACAAGAATGGCCCTTGTCGTACATTTTTACTGAGTGCAGCGAGGATATTTTCCCTTACGCAATCCTTCAGCTCCTGCCGCCCTGGCCCTAGCTGCCCTCTCACGCTTTCTCTCGCACTCAGCCTCCCTCTCCGCGGCATGGCGCTGCCGTTCGGCCTCCTCAGGCGAGCATCTGTTCCAGGCACGCTTGCGCTTCTCCTCGATCTGCTCACACCATCTTTGCTCCACCATAGCCCTCCGATGCGAGTACTCCCAATTCCGCATCCTTTCCATCTCGAGTGTTTGTTCCGCGTCGTAGAATCGGATGAACTCGCACAGTGGAGGCTGCAATTGGTCACATCACATGGTATTAGGCACATGCAGATTCGATGCAACACTAAATGCGAGTATGAATATACCGGGCTTCTCCGCCGCAGCCGCATCCCCAGCGTTGGCTCAGAGTCATGGTTGCGGCAACTCCAGTACCTCATACCGTATGTGTATGAGTTGTCTATGGATCGCCGGAAGCGGCAAGGATCGCATAGGCACATGGGGACCTCCGTGCCGTCGGGGATGGTTTCGATAACGCCGTGCCTTGGGGCGAGGAAACTCCATTGGTCGCTCGTTTGGTTTGCGGGGATGGATCTTTTTGTTGTATTGGAGCGATCGTTCGGTTCATGCAATCTTTGGGAAGCCAGGAAGGGGTTAAATAGCCTGAATTGATAAAGCGGCAGACTTGAAGCAAGAACGAATCCGCGAGCATCGGATTCGCTGCGGCTCTGCTGTGCTTAGGCGACAAATGCATGCGACCTTGTAGGCTGGTAGGGAGGTGCGGTCCAGGCTATGGCGGCTATGCTTTGACATGACGACTAAGGCATTCTACGCCACGCATGCGATTGATGACATGATATGTCCTGCAGGCTTTGCGGCCAGTGCTTTGACAGACGTCTCGTGCCAATGCAACGAAAGTTTAGATGATGACAACTTAAGCATATTCGGCCGTAGTGAAATATCACGTGTGAGTCCATTTTTGCGGGAGAATGCAGCTGATTTGCTCTTGTGTATACTGACTACGGTATTATGAAAAAATATTGTAATTACACCTTCCGTTGTATGTACTTTCGTATAGTTGAAAAGGGCTAAATATAATAGTCGTGGAAAAATATGACAACTTAAGCATATTCGGCCCGCTGTGAAATATCAAGTGTGAGTCCATTTTTTCGGAAGAATGCGGTGATTTGCTCTTACAGATAATCGACTACGATATTATGGAAAAATATTGTAATTACACATTCCGTTGTATGTATTTTCGTGTAGTTGAAAATGGCTCATTATAAGAGTCGCGAACAAATATGACAACTTAAGCATATTCGGTAGTAAAATAACACGTGTGAGTCCATTTTTTGAAAGAATGCATTGGTTTGCTCTTCTGTATACTGACTACGATATTATGGAAAAATATTGTAATTAAACATTCCGTTGTATGTATTTTCGTATAGTTGAAAAGGGCTAATTATAACGGTCGCCAACAAATATGACAACTTATGCATATTCGGCAAGCCGTAAGATATCACGTGAGAGTCCATTTTTTCAGAAGAATGCAGCTGATTTGCTCTTCTGTATACTGACTACGATATTATGGAAAAATATTGTAATTACACCTTCCGTTGTATGTATTTTCGTATAGTTGAAAATGGCTAATTATAACGGTCGCGAACAAATATGACAACTTAAGCATATTCGGCCCGCCGTGAAATATCACGTGTGAGTCCATTTTTTCGGAAGAATGCAGCTGGTTTGCTCTTCTGTATACTGACTACGATATTAAGGAAAAATATTGTAATTACACATTCCGTTGTATGTATTTTCGTATAGTTGAAAAGGGCTAATTATAACGGTCGCGAACAAATATGACAACTTAAGCATATTCTAGTAGTAAAATAACACGTGTGAGTCCATTTTTTCAAAGAATGCAGCTGGTTTGCTCTTACGTATACTCACTACGATATGATGGAAAAATATTGTAATTACACCTTCCATTGTATGTACTTTGTATAGTTGAAAAGGGCTAAATATAATAGTCATTGAAAAATATGACAACTTAAGCATATTCGGCCCGTAGTGAAATATGACGTGTGAGTCCATTTTTACGAAGAATGCAGCTGATTTGCTGTTCACTACACGGACTACCGTATTATGGAAAAAAAATGTAATTACATCTTCCGTTTTATGTATTTCCGGCAAGTTCAAAAGGGCTAATTGTAATAGTCGCATACAAATATGACAACTTGAGCATATTCGGAAGGCGGTAAAATGTCCCGTTTGAGTCCATTTTTTTCGAAGAATGCAGCTGGATTGCTCTTCACTATACGAACTACCATATTTCGGCTACGGTACTTGGGGATATTTCGGTACTACAATTTAGCTGTAAAGAAAGGTGTAACCGAAATTTATGTGTAAAAATCTGATCCATTGTAAAAAAAAACAATAGTAAACATATGTGACGCATACAAAATATGAGATATATTTAATATACTATAATATTGATGCATAAACATGAGAGAGAATAGATAACACAAATGGAACGATTGCATTGCACGACATAGATTAATAAAGTTAACATAATTGACGCATATTGCATGATCTAGTTCGCAATTGCGGACAAAATTATGACAAGGATAACTACATACAGCATCTTCTCTACCCACTTGATATGATCTAAAATGCGCTCCACCTTTAATGTCAGCATGTTAAGCCTCTGCTCTAGCGTTGGGTTCATCCTCTGCTCGAGTGTTGGGTCCATCACCGCTTACGGGGAGCATCCTACGGTGCTGCGGTACTACGACGCTCCATCGATGTATTCAGGGTAATCGCTTCATCGAAAATATTGACATCCTGCAGACCGCATAACGATGTCAACATATTTTCAGACCGTAAAGAGTCGTGAACTCATAAGAGACTACTCGAAGAAGAGAACAATCATCATAGGTCGAGAAAGCGTAGTACATTCCCACTTACAGAGTAATTAGGGCATTTATAAAACACCCGGCCGTAATTTGACGAAGTGGTGGAGTACAACACATTAGCTTGCACATGGCAATTAGGGCAATCGACCGCCTAGCATTGGCAAGTGCAATGGCTCTCCGATTATTGAGCTAGACGTTTGAGACATGGCCTTCACACAATTGAAGAACGCACAAGTGTAATTAGGAAGAATAGGATATCGACAAGGTAATGTACAATGTGACTCACCGTACAAAATTTATTTTGTAAATAATACCTCTAAAACACGTGGCGGAATGAAATCTCGGGAAAAAAGAAAGCTAATCTACCGGTTCTCTCAGACGCTATGGGGTTTGTAAACTCACTCAAACCTTTATGCCTTGTGGGATATTTATAAGCGAGGAGCGTGGGAGGACGCAGCGGTGGCGGCACATCACTGCAGGCGAGGGCCAAGACAGGCAATCGGCCAGTGGCGGCGTGTGCGGTGTGCTACGGGGCCTGGCTGTAGAATCGCTGCGGTAGCGATGGCTTGGGAGTGGCGACCAGGTGGCGTAACGTTAAGCGCACGCAGCGGTTTAGGGACGGGACATGAAAGCGGCCGCGTGGCACCAGACAAGCTACATAATCCAAAGTCGGCACCAAATGTCTCGGTGAACGCATTGTCGAAGGCCCGCGATTTCGCCGATTTGGGGACAGTCGTGCGGCTTTGTTTGCGGGTGACAGTCGTGCGGCTTTGTTTGCGGGTGACAGTTTGGGCTTCCACATGACGCTTAGGGCACATTACGCGCATGCATTGGCAACCGTTGAGCTCGACCCGTGAGACATGGCTTTGTGAAGCGAGAAATCAAGTCGGTATCTACATGAAGCGAGACACATCGGTAAGAATCACAATAAGACAAAATAACCTACCAAGGTGTATAACCGGGCGACAATATTTAAGTCGATTTACCGATTGCCGCGTTTGTTCGAGCTATTAAGTATAGAAAGGATGTGAACTCCTTTGGGGTCCAAGTAGTGATTACGTCCAAAAATAAACACAATCCTTCACCGGCGAATAATTTATTGTTATGCCGTGTTTAGTTTCGATTGTCCGAAATGGACGAAATTGGTGAATTGGATATTGAGCTGCGAATTTGAATTAATTGAAGGCGAATTTGGAAAAAATTTTGCTGAGAACTATACCAAAGATCACATAATTTCTTGCAAGAAGAAATAGGAATATTAGTCAGCACGTAGCAAATATTGTTTTCACACGCTGCATGCAAATTACGCCAGTGCAAAAGGCCTCAGTACAACTAAGTGGCAAAGACAACTTAGTGCCATAATACATTTCATTCCGAGCACAATCTTGCACATATTAAAACATTACATTGAAAGAAAAATAATGCAGACGAACTGGTTGATCAATAACCACCGGTTCAACGGCCTTCTGGGTTAGTGTTCCCCCTTCCTCTTCCCCTGCGTGTCCCCCTACCATGACGTTCCTGGTTATCGTAGTCGGACGGTGTGAAATTTTGGGGCCGTTGGGGGATACGTAGTCCAGCCGCCTGCGCTGGACCTAACCGTGCACCTCGCGTTGCAGCGTCGAATCGCACTGGGGGGACCTCGTACGACGAGCCGCTGTGGATGCCCCATCCAGCCATCGACTGGTCTGCATGGTACCCTGATGCGCGGAGTACATCCAGAGGCTGGTGCTCCTGCCAGTTCGATCCACCGGCCTCCTCGGGGTTACTCGGACGCGAATGCAACCCTAGGGATTGCAAACAGGTCGTCGCGAGCAAATCTGTGAATGTAGTCCCCGATGCCATAAGGTCATCGTACGCCCTCGACACGTCCTCCCATGTTTGTTGATCTTTGGGCGGGGTACTAAAAGACTCCTGCGGCAATGATGGGGACGGTGACATGTTGATGTGTACTCCTCCTTCAACGTTCGCCCCAGCACCTATTTCAACGTAGCCGCCTCCATGGCCCCGGCCGCTCTCATGGCTCGGGACCCGGGACGAAGTCGATGCTTTGGGTTGGTCTTGGCGCCTAGGAGGCACAGGCGTTGCACGTCGATCCATGGACATGCTCCTCATCAGGGGGCTCGGTGCGGGCGGCGCCTCGTACGGTACATCCTCGTAATCACGTTGGGTAGACGGTCTATGGCCACCAACATCTCGGCCGCATTTCTTATCGCGGTGGCCCGTCTTGGCGAAGAAGGTTCCGTAAAGGATTGCTTGATTGACGTTCTTTGCTCCTGGATGCGTGAGGATCTCGTCCGCTGGTCATGCATGTACTCCGCCTCACGCCTCTGCAAATTAATACGTATCGAATGTTTAATTGGGTATATCCCCCGTTTTTAATATGTGATAGGTGCGATCCGTACCAGGGTGTGCATGCGCTCTGCGTACTCCTCAGCATAGCCATGTTGCACTGGCATCGCCACACCCCTGTCTAGGAGCACCGCCCGTGTGCGAGGTCTGTGCAGATCAAGGTACCCAAGTGTGTCCGTCTCGTGGGCTGCGCCTGATGGGTTCCAGACGTCCTCAGTGGCCATCGAGTTCCACCTCTCAATATGCCGGCTATTCCGTGCGACCCAGTTGTAGTTGTGCCCCGATGTACTCCTCCTGCGGATCAATCCAACACGTTATTAATGGTTTTCCACGATGGCGTGAAAGTAATGTGACATGTAGAGACATACCCATGGGAGCTTTGAGTCTGTCGGAGGCGGTGGAGGGAAAGACTGCCGGTACCCAAATTGGCGCCGAACGCGCTCCGAGAGTATGGCTCAACGGCACTCATGCACGAGGAGGAAGCATTTCGTCATCCAATACCGAGGCTCCTCTGCACGATTGGAGATACGGCCTCCGACGCAACCTCCGTCGCGGCCTGGGTGGAAAAGGGATCCCACGTGACTGCGCCGATGTCAAGAAGTCTAGGTCCCCACGAGACGAGGGTAGGAGCCGCGGTGCGATTCTGGGCCCATCGGAGTCCGGCATGCATCCATTTGTAACCCAAGGTTGGCCTTGCGAGTGGATGCACGTTAGCTTCATCGACGGCACCGGGTAGTACCGCTTTGACACTCTTGGTCGCGCTATGGGTAGGTACGACCAGGACCACAATCAGAAGCGAGGGGCAACCTCCCATTATTGAAGTTGGTGTGGCCGTGGCGGGGCGCACACATCTCGCGATATGTGTCTCGAGAACCGCCGAGCCTCACCGTAGAAGTCCGGTGCTGCATCTTTCGCACTGCTTTCGGCTAATTCGAGCGACCCAAACGAGGTGGGGGCAGCGGAATCACCATTTCCGTTTGTAAATAAAATTCTGCGAACGAGGAAATAGAGGTACACCTCGAAATGCCTATTTATCGACCGTGGTCGGCGTTTTGAGACATGGTCGACCTCGAGGAGGCTTGTCAAGCCATGTGAAAGAGACTCACGATCACGCGATTCCGGTATGCGTTGTGCCAAACCTGCATCGAAGAAAATCACATGTTAGGAAATCACGTTAGCTCCCACATAAGTGCGGTCGGTGTGCTTTCACATTTATTACCTTTCCTCTACATAGTTCTTCCATGCCTCTTTGGAGGGCTTGCGCACTACGAGGGGTTTACTGGAAAGTGGAAGGCCAAATAACATGGCGACATCTTTGAGGGTCACCGTCATCTCGCCGAAGGGGAGGTGGAAAGTATGCGTCTCCGGACGCCATCTGTCGACCAGCGCGATGATAAGGGCCCCGTCCAGTCTAGGGATCAGGGTCCACGGCCCTTCCTTCAGAGGCTCCACGCACCATAAATGCGAAGCTAACGAGCCCGTCCGTCCCAGCCGTATATGAACCGAGGGTCCAATCTCTTAATGTTCACGGAGCCACGCATGCGGAGAGTGTTAAGCTGCAAGGACAAAGCAAGTAAACGTACTAAGCATAACGAAAGGTGCGTACGCTTGCGATACGTTACGACAGTGTAGTAATGACGTTACCGTCTGGCGGGAGGCCCACTTCCGGGCCCTGTGGTCGTCATCATACTTCGATCGCAATGACTACGGCAACTCCATAACAAGCCTGCATAATCTCCAGGGAATGAAACAATGAAATACAAAAATAACATCGGAAGAAATTTCAAAACCATTGTACATACCCAAAGAAATTTAGGTTCATAAATTACATAAGCGAAATTTCACGAAAAGAATGCAAAAGGAAGGTAGTAGGAAGATGTTGCATGTCTAATGCGTATAGTTGAAATATTACATTGGACAACATCACCCTCTGTTTGGGCGGCTTCTACGGTCATGCCATGCACTGCAGATGCGGCAGCGCCGAAGGCCATCGTCTCGGCTGAGACGCATCCATGTCACCCTCAAACCGCGCGAACGCTGTCTACCCGGGCCAGATCGCGCCTTAGTGTGGGGTACGGAGCCACGTAGGGGGTTCGGAGGTCTTGTAGTTGTTGCCGACGTTGAACGGTTCGAAATGCCCCGTCCATGTTGCTCTAACGGCATCCATACGGTAGTACGGTGTGACATATTGTGTGCCGTCGTTGCCCCCCATGTCACGGCACGCTGCTAGCACGTGCGAGCAGGGGATGTGCTCTAGGCGAGGCTTGTTGCATGAGCAGGTCGCCTCATACGGGCCGAGCTGGCATCTCTGGTTTGTGTCCCCCGCGGAGTATCCCGAACAGTGCTTGCGCTTGCACTCGACGAGAAAAATGTTCTGCGCAGGGTCCATCATGCGCGTGCGGTGGAATTGAGCTTTCTGCCTACGACGCTGTAACAAAGCCTCGACACGGGGAGCGAAGGTTGAGCGCGGTTATGTACGCCGCCCTTTGCCGATCAACAAAGTATTTCGCGGTCCTAAAAATGTGAGCTCAATGATTGAGCAAATGGGTAGGCAACGAGCCCCGCGACACATTGTTGTACGACTCGGCGAAGTTAAATCGTCATGATGGAGTATCTGCAGAAGAGAAGCATACCGCTTAGGTGGAAAAGAGTGTCATCAAATGATGTGCTACCGTACTAGAGAGGGCATTATCTTACCGAGCACCATTTGTATCGCGGCGCCAGTGCCCATCTCTCGGCGGGTTTACGAGCTATCCATTGAGCGAATGTCATCTTGCGCCAGACGGAGACCTCCGAGCCACCAATTACCTGTGTGCCCTCCATGGTCTCTTCGCCACTGGTTCCTTTGAGCTGCTCGTTAATTTGGTTAAATATCGTATCGAACTTGCGTGATTGGTTTTGCATGCATAGGGTTTTGAATAAGCTTCACCATGTTCTTGTTCACGCACATGGTGTGCGAGTTCGCCCAAGGTGGCGCATGCACCATCTACGCTGAACGTCTCTCCACCGGCAATGGCAATCTTCATCCTCCGCCATTCTATCGAGGGCGTTCAGCTTCGCATTACGGTCCGACACGACGACACACCGGGCCTATCCCGCACCACGGTCTTCACCAGGGCGAGGAACGAGAACCGGTATCGTTGCTTTCGCCCTCAACCAGCGAAAGCGGCGGTAGTAGTGGTTGTTTGCATCGGCGACTAGGGCGGTGAGTAGGGTGCCATTATCTTGGCCGGACGAAATGTCCCATCCACGTATATAACGGGGCGATTCTTTGAATGTCGTGATGCACGGACGAACGCCCGAACACCCTGAGGAGGTAGTAGTGTTACGGAAGCGATCGTTCCATCGGGAAGTCGCAGGTTCGACAAAGAATAGCATATTCGAGCCTGGGTTTGTTGCGACTATCCGCCTTAGTAGTCGTGGAGCCCAATTGAATGACTCCATAAAACTACCAAACAAAGCATTTTCAAAGCCATCCGCTTTGCTCGCCAAGCTTGCAAGTAGTTTATGGACATCCCTGTCTGCTCGCATCTCGGCAATTATGGTTGCGGGCCTGAGGCTAATGTCGGCCTTCAAAGACGTCTAACGGGATTTGTGCGATGAATCTTGATTTCACCACACCGCTTGTGTTCCGAACAAGCGCCTGCGTACATGTGTGCGGTGTGTACCGAGTTATAACGAAATGGTGCTTTGATGTTTAGGGCGGTTCGCACGAACATAGTATTCGCCTTCTGCCCTTTCTTACATTTAAGCTCGGCAGTGTCAGTCCGAGCGAGTCACACTGATGGTCACGCGGGTCAAGACCGCGTAATTAGTGCGAGAAGTGCATCGCTTCCTCCTTTGTGGCAAACTCCTGATCGAGTTCTATATCGCTATGGTCTTGCCCACGCCTAGAAATATCCTCCAAGCGGGCGAGAACACGGTCGTAGGGTTCGTAAGTGCAAAAATGCGATTGCGGCCCGGTCCTCATCTTCGTCAGGACCGTCACCATAAGTAGGGTGAGGGTCATCCGCTAGGGCATCCGCATCAACCTCGAGGGACGGGCGCATCCATCTCGCCGATCCTCGCCAAGCCCCTTGAGCGGGGACTTGCCGCGAGCTCATCGCAATTTCCTCTTCGGGCTCGGGTTGTTCGTCCGCATTGACCCCATGTCCTCCTCCTGGGCTCGGCTCGTCCTGCCTCCCCGGTGCGAGGACCGGCTTCACGTGAACACCTAGTGCGAACCCTTCTGTGCGGCCTTCTCCATGTAGAGCGCCAGGCACTCGTTCTACTGAGCTCGAATAATTTGTACACGCATAAAGCAAGCTATTTGGCACTACATGGGGCCTAACCCCATCTACCACGAGCTTGTACAACGACGGTCAACACTAAGAGCGTGCGGCCGCTCTTGCTATCAGACGTAACTCTATCGGTGGATTCTGATTGTCTCTATGTGTGCACAATTATGCATCTTTGACAAATGGGCCTGCAATTTTGCGGGCTCCCCATGCCATATATGAAGCGGGATCGCCATCGAGGATTGTAGAATTACATAATTGTAGTCATCAATAAATGCACACACGCACCGCTAACATCTTTAAACATATTGGCATTACTCAAATTTTAATTACGAAAGAATTAATGTTATGGTTACGTACAGTTGAAATGTATGCCAACATATAATTATATATATGTTATATAATATACTATCACAAGACATATGCGATTTACGAAATCCTAAAACCACATTCCACACTCGTAATATCATGTCAAATACTACTACACGAAAGGCATTGTATACTTTACATTTCAGTTTGTACAAACTAAGTAAAACAAATATAATTACCTAACAAATTAATTTCTTTGTTTTCGATCTTTTGTGCGCATGTATTTCTAGGTGATACGATTAATTCGCAATTTTATGGAATGCAGGGATTTATCTACCAGGTTCACTCGGAGAAACGCATGCATACATACATTTCATCACAACAACATAAGTTTGGTACAAGTGTGCTAGCGACATGAAATAAGGGAGATGCTTGCCTTGCTTTGAGTTTTCGAACGGCGTTGAGGTCAGCGTGTGCGGTCTTTGCGATGTCGGTACCTACGAAGCAAGAACAATACAAAGTCCAATAAGTAATAAGGGAAAATAGCTTACAATGGTGCGGAACTTGGCCCACCAATATTTAAGTCCGATTAAGTGGCTACTTTGGTTCGAGTTGTAAAGTTGAGAAAGGAGGTCAACTCCTTTGGGTCCAAGTAGATGTTACGTCCAAAAAAGCAGTCCTTCGCTGCAGCGAATCATCGTCTTGAAATAAATACGATTACAACGTTCGAGTGGAAGCTTCGGCGAGAGGGTCCTGACCTCTGCAGAGACTCCTTTCGGTCAAAAAAATTAAGTCAGATTAAGTAGCTACTTTGGTTCGAGTTTTTACATTCAGAAAGGAGGTCAACTCCTTTCGGGTCCAAGTAATGTTTACGTCCAAAAATAAGTACAACAATACGAAGTCGAATAAGTAATAAGGCAAAATGAATTAACACAGTCTACAACTTCGTGCAACCAGTATTTAAGTCAGATTAAGCAGCAACTTTGGTTCGAGTTATTATGTTCAGAAATGAGGACAACTCCTTTCGGGTCCAAGTTGTCATTACGTCCAAAAAAAATAGTCATTCGCCATCGATTTGTGTAGCATTACGATACACCATAAATTTATTTTACTGCCTTTTTTCCATATTTTAATTAAGAATGAATTAATCACACATTTCATCATAACAACATAAGCTGGCTAAAAGAAGGGGAAGTGCTTGCCTTGCTCTTGGTTTTCTGGAACGGCGTCGAGGTACACGTATGCGGTCTCTGCGTCGGTACCTAAGCGAGACAAAAACAACAATCTGAAGTCAAATAAGTAATAAGGCAAAAATAGCTTACCCCGGTCCAGAACTTTCGGCCACCAATATTTAATGCAGGTTTATCAGCCACTTTGGTTCGAGTTATTAAGTTCAGAAAGGAGGTCAACTCCTTTCGGGTCCAAGTAGGGATTACGTCCAAAAATAAAAACAGTTCTTTGCTGGAGCGAATAATCGTGCGAAATAAAGATGGTCCGATGGTCATCGGAGGCTCCTGCCCCCCCCCCCCGAGACAATTCAACATTACCTCGGCAGAGGGTCCTGACCTCTGCATACACTCATGGTCCCAAAATGATGTTGTTATTTTATGTAATACAAGCTAGTCGAACTTTTTATTCAATTAGAATCTTCTTACTTACGTACACATTTAGAGCTGTCACGGTAAATTCACGTTTTCTGCACATAATAGCATATATATTACTGCTACACAGAAAGCCATCACATACTTTACATTTCATTTCGTTCTAACAAAGTAAAAAAATTATACATAGCCAACAAATGAATGGTCATTTCATTTATCTATCTTCTTTGCAAGATATGAAATAACACCTCTCCAACGTACCTTGTTAACAAAAGCGGTGTGAACGTCTGTAACACTCGAACAGGTGTCGGATCACGGTACGCCCACCAAGATACAAATGGTGCGCAACAAAAATATACACACATAAATACTTCTCACCGTAATATAACCTTATCACCCATACCAAAAACAAATGGAGTACCAAAACCTTTCAATACGACTCTACAAGCAAAAACCCGCAAAGCCTAATACCAAGAAAGCGAGCACCACGAAGGGAGGGAGGAGAGCACTACAAAGCCACAAGCAATAGCGTGAAGAGCCTACACATTACGGCGTGAGAGAGCGATGGACGCCTACGCTTTATATAGAAGGGGACGTCATTCTTGTGGCGTTTACAACAATCGCGATTATCTTATCCATAACGTTATCATTTATTTCATAACAATGGTATTTAGCATTACTATTAGTCGTAATTTAAAATTTCAATGACATTGGATTCGAGACCACGAATGACTTGACGCGACTCGTCACCAACCATTCTTGTTCATCCACATGCGTGGCAGAAAGCACTCCAAAGTGCATGCATTATTGAAGGAGGCCGGTTGGCGTGGGCGTCAAGGGAGGGTCTGGGGAGGGAGCGGGCGAGGTGGACACCTGGCTGCCGCCGTAGAAGTGGCGGCGACCAGCATGCAGGTCGGGCGAGCGGCAAAGACGACACTGGCTGCTGGCCGTAGAGTGGCGCGGCGGGTGGGACCACGCGGCGTGGCGGCCGCCACGTCAGATTTGAAATTTTTTTAAACAGATGTATAGTTTTGAAATTTATATTTAACTGTTGTATATTTCAGCTTTTTGTCCTTTTTATGCATACGTGCGTTGGTAAGGAAACACCCCGCCCGGTGACTTAGCTCATTCCGTTTTAAAAAACTGATATTTTAGATATCAACACGATCTTTAAATATAACTTTGATCACTATTTTTTGTTATAATATATCTATAAAATTTAATAAAATTATAATATTATAAAAGTACTTCTCGAGACAAGTCTACTCATATAGTTTTTATGTATTCAATTTAAATTTTTAAAAATATATCAATTCACTATGTCTAAAATATTAGCCTTTTTAGATCGAAGTGGGTATCCTACCGGTATTAAAGTTCGGAGAAAAGCTCGCTGAGGAGCTCCCTCACGTGTCCCCTGCGCGTTTTGCGAAAACATCCCCCTGTTTCTCCGATTTACGGATAGATCCCTTCAAATTTACAAATGGGTCCGTTGCGATTTTTTGTGAGGGGAATTTTTTTTCGCGAATCGCATTTAGGTCCCTCTCTAGCTATTTTATGGAAAGAGCCTCACGTTAAATGTAAATCGCGAGCGAGCCCTTTTCTACTTTTGCAGAATAGCGAAAAGGTCCAAAACTATAACAAACAGGTCCTCAGGTTTTACATCCAGGTCTTTTCTCCGTTTTTCCTGGAAAAAATATTTTCATCAACAGAAAGATGTGTGCTTTTTTCCCAGCTCTGTCTCTGAAGGTTCTCGAGCCTCAAAAAAATTTAAAAGTGCTTCTAGGTCTATTTTTTCTCCAAAAAAACAAAATCATTTTTCTTTCACGCGCGCGGCGTGCGCCGCGCTTTCCCCGTTTTCCAAAAAAAAAAAATCGTCAACAAAAATATATGTAACTTTTTCCGGATCGGTCTATATAGTTTCTGGAGCTTTTTTTTTTTTTAAAAAAATACGTCTAAGTCTATTTTTTCACCAAAAAAACGCAAAATTTTTTTTTTTCATTCGCGCGCGCGACGTGCACCGCGCTTACATGCTAGTATTATTATACTCCCTTATGCAATGGAAAGGAAGCTTGCCTGATGCGGTGTCGAAAAGGCCAAATGTGCTATTTTTTCACGCTAGATCGACTCGACATATAGAAAGAAGAAACATCATTAACCCGAAATTCCTCTTATCGTATCACAAAATCGGGTTAGACGTCAATTTCAATTCCCCCCTAAGTTTTCGAATAATAAGTATTATTTTAACCATTTTTGAATCAAAATTTTTCGAAACAAAAGTTTTTTGGATTGAAATTTTGTTCAAAACGAAAGTTTCTGAAATTTCCCACTTGAAATTTCCTAGTTGTCGATCTGAATTTTTTCAAGCTAAAAATTTCTCAATTAAAATTCCCTACATTAGGGGATATCTCTAAAATATTAGTTGTTTAAGTAACCTCAAACTTAAACTAGCCAACATCTGATCTGATCTATAAAAATTTGCTACGCTTTTGAACCTCCTGTGCTTTCGAACCACGTATCAGTGAGATATATGCTGCTGCACTTTCGAACCACGTCTCAGCGAGACATAAGAAAAAAATTGAAGAATTACACGTGAACGGACATCTGGGCAAATGATCGAATCCCCACTCAACTCGTGCTACTACTGACTCCTCCGCCTCGTCCTCTTGTGCTTTGGACCATCGATTCGTTTCGACCGCCGCCGCCGCCGCCGCCGCCGCCGCCGCCGCCGCCACCTCATCTCTCTCCGGGATTCCCCAAGTGCTCCTCCACCCCCTCCGTCCCCGGTGATCGTCGACGGAGATGGCGGCAGTGGCGCTGTGGCAGCCGCAGGAGGAGGGGCTCCGCGAGATCTGCAGCCTCCTCGAGGCCCACATCTCCCCCAACTCCGATCAGGCTCGCATCTGGCACCAGCTTCAGCACTACAGCCAGTTCCCCGACTTCAACAACTACCTTGTCTTCCTCCTCGCCCGCGGAGAGGTCACCCCCTTCCTCTTCCCCTCCCCCACCAACGGCTCGCCTGTTTTCGTAGCTAGCCATGCTGTCGCGCTAGGGTTTTGGGCCGTATGCTCCGATGCCGCTATGGGATATGGCTTTGCCATTCTGCGGTGCTTCGATCTGATTCTGTTTGCTAAGTTTTTTGTTTTGGGGCTTTAGTGCTTGCTCTTGCTGCGTTTGATTGCTAGGATAGAGCTCAATTTGGTTGCTATATGGGGTGCCAAGCGATGACGCGCTCGCTGCTGGTAGCGCTCAAATTAGTACTGTGCATGTGTATCATGCTACTAGAATGGCAAGGCTAGTTGTGTTAATCGGGCCCTTTGGGGTGCTGCTGCTGCTTTATTACTGCATAGATTCGAGGGTTGTGTCTCGAGTTTAAACTCTGTGCATGGCCAGTTTGATTTGAACCGGTCTGGCGGTGATTCCGTGGAGAAAGTAACGGATGTTTGGCTTGGTTGTTTGATTCGAATAAATGTGCTGGTGATCAATCTGGAGTATTGTTGAGGAAGTTACACATTTAAGATGATCTTCTACGTAATTTTCCCTTCTGGAAATTATACATGTTATGCTATTGCCGATTTTAATTTTAGACCAGATAGCAACACAGGCACAAAGATACTAAACAGTTTATTGAACCATATATTTCAACAGTTGGCATGATATCCATTTAATCTACGAGCAGTAATTTTATGCTTTCCCTCTCAATATAAATTGCACAAATCTTGAAGCAAATGAAGGGGTAAGTAATCATCATCTACCATTCATTCATGCTTTAATATTTGTTCAACTTTTTTTTTTTTTAAAAAAAGCATAGAAGCACGTCTCTTAATCTACCCATCAAAGATGGGATGGGAAATTCCGAATTGCCTGTTCCTCTTACTTCTTTTTAAGAATGTTTTAGCTTTTATATGTAAGGACCAATGGTAGAAACTTTTAGATGGTTTCCCATCCCATGTAGATTTATCTATGCAAGAAATCTGCAGATTCTCAGCCTTCTGGAGTAAAAATTGGTCATGGTATGTCTATTGATTCTAGATCCAGCTAGTTCATATGGTCTTGCTGACATCAGGTAAATCTCCTGCTTGTACCAGGGAAAATCTTTTGAAGTAAGGCAAGCTGCTGGTCTTCTATTGAAAAACAATCTGCGGGCGACTTTTAGCTCCATGCCTCCTCCATCTCAGCAATACATTAAGTCTGAGTTGTTGCCATGTATAGGGGCAACTAATAAAGCAATTAGATCCACAGTTGGGACAGTTATCAGTGTACTGTTTCAAATTGTTCGAGTTGCTGGATGGATCGAGTTGTTTCAGGCTCTACATCAATGTTTGGACAGTAGTGATTTGGATCATATGGAAGGTGCTATGGATGCTATATACAAGGTAATGCACATCACTCCAGCTATATTTGAGCTTGAATTCTGATTTTTTACGTAGGAAACTTGAACTAGTTGGTAGCTATATACCACGAGAGAAGTTCCACTAGTTGGTAGCTACACAATAAAGCAATCATGCAATAGTGAATACTGATTCTTGAACACAATTTGCGTGCTCAAAAGCTTGCTTTTGACGACAGATATGTGAGGATGTTCCTGAAGAGCTTGATGTTGATGTTCCTGGTTTGTCTGAACGACCCATCAATGTATTCATGCCAAGATTGCTGCAGGTTTGTGTTACATTCATAATTACCAACTATTTACCTATACAGTGTGCACTTTGACTTCCACACTCTGTAAATTGTGAAGTTTATTTGTGTCTGAGCATCAACTGCTTGTATATCTCAACTGACCATGCCTCTGTGGCGGTGTACACATGCTTGTACACTCTAGTTTAACATGTTTACATGATTTCATTCTAACACAATAAATTCGATTGGTTTTTCAGTTTTTCCAGTCTCCACACGCAAGTCTTAGAAAACTAGCATTGAGCTGTATTAATCAGTACATTGTGGTGATGCCATCGGTATGGGGCCCCTTCCCGCCTTCTATCTTACATTGCTCAGTGTTTTTGACTAATCATTTGGATTTATATGCAGGCTTTGTATATGTCCATGGATCAGTACCTTCAGGGCTTATTCAACCTTGCACATGATCCTTCAGCAGATGTTCGGAAACTGGTATTTCACTATAGAATCACACTTTATGATGCGCATACGCACCACAACTTGTTTGTAATTTTTTATTGACAGGGTTCAAAACTTCAAATGCTGAAATGCATATAAATATGATTATTGCATAACTCAGTAGATTTCCTTTTATGTTGTATGAGTTCTTTCCTAGCTGACTTGTCTGCAAGTGTAACTCATAATGAGGATCTATAGATGCTGTTCTGTACTGTTCAGCTGTTCAGTTCCATATTTCACCTTGATAATTCTACCTGTTTCTTTGATAGGTTTGTTCAGCCTGGGTTCAGCTCATTGAAGTGCGCCCATCAATTTTGGAGGTAATATCATCTTCTTTTCTGCCATTTAGATTCCATTTGTTGTCCTCACCAAGCAATCCATAGACAGATAATCAACATTTCGATTTTTTTTGTCTTTTTGTCTTTATGTTTTTTCCCACAAAACTTTTCATGCCTCTTATGAAAGGTCTACTATATCACGAATCTTGTCATTGTATTATTTAATAGCCTGCAAAATCACCCCATTGAGCTCAGGTTGCATGTAATTCCATCTATGAACGATACCCAACTGTCCTTGACAAGGGTTGCTTGTCTGTCTGTAGAACTTACTAATCTTCATCGCTAGATTTTTCAGTCAATTACTCAGATGTTTATACTTATATAGTCTAATGCTGGATCTGACATTGGCTAACAAAACCGCAGCCACATTTGAAAAATGTTACTGAATTGATCCTACAAGCTAATAAAGATTTGGATGATGAAGTTGCTCTGGAGGCTTGTGAATTCTGGTATGTGTTCTGTCAATGTGGTGGATTCGACTTGTCATATTCGAACTTTGTATTATCATTTTTGTCTTTTTTTATTGGCGCTCCTTATCACAACTTTTGTCAAGTATTCTTTCTAATTCATTAGATTCAATACTTTTTATTCTTACATTTATCGCTTGACATCCTTTAAATTCAAAACAAACTATGATCATCTGACAGCTAGGAGTTTTTGATCTTGTTTAATGCATTGTTAGAGTACTAATTATGGGTAAACTTTTCAGGTCTGCATACTGTGATGTCAGCATGCCTCTCGAAGGGTTGCGGGAGTTCTTGCCACGCTTAATTCCGGTATATAATTTTTCCTTATTTAAATTAATGCTGATGCATGTCAGTGCTGCTTACAACTTTTTTAACACCATTTTTTATATTTATATTCTAGACTTTGTTATCGAACATGATCTATGCCGATGATGATGAGTCCCTCACTGATGCTGAGGTATGGTAAATTTCTTTATATCTTGCACGTTTCAATTGTGAGTCATTACCCATCGGTGATAGTGGGTTGCTCTAATAAATATTACATGTTTCAGGAAGACGAATCCTTTCCAGACAGGGACCAGGTTGGTTGTATCTTATGTAATTGTATATTTTGAGTGACATTGGCTTGATTTTATGATTGGCTCTGTCTGTGAGTAATCATATCTTAGAGATTAGGTTTGTGTTTGGTCAATGGAATGGAATGAATACAGCTCAACCTGCAGTTTTGTAATGCTGAACTGTAAAAGCCATATTAGAGGTTTTTGTTAGTTTTTTTTTTGGAAGTTAGCTACTACTTACTACTACCATTATAAGAAAAATGCCATGGTCATGCTTAGCGTGACAGTTACACTAACCCTCACTGTAAGTTTTACATGTTTATGATTTTTTTTTTTCTCGCATGAAATAAGATGTAAACAATTGTGTAACAGGATCTGAAGCCCCGTTTCCATTCCTCTCGATTACATGGATCTGAAACTGGAGAAGATGATGTGAGTTCAGAAATATTATATCTTTTTAAGCAGCTGAATGACTTTGGCATACTTATACTTCGCCAGCTTTAAGTTTGCAAAAAAATTCTGGTGATAATATGGACAGGATGATGATGATGCTGTAAATGTTTGGAATTTGCGGAAATGTAGCGCTGCTGGGTTGGATGTCCTTTCTAATGTTTTTGGGGATGACATTCTTCCAACTTTAATGCCTTTGATTCAGGTAATTTGCATTTCTGGTTCTGTAGTCTAACATAACTATTGGATTTATTAAAGGTTTGATTTGTTTGAGGCTGTGATGTATTCGTTGGCTTGGACCATTTCTCAAATTCTAATCTATTAATCATAAGACAAATCGAACTAGCATCCCCTCTGATCTGAATCTGCAAATTATAAACCTTGAACCTTGATCTCAAACCCATCTTGTTGGATGGAACTTTCATTTTTTTTTTTAAATTTGGAAAACGGTGGCTGATTAGTTATAGCTACATAGTTGGTAGTGGGCTAGTGGCTTTTGCCTGGTTACAATAATTACTATGGGCTTAGGTTTTCATAGAATTCCGAATAAACCAGGCTTATTAGATAAGCTTTGGGATGATGGCTTAAGCTTACTAGACATGAGGTTGCTGATAGCCTGTTCTGGGGGTGAAGACTTCTACTTTGATATAACTCAATGATGGAAGACAATAATTGCTGTTGCTGCCTTCCTGTTTTTCTGTTGTCCTTGTCCATTGTCTTTGGGTTCGGACTCTTAATGTAATCCAGCTTTATTTCCTGTTTTTGTAGTGAATTTTGTTAGTAGTTTCTTTAGTTAAGGGACCAGGGTTTTAAACCCCTTTCCTCGAAAAAGTTATGAATTGGCTTGTTACCAATTTCCTAGTAGCTAATGCGTTTGTAAGGGTTCATGTGAGACCCCGGATCAGCTATCCAGAATCTCCTGTGTATTTCCGTACTAGTCCCAGATCAGTAGCTAGTACACACAGTCACAGTGATACATCATTGCCGAACATAACGAAACTTGTAATGTAAATATTCAAATATGGGCCACATGGCCACTTATTACAATACTCGGTCCAACGACCGGACACTCAAAACAGCGGAAGCAAAAAGAAAGCAACGAGCGAACGCCACAACGCCACAGGCGACGACTAGGAACGCAACTAGTCCTCCTGGCAATCCTCCTCGACGAACTCCTCCTCCTCTTCAGCATCTTGATAAAACTCTGATGATTACAATGTTGGTGTAGCACGTGAGTACAAAAGTACTCAGCAAGTCGGGAAATTATGATCATGAGGGGCTTTCCAAAGGAAGCTTAATAGGGTTTATTTGCATAAAGCCACATTTGATTAAATCATACTTAAGTAATAAATTTCACAAAGCATATTTTACAACTCTTTTGTAATAATTGAATTATTTATTATTGTAGTGAGGTTCTATCCACCATCACTAACATAAAGGCTCTATCCGCCAACAGTTTAAAGGATCAAAGTTAATCATGTGACTCCATCCGTCAAAGGTAAACAGGTTCTATCCACCTGGTTGGCTCTTTCCGCCAAACAACATTCGAGAGTTCTAACCACTCCCGAACCCCAAAACAAAACACTTTTCGGTTTTAAAATCAAAATCAAAGTCTACCAATATGAAAGCATTTCTTGCTTTGCCTTTGGCCGTAGTACCACGGCTATTCGAATAGTTTATACTCTGCAGAGGTGTACAACTTTACCCACAAGACAAGATACACCCTTGTTGCCATGCAATTAACACACTTCCTTAGGTGTGCGGCGGGGATATCTTGACAAGGCCGTTACAATGTATCTACCTAGCTAGACCCACGCATTGAGGTTTCACCATTTGTTAGGGTTCCTCCACCCAAGATCTGAAGCCCTCTTGGCGTGTGAGCAAAACAACATCCACAACAATGCCTCCGTCAGGCTCTCACACAACAACCGAGTGGCGAGTCTAAACTAGGCTTCTACAAATTAGTGAGCCAGTCGTACCATTATAGACATGTGGTAGAATGCGGTTATGCTTAAAATGGCAATCATAAGCGTCGGTCCTTATATGACTTGGGGCGGTACTTTGCACAAAAGGATCAAGGCTTGACCCGCTTCCACCCGACATTCCAGCCGCCCAAGTCGAAATCATTTTACTTTTCTTTTATTTTAGAAAGCAGGACCAAAATCATATTAATAACCTTCAAATACACATTTAATAACATTCTTTTGAATAATCCCACCCATGGGTTGTTTTTGTCGGAAAAGGTCCTAAGCAATTCTACCAGTACTACATAGCAACGGATACCATATAAACATAAGCATGGTATAAACAATGTTCTAGAGTTACAACGGATATGATTATCAATGTCAAGGAGGAATTATCAAATTCGGATTAACTATCACTTATATTTGACATATTTTATTAAACATAGCCATGCAACTTTATAAGCAGTTTTAAATCATTTCGCAAACATAGGAGCAAAGTGCATCAAGGAGACTTGCCTTGATTCTTGCGGCGGTGTCGAACTTCGGAAGGCTCGGCAATGAAATCGGCGATGTGGCGGGATCGTCGACTACACGCATAAACGAGGCAACAAAAATAACAGAAAATAAATAAAATCCAAAAATTATAAAATTAGTCTTGGCGTAAAGGTCTTGATTTTAGATGAATTTAGAAATTTGAATGAGGTCAAGCGGAGTTCGGATGAGGAAGTTATGAGCTTAGAAGTTTGAATTCGAATAAATCAGCAGGAATATTCCGAATATTCCTCTCGGGTTTATTGGGTCAAAGATGGACTTTGTGAGCTTTGATCTGCGTTGGATGGCTTTGATCAGGCTAGGGGTCTATGACAGTGGGCCCCACATGTCATTGGGAGGGTAGCTTCTCCATGAAGCTTCCTATGCCATGGCAATGGAGGAGAGAGAGATTGAGGAGAGAGAGGGAGAGGCGGCCGGCGAGAGGTCGTGGCGGCGTGAGAGTCGCCGGTGGTGGCCAGCTGGCGGCCAGCGGCGTGCAGCGGCAGCGGCGGCAGCCCAGCCTTGGCGGCATGGCCAGCGGCAGCCAGCAGCAGCCAGGCGGCAGCGGCAGCGGCAGCGGCAGGCGGCCGGCAGCAGCGGCGGCCAGCCGGCCGGCAGCGGCATGCTACGCTGCGCACAAGGAACAGAGAGCTCCAAAAAAAAATGAAAAAGAGCACCTCTCCTCCAAAATTCGGATTTTGAGTCCAATTTTGCATGAAATTGACCCAAACAAAAACTAGGATCATCTAGAGAACTCCCTTAAGATCATCTAGGAGGAAGGAATTGGATTGAAACTCACAGGAGCGGATGAATTCGACGACGAGCGACGGTTCGGCGAAGCGAGCAAAGCGCGAAATTCGCCGCCCACGATCGATGAAACCTAAAATCAATGGAAGGATTAGAATCTAGACTCCCTTACGAACTCAATGAAACAAGCGGTGAGAAGAATGGACCACCGAGGAGGAGATATGAGCAAGAACACGAGGAACGCGAAGAACACGAGAGTTCGTCGGGTTTCGTGATCGTGCGTCCGAATGTGGTTGAGAGTCTAACGAAGGGTTTCACCAATGGAAAGAGGACTCTTATACGGAGAGATGAGAGGTGGAATCACGCGAACGGATTAGAAGCGGCGCGCAATCTCCAAAAGAGTGGATTTGGATTTCACGCAACCGTTCAAAAATTAGCGAGATTTGGGGCATTATCCCCATGGATAGGAAGAGGAATCAGTTGTGATCCCAACGGATCCGGCGGTGATTGATTTGGAGTTGCGTGGAGGGAGTTAGATGGATTTAAAGAAGGCTTCCACCATTGTTGCTTGCATGGAGCTCCAAAGTTCATGAATGGCTAGAGGAAGAAGATGATGAATAGTGACTGCCACGTGTCACTTTCCTATTGGCTCTCTTTTACGTAAATGATTCGCCCTAGAGAAAAATTAGGAAAAATGGCCTAAAAATTCCGGAAAAATTCCTAGAGCCATTTTAGAATATTTGGAACTCAATGGAAGTGTTTTGGTTGAATTTGGATGATTTTTGTGGAATTGAATAATCGGGCGCGGATCGCAGGCATTAAACAAAAGCCGTGCGAGATAAAATAGGAACGGAGGTCCAAAAATCAGGGAATGATTCCTAAAATCATTTCGAATATTTGGGACATTTTAGAAGTGGTTTGGAGATTTTTGGAGCACTTTTGGACTCGGGTGATTTTTGAATGCAGTGATCTTTGGAAAATCCGATTTCGCCGGGAGGGAATTAATTCCCGATTTCGAAGGGGAATGGATGCCAGGTTAATATAAACACCAAAGAAACTCCAACTTTTGAATTTACTTTATTTTAATTAGGTTTTTCTCGAGCGAAAACGAGGATGTTACAAACCTACCCCCCTTAGAGAGAATCTCGTCCCCGAGATTCAGACGGAGAAAGAAAGAGGTCAGGGAACTCTACTCGAAGATCTTCTTCACGTTCCCAAGTAGCTTCTTTCTCAGAATGGTTGCTCCACTGAACCTTGCAGAACTTGATTACTCGACTTCGGGTCCGACGCTCGGCTTCATCCAAAACTTTGATGGGATACTCCGGGTAAGACAAGTCTTCTTTGAGTTCCACGTCTTCCAACGGCAATTGATGTTCCGGCACTCGGAGACACTTCTTTAACTGAGACACATGAAAAACATCATGTACCCCTGACAACTGTGGCGGTAATTCCAATTTGTAAGCAACTTCGCCTTTCCGGGCGATCACCTTGAATGGTCCGATATAGCGGGGTGCTAATTTTCCACTGACGCGGAATCGTTTCATTCCTTTCATCGGGGATACCTTCAAATACACATGGTCTCCAGGTACAAAGCTTAATTCCCTTCGACGATTGTCCGCATAACTCTTTTATGCAGGTGGTGTCTTGATTTGCCGGATACATCGACTTGCTCTTCGGCTTCTTTCAGAACATCGGGTCCGATGATTTGTCCTCCTTCGGTCTCTTTCCAATATAAGGGTGTTCTGCACTTTCTCCCATACAAAGCTTCAAAAGGTGCCATCTTCAAACTGGCTTGATAAATTTGTTGTTATAGGAAAACTCTGCATAGGGTAAATTCTGATCCCACGAGCCTTTATATGTTAGAGCACAGGCTCTCAACATATCCTCTAAGATTTGATTGACCCTTTCGGTCTGGCCATCCGTCTGGGGATGATACGCAGTACTGAAATTCAGATTCGTGCCCAACACGCCATGCAATTGCTGCCGAATCTCGAGGTGAGCGGGAACCGCGATCAGACACAATCTTCTTTGGCACACCGTGCAAACACACAATCTTAGCCATATACAACTCGGCAAGCTTATCTCCAGAATAAGTCGTCTTTACTGGGATAAAGTGGGCCACTTTGGTCAATCGATCCACAATAACCCAGATGGAATCATAACCGGACTTGGTTTTGGGTAAGCCAGTTATAAAATCCATTCCAATTTCTTCCCATTTCCATACAGGCACTTGCAAAGGCTGCAATAGACCAAGAGGTCTCGATGCTCTGCTTTTACCGGTGACACACATCACACCGTGCTACGAAGTCGAAACTTCCTTTTTCATATTGGACCACCAATACTTCTCTTCAGATCGACATACATTTTGGTGCCTCTGGGTGAATGGAGTAAATCGAATCGTGAGCCTCTTTCAAGATCACGTTCTTGATTTCTTCTTGGTTAGGGACCACTATTCTTTTCCCGAACCAAATAGTTCCTGGTCATCTTACGAAAATCAGGGTGCTTCCCTTTCTTTAGGCCTTCCTTCAGGTTGGCAATACCTTTATCGTCCTTCCGAGCTTCTCGGATCGATCCTCAAGGGTTGATTTGACCTCTAAAGAATACACGCACCCTTCATTTACTAATTCCAGGTTAAGGCGCCGAAATTCATCGTGAAGCGCCCGGTTGGCTTGGTTGCACTCTCATATTGTTGCGGTGAGCTTTCTGCTCAAAGCATCCGCAACAACGTTTGCTTTTCCAGGGTGATAATGAATTCCCAGTTATAGTCCTTCACCAACTCCAACCATCTTCTACGCCTCGAGGTTAAGATCAGCCGAGTAAAGATATACTTGAGACTTTTATGATCCGTATAGATTTCACATCTATTGCCGATCAAGTAATGTCTCCATATCTTGGCCAGCGTGCACAAGCTGCGGCTAACTCCAAGTCATGAGCAGGTAGTTTTCTTCATGAGGTCGTGATTGTCTTGACGCATAGGCTATTACCTTTCCTTCTTGCATCATAACACATCCAAGTCCTTGCTTGAAGCATCACAATACACTTCAAAGCCCTTATGGATGTGCGGTAAAATAAGCACCGGGCCGAGGTTAATCTCTTTTTCAACTCTGAAAACTTTGCTCACAGGCTTTAGTCCATTCAAACTTCTTTTCCTTTTCGTGTGAGTAAGAGGTCCGGCTATCTTCGAGAAACCTTCAATGAATCTCAGATAATAACCCGGCTAATCCAAGAAAACTTCGGATCTCGGGATCGACTTGGGTTGTGTCCAATCCAAAACATCTCTCACTTTTATTGGATCTCTGCTACTCCTGCGGCAGAAATGACATGACCAGGAAAGACACTTCCTTCACCCGAAGTCACATTTGCTAAACTTAGCATACGGTGATGCTCCCTTAGTGTTTCCAAGACTATTCGCAGATGGTCTTCATGCTCTTTCTGCTCTTGGAATAGACAAGAATGTCGTCGATGAATACTACGACGAACTTGTCTAAATATTCCATAAACACCTTATTCATCGATTCATGAAATAAGAAGGAGCATTGGTTAACCCAAAAGACATATTTGTGAACTCATACAGTCCATATCGGGTGGTGAAAATTTGTTTGGAATATCCTCTTTTCTTATCTTGGTGATGATATCCGATCTCAAATCTATTTTGGAGAAGACTTGAGCTCCCTTCAATCGGTCAAGCAGATCATCTATCCGAGGCAGCGGATACTTGTTCTTGATCGTAACCTCATTCAACGACACATGTAGTCGATGCACATTCTCAGACTACCATCCTTCTTGGACACAAAGATCACAAAGCGATCCCCAAGGTGACGAATCGGAGTGCGATGAATCCTTTTTCTTGCAGTTCTTCAATCGCTTCTTCATCTCGACCAACTCGTTAGAAAGCGGTCAGACGGTCTCTTCGAGATTGGAGCGGTGCAGTACTAGCTCAATCACAAATTCCACATCTCGATCTGGTGGCATACCAGGCAACTCATCAGGAACACATCCGGGTACTCATTGACGATCGGTACCTTCTCCATGAAGTACCTTTCAAGCAGTTTAGGGTGCTACCCCCTTAGAGACAAGATTAGATAAGAACTTCACTCTAATCCCCTCGAGTCAGTAAGAGAGATAGCTCTACTAGCACGATCTATCGACCCTTATACTTGGTTAGCTTGATCCATTCCAAGGATTACTTCTATACCCTTAGTATCCAACGGTATTAAGTTCGCTAGGAACTTTACCCCTTTTATTACTATATCCATTTTGAATGACGAAGTTGTTCTTAATTCTTTTCGAGGGATTGCACTAACAAAGGGTTTCAGAATCGTAAGGTGTCAGTTATGCTTTTTAACCAAGTACTCGAAATAAATGAATGAGTTGCACGAATCAAATGTAATCAAGCAGTAATCGAGTTCACAACGAGCGCACGTAGACCACGTCTGGCGCATCCCGAGCCTCTTCCGCAGTTGATGTGGTTCACACGCCTCTTCCTCGCATCCTTGGCGTGCGCGAGTCCGAGGGGTTCCTCTTCCTTGAGCCGGCGCAGGCGCGGTGGTCGATCGAGGTTGAACCTCACGGGGTAGCGACTGGCGTTCTGAGGCGATTGTTGGCGTAGTGCCCCATCTCCCTGCTGATTAAAGCCGCACTCCTGCCATTCTTTGTCCCACTCTTACGAGCTTGAGCTCAGCATTGCCGGCGAGGACTTGTCGGTGGGGCGCGGGGTAGACAATGGGGTCCTGGGCCAGCTCTGGCTGCTAGGCTGCTGCTAGATCTTCTTTGAAAAGTGCGGGGCCTAGAGCTGCGGCTTTGCCGAGTCTGAAACATCATTTTTCTCTTGCGACTCAAAAGGCGGCCCGAGCATCCTCTTGAATCGGCGCCTTGTTGATCATGTCTTTGGAGCAGCGGGTAGTCGCTTGAAACCAATTGTACCTTCAAGTTGGGGTCAAGGCCCTCCATGAATCGCCAAATCTTGGCCTCGTCGATCGCGACATCTGCGATCGCGTCTGGAGACGGTGAGTGAAGCGGTTAAGGTACTCAGAGGCAGACAAGTTTCCTTCTGAAGCTTGTGAAACTCACGACGCTTCATTTCCATAATCCCCCAGGATATGTGTAGCCCTGAAGGCTTCCACAAACTCATTCCATGGGATGTTCTGCGGTCGGCATGGGCGGCAGAGTTTTCCCACCGGTTGGCTGCGGTTCCTTTGGTGGTGAGATGCGTACTGCACACTCTCTATGTCATCGCACTGAGCCAAGTGCAGTTTCCGCTCTACTTCCTTGAGCCATTCATCCGCATCCAGCGGGTCTGCAGATCCAAAGAAAAGTCGGGTCGAGTCTCATGAACTCCCCAAACTTAGATTGGGCGGTTGAGCTTGAGTCTTTGCCGCGGCTTGAGGTTGGTTCGGGGCGTTAAGAGCTAACGCTGAAGAATCTGAAGTGCATCGCCATCATTTGCTCCATGTTTGGCGGTACCGAGGGGGGCGGCGGCGGATCATCTTTGGCGGCGGTGTTGCACTTGCTCTTGTCCTTGCGGTGCGGTGGCTCCACATACTCTGCTTCCTCTTGAAAGTGCACCGGTCCACGGGCTCGTCCACGGCCTCTACCACGGCCTGCGGGCCTTCCACGACCACGACCACGACCAACGTTCTCCATCTGCACAAGGCGGTCAAGCACAAGGAAAGAGGGAGAAGCATAGGTAAGCAACGGGGAACTAAACCACATCCTCAACACAAGAGCACAACCACAAAGGCACACAACAGCAGGGAAAAAAAAAACCAACTAAACTTCAATTAAAATCAAATAGTTTTGGAGGTGGCTGTATCACAAATGCCTAAAGGCACGATACAATCCAGCAATCACTTATTCAACGCTCTAACGCGACAAATTTAAGATCCTGCAGACTAGTGAAACTATCTAAGAACTAGCGTCCTTTGGCGAAGACGCGAGGCGGGTCCTCCTCTTCCTCCTCCTCGCTCGCTCTGCGGGAAGGTGAAGCGGCTGCAGAAGATCCCGCTCCTTCGGCGGCCAAAGCAATCGAGTAAACTCTGGCGGCGAAGAGGCGAGCGGACTTGCGCTGATGAGTCAAAGCCTCGAGCCTTGATGACGCTTAGGCGGTGGCGCGTCCTGCAGGATGTCGCGGGCCCGGTTCCTCGGCAGGTGGTGGCGGCGGCACCACAGTGTGCCTCTGCCACAGCGGCGGTGGAGGCGATGGGAGGCTCCTCCTCTCCTCCTCGAGCCGAGATCCTCTCTCTCGGCCGTCAAGTCCCGACGCAGACTAGACTCGTCCGACATCCGGACGTAGGCCTCATCCTGCGCTGGGCGAGTGACCCCAAGTGCACCACGGTCGGGTCCCTCTCTGGGCCAAACTCCTAAGCTGGTGTACACGCCCAACACAGGCGGGGAAGCGGCCGGTATGAAAGTTCTCGACATGTCGCGGTAGCTCTGCCCCAACATGAGGATAGCCTTTACGGCGCGTCCTGAAGCGCGTCGCGAATCGGTCTCTCGGCCGTGAAGTAGAACGGCCAGGTCCTCAACGCTGGCGGCTCCTCGCGAAGACTAGCAAGCGGACTGCCACATGTCTGGCCAAGACCAGGCATCGATTGGTAGCGATACTCGGACGATGGGGAAATCCCGGCTCTGGAGCATCGATGTGACTCCTCGCAAAAGCCTCCACCTCGTAAGCAAAGGTGGTGAAAACCGACATCTCTGATTTTGAAAGAAGGCGTAATTAGCAACCAACATTTTAAATAAAAGAGAGGATGAGCCCAAGATACTAAGATAGAAGAGATAGAAGCAAAGAAACTTAAACTTTTGCAATTACATTTTTATGAAATATAAGTCCTTAAGGCTTTGCCATGCTAACTAGGTCACGTCCTACGATCGTCCACGGCTCGATACCACATTGTGAGACCGGATCGGCTATCGAGAATCTCTGTGTATTTCCGTACTAGTCCCGGATCATTAGCTAGTACACACGATCCGCGATGATACATCATTGCCGAACATAACGAAACTTGTAATGTAAATATTCAAATATGGGCCACATGGCCACTTATTACAATACTCGGTCCAACGACCAGGACACTCAAAACAAATGAAGCAAAAGAAAGCAACGAGCGAGCGCCACAACGCCACAGCGGCGACTAGAACGCAACTAGTCCTCCTGGCAATCCTCCTCGGCGAACTCCTCCTCCTCTTGACATCTTGATAAAACTCGATGATTACAATGTTGGTGTAGCACGTGAGTACAAAAGTACTCGGCAAGTCGGAAATTATGATCATGAGGGCTTTCCAAAGGAAGCTTAATAGGGTTTATTTGCATAAAGCCACATTTGATTAAATCATACTTAAGTAATAAATTTCACAAAGCATATTTTACAACTCTTTTGTAATAATTGAATTATTTATTATTGTAGTGAGGTTCTATCCACCATCACTAACATAAAGGCTCTATCCGCCAACAGTTTAAAGGATCAAAGTTAATCATGTGACTCCATCCAGTCAAAGGTAAGCAGGTTCTATCCACCTGGTTGGCTCTTTCCGCCAAACAACATTCGAGAGTTCTAACCACTCCCGAACCCCAAAACAAAACACTTTTCGGTTTTAAAATCAAAATCAAAGTCTACCAATATGAAAGCATTTCTTGCTTTGCCTTTGGCCAGTAAACACGGCTATTCGAATAGTTTATACTCTGCAGAGCTGTACATCTTTACCCACAAGACAAGATACACCCTTGTTGCCATGCAATTAACACACTTCATTATGTGTGACGGCAGGGATATCTTGACAAGGCCGTTACAATGTATCTACCTAGCTAGACCCACCCGAGGTTTCACCATTGTTAGGGTTCCCTCCACTTGATCTGAAGCCCCTCTTGCGTAGTGTGAGCAAAACAACATCCACAACAATGCCTCCGTCCGGCTCTCACACAACAACCGAGTGGCGAGTCTAAACTAGGCTTCTACAAAATAGTGAGAAAGTTAGTACCATTATAGACATGTGGTAGTACGGTTATGCTTAAAATGGCAATCATAAGCGTCGGTCCTTATATGACTTGGGGCGGTACTTTGCACAAAAGGATCAAGGCTTGACCCGCTTCCACCCGACATTCCAGGCCGCCCAAGTCGAAATCATTTTACTTTTCTTTTATTTTAGAAAACAGGACCAAAATCATATTAATAACCTTCAAATACACATTTAATAACATTCTTTTGAATAATCCCACCCATGGGTTGTTTTTGTCGGAAAAGGTCCTAAGCAATTCTCTGGTACTACATAGCAACGGATACCATATACACATAAGCATGGTATAAACAATGTTCTAGAGTTACAACGGATATGATTATCAATGTCAAGGAGGAATTATCAAATTCGGATTAACTATCACTTATATTTGACATATTTTATTAAACATAGCCATGCAACTTTATAAACGATTTTAAATCATTTCGCAAAACATAGGAGCAAAGTGCATCAAGGAGACTTGCCTTGATTCTTGGCGGTGTCGAACTTCGGAAGGCTCGACGGCGAAATCGTGATGTGGCGGGATCGTCGACTACACGCAAAACGAGGCAACAAAAATAACAGAAAATAAATAAAATCCAAAAATTATAAAATTAATCTTGGCGAGAAGGTCTTGATTTTAGATGAATTTAGAAATTTGAATGAGGTCAAGCGGAGTTCGGATGAGGAAGTTATGAGCTTAAGTTTGAATTTCGAATAAATCAAAACCGGAATATTAGGAATATTCCTCTCGGGTTGATTGGGTCAAAGATGGACTTTGACCGAGCTTTGACTGCGTTAGTGGCTTTGGTGGGCTAGGGGTCTATGACAGTGGGCCCTACATGTCATTGGGAGGGTAGCTTCTCCATGAAGCTTCCTATGCCATGGCAATGGAGAGAGAGAGATTGAGGAGAGAGAGGAAGGGAGGCGGGCGTGAGGTTTGGCGGTGGCGGGAGGCCGCGGCGGCGGCGTGGCGGCCGGCGGCGGCGGCGGCGGCATGGCGGGTGGCGGCGACAAGACAGCTTGGAGCTACAAGGCGGCAGCATGGCGGCATGGCGGCCGGCGATACGGCAGCCAGCGGCGGCGGCGGCCGGCCACGGCCGGCATGCACGCACGCACAAGGAACAGAGAGCTCCAAAAAAAAATGAAAAAGAGCACCTCTCCTCCAAAATTCGGATTTTGAGTCCAATTTTGCATGAAATTGACCCAAACAAAAACTAGGATCATCTAGAGAACTCCCTTAAGATCATCTAGGAGGAAGGAATTGGATTGAAACTCACCGGAACGGATGAATTCGACGACGAACGACGGTTCGGCCGAAGCGAGCAAAACGCGAAATTCGTCGCCCACGATCGATGAAACCTAAAATCAATGGAAGGATTAGAATCTAGACTCCCTTACGAACTCAATGAAACAAGCGGTGAGAAGAATGGACCACCGAGGAGGGAGATATGAGCAAGAACACGAGGAACGCGAAGAACACGAGAGTTCGTCGGTTTTCTTGATCTTGCGGCCGATTGGGTTTGAGAGGCTAACGAAGGGTTTCACCAATGGAAAGAGGACTCTTATACGGAGAGATGAGAGGTGGAATCACGCGGAACGGATTAGAAACGGCCGCGCAATCTCCAAAAGAGTGGATTTCGGATTTCACGCAACCGTTCAAAAATTAGCGAGATTTCGGGGGCATTATCCCCATGGATAGGAAGAGGAATCCGTTGTGATCCCAACGGATCCGACGGTGATTGATTTGGAGTTGCGTGGAGGGAGTTAGATGGATTTAAAGAAGGCTTCCACCATTGTTGCTTGCATGGAGCTCCAAAGTTCATGAATGGCTAGAGGAAGAAGATGATGAATAGTGACTGCCACGTGTCACTTTCCTATTGGCTCTCTTTTACGTAAATGATTCGCCCTAGAGAAAAATTAGGAAAAATGGCCTAAAAATTCCGGAAAAATTCCTAGAGCCATTTTAGAATATTTGGAACTCAATGGAAGTGTTTTGGTTGAATTTGGATGATTTTGTGGAATTGAATAATCGGGCGCGGATCGCGGGCATTAAACAAAAGCCGCATGAGATAAAATAGGAGCGGAGGTCCAAAAATCCGGGGAATGATTCCTAAAATCATTTCGGAATATTTGGGACATTTTAGAAGTGGTTTGGAGATTTTTGGAGCACTTTTGGACTCGGGTGATTTTTCGGGTACCGGCGGTACTGGAAAATCCGATTTTTCGCCCGGGAGGGAATTAATTCCCGATTTCGAAGGGGAATGGATGCCAGGTTAATATAAACACCAAAGAAACTCCAACTTTTGAATTTACTTTATTTTAATTAGGTTTTTCTCCAGAAAGCCGAAAACGAGGGTGTTACAGTTCAACATTTAAGCATGGAGGTAAAGCCCCTCCAGACATGCTCAAGACTTGTCATCTTGGACACTTTGGCCAGAAACTTGCTGCTTTTTCATGACTTTTTTCTTTTTGGCAAATGTTATTTGTGGGTTATGATGACATTTTTATGTACTTTGTTCATTTTTCCTTTTAAATACTGTTGCAAGTTTGTGTTTGCTTGAAAATAATGCAAAACTTTCCCATAATCACTGGAATTTGTTAATAACTGTGACTAGCATGGCTCAGAAATCCTAAATGCTATTCCCTAAAATTGTGCTGTTCATTGAAACTATAAAATCCCCACTATAAAATTCTGCCCCTTTTTTGTTTTGTGGTTTGATGGTTCTTGTTTGCTTTTCTAAGTAGGGCGCTAAAAGTCTTACAGGTCGTTGCTTTTCCCTAAGTGTACCTCTTTGCGATTTGCCCCCCGGGACAATCGCTGCTTGTTCGTTCTCCCTCTCTTGAAATAGATTGGCAGAGCTCCTGCCTTGCTTTCAAAAAAAAAAAAAAAAACCAGTTACTTCAGTAGGTGGCTAGTAACTGGCAGTTTTCAGAATCTTTCTATTGCTGTATGCTGTTTCTGACCTTGAATAATTTCGATAACCATACATCAATTTCTGTAATTTTGCAGCAAAATTTGGCTCGGACAGATGATGATGCCTGGAAGGAGAGGGAAGCTGCTGTTTTGTCTATTGGTGCTATAGCAGAGGGATGCATTACTGGATTATATCCCCATCTTCCCCAGGTAATTTTAACAACTAATCTTGCTGTATTCATATGCATTGCAATAATTGCAATTCAAATCTCTTGTCACTCAGTTATGGTACAGATGACTAAAACCTCATTAAGAAAGCGTATCATGCGTAACAATATTGAGACAATCATGCCGGATAACATTCCTTGAATTTAGTTTCAGAAGCAATTTAATTAGCCTGAATACTTGCTTCTCTCATGAATCCTTTAGAACGTAGCTATGAAATTGCTTCGCAATATCTGGTAAGTTTGAAATATTTATTGGAGGAAGACGCTGTTGATGCAATCATTAGTTCTCTACAGGATAAACTTCACCCGTTCTAAAAATATTCAATAATCTTACTGATTTCTGTTATCTTTATTGGAATTTTGATTTGTTGTGAGTTTCAATTCTGGTATTTATAATTTTCCTGCCTTACTCTTGTCTATCTGCCTCATTTGTTATTGTTTGATGTAACTTTTCTAAGATGTTCTGTTCAATTGCAGATTGTGGCCTTTCTAATCCCACTTCTTGATGATAAATTTCCTCTTATACGAAGTATTACTTGTTGGACCCTATCTCGATATAGCAAATTCATTGTTCAGGTAATCGGACACTCTTTTGTGTTGATGCTATCCTCATCCGTTTGGAAGAATTTATTTCCTTAGAAAGCTTTACGGTTTTTTATTTTTGTATCACATAGTGTAATTAGAACATATGGTGTTTGGTTGTAGTAGTGTATTACCTTGCGTGTTTAAACTTGTTTGGTAGGCTAGTCATTACCTTGCTTGTTTAAACTTGGTTGGTAGGCTAGTCATTTGATGTATGTCCAATGGCATGTATGTATTTCTAATGTTCTGGGGTAGGTATTTTCTTCCATAAGGTTCATTGTGTTCAGATAATGTTTTACAGATGCAGACTTGGTTCTTTATTTATGCATGCTCAAGTTTTAGATTTATGGTTCTTAACTTCTTATGATACTGTTCTTTTTTGCTGATGCAGAACCTTGGCCATCCAAACGGCCATGAACAATTTGATAAGATCCTCATGGGTTTGCTCAACAGGATATTGGATACTAACAAAAGAGTGCAGGAGGCTGCTTGTTCGGCATTTGCTACGCTTGAAGAGGTTATTCACATACCTTTGATTGTTTTCCTGCAGTGAGATCTTTTATATAATTAGTACGTATTGTTTTCCTGTTTTCAGGAGGCCGCAGAAGAACTAGTACCACGATTGGAAGTTATTTTGCAGCACCTCATGTGTGCATATGGAAAATATCAGGTTCTTTATAATTCAAACATTTGTATTTAGCTAGTGCATTCAACACTATTGAAAAAGTACTGCCTCAGGTTTCCTTTTCTTAGTTCTAGTTCTATGTGTTGCTTCTGAGCAGAGGCGAAACCTTCGGATACTCTATGACGCTCTTGGTACTCTTGCTGATGCAGTCGGAGCAGAGCTCAATCAGGTTCAGCATTTTGATGAATCTTCTCTTGCTTGTTTTTACATTGACAAGCAATTAGATATCTTTGGTGACTCATTCTGTTTTTTTGGTGTGTTCATTCCCTATGGGATTGCTAATTCCTTTAAGATGCTATGCAGGCGAAATATCTAGATATATTTATGCCGCCGTTAATCACGAAGTGGCAGCAACTTGCCAACTCCGACAAGCATCTATTTCCACTGCTTGAATGCTTTACATCTATTGCGCAGGTACTGTTATTTTCATCTGTATCTAAATATCGAAGGTCTGTAGTACCCATGTTGGAATATTTTTGCGATTATCTTGGTTATAAACTTGGCACGGTATATAAAATCCTCTTTATGAGAATGTGTTCCAGTTTGTCTAGTGTTAAGTGTTAACTGAAGGTTTTGTTTTGTGATAATAATTTGGAATAGAAGCTGCTTTGGCAAATCATGAATTCATGATCCACCAAGAGTTGCCTATGTTGATACTGTACTAGAAGAATGTAAAGAGTTCTCTCGTATGTCTTCATTTTACAATATTATACATGCTGCACAGATTAGTTTGAGTGCTTGATATATTAAAGCAAATCATCTTGCTACTTACATAGGGGATCTAAATACACTGCATTATACAAAGATAATTAAACATTTACATGAAAACACCATATAACAGTGTTGTAATTTGATTTTTCTGGGATGTTCATGAAAATTTTCCTTCATAATATTTTTACGAAAATTTTCCTTCATGATATTTTTTAAATAAAAGGTTCTGCCCGGCTTTTGTTGAAAGCTATGAAAGATCTTACTACTTTACAATATTGAGACCCCAATGCCTTTCATTATCTTTTTTCAGGCACTGGGACCTGGATTTTCTCAATTTGCTGAGCCAGTGTTTCAGAGGTGTATCAATCTTATCCAATCCCAGCAGTTGGCAAAGGTCTGTGCAATCTCAGTTCTCTATTAGAAGTGCTACTTCCTTTTGATGCAATATTTGGTGTGACATTTATTTATTGGTAGTGAAACTAGAACTATGACTATTCTTTCATTTATACCACAGCTTCTAGCAGTAGCATTAACTAAAATGTACACTGTGAATTGTGCAGCAACCAGCAATGAGCCACACTAATCCTATGTTCTATTTGCTAGGACAAGCCATTTTTTGTTTCAATTGGTCCTTAGTGATGTGATGTTGGATTTGTCCAACCCAAGCAGTAAAGACCTATATTTTTCTGACTTTTATTATCAAGTGGTTAACACCGAGTGCTTACCATGTCTTCTTTGTCATTTGACAAGAGATTAATAACGTGATATCAAGTTGGATCATTCCAACGCAATTATTAAACCTACTTTTCTAGCTGCTTTGGTACTAGTTGGTTAAGACTGATACATAATGCGTCTTCTTCGCTGCTTTTGTTTTTATGGAAGGCATGTTTAAGATTGCTTCTTGTTAGTTACACGTGCTGTGAGCAGTTTTGTTCTTAATTTTGGTTTCGTCTACACACACAGGTATTTTTCCTGTTGTAGCATGTTGTCCGGTCTGTTCAGTATGCTACAGGGGTCCAATTACATCAGAGATAAGCTTATGCATTCTGTTTCTTAGAGGGATCTCTCTTTTCTACATGCAGGTGGATCCTGCTGCAACTGGTGCCTTATATGATAAGGAATTTATTGTCTGCTCATTGGACCTGTTGTCAGGACTTGCAGAAGGACTTGGTGCCGGTGTTGAAAGCCTGGTAAATTCAACTCTTTGGTCAATGGCGTTTTTTATTCAGATGTTTGGTTAATGATGTATTGCTATTGTTAGATATGAATGATTCTTGGTTCTCTTTTAACTTACCGATGTCGGTACTCTGTAGAAGATATGCTTCCATGCCTTTTGATACATTGATTGATTTAGTATATTGCTTGTCAATTTTTTTTATGTACATAAATTATCAGTTTTGTTGTGTGGGAAATGTCTTGGGGGTTGTTAAATGACATTCTTCTTGGTAATTACCACATATAACCGAATAAGTGATTTCAAGGGAGTTGTAGAAATCATGCTTAGGCGTCAATGTAACTGGATAGCAGAGTAGGCCTTCCGCCCTTGTAAAAATGTGATAGTTGTGGTGCATAGTAAATAGCTCAGCAGTAAAGACTACATGTTGTGTGAGATGGCTCGGGCTGAAGTCCCCACCAGGGCGGGTTGGACATAGTTTTTTTATGGGTTTTCTGGAGAGAACTACGTCCACTTGTCTAGCTCAAAGTTCTCAATATAGACCACCTGTGAGTAATTTAAGGTGCTTGCATGTGTTAGCAATGCTGATTAATGGCAGAAAGCAGAGCCAACCTCATTAAGATCAAGTAGTGCAGGTTGTCCAAAATAATGCCAAACTATGAGCTGTAATTTTTTTTTTGAAAATTGGCCAGGAGCTCTGGCATTCACTAAAGAAGAAGCAACAACAACTGAGCTATAAACGTGTACTCACACCCACGCGCACACGCGCTGCACACAGCCCATGCACGCCTGCGTCGAGCAGTGCTCGAGCGCGGGCGGGTTGGCTGTGCACTGCTCACACCAACCAACCGAGCCAAGGCTCGGCCGCCTATGAGCTGTAATTAAGGTTGATGTAATCAGTACATTGTACAGATGAGTGGTTGGCAAGTAAAATGATCGAGAAGTTTACGGTAATGCTAACTATGCATTAACTGAATGGTAAACATGGGAGTTGTAGAAGATTATTCTTAATACTGAATGTCATGGTTATTAGAACGTCGTTTAAACGAGAGAACGCCGCCGAGCCGAAGAATGTCCGAGCGTTCTGTCGAAGGCGCGTAGAACGTCCTGGAACGTTGTTCCAACGACGGTAAAACGGGTAGAACGTCCGATTCGGGAGGGTCCCAGACATTTAGAGGGGAAAGGGATCGGGAGAGCGGAGCGAGAGGAATCGGGGAAGCACCGAAGGAGAGCTAACCCTAGCGCTGCGTCGTCATTCGGCCGATCCCGGCCGGCCGCTGTGCCAGCGGATCCGTGTCGTCGCCCGGCGTATGGCGCCTCGTCGTCGCCAAAGACCTGGCGCAGATTCAGATCCGCCGTCTCGTGCTCGCGCAGTCGGCCGCTTCGAGTGGAGGAGGCGATGAGGGAGAACGAGGAGCGGCGGCCTTTCGGGAGGTTGGGGAAGGACTGAAGGAGGAAGGAACCGAATCGAAGGGGGCTTAAGCTTGACCGCAAGGGCACGCGAATCGCTCGGAGCTTGACCGGTTGAGCCAGCTGGACCGAATCGCTATGACCGGGACTTGAGCCAGCACACGAATCGAAGGGACAACACGGTAATCGAAAGGTCAAGCCAAGCCGGTTGGACCGATTCATGGAAAAGAGGGAAAGAGAGGGAAAAAAGAAGAAGAGAGGTTTAGGAAAAAAAAAACCCTGGGAAAAAAGAGGGGAAAAAAAGTCAGGCTAGTGGGTTGAGTTTTGTACATGGACCAGGAAAATAGGCTGATTAGGAAAACAATTAAGTACATATGTGATATATCTTTACTCATTCGTTTTACAATGGTGTCTAAAACTACGTTTCAACGTCCGTTTAAACGTTTAAAAGTTAAAAAAGGGGGTGGGTCGTTTCGTTCTCGTTTTACGTTTTAATAACCTTGTTGAATGTCCTTTGTTTGCTGATTAAATAGTTCACATTATAGCGTATTATATCAGCAGCACTTTGATATTGCTTAAGCCATATGTAAGGCCCTCATTTTTGGTCCAGAATACCAATAATGGGTTTTATGTGTATACAGTACTAGTCCTATGATCAGTGGCTAGTACGCATATTGACAAAGTTGAAATCATCACCACACACAATTTATTACATATGATAGCGGAAGTATTTATACAATATGACATGTAAGGTCGATCAGAGTACAACAGGAAATCAAATGTCTTGTAGTGTGCTATATAACCCGCAGGCACCTAACAAGGTATAATCCCTAGAAAGACTCGTCATAAGATTCCCCGTATATTGCGATATATAGTGTACCGTCGGGGTTTTTCTGTACCTTCACCTAAAAACAACAATAATAGCAAGGTTGAGTACATTTCGTACTCCGCAAGATTTAAACGTTTGAATATGCAGGTTGTTCCTAGAGTAAGGATTTTACAATTATTTTGCATAAAGCCAATTTGAATTATAAATACTGAATAATAGATTGAAAGCGAAATTTATTACAAGCAATTTGACAGATATAAAAATAGCAAGTATGTAAGCATAAATGTAACAACTCACAGTCCATCGTGAGCAATAATAATTTGTCCATTCCCTGCCAACACAAGGCATAAAAACTTGGCTTTGCCAACACATGGTACAACAGCTGAAATCAATTCTGCCAACACATGGCGAAGTATTGAATCATCTGAAAGATAAACTTACCAACCCATATATTCATTTCCAGTGTCCAATTCATTTTATGAAAATATGAAAACATGTAATTGTGATGACTTTACCAAGTGCCCTTGACCGCGGGCGTGGCTTTTTGAAAAGATTTACACTCCGCAGAGGTGTACAACTTTACCTACAAGGAATGATTCTCTCCTTTTGCAATCGAGATTAACACACTTCCTTTGGTGTGTCGCAGAGAGATAATATATAGCAATTACATTACTTAGTCCTAACTTTGCACCAGCCTAACGACAAACCTGTACTAATGGTGGCAGAGGATATTCGCACACTCTGTACTTCCCATATAGTTCACTCCTGTTGGTTCCCACCTCTCCCCATAGCAAAGCGTACACCGTTGCATTGGTATGTGTTGGACCCATACCTTTGTGTGGACACTCCTATGAGCAACCTCCATTCGGAAGCCTGTGCTACTACATCATTCCAATGTGCAAAGCTAGTTCTAAGTAACTTAATAGGTTAAGGCCATCCTATACTAGCCCTCGTTATTGTACGATTATCTTGGCCTGATAACAACACAATAGTTTGGTCTTTGATTCGACCCGGGTGAGAAATCTCCCTCTATCTACGTGCAAGTCTACCCCTCACACATCCGGCTATTGCCAATACTCATCCACGTCAAAATCATAATTTTATTTTCAATTTTAATCAAAATACAATTGATCACATTATCCATCAATATGTCCAAGATTTCATTTCCATCACAAATAGTATAACCAACCATTCGTGTTCCCTGTTCTAAAGCATACTAAGCAAATGCATGTATAAATGAGTATACCCATTTTGACATCATTGTGTGTCTATCCATAGCCTAGGGTCATCACCCATCTTTATTGATTAAGGAAAGCCCCCAAATTTAGGAATACATCTACCAGTTCCCACAATATAGTAGTGTTTATGGAATATAGTGCATGCATGCAAGTTCTAATAAATTTTGAAATGCTGGGATCTACATGGGTGCTTGCCTTGCTGATTGTTGTTATTTGACGGTGTCGAAATCGTAGTTGTAGTCAATGATAGAATCTGGAACATTAGATTCTACACGTCATTCGTCGAGAAATAAAGCAAATAGCAAATAATTTTTTTTTCAATAAGGGCAAATAGAAATCATATGAAAAATCAAATATAAATCTATTACATAAAACTAGTGGTTGCGGGTTAGGGTTTCATGATTTTATTCCATCGTTTCTCTTTTATTTACTATTAACAGTCTTAGGTTTTAGGCTATGTTGTGACAGGGTTGCTTGTTTTTTATGAGTTGTTTATTCTTATTTTACGAATTCAAGAAGCTAAAATTATGTATTTATATATGTTTTACTTCGAATTAGAGAGGCTAAAATTATTTGGATTAAGATAAAGTTATCATGTGGTCTTATTTTACAAATTCAAGAAGCTAAAATTATGTATTTATCTATGTTTTACTTCGAATTAGAGAGGCTAAAATTATTTGGATTAAGATGAAGTTATCATGTGGTATGTTACATGCAAACAGTACTTTAATCCTAAAGGAGTTACGAGTTACGAGGTACTGACAAACAACAAACTAATGCATATAGTGTCTAAGTTTTTAGCTACTGTTATAGAACACAAGTTTATAATTTTAAGAAGGTTTTGGTGATAAAAATATTCTAATTACTGATTTTCGATTATATAAATTTACTCATCTGTGTTATTAATTTTGAGGTTTATAGCACAAAGGCTTAAGCTTTCTTTAATAGGATTCAGATGCAAAACATGTTATAATAGAATTGTTTCTATAGAATAGGACAATCTTGACTTAGGAAGTATTCTCAAGCTAGTCCTATAGGTATTAGTGCTTATCTGTGATGTTCTAATCATTTCTTAACCTTTCGTATTTCTAAAGGTTATGTTATAAATGGCTATACTTATAGGACTTGATCCTAGTCTGCATTGGTTTCCATTTGTTATGAATTGCTATCTATATGGTCATGTTCTATAGATCATTCATAACAGGTTTTATATGTATTGCTATCTATATGTGTATTTTTACAATATTCTAAACACTTGTGTTTTGAAAGCAAGATCATTTACTAACTTAGTTCAAAACCTAATCAATTATGAAATGTTTTTGCATAACTAGATATATGAAGATCCTAAAAGTGTTTAGAAATTAATTTCATCAACATTTGAATTATATGCTCAAGTTATAACTATTTGGGTTTCTATGTATTGAATAATGACCTACTCATAAATTTAATTCAAACAAAGTTCAAATTTAAATTTTTTTGCAGAAATGAAATTCTTTAGGTCTTAGGAGCATTTAGAAATTTACTTCATATTTTTAGGAGCTAGGGTTTACAACTTTTGTATAGAGAACAAATCAGGTTCTGAATATAATAAGACATAAGGTACCAAGGAATGTAACATGTATAAACTCAATGGTACACCCTAAATATTTTTTGCGTAAATAAGTTGTTCACTGTGTTAATAACATATAGAAATTGATTGCACCTAATTTGGACCTTGTTTGAACAAGTTACACATATATGAACAATTAGTACATTGAAATTAATCCTAATTAGAAAAAGATCTAAATCAAGTTGAAATTTAAATGTTTTTACATATTTAGGTTGTTTATTACATCAGGTTTCTAACAAAATTATTTCACTAAATTTGGATTTGATTTGCACAAAATTTGTATTGAGCATATTTGAACCTTTATCATTAAATTTGAATTTGAATTTTATACAATGGTCAAATTCAAAATATTTTTGCATATTTGAATACTACATGGTTTTAACATGAATTTAGAAATTCGTATCATCAAATTTGGCACTATGGTTTAAAAATTATGGCTATTTGAACTGGCTCGGTCAAGAAAATTCAAGAAAATTAGGAAATACGTTTTCCTAATACTGAAAGCGTATTCCTTTCTTTTGCGCACGCTGAATTTGAATTTTTGGCCACAGTTGCTAACATATGGGGTACGCGTGGTGGTGTGAAGACGAGGGCATCAATGACTGACGCCTTGGACCCAGTAACAGTGAGGTGTGAGTGTGGCTTGGCTCTGACAGGCGGCGTCCAATTGGTAGTGTGTGGGCATGTACCACTGTGCCTTCCATGCGGAGCCCAACGGTCATAGAGCCAGAGCAGGGGCGGCCACGGCTAGAGCTCACTGGTGGCGAGAGGACCGGCAAGGCCGGCGGGCAAGGGTGCAAAGACCACTAGCATGCATGTGCGCATTCAGGGAATAACTCGGTTGGGCTTGAGAGCTATCGGAGACGGCTGCCACCGTGCGCATGTGACTTCGGTGGCGACAATCAGTCCCGGAGAAGAACGGGGCTATCTTAAGCGAAGTTAACAGTAGGATGAGCATCCACAAGGTACTGTAGGCATGATTCAAGAGTTCATCGCGGGAGTTATACCTTGGGGCGGTCTGTCGACAGAGCGCCGGAGTTAGAGAAGATGAGCTTTGTGGTGGTGGCGCTACGGTGGCTTAGCACTAAAATTGGGTGAGGCGAAATGATCAAGACATATAATTGAGGATCCAAATGGAAGTAATTGCTAGATGCTCACCACAATTGCTTGATCGAGCTCGGCGGAGGGAAACACTACTCTGTGGCAGTGAAGAGAAAATGGCGTAGTTGATTCTTGGTTCGGCCATGGAGGTGAGGTATGGGAATTGCACTGGCTATGGCATGGCTTAAATAGCCGAAGAGGGGCGGCGTTAACAGGGTTTGAACGGAAAAAGGATTTGCGGTGGCCGATCAGATTGGCGTTGGATTGTTCTTGGCCGTTTTGCGGTATAGGGCAGAGGCGTAGGGTATGGGCATGACTGCCATGATGGCTAGTATGTCAGGGTGACCTTGGTGTGCGCGACTTTGTGGCGAGAAGCCGACAAGGCTAAGGCGGCGGCGCTGCGCTCGGTTCACTTCAGCCAAGGGAGAGAGAGAGAGGAGCAAAGGGGAGGAAGAAGATGCGGCTGACAATGGGGTCCGGGCCCGCGTGGAGAGGGAGGGAGTGAGTGATTTGACATGTGGGACCGACCGAGAAGGGACCACCTGGCAGTCGGTTGGGGAGATTTCCAGGGTTAATGCTGGCGCGTGGGGCCTCATTAATGCATGGGCCCACTTGTCAGTCGCTAGGAGAGATTCTAGCCTCCTCTTCTCTATCAGTCCTCGAGGCAATTTTGGCTAATGATCTTGGATAACTTCTCTACTTCCGGTAAAAATTTGGAGTAAAAATTCTATGTAAATTAACTCAGAAAATTCTGACAAGGCTGACTGTTCACAATTTTACTTTCTGTAATTGATTTCTTTGAAGGTTTAAATAGAGTTATAAATTTTTGAAATTTTTTGACAAGAATTGAAATGACTTTAAGTAATCTTGCATAAAAAAATCAGATTTAAAACTTGAGTAATTATTTTCTAATAAATCTTTTAAGCAAAATTTCAGAATTTCTTGTTTTCATATTTTAATTTGGAATAGGCATTAAATGTACTTATTAATTTTTGATATTTTTACTGGAGGTAAATATTGATATGAGGAGTGTGTGGTAAAATTTTCTATTCGAGATAAGCTTCACAAAAATATATTAAAATCTGACAGTGTACTGTTCCTAGTCAATATTCCTTAATTAATGCCTCTTGATATTAATTTAATGCACTGATAAATGCTTTGACAGCATTAAATGATCTCTGGACAGTTTCAACATTTTCATGTAATTTTTGTGGATTTTTACTGATTTTTATTAGATTTTTTACTTTTACCACTTTACTAATTCAATACAAATGATTCTCTTAAAAACCAAAATTCAAGAAAATTCAGAAAAGGTGGAGTTTTAATTCAACATATGATCATGTTTAATTTTATTTTCTTAGTTTGATCAATTGAAAAGAAAGGACTTTAATACTGCGATTGTTCTTTTCTTAAGGCCAGAATTCAAGAAATGGGGAAAAGATGATATTTTGAATAATTTTTTTTAATTCTAATTACAATTTTTATTCAATTCCATTTTTTTTTTTTTTCCATTTTTGAAATGTTCAGGATGTTACACCATATTTGTTTTTTGTTTTTTTTGGGTTTAGGTTGCACAAAGCAATTTGAGAGAGATACTTCTGCAATGCTGCATGGATGAAGCAGCTGATGTTCGACAAAGCGCTTTGGCCCTTCTGGGGGACCTTTCTAGGGTTGGCTGCAAATCACCAAAGATCACTATTTGTTATCTCTAACACAATTTTCAGCCTATGAAAAGTAACATCTTCTCATACAACTAGGTTTGCCCTGTACATTTGCATCCACGCCTTCAAGAATTCCTTAATGTTGCAGCAAAGCAACTGGTAAGTATATTCTGTGTGGTCCATCCAGTATTATCTCGATTTCTTCCTCACATAATTTCATTGCTGTAGAACCCACAATCTGTGAAGGATGCTGTATCAGTAGCTAACAATGCTTGTTGGGCCATTGGAGAATTGGCAATCAAGGTTTGTGTCACCTAGCAATACTAGATTAATATTACACAACACACATAGTTCAGGTGTTTCCTTTTTTCCGGGGAAGTATATATTGTTCTTGCAGGTGCCCTAACTAGTTTGTCAGCAAAGCATAGACCTTTGTTTACTGCTTCTAGTGCCAATCGTTTGACATATGTTGCCACTTGCCATATGGCAACTTCAAAACTGCCCTTATAAGTTGGTGGGCAATGGGTACTCTTATTTTTGTGCCTCTGACATACTAGTACTCAATGGTATTTGTAAAACTGCTTGCATGTCTGACTGTTTATTCCTTTCCAGATTGGCAAAGAAATTTCACCTGTGGTGATCACTGTTGTTTCATGCTTGGTTCCTATTCTAAAATCTCCGGAGGTAATTGATTTTTTATTGTTTTCTTTTGCCATGTTTTCTGGTTAAGTGAGCATTTGAGCTAAATGTGTGTGCTGTGCCATATTAACAGGGCTTGAATAAGTCACTTCTTGAAAATAGTGCAATCACTCTTGGGAGGCTTTGCTGGGTCTGTCCAGACATTGTGGCCCCTCATATGGACCATTTCATGCAACCATGGTGCAATGCCTTGTGCATGTAAGCGTCCCTTTTCTTGACAAACATGTGGGATGCGACTCATAATTTTCTCTATTGCATTCTTTGTGGAGTTAATTTTTGTCTTGTGCAGGATAAGAGATGATTTTGAGAAAGAGGATGCATTCCATGGTCTATGTGCAATGGTAAATCTGCATCTCTTTACTTAATGCTTGCTGTTACATTTTTCATAGCTGTGGATGATGTACTTACAAAAAATACTGTGTTATACTACTAGGTGGCAGCAAACCCGTCGGGGGCTGTGGGTTCACTAGATTACATCTGCCAGGCCTGTGCAAGTTGGAATGTGAGATGCAATTTCTTTCAGATCTTTTTTTAGACACTAGTGTTCCATATGAGCTCACTTTATTTGTGTACAGGAGATAAAAAGTGAAGGTCTACACAATGAAGTGTGCCAAATTTTGAATGGCTACAAGCAGGTACAGTAGTTGAGTATTTCATTTTTCTTCTTGGAAACAGTTCCCCATTCCAATTTATAGTGTATACAAGAAACTAATAAAAAAATTTATTTCCCCAAGATGCTTGGCGGTGGGGGATGGGAACAGTGCATGTCCACCCTAGAACCAGGAGTTGTGCAGAGATTAGCCAGATACGGAGTATGAGGATGCCAAGAATTTTCTGTTATTTATTCTCACTAGTATTCAATTCCATCGGAGGCAAACAGCAGAAAGGAAATGCTGGGGTCTGAGATTTGGGCCAAGTCAGTCAGGAGTCGAGCGTGCAGCACATTGTGTGATCTTATTTCTTATATGATGCGATGGACTCTGCCCAGTTGGTATTGTATACTAGTTATAGTCCACACAAGACTGCTCATAGCATCGTGTGTTGTGTCTCCAGCACAAGTTAGTGGTAGGAATTACCACGACAGGATGTTTTTTGTTCCTATGTTAAGAGTCGAAGATGCTGTGGTTGGTTATAGGACTTTGGTCGGTCGGATCAATTGTATTGGTTGGTTTCAGTGGACTTGGTTTTGTTTTCTCATTCCACTGACACCTCCGAGGCACCATTGAGTTGTTGAAAGGTTTTGTAGTGTGTATTTCAAGGGACAAGAGGATAGGTCTAGGATCGTTTTATGCTTATAGGATTCTATTAATTCATTCCCCACAATAAAAGATTGAACGGATCTCTAGCAGAACATGCTCTTTTCGTCTGCTGCTGTGACAGTGGTGGGAAATTGATTCCAACTGTGTTATTCCACAAAACGTATTGGAAGGATCTGACCACACTTTAGATTATCTATTATAAATTATGTCTCCTATTTGTATTGGTGTAAAAATAGGGGTGCGAATATGGAATAGACTTTCATCTGGAGTGCTATTTTATTCGAACTATTTGTATTACTATTCAAATTTGACGAAGCAATATTGTAAGATTGTCACTTAGCCTCCTCTTAAGAACTCCGTGCATACTTAGCCTCCCCTAAGAACTTTATCCGTATGCACATTATCTCCTTTCTGCATTCAGATGACGGAATCTGCTCGTGTGGTGTTACTGTTGTAGTCAGCCAAGGTATGGCGTCATTAGGGCATATACGATGGTACATATCAATTGTTTATAAGAGCAAGTATAGTAGCAAAACCTACTAGAGACTAATAGTAAGCTAAAAGTCATCTTCTTTCTCTCGAGCCACTTGGAGCTCCGCCGCACAAGCCATCTTGTCCGTCTTTGGCATACCTCCGATCGTGTCCTGTAACCATATTCCAATTCCTCTTGCCGGAAAGCTCTCCATCGACTCCCTTGTGTTAGACAACCTCGCTATCGAATAGTACGGGGTTGCCTAATAGATCTAAACTGGAGAACAGAGAGAGGGCGAGAGACACAATATGAGGGAGGACTGCACTGCTTTATTATTCTGTATGCTTGTGTGTACAATGGGGTGACCCCTGCCTCCTATATATAGCGGTTCCGCTTAGAGATAAGGAAGAGTCCATATAGGATACGATAACCAGTTTCCTAACACTCCCCCTTGGACTCTTCACTGCGAGATGCATATGCCTCATTAAAACTCCATAAAAACCCAGTGAGAAAAATTGGAGAAAGAGTACATAGCACACGCTTGCTGTGTTGCACGGATTGCCTCATCAAAAACCTTATGTAAGAAAACTTCAATGAAAAACTTACTTAAGGAAAAGAGTACAATCCACCCAAACTTCAATGTTAATCTTCAAGATTCACGTTGGGTCCTCAAAATTCATGTTTGAGATTTATGTAGGAGTATGTGAAAATTCTCCCCCTAAAATCTGCACTTCTCTAAGCCTCATCATCCCGATTCCTCTAATACATCTTTCAAAGGAAGATGCCGGGAGTGACTTAGTGAATAAATCTGCGAGATTTTCACACGACTTAGTATGCAATATCTTTATCTCATTCATTTTATGCATTTCATGAGCATAAAAGAACTTGGGGTTGATATGCTTTGTGATGTTACTCTTCACATATCCCATTTGCACTTGTGCAACACAAGCTGCATTATCTTCATAGATAATAGTGGGGGTTTGTTCCATGTTCAAACCACATGACTTCTGGATGTGGTGAACCATTCTTCGAAGCCATGCACATTCCCGAGAGGCTTCATACAATGCAATGATTTCTGAGTGGTTAGTCGACGTCGAGACAAGAGTCTGCTTAGACGACTTCCAAGAAATTGTTGTTCCACCGCAAAGAAAAACATACCCAGTTTGTGACTTGCCAGTATGCGGGTCCGATAGGTACCCAGCATCGGCATATCCAACTAAATTCAATTCATTGTTTCTTCTGTAAAACAAACTGAGATCTTTGCTTCCTTGGAGGTAACGGAAGACGTCCTTAACCCCTTTCCAATGCCTTTTGGTGGGTTACGCCTTTGCAGTGCTAGCAAATTCACGGCGAACGCAATGTCCGGCCTAGTGCTATTCGCAAGGTACATGAGTGCTCCAATTGCACTCAAATATGGGAATTCCGCTCCCAGGACTTCCTCCCCCTCCTCTCTAGGCCTGTATGGGTCTAGGTCTGCTTGGAGTGACCTTCCGACCATTGGGGTCTTTGCGGGGTATGCCTTCTCAAAACCAAATCTCTCCAACACTTTCTGCGTGTAGGAAGATTGGTGTACCAAGATTCCGCCTTGGACATGTTCAAGCTGCAAGCCTAAACAGAACTTGGTTTTACCCAAGTCTTTCATTTCAAACTCAGATTTCAAGTATGTGCATGCTTCTTCAATTTCTTCATCCGTCCCAATGATGTTCAAGTCATCTACATAGACGGAGATTATACAAAATCCATGCAGGATCGTTGTATAAACACACATGGACAATCTTCATTTGTTCGTGTAGCCTTTCTTGCGAAGAAATTCACTCAAGCGATTGTACCACATTCTTCCCGATTGCTTGAGTCCATACAGTGATTTCTCCAATTTCACCTTTGTATAGGTTTTACATTTGCTCTGTCTTGGTTCGGGATAGGGATACCTTAGGTACTTTCATGTATATCTCGAATCCAAGTTTCCATACAAATATCTTTGTGACAACATCCATTAGCTTCATTTTTAACTTCAAGTTGACTGCCATTGAGATCAAGTATCTAAAGGTAATTCCGCCCATGACCGGAGAATAGGTTTCTTCATAATCAACCCCAGGACGTTGAGTGAAACCTTGAGCGACAAACCTTGCCTTGTACCTTACAACTTCATTGTTTTCGTTTCTCTTGCGAACAAAAACCCATTTGTGACCTACGGGGTTTATATGGGGAGGCGTGCGGCTCACAGGCCCAAACACCTCTCTTTTGTTCAGAGAGACTAATTCTGCGGTGATTGCCTTCTTCCGATCTTCCCAATCGAGCCTTTTCTTGCACTCTGCGAGAGATGCGGGCTCGGGATCATGATTAATGATCGTGGCAATCTTCTTTGCAAAGTATGCATCGACATTGGCTGTTGCTCTATTCATCGATTCTCCCATTATTACAAAGTTTATGGCCATTTCATCATGGGGTGCTTCGTGCACTTCTACTTGCTCTTCATTGCTATTTCCCATTCCAGGAGCAAGTTCCTTTAGTTTTTCTCCGCCAATGTGTGCGCACACATTATTTCCGGCGGCTTCTTCCAATGGAAGGTTCAGATCTGGAATTGCCTTTTCCACAGGCTTCTTTCCAGTGCTAGGTCTCAACTGGCTCCCCTTCTTGCTTTGGGGCACTTTTGTGATTGGTTGTGGTAAGTCCTCTTGCCCAGTTTTCCCCAGACGTCTCCGGGTACTTTGGGTTTGAGAAGCCAGATTTCCTGTTCTTTTTCTTTGAGGCCTTTGAACAGGACGAGGGATACCTTCTGTTTTCTTTGGTATTTCCACCCTCTCTGGTGCAATTCTTGCTGGTACATGCGACTTAACCACGCTCTTCAGATCACAAAATGATCAGGCAGTTCATTTGCTAAATTCTGCAAATCAATTATCTTCTGGACTTCTTGATTTGCTTCATTAGTGCGAGGGTCATGCGCGGGGATCCCAGTGGAATGCCATATTATTTCCCGGTATTTTTCATCCAATGGTTGATTCTCTCCCCCTAATGACGGGAAACGGTCCTCGTCAAAGATCTGATCGGCGAATCGAGTGTATGCAAGTCTCGATCATGGGTTCCAAATACTGATTATGGATACACTCTCATAACCAACGATATCGAGACTTGCGGAGAGGGCCCATTGCAGTCATTTGTGGGGGTGGTATAGGTACATATACCATACAACCAAATTTTCTAAGATGGGAAATCTTAGGATGACCCCTTGCACTAGTTGCATAGGTGAATGGATGTTGTAGGCCGATGGTCTATAATTGATGAGTCTTTGCTGCGTGCGAGGCTGCGTGTCCCCAACAAGTGTTGGGCAAGTTACAACTCTGCAAGAGCGGTCCGGCAATGAACTTAATCCTCTTTATTAGTGCTTTAGCTAGCCCATTTTGCGTATGGACGTGCGATGCAGTGCTCCATGATTATTCCCGTTCTTTGTGCAATAATCATCAAATGCCTTGGAAGTAAATTCGCGGCATTGTCCATTCGAATGGACTTCACGCGATGATCAGGAAAAACATTCTTAATTCTGATGATCTGCGAGATCAGTTTTGCGAATGCATGATTCCTTGTTGATAGCAAACATGTATGCGACCATTTCGAGGAAGCATCAATGAGCACCATAAAGTATCGAAACGGCCCTGACAAGGGCTGAATCGGGCCGCAAATATCCCCCTGAATGCGTTCCAGGAATGCAGGGATTTCATGTTGCACTTTCATAACAGATGATCTAGTTATTAATTTCCCGGTGGCACATGCATGGCACAAAAAATCTTCATGATTCGGGAAATTTTTAACATTGATGCCATGACCTTGTGAGTTATTAACTATATTTCTCATCAATCTAAGACTAGGATGACCTAATCTACAATGCCATAAAGAAAATAACTCAGAGCTTCTAAAGACAGTCTTCAAAGAAGTATACACTGCGTGTGCATTGATTTTCGTGTAGTACAACCCAGATTCATATGAGGGACATTTTTCTAGTACCATCTTTCCATATTCCGCGTGCTTCACAATGCACAAGTGTTCTTTGCCATTTTCTTCATTGGTTTCTACGTGAAACCCATTGGCGCGGATATCCTTGAAACTTAAGAGAGTGCGAGTTGATTCAGGGTACAAGAGGGCTTCTTCAATTACCAAAGTTGTACCCATTGACAATATAATTGTGGCTCTTCCTGAGCCTATTATATGCGTATCGCTTCCTGCGATTGTCGTAATCCTTCCAACGTTCTTCGTGATGGAAATGCGGAAGTATTTCGACTCTCTTAAGATGGTATTTGTTGTGCCACTATCAACAATGCATATTTCCTCCATTGGGTGCTACACGATTTCTAGATGAAAAGAAATATAATTCTAATCAGACAGTGGCAAAGTAATTCAAACATTGCTTGCAAGTAAAGAATACTGGAATAAAGAATAAATAACAATTTTTATTCATGAGAAAGTAAAAGTATGCTCTTCGAGAGCTTACAATTATTCAATATTAACTAATCAACCACAATCTAAAAGAAAGTGCTAACAATGCTATTCATGCACTAAACGGAATCTGTAAAGTATGCATTCACTTCTGCTTCTATGTCATCCACAGAAGTGTTTTCTTCATTGGCCAAGAGCTTGGCTGTATCATTGATGTCTAGGCCGGGCTGCGAGGATGAAGCATGTGGGGTGTCAACTTCCATGACATCATCATTGCCTACTTCAGCAAAATGTGCCTCTGCCAGTGCATTTCCTTTGGCCTTCTTCTTGGCCTGATATGCATTGATCACTTCCTTGGATTCCCGGCATATTTTTGACCAATGCCCCCAAGTGCCGCATTTGAAGCACGTTTGGTTCTGTTGTCCATACGGCTTGCCCTACGGCTTTTCCTTGTCATTCTTCTTCTTTTGGGCTATGGACTTTCCTTTGGCCTGATGTTTCTCTTTTCCACCCTTCTTGACCCACTTCATGTGGGCGGGCTTTTTCACCTTATAGCTGTTGGCATTGATTTCTGGTACAATGCCCCTTCCAGGTGGCTGTGAGACGAAGTTCTTTCGGAGAACTTCATCTTGTGATTCCGCAACTTGCATAACATCAATCAGTTCGCTATACTCCTTGTATGCGTCCTGACGATAGCTGCGGGCACTCTGGATAGCATTGGGGTGAAAAGTGGAAAGAGTTTTCTCAATCTTCTCCTCTTCAGTGATCTTCTTGCCACATAGGGAGAGATTAGTACAAATTCTGTGCAAGGCAGAATTGTACTCGGCCTTATTTTGTAGTCCGCAAACCTCAGACGCACCCAATCTTGCTGTGCTTGGGGCAAGATTGTGTATTTGAGCTTCTCGAACCGCTTCTGGAGTGCAGTCCATAACTCAATTGCACTTTCTTCAGCCATGTATTCATTTTTCAGGGTGGCTGAGTGATGGTGCCTGAGGAAGTGCAATGCTTGATCGTTCTGCTCGGCAGTAGGTGGTGCGTCCTTCGAGGACCCTAAGCCAATAGCAGCTCGGAGCTTCTTGCCGCCGAGTACGATCTTTACATCGGATGCCCAAGTGAGGTAGTTTTGACCGTGCTGGGCCAATTCTTCAAACTCACGGTTCACAATGCCAGACATCTGCATTTTACAAGGTTCCTACATTAGATTACTGCGTGTAATCTAATAAAGTGTGATTGCATAATTCATAAAATGCGAAAAGTAAATTCTCATGAATTTCCAGAATTTTTCTTAGTATTTGGCAATTTTCTGTTAATTATACAGCAATTTTCCAGCATCACTTGATAACAGAAAATAAATTTCAACATGAATTAAACATGGCATAAGTCTAATTACAACTTATATAATTCTTGTTGGCTGGGAACGAAAACAGGTAATGAATATCTCTGTCAATTTGACTCTTGGCCAGGTCAACCTGCCCCTAGGGCTCACATGAGGGAGGGAGCACTTCCCGTTTCCGGGTGCCAATTAAAGAACCAAGCCTTATGTGTGTTTTCCTAGACACCAATTGTCTCATATCTGTTTATTCATTACCAAAATCAAATCCCAACCACTCATGTTCTCATTTTATGCCATATGAAATGTTCTGGAATTTTCCTAGCATTTTTCATAATTTCTGCTAATTTCCAAACAATTTTCAGAATTACTTTTCAACAGACAAATTTAATTTCAGCAAATATCAAACATAACATAATGCTAAGGAAGATAAAACCAGATTCAAGGCATGAACAGAGTGTCCTCATAATTTTCTAGCAAATTTCACAATTTTCTGTTAATATATAAGCAATTTTCAGAATTACTTATGTGACAGAAAAATTAATTCACCACATATTAAGCATGGCCAAAAGCTAGAAAATAAAACCCAAGGCACGGAGCTTCCAATATGTTAATAAATTTCAAATTTTCGGAAGTCCATGATGACTGATTACAATAAGCTCAAGCATGTATGTATTTGTGCTTCATGCATATGCGTGTGAGTTCATTCATGCACATAAGCATACATACGCATGCAATTCTCACGTACGCATTGTATGAGGGAGAGAAACACAGAACTATCGAATGTTTTCTCGTCATGCACATGCGTCTCGTCGTTGGCTACGGGCCAAGCATGCCAGCGGCGGGCCTGCATGCGGTGCTTTGGCCGAGCGTTGCGAGGCACTGGCGCGCTGCTACGCGGTCCGGGCCTTCTCGGTTTCCTTGGAGCAGCGAACGGCCGATCGAGCAAGTCAATCAGGCCACAGGCGCTGGTTAACGGCGGGGCTAGCTAGAGCCGATCGGGCGGCGCCGGCCGGGGCAGGCGCGGCGGCTTCGAGCCGTCCAATGCGGTGCGGCTACTGTATGCGTGCCTTCAGTTAGCGACTTCATGCCGTGGATGCTTCGTTCAAAGACGGCTTCAGGCGTGGGCCGAGTGCGGTGGGGAGGCGGCCGACGGGGCCGCACGGCGCGGTCGTCGGCCAGGGAGGCGCAGTGGGCGATGGCTGTTGGCGGCGCTTAAAGCGTGTAGCAGATTCAATCTACTAGATGCAATCCGAAAAATCTAACAGATTCAATCTAAAATTGCTAATAGATTGTTCAGCAGATTGATTTCGAGAGCTGTCGCATTATTAAAAAAAAATCATAGTAGATGCGACTACAGCTCATGTATTCGGTTCAATACCTTTGCTTGATTTTTGATCGCAATTTCGTCGACAGTCGCGTAGGACTGTTTGGCTATCACGTAGGATAGAGTCGCGTAGGACTGTTTGGCTATCGCGTAGGATAGAGTCGCGTAAGACTTTTTCGGCAATCCGAGTGGGTGCCGGCGTGGTGACGAGTTGATTGCAGATCGGATCGGGCGATCAATCGCCGGTAGCAGTCGTTCGTCGTTGTCGACGATCCTTCACTTCTTGTCTTTTTCTCACCTTTCAATCTTTCTCCGTAAGAGCTTCGTGCTGATAACGTGTTAGACAACCTTGTAAGTTCAAGCTCCATTTGGTTTTGGTGATTGGTTTAGATTAATGCTTAATCCTTGTTTAATGACAAATCTAATCTTATTGAGACTAACATGTTTATTGAGTTACATTCAATAGTCTTATATTTGGATGGAAAATGGAAAACCCAAGGTATGTATGCATATTCATTCTAAGTATTATTTGCATACTTTGGAATCAAGTTAAAGTATGAATTCTCCATGACATTAATCACAAAATGTGCATTATGTTTCCCAATCCATATATTACATGGATGCACATATTTAGGGGGAGTTCACACTTGAACTTGATGTATCGATGTATTGATCTATTCTTCACTCCATATATAAAGGATCAATACATTGAACCGCATCAATTTAAATGAATGTTTAAATTGAGTTCATTTGTCTTCTAATCATCAAAGAACATTGCATCATGTGTTGATGATGTTCTTGTGATTGATTAAGGACAAATGAAGAGTTCTTGAGTATTATGAAGCATTAGTTGCATCATGTGCTCAAGACACATCTAAATTCATTTAGTTGACTTAGGTTGTGCTCAATTGGTGTAAGTGGTATCCATTATGTGTTAATGGAATGCTTAGAAGATTGAGACAACCATGCATCTTGGACTAACCATTCTCATAAGTGATGATTGAGCCAGGTTAGTTCCAAAGGTTGAAAAGAAGAAGGTTCATCAAGAAGAGATGAACAAGTTAATAAAGCTGGGTGACGATCTTGAAGATAAGATGATTGAAGATCATAAAGACTTCAAGAGAGAGTCAGAGTAATGATCCCGGGGGTACAAGGTGATTGAAGATCATAAAGACCCCAAAGGGGATTGCTTGCTCCAGTCTTGTCAGCTAGGGTGAGTTGAGGAACAAAGTCACCAACGTTCCATACTTCTCTGGAAGAGCTCTGAGCATTTTTCGAACAATATCAAGGTCAGTACTATTACCTCCAAGACCTTTGAGCTTGTTTACTATGTTGTTCAGCCTTGAATACATCTCACTGATGCTTTCATGGGGCAACATAATGAAGCTCTTATATTTGATTCTCAATATATGCAATTTTGCTTCTTTGACTGCAGATGTTCCCTCATGAATTTCAGAGAGAGTTGTCCATATCTCATGAGCAGTTTCTAAGTTGCTCACTCGATTGAACTCATCTGCATTCAAAGCCCCAAACAAGGCATTCATTGCTTGAGCATTGAGATGAGTGTTTCGTTCATCTTGATCAAGAGAGGTGGTTGGATCAAGTGACATGGCAAAACCTTCATCGACAATTCTCCATATGCTAGGACTCATAGCCTTAAGATAAACAGTCATGCGAATTTTCCAATAGGCATAGTTAGTGCCATCAAAGAATAGAGCTTTTCCTATGGACACACCCTCATTAGCCATCCTTTACTCTCTAGATTGTTAAGTTTAATAGTGAGAGACCAGGCTCTGATACCACTTGTAAGATTGAGGATGAGCCTACAAGGGGTGAATAGGCTTTTTCAAAAAATGAAAGAGAAAAAACCAGGATTACTGAAACTAAGACAGAGAAAACACTGAAGTTATTTTTAACAGAAATACTACTACTTAACAGTACCAAGGCAAAACAGTTCACTACTGAAAAAGGAGGCAAATAACAAGCACTGAGCAGTAAAAGTAAGTACTGAAAAAGAAAGTCAGAGGAGACAGTGATTTTTCACCGAGGTTCAGAGATAACACTCCTACATCCCCGTTAGAGCACTTCATTAGAAGTATTGCTCCTCCAATAGCTATTCTCAATAGCTTTGGTATCCACTGGGTAACTCTTTCACCAATTGGTGAGATAAGTTCCAAACCTCCCACAATCAGTGGTGGCCTTCCACAAATACTTTGGACATGTCGCACCAAACTTTACAAGCTGTCTAGGAACACAATGTACCAAGAGCAAAAGACTAAGCACACGATTAATCTCTTGGTTCTCAAGCTCACAACTGTCTGGACTATGCTTGGAGCGAAAATCACTTCCAAATTTTGATTGAACATTGAATTTTAGTCTCTTTGAATGCTTTTTGTGCTCAAAAGTGCTAGATGTCAATGAGATGTAAAAGCTGTATTTTGGAATGCCCTGGAACGACTTATATAGGATGCAAAAGGAATATAGCCGTTACTGGCAAAAAAAATTAGCCGTTTGATATTGTCAGAAATGACATGACAAGAAAAACAAATGTTCCACGCACTAGTTTTCAGAAGTTTTAAAACAAGTTTATCACACACCGGACCGATTTGATCAGAAATCTCATTTACGCCGGACCGATTCAAGTTGGTCCGATGTACACATACTTTGGACAAAAATCGGTCCGTCGTGAAACTAATCAAAACCACGTTTGCGCCGGACCGAAAAACTTGATTCGGCGTAGAAGGAAGTATTTATGATTTTTTGTCCGTGGTGGAACTTGGAATAGACAAGAACTTCCAGTAAATTTCAAGTTTGCGCCGGACCGAAAAACTTGGTCTGTCGTGCACTAAGCAAATATGGTCCAGCGTGAACGGCATACACTCGGTTTGATTTTCAACATACTTGCTTACTGTGCCGGACCGAAAAATTTGGTCCGTCGTAAACGGTGTGCGCTTCGTATGAGTTTAGAAACGAAGTTGTCGACGATTGGAGAACGGGCTCCCGTCGAGCTTACTTGTTGAATGGGGGATCAACAGAGCCCCGTCGCACGGATCGAAGAGGGCGTTCGAGCGACGCGAGGTCGGGAGAAGGAGGCCGGAAAAAAGGGGGGGACGCGGTGTTTTTTATCCTGGTTCGGGCCTCTCACCGCCGAGATAATGACCCTACTCCAGTGTATTGTGTTCTATCTTTCGTGTGCCCTCCTATTCTGAGATCTTGAGGGGTTTAAATACTATGACTAGAGATGCGAAAAAAGTAACTGCCTCCGGGGATCACGCTATGCATCCATATCCGTGATGCTGCCCTTGATTCCCGCGTTATTTGAATTTCGGGTATGATTTCCCTTGATCTCCGGCTGATTGGTTGCCTCCTTCCTTCCTCGCAGCGCTCATTTGAGCCCCTCCGACCAAGACACCCGAGCAGGTCGTGGCCTCCACGAGCATGCTTGCTCGTGGGGGTGTGTTTGGTGCTTCATGAACGAGGCGCAAACGCGTATGCTCGGAGGAGAAGGAGGGATGCTCGTTTCGTTCTCCCGAGCATCTTCCCTTAGTGCCGCTTGGTCGGCGGGTTTAGCTTTTCACGGGGGTACCGTGGTCTTTTGCCAGATAGCCAATCCCCGACAGCTAGCCCCCGAGGTTCAAGTGGGGAACCCTCGGGCTTCCCCTTGAGCCTAAGAAGACTTGAGGGGGGATTGAATTTCCTTTGGTCGTGGCTCACGACCATTTTACGTCGGGAGACGAGCTTCTTTACCCGCCGCGTGCTTGCTCTGCAAGCGTCGTTGGTTGTTCTGCGGTTCCTTCTCCGAGAAGCCTCCTGTAGATGCGGTAGTTTCTGGAAGCGGCGCTTTTTCGGCCAGTGTTCTTTGCGCGCGATAGGCGGCGATTTTTATCCCGCCTCTTCACTATCCTTTAACCCTTTCTACCGGAGAGGTCGGAGTCCCATTGCGTCTCTTTGCTCGTCTTCGGCGAAAAATCTTCCAAGAGCCCTAGCGCCCAAGAACCCTTTTCGCTCTCCTTCCTTCTTCGGCCATGGCGCGTTCAAGGTTAGCGGATGACCCGAAGGAGGCTCCAGTGCTCACGGACGAGGGGTACGTCGACCAGTGCTCGGGTCGAGTGCAGGGATGATGCGGCGCCCGGCACGCGAGAGGCGGAGATCGTCTCCTGCGAGTTGTACGCCATCAACGGGCTTCGTGCGCGAGAGCGACTTCCTCGCCTCCGTGCTTGCCTTCTGCGGTGCGAGATCTCTCATCTCCACCCCAACTCCATCCTTTCCCTCGCAATCTTCTCCCACCTTTGCGAGGCTTACGTGGAGTGTAATGCCCACGGCTAGCCTCTTCTTTCACTTTTATTCCCTTCCGCACCGTGGGATGGTTCCGCCGGCTGCGTTTATCTTCGCCGGCCCAACCGACCATACGAGTACCCCTTCGTTGCTCAAGGACTCGGTGTCGGGTTGGGCCGACCTGGTTCTACCGGAAGAAGGCGGAGGGTCCCGCTTGGTCTACATCGGGAGGACGCTCCGCCATCGAGACGGCGCGCCGCCTGCGTAACCCGAGGAAGAGCGGGTGCTCGGGGCGATCGGTGAGCTTGCCCAGATGGGGCTCACCGGTCGGGATATCGCCGGGACTTTACCTTCAACCGGTGTCCCCTCGAGGCGCCGCGAGCATCCCTTCTTCGAGGTGACCGGGTGGCACGACTTCACCCGCGAGGACAACGCAGTATGTTCTGGACCTCTTTCCGAGCATCGCTGCTACGTGATCGGCGCTATGCATCCGTGATATGCCTTTTGTCTTAGTCTTCGGTTGTGACGCAGCTCGAGGACGGACTGGTTGACGATAGGTCGCCGAGATGTTCGGCGCCAGAAGGAGAAGGAGCCGACGCCCAATCGCCAGGTCCCCAAGAATATTTTTTGACCGCGCGACGCGGTAAGTACATTTTCCCACTTCCGCTCGAGGGCATGTTTTCCGAGCTCATTCCTCCCGATTTACGTTGGCGGGAGAAGGTCGCCCTTGAGCTTGCGGTGTCGAAGCGCCGCAGCGCCAAGAAGCCAGACTCCCGCCAGGGGTTCCGTAAGAGGGCGGCGGGTCGAGGTCGCCGAGCATCCGCTCGCCTCCCCGCGCTAAGCGGTCGAGGCGCCGAGCCGACCAGGACCCCTACCCCGCACCTTGAGTACGCCGACCGCCAGGAGGTGTTTAACTCCGCATTTGGTTCGATGACTTCAAACGGAAGAAGCCGGAGCTGATGAGCCGATCGGAACAGCTCGCCGAAAGCGGCGAGGAAGGCCGAGGAGGATGCCAGGTCTCTCCCGACCAAGGAGGCGGTGGAGAGGCAGATCAAGGCCCTCCAGGACCAGCTCACTCGGGTGGTTGATGCCCCGAGGAGGAGGAAGAAGAGGAGGAGGCCGCCTATGCTCGGTTAGAAGGAGCAGGAGGTCGACCTCTCAAACCGCCTCGACGCCGGGAAGAGGTCGACATGGACGATGTCGACCCGGGCGATGGCATCGCGCCAATGACGCCGCAGAGGAGCGCGCGTGGTCGTGGGCCGAGGCCTACGAGGCCGCCGCGGCAGGTCGCCCGTGGCCCGGCGAGGAGGCCGAGGAGGATGGCGCCGCTCGCCGTAAGAATCGTTCTTCATTCTCTTATTCCGCTCTTGTCTTGCGACTTTCTTGGGCTAACCCCACCCTGTTTGGCGTGGGCGTGATAGCTCGGATGTCGTTTTGGACTTCCGCGGATGGCTGAGGAGATTATCAACTCCGCAGATGGACGCCGAGCTCGACCGCGTCGTCGGCCGGGTGATGGCCGAGGCAGGGAGGAGCGGTGCTAGCCGGACTCGGTGGAGCCCGAGCTTCCTTCGGCGGGACCGCGCTCCCTTCAGCGGCCGTGGAGCCTATCCCGGCCAGCGGAGGAGCAGGAGCCGCAGGGGATCGAGGACCAAGACGCCTTGGCCTTGGCCCCTTGCGAAGAGATGATCGCAGGCGAGGCTCAAGCGCCGAGCCGGGAAGGGAGCTTGGTCGCTCCCGACCAACGACCCTTGGCCATGAGCCAAGGAGAGGAGGAGGAGGAGGTCGTCCCGGCCTAACTCCTTTGGTCCCGAGGCACGGCGCCCCGGCCACGGAGGTGCAAGGCGGAGGTGATCGTACTTGATCAATCGCCTCCGGCGCGGAGCATCGGCCGCCTCCGACTATGGAGGGACAAGAAGCGGAGGTGATCGCCCTCGATCCAATGCCTTGGTCGGAGAGCATTGGTCGCCTCATTGAAGAGGAACAGGAGGCGGAGGTGGTTGCTAACGACCAATCGCCTCCGGTAGCGAGCATGGAGTGGCGGCGCTTCGTGGTTGGCGTCTGACCCCGTATGATGGCCGACCATGGGAAAGCGGCCACGAGCCGCTTTTCGTGGACGAGGATCGGCAGGGCGACCGGGGTTGATCGAAGGTGGTGACGCCGTTGCTCTCCTGGGAGCAGCGGGTGCTCAGGAGTAGCAAGACCTTGACGCGCCGGCCCGGGATGACTGGGTCAATCCCTTCTTCGGTGGCGCGACCGATCGCCAGCCGCCAGGACAAGGTGGTCACCGGGCTCTTACGGTAAGTTTCCATGTTTCTTCTTTTTCTCGCTGCGAACGATCTTCCGGGAGTCTGCTCGGCTCTTTCCCTTCTCCTTTCTCTTCGCGAAGTTTGCCGCGAAGGCTATGGAGGATATCGATGCCACCTCGGTCTCAAGGAAAATCTTGGTCGTACCATCATGAGCAAGACGCCAAGATCGCCGATCTTGAGCGTCGGAGTCTCCGAGGTGCGCGAGGCCGACTGAAGCGGTGGAATCGGCGAGGAGCCTCATCGCTGCTCGGACCAGCTCTTCCAGAGCGAGGGCCGAAGAGCACTTCAGAGCGTATGCGCGCCGAGCTTGACGAAGAGTCGGTGAAGCTTGGCAGACCTTCGAGCTCGGGAGCGCGAGGAAGCCCAGCTCAAGGAGGCGCAGCGCCTCCGGAAAGCGGCCGAAGGTCGCGCGGCCCTGGCTGAAGGTCTGGACCTAGAGGCGGAGGTCGACTCCTTAAGGGCGAGCTCGCTGCCCTCCAGGCGGTCGTAGGACTTAGCTCTTTCTTTTATTTTTATCTTGTGTAAAACCACCTCGTAAAAAAACAACGTTTTGGATTAAATGAGCATATTCGCAGGAGTTTGGTCCTTGCCTGCTTTTTTTTTTTTTTTTTTGCTTGAACTCGCTTTCGGCATATGCCCGTATGATCCGGTTCTGCAGAAAAGAAAGCAAGTTCCTGCATGGAGCGCAGATACGAGCAAAGAAAACAAGTTCTGCGTAGATCAAATATCATAGACACGAGCAAAGGAGCCTTGGTAAGGAGGGACTAACGTTCCTATCATACGTAGCCAACCTGCCATGGACAAAGGTCGTGTCCTCACCGCTATGAGCACGAGTTTGTTCATGGGAGTTTTTAAGGGTCGCTTTGGTCGTAACGATTTTTTGAATTACTCGAATAGATCGGTTGCGTTTGAGTGAGCTGTGAGCACAGAGCGGGCGAGCTTTAAACCAACAATACGTAGAGCCACCATACCCGAGTGGTCACCGACCAGGGCTTAGAGTGGATGCTCGCGCCCGACCATGCATACAAATAAGAGCTACTGTGGAAAGTGGACGATTGGCGAGCATCGGCCGGGGCCAAGGGAGATGGCGCGCACATACTTGTTGGATAAGTTAAATCTGTAGTCTTTGGTAGACGACGATGCTCGCTCGACAAAGCGAGGACGAAACTTCGAGAAAGAGGGAAAATGATTTATTGGAAAAGAACGCAAGGGGCGCGAGATAGGAGTACTCGTCTAAACGTAGAATTTACGTGATTGATCGATGTTCCAGTCTTTGGTGAGCTCCCGACCATCCGGCATCGCGAGGCGAACAGCCCCGCGCGTATTTGTAGACATGACCGTGTAGGGTCCTTCCCACCTTGGGGTCGGCTTGTTGGCCTTCGACAGGTCTTGAACTCTTCGTAAGACCATGTCGCCGACTTGTAGGGCCCTAGGTCGGACTGCCTTGGCTGCATGCCTACGAAGAGCTTGTAGGTAAATTGCACGGAGCAACGCCCGTCGCGTGTCGCTCGACGAGGTCCAGGTCGACGAGGCGCTCAACCTCTTGATCGATGGAATCGATCGCTTGCACCCTTGGGGAACCCAAAGACGATTTCGGCAGTGCAGAATGGCCTCCGCACCGTAGACGAAGTTGGAAAGGCGTCTCGCTTTGTGGCTCGACTTGTCGTGGTGCGGATAGACCAAAGAACGGCGGGAAGCTCCTCCACCCACTTCTTGCTTGTCTTTGGTTGAGGGTCTTAAAGACTCTCTTTTATGCCCTGGACTAGCTGCCCATTTGCTCGCTCATTGCTCCGTTACTCGTGGATGTGCCACGAAGCGAAAGCAGACCTTGGTCCCGACCTCCTCACGATAACTTTGGAACAGTTCACCGGTGAATCGGGTCCCATTGTCTGTGATAAGACGGTTGGGTACCCGAACCGGGTTACCACGTTGTCGGAGGAACCTCTTGGCCGCTGGGCCGAGATGGTCGAGACAGGCTCGGCCTCTATCCACTTAGTGAAAGTGTCGATGGCCACGAGCAAATACTTGCGACCTTTCGACCTCGGGAAAGGGTCCAAGGACGCCGAGCCCCAGTCGAGAATGGCCACGCAGCGGTATGGTTTGTAGGGCATATGCTTAGGTTGGCGGGTTTTGCGAGCATGGAACGGCATGCTCGGCAGGTCGTTACGATTGACCGTAGCGTCCGTCAAGGCCGTCGGCAAGAGTAACCCAATCGGAAGGCTTTGCTCACAAGCTGTTACGAAGACGAATGAGCTCCGCACATTCCTTCGTGGATATCACGAAGAAGGTATCGCCTTCCTCCTGGGAGACGATTTGGAAAGGATTCCTAATGCGCCTTTCCGTATAGGTCGCGATCGATCTGTCTTGAGAAGATCGCCTTGTTAGCCAGAACGCTCGGCTTCTTCCTCGGGCAATGTCCCATGCGCAAGGTATTGGATGAATGGCGTCATCACATTTGCGCTTTGCTCGAGGAAAGAGACCCTACAGCCGGTCTCTGGTGCCTCCTCTTGAGAGGGAATGGAGGGCTTATGTAGGTGCTCGACGAGCACGGCCGAGCGGCTGTTTGGGAGGAACCGACCTTAGACATTTGGTCGGCCAGGATATTATCCTTCCTGGTTATGTAGATTACTTCGAAATTCTTGAAGTATTTCTCCATCTTCCTTACTTCGCCAGGCAGCGCCATTGAGGTATCGAACACCGATACTCCTTGTTGACTGGTTCACGACCAACCGTGAATCGCCCTTCACGGTGAGCCGTTGGACTCCTAGCGATTTGCATGCCGAAGTCCGGCCAAAAGGCCTTCGTACTCCGCGCGTTGTTAGTCGCGGCGAAATGTAGTTGGATGGCGATCGTAGCTGCTCTCCGTCCGGGGAGACCAAGATGACGCCTTGACCCAGCGCTCGTATGCTCGGGATCCGTCAAAATACAAGGTCCAGGAGTTTCCTCGAATCATTGGTCCCGCTGGCCGGTGGTGCCGGAGCCGACCATACGCCACGAAATCAGCCAGGACTTGTGATTTTATCGCCGTGCGGCTGAGAATACCAGCTCGAACTCGGCGAGTTCCATTGCCCACTTGGCTATGCGACCACCGGGCGTCCTGATTTTTCAGGATTTCCACGAGTGGGAAGCCGGTCGGCACCACGATCTTGTGTGCTTGAAAGTAGTGACGCAACTTCCGGGAGGCCATCAAGAATGAGTACAGTGAGTTTACGGACCTCGGTAACGCTCCTTTGGTCCATGAAGTACTGCCGACGTAATAGATAGGTCATGGGTACCATCTCTTTCTACCGCCAACACCGAGCTCACCGCGTCTGGGTTGCCGCCAGTATAATAGCAATTCTTCCCCTGCCGTGGGTGTGACGAGGGCGGGCGGCTTGGAGAGGTACTTGTTTTGCTCTTTGAACGCGCGATCAGCTTCCTCCGTCCATGTGAAGCCATCATGTTTGCGGAGGGCTTTAAAGAAAGGTAGTCCTCGCTCCCCGGTCGGAGACGAACCGGCTTAAGCGGCCATCCTCCCGGTCGAGCTTGTACTTCCTTTACGCATGTGGGCGACCTCATGTTCTCAATGGCTTCGATCTTCTCTGGGTTAGCCCCAACGCCATGTGGCCCGACCATGTAGCCGAGCACCTTGCCGGCCTTCACGCCGAATACGCATTTTACGGATTTAGCTTTATTCGATGCTTATTGAGGTTCTGAAAGTTTCTTCTAAGTCAAAGAACGTGACCTGAAGTACTCTTGCTCTTGACAACTATGTCGCCGACATATACCTCCAAATTTCGACCTATTTGGTGCGTGAAAGTCTTACGCATGAGGCGTTGAAAGGTTGCTCCGCATTTCTCAGGCCGAAAGACATGGTCGTATAGCGAAAACACCGACGGGGTGATGAAGGAAGTCTTTCCCTCGTCTTCGCGCGACAGTCGATCGATGATAGCCTGAATAGGCGTCTAGGAAGCTCATGGTTCGTGACCCGCCGTCGCGTCCACCAATTGGTCTATGCGAGGCAACGGATAGTTGTCTTTTGGGCACGCTGCGTTCAAACCCGTGTGGTCGACGCACATGCGCCACTTGCCTCCTTTCTTCCCGACCAGACTGGATTGGCTAGCCACTCGGAGTGCTCAATCTCTCCGATGAAGCCACTTTTAGGAGTTTATCAAGTTCCTCCGGATGATTGCTTGTTTTTCCGGGAAAAGCGTCTAAGTTTGGTCTCACTTTGGTTTTTGTCGGTGAACCGCTTCTTTGTGCTCGACCACCTCCCTTGGGACCCGGGCATGTCGGATGGTTCCCAGGCGAACACATCCGACCTTGCTCGGAGGAAAGTGACGAGCTCGAGTTCCTATTTGGGATCTAGGAAGATCCCAAATGAACGACATGGCCGTTCCGACTCGTTGAGCGGAACAGCTTTGGTCTCTCCTCCAGGTTGGAGGGCAAGTTTAGGCCGGAATGCTTCGGCTCTTGGTCGTGGCCGCGAGCGGGCAATCGACCGACCATATCCAGCGCTCTTTCGCCGCAATTGAGTGCGGACTTGTGGTTCCTTTGACGGTTATGACTCCGTTTGGCAGGAATCTTTAGGCACCGACACGCGTGATGCGGCGGCCATGAACTTGGCCAAGGCCGGCTGCCGAGGATGGCGTTGTAGGCCGACTCAAGTCTACCACCTCGAAGGTGATTAGCTCCGTTCTGAAGTTACTTGGGCCGCGAAACTTACGGGCAAGACGACCTGCCCCGGAGGTTTGATCGAGGTGCCCGGACTATCCCGAAGAAGGGCACGGCCACACTCTTGATTTTGGAACGAGGAATCGCATCTCGCCCAATACCTTGGCTGCAATAAGGTCCAAAGAGCTCCTGAGTCTATGAGGACCCGACCAGCAAGCAGTATCGATGGTGGGGTTCACGACCATCGGAAGCCTCTGGGGTTTGGTCATCCCCAAGGGACAATCGTCTCTGGAGAATGTGAGGGATACCTCAGGCCATTTCAATTTCTTTGCCAGGAGGCTTACCCTGGTAACATGGTGCACTTCCCTTGCAGCCTCCTTTAAGTCCGGCGGGACTTGTAGGCGGAGCCCCGAAGATGACCGCTATGTGATTCCTTGGTTCTTGATATTCCATTTCATCCTCACTTTCCTCGGCGGGCTGTTTTCCTTTGTCGTTTTCACCCTGTTGCAGGCGTCGGCATGGGACCCCCGCCAGAAAATCGTTTCAGGCGGTAGGTCCACGCTCGGCAATTCCGTAGGTCGTGCCGTGCGCTGGTGAAGTGGGCGATGAGGTCGCCCGTCGGTCCGCTTGGTCGCCTCGTCGGTCCGGCTTGGTCGCCTCGTCCTCGAGGCCTGGTGGTTGTCCTCTTCCTCGAGCATTAGGCCCACTGGCCGCGGGCCGAGCGTTGCCCGGTCGTTGTTGTTCCACTGCGGCTACCATGGCGGCGAGGGTTGCTTTTTCTTCTTCTTCTTGATCTTCTTGTCTCTGAGTCGAACCCTTTTTGCTAGCCGAGGTCTCTAGGCCAGCCGAGGCGGCGACTTCCCTTCATCGACATTTTCTTCCATTGGGCGGCTTCATCTGCGTTGGCGTATCGATCGGCCATTCGGAAGAGCTCGTTATTTGTTAGATCGGGTGGATCTCCAGGTCTGTGTGAAGCGCCGCGTCGTACCCGAACTTGAAAGCTTCGGACGGCGGCCTCGTCCGATATGTTCGGATCGAGTTCGGACTGGATGAACCTCTGGACGAATTGTCGCGAGGTTTCCCCGTCCGTCTGTATCAGCGCTCCAGGTCGCTCTTTTCCCGGGCGGATGTAGCGGCTCCGAAATTCGCCGAGTGCGGCGCTGAGCTGCCCTCAGGACCGTATGGATCCTTCCTTTTGATTGAAAAGCCACAACGAGCAGCTCCGTCGGGACCGTCGGAAGGTAATTTGCCATTACCCCCTCATCACCTCCGTGGCGAGGATGGCGGTAGTGTATATCGAGAGGAATTCATCCGGGTTCGGGTCCCGTTGAATCTCTCGGCGTGGCCGGGCTTGAACCTGTTTGGCCATGCGACGTCCGGAGGGAGCTCGTGAAGGCGGCGGCCGGCTTCGGGGTTTCGCGACGAAAACCTCGGCCACGGCGGCCTCCACGCGGATCTTCCACCCAACGCCCGTCTTGGTTCAGTCGGAGAAAACCTCATGCGTCGGTCGTGGCCGATGACCGCATGGTTGCGGAGTGCTCTGAGCGCCGTAATCTGGGCGACAGGACGATATCGCCCGAGGTTGCTCTGCGGATCGCTCCGGCCTTTCCGGATCGGGTCGGCGACACAGGCGATCTCCGAGCATGGCTCCGAGATTCATCTCTGTCGAACGCACGGGAGCGTTGTGATGGTCGGGACACACTCGGGCATCCCGGCCATGGGGAGGATCCGAGACTTTTAGCTCGGCGGCAAGCCTCTCCAAATCTTCGGCCACGACCCTGCCCATGGCCTCTAAGTCTACTTGCTCGGGAAATCGCGCAGTCACGCACGACCGCCGCGCCAAGGCCTCAGCCGTTCGCTTTCGTGAAGCGGCGGCGAGCTTTGACGGCGCCCGAGTGCGATCGGGAGTTCGGTACCGCGAGAGTTCCTTTCCGTGGAGGCGCACCTCCCCTTTGCCTGGCGGCGAATGCTCGCAAGCGTCTTTCCCAAAGACGCCTCCAAGTGGCGCCTGGCCGCCTCATAGTGGTCGTGCTGGCGGCGTCGAGGATCCTCTCCTGGGCTCGCGTGGCTCCCAGCCATGTTGACTCGACGAGAGCGAGACGAAAGCGATGGGGACATCATTGTATCCCCTTGGGACGCGGTCTCTCGGCCGAGCTCTAGGTCGCCTGGTATGTCCAGGCCATCGTAGAGCTCGTTGCGAGTCATCCTCGGGGTCTCCGAGGGTAATGTCTGGGAATGGAGGATCTGCCCTCGCATTCCCGTGTCCGAGGAAAGGCTCCCGGACTTCGGTGTGATCGATAGGATCGGTCACCCTGGGCACGTTGTCGGCGGCGAGTACACGCGTCGTCATCCTCAACGTGGTCAAAGACACAAAGGTCCCGAGTGTCTCCCGAGTTTGGCATCCTCGAGGATCTTGATCCGCACGGGAATCAAACTGCCGTCCCCACAGACGGCGCCCGGTATCGACGATTGGAGAACGGGCTCCGCCGAGCTTACTTGTTGAATGGGGATCAACAGAGCCCCGTCGCCTGGATCGAAGAGGGCGTTCGAGCGACGCGAGGTCGGAGAAGGAGGCCGGAAAAAAGGGGACGCGGTGTTTTTATCCTGGTTCGGGCCTCTCACCGCCGAGATAATGACCCTACTCCAGTGTATTGTGTTCTATCTTTCGTGTGCCCTCCTATTCTGAGATCTTGAGGGGTTTAAATACTATGACTAGAGATGCGAAAAAGTAGCGCCTCAGGGGATCACGCTATGCATCCATATCCGTGATGCTGCCCTTGATTCAGCGTTATTTGAATTTCGGGTATGATTTCCCTTGATCTCCTGGTGATTGGTTGCCTCCTTCCTTCCTCGCGGCGCTCGGCTGAGCCCTCCGACCAAGACACCCGGCGGTCGTGGCCTCCACGAGCATGCTTGCTCGTGGGGGTGTGTTTGGTGCTTCATGAACGGAGGCGCAAACGCGTATGCTCGGAGGAGAAGGAGGGATGCTCGTTTCGTTCTCCCGAGCATCTTCCCTTAGTGCCGCTTGGTCGGCGGGTTTAGCTTTTCACGGGGGTACCGTGGTCTTTTGCCAGATAGCCAATCCCCGACAGAAGTCTTTTGTGCCGGACTAAGGAAAGCTTGGTCTGGCGTGAAAGGGTGCTAAAATCCATTCTTTTTTAGGAAAAGATATAAAAAAAGATTTTTACTCCAAGCAATCTTAAGGATTTTAGCTTATGAACCAAAGTACTTACTTGTGCATAATCCCTCTTTAGTACGGCTAAGACTAAGTCAAGCCTAGCTATAAGACTTTGAACAGCTCTCAAATCAAAACCTAGAAACAAAAGTCCTTAGCCTTTGACCTTTGACTTGAAAAACCTTCAAATAGCTTGATCATCATCACCAAAACCACACAATGCATTATAAAGCAAATTGGGGGGCCTAGATGCTTTCAGCGACGTCAACGATGATGTTACCTATGGGACTCGCGTGTTAGTAGCTAGTCGCGCGCAGCGATGACATCAGCCTGACGTCATCTGGTCGGGGCCCACCTGTCAGTGCCTAGGAAACCTCGTCGATCGGGTCCACGGTGGATCGAAACGAGCCGTGGACCAAGTCCATGCGCCGGAGGCGACGTGGATGCACCAGCGCGTGCCATGTGTCCAGCTGACGCAAGGCGACACAATAAATCAAATTTCCAATAGGAAAATAAATAGAATAATTTGGTTTATTGTTTTTAATATATTTTTAAACATCAAATTTCTCGTTCTTGCTCATACGAACTCCGATTGAGGTGATTCTAGAGCCTAAAAATTTGTAAACTTGTGCTCTATTTAATGGTAAGTTTTATTTTATTTTTGGGTATTTATTGCTTCTTTACTCCTTTCGCGTAGACGTCGAAGTGCCCAAAGGCTTTGAAGGAGAGGTCTTGACTCAATAACATGTTCAAGAACTGGAACAAGAGTTTTTCCAAGGCAAGTTGTGCTTTGACCATGTTGATTCCATGTTTTAAAAATTATGTTGTTTTAAATTATGCACGCTAATTTAATTAAAATCAATTTCAATTAATTTGAGAATTAGTTAATCAACCTATTTGATTATGTTACCTTGTCACTATTATTTGTATGCCATGAATCATTTGTCACCCTAGGACTGTGGAATATTAGTTTGTCGCTATTAATTTGCCAACATGGGTTATTATATCGTGAATAGTTGCATAGCCATGCGTCGTGTTATTGATATAATTTTGGAATATCGAAATTAATCTTGCTTAAAGGAAATATGGAACGTTTTTATGAAATGTGTGGCATGTGTTGTTGATGAAGTTGATGGCACGTGGTGTATGGTAGTCAACTGGGGTGATACAACGATTTAAACTGGGGCAAGTGGCAAGAGTTGTTTAATGGTGGGCCAGGTGTGGCATTTGGGCGGTTGCATTTGATTTTTAATGATTTGGACATTGTGAGTTTTAGAAGTCTTGCATTGGTCGATTAAGGACTTAACATTGCAAAAATTTGAACTGAGCTAAACATACAACCATATGTCTGGAATGGGACAGAACTAGCTGATTAATTTGCGACGTTTAGATTTCGATACTGTCATGGTTGGTGTGAGTCCCGGTGTATGGGTGGTCTCACATGGCGCAAGAGGGAGACCCTGAGTGTGGTAAACAGTCCCTTCAGTGTTGAAACTTCAGCGGGCAATACTGGGTCTAGAAGGAGCATTGTAAAGGCTTTGTTACGGTCACTTACCTTGGTGGTATTTGATTGTATCTTGTGGGTAAAGTGTATAACCTCTATAGAGTGTCAAAACTATTCGAATAGCCGTGTCTGCGGTATTGGACAATGCTCGGGGATTACAGTCAAGTATTAGACTTTCATAAAATGAACTTGGGATAGTGGACATTGTGGTATGCGAATGTGGAAATATGGAACGTATATACGATTTATGAAATATGGAGCGTATTTATGAAATGTGTGGCATGTGCTGTTGATGAAGTTGATGGCACGTGGTGTATGGTAATTAACTGGGGTAATAAAATGATTTAGACTGTGGCAAGTGGCAAGAGTTGTTTAATGGTGGGCCAGGTGTGGCATTTGGGCGGTTGCATTTGGTTTTTAATGATTTGGACATTGTGAGTTTTGGAAGTCTTGCCTGGGTCAATTAAGGACTTAACATTGCAAGAATTTGAATTGAGCTAAACATACAACCACACGTCTGGAATCGGACAGAACTAGATGATTAATTTGTGACGTCTAGATTTCGATACTGTCGTGGTTGGTGTGAGTCCCGGTGTATGGGTGGTCTCACATGGCGCAAGAGGGGGACCCTGAGTGTGGTAACCAGTCCCTTCAGTGTTGAAACCTCAGCGGGCAGTACTGGGTCTAGAAGGAGCATTGTAAAGGCTTTGTTACGGTCACTCATCTTGGTGGTGTTTGATTGTATCTTGTGGGTAAAGTGTATAACCTCTATAGAGTGTCAAAATTATTTGAATAGCCGTGTCTGCGGTATTGGACAATGCTCGTGGATTACAGTCAAATGTTAGACTTTCATAAAATGAAATTGGGATAGTGGGCATCGTGGTATGCGAATGTGGAAGTTGAATAAGGATGAACAATGCTTTACTTGAGAAAATAATTGTGAAAGTTATTATTGTTATTATTGTTTTACTGCCTTACAATCTATTATAATTTATTTGTGCATACTGCTTTACTGCAAAACAACCATTCGGCCTGTCATTTGGAATAAACCATGCATGTAGTAATAGCTTTGTATTCTGTGCACAACTTGTTGAGTGCTTTATGTACTTACCCCTTGCAACAATACAAACATCAGCTGAGGAAGAATCAATGCCCGCTTTGGAGGAGGAGTACCAGGAGGAGCCGACGAATTAGGGAGCGAGCCTAGTCAGTTGCCTGTGGCATACTGAATGGACACCACGAGTTTTATTTATTTTTCCGCTGCAGTTTTCTTTATTTGAAATTTTGCCCTGCGAGGCGTATCATTGTAAGTTGACCATAAGGTTGACTCAACATGTTATAATAATAGTTGGAATTTATTTATTATTTCGAAGTGTATGATTGTGATATTCATCTATGTTGAGACTGTGTGCACTAGCGTGATCCTAGACTAGTGTTGGATACATAGAAGGTCTGGATTTGCACTTCTGTCCTTCACGGTGCCTACGGCGTACCCAGCTTCTCACTCCTAATTATCTAAACTTACCCAATGTCGAGATCAAACACCGTTATAGGACAATCTTTTCTGGTCGTTTCCACACACTATGATTGATACAATTTAATACAGCTCATTGTTTGAGTGTAGTAGTTTATCCTTATATTATAGCCTATGTAAAGGGTCCCACCGGCAATATTGAGTTGTTGGAAGGTTTTGTAGTGTGTATTTTATGGCACTATTGTTTTATCCTCGATCGGTTTGTAACTGATTATATACCATCAAATAACTCTTTTCTTTTCGATTTGCTATCAATAACTCATTCACAATATACCATCGCGTATCAATTTTTCTTTACAATATGTCATCGCAGTTAGTAGTCTGTCATAAGCATGGTTCAAAAACCCGACGAAATTTTAGATTTCCACTGGGGACGAGATTAAATATACCGGCGAATTGAAATAATTTGGAAAAACAAACATTCAAATTGCTACAGTGAATTATGCTGCCTGTGTTAAAACGACGTGAGGTTGACTGTCCAATAATTAATGATGGACGAGGAAATAATGTAATGTATCTATGAAAATTCTGTGGTAATTTCTGTGCAGAGAAACGGGCTTTTGTCCCTCAGGTTAATGCGCGCTTACATATGGTTCTTGAATATTCGTAATTCGTTCATAGTTCAAACTGAGAGCTGTAACGTAACCTGCTTGTGTTAAACAGATCACAATTTTGTCTTCATTCGTTAATTTGTGATGTTGTTAGGGGACTAACATATGTAGGAAAGGCAATTGGATAATCAAGATATGTACCTAATCCAGTTGTTAGCGCAGAGCATTACTACCAATTTCATTTTCTTAATCTAAGGGATTTTTCTGTGATATATCTGCACGTTTTGTTTACTTACGCAATAAAAGAACATCTTGTTATTATCATAGCCAATGTCTGATGTTGTTGCACGTGGTTATACTAGTGTTTCGAGTTATTAGTGTTGACTGTGGTTGTACGTTCAGATCACTGCTACCAGGGAAGAAAGTACTTATGCTTATAGAGCTTCAGGTTGATAAAATTCGGACCATTGTTGGAAAAAGAGAGAGAAAGTATTCATGCTTTTTACAGTTGCAGGTTGATACAGTTAAGGCCAATCCATTACTAGAAGAAAAAGAAAATGTTCATATTTTGGCATTTCTGAGATATTGACAGCAAGTCACTTTTTAAGTCATATGAACATTAAAAAGTTCCTGTATTGGATGAAAGTAGAGAGAATAAATGATGGATCAGCAACCCTTTTTCTTCATATACTTGATATTAATCTTTCGTGCTTCCTATAGAATAAACGAGACACTCGCTCCAGCTCTAGTACAATGACATATATGCCAATTTATTTAGCAAGGACGGCCCCCCATGGAGGGACCAAGCGACAACAAGCTTGCACGTACCACAGCTTTTGCCGGCTATTTTGGGTTTGAAGGAGACCTCATCTTTTAAAATATCAGCATCATCTTCTCTAGCGTTGTTACCGGCTGGCGAGGCCACCACCGAAACTATCAGTTGTCCACGTAGTTCTACAGAAACAGTACGCCTTGAAAGCTCAATCTCCGCACCACCATCTGAATGGAGAGGAGGCACTGTTCCTGCATATCGGGAATCAAGGAGGAGGATGCCCTCTCTGGCTATGCTGGCAGTTTTCGAAGATGATCTGGCCATGACCCTTTGACAACCTTGACACTGCAGATAGTGGCCTCAACTGCTTTGCGAAGTAGTGCCAAGTTGAACTCTAGCGTGCTACGTCTACAAACCACGGTAGGAGGACTAACACCATAGATGCATTCTCTGTATCGGAAGAGTCGCAAGCTCAGTGTTTTATCGTCGTACTCTGTTCTGCCCTTTACTTGTAGTTGAACTTCAAAGTCAACTGGATCAGCAAACACAACTGCACGAGACGGGCCCGTCAACTGCAAAAATGAATCCTGCAAGCATCATCCCTCATTAATTAATCAGTTAACCAAATAAAAAGGATATAAGATCTGTGCGTAGATTATACAAGCGACAATTTTATGCGTACATTTTGTAGCAAAGAGCTATGCAGGTCCGACGTTAGTATTTAAGTGTGTCGACCATCAAATGCATATCATATGACATTCGAATAGTACAAATTTGCGTGTCTAGTTTTCCTGTTTGTTTTACATGATTTGGATTGAAATAAACATAGGGAAAAGCACATATTATTATTATTATTAGCCTTGAACTATCATGCCTACTTTCAACCTTGAACTACCAAGTGCAGTGAACTTGGACAATGTGACACAATTAAGGATTACGCTCCTCCCATAAACATATGAATGTAGCAAATAAAGTGAAGAAAAAAAAGTAGCTAGGGTTGGGAATACATGCATATACAGGTACTCACAGAACAATGGTGGATTAGGATAAATAATACCAGCAGCAAGAAAAATGAGCAAAGAGAAAATAAACAGATTAAGATACATTTAGATGGACGGTACTCCACCTTTTGAGTGAGGATTTGGCAGTTATCCCTGTCACGGAGGAAGAGATAGTCGCGCTTATGATCGATGCTATCTCGGGTGGCAACAAAGCCATAGACATGCAGTGGCCACTCAAGACCCTCCTCGTTGTTTATTTTGGCCACCTTAACGGAAAAGATCTGCAAGGCTTCTTCGAGGGAAGCAAATGGTGGGATGGGTCCTGTTGTATAGCGCATGGCGGGCACAGAAGCTGCAGCCAAATTAAGCGACAGATAGTAATCGCACGCACAGTTGATATTGATTCATCTGATCCCTCTATAATTTCACTAACATTAATCTAAGAAAGAATTCATCGATTGAAGAACAAAATCAGATGATGATGGAGTGACTTACTGGTATCTTGGAAGGAACCGCCGTATAGGCGGCCCCAACTGGATTCCCAAAATTCACCGTACCCGAGCATCTCCTCCTCATCGTCATCCTCGTAGGAGTAGTCCTCCACCACCATCTTGCTCTCCTCCACCTCCATCTCGCTCATCTCCTCCTCCTCCTCCTCCATCTCGCTCATCTCCTCCTCCATCTCCTTGGCTTTGTCGTCGATCCTCCTTGACTTCCCGGATGCCTTCCCTTCGCCACTCCTTCCATCCCCCTCCTCCTCCTCCTCACGGCGGATCTTCCCGGATGCCTTCCCTTCGCCACTCCTTCCATCCCCCTCCTCCTCCTCACGGCGGATCTTCCCGGAGGCCTTCCCTTCGCCTCCACCTCCTCCGTCTCCATCGCCCAAGGAAACCTGCTGCTCCCAATCATCCTCACCGCCGCCGCTTTTGCCGCACGCACGTCGCAGGGGGAAGGAAGCCTCTAGGGTTTCCGTGATCCGAAGGGCCGGCGGGGTGGCCTTTGAGGGTCGGCCGTGGGCCCCCACACCAGGCCATCGGAGGCAAACAGCACAAAGGAAGCGCTGGGGTATGAGATTGTGTGATCTTATTTGTTACTGAACACGAAAACGCCGCGATACACCGCGTAAGCTAATATGAATGATTAATTTATCAATAAAAAATTTGGTTGGATGTTTGTGTGAAAAGTCTATGTATAACAAGAGAGGTGCTTTTATGCTCTTCCTTTTAAAAGTTGCACAACTATTAAAGCATGAATGAATGGTAGATGATGATTACTTACCCCTTCGCTTGCTTCAAGATTTGTGCAACTTGTACTAGAAGGAAAAGCACAGAAGCACCGCTCGTATAACAATCATGCTATGGTTTGATTACGGTCTTTTTGGGGGGAAATTAGGGAAAAACCTGTAATTCTGGGATGAGATGAAATTTTTTTGAAGCATTTACGAAAAAGGGGTAATTCTGAGGACCTTTCCGCAAATAAAGAAGCTTCCCGCATAAAACAAAGGACCTTTATGCAATTTCGCGTATTCGAAGGGGCTTCTCTGCAAAAAACCGAATCCAACGCGCGCCCTCGCGCCGACCTGCACGGACGCGTCACGCGTCGCACGGAGGAAAATCTCGCACAAGCGAGTGGAGCGCGGGATCGAGCCTGTGTTTTTTTTCGGCGAAAAAATGGAGCACGAAAACATTTTTTCGGGAAAAACAAACCACGAAAACATTTTTCTGAAAAAAATTTCGGAGAAAAACGGACCACGAAAAAAAATTCGGCGAAAAACGAGGGAGAGCGGAGCACGAAAACATTTTTTCATTTTTTTTCCAGAGAAAAAAGGACCACAAAAACATATTTTTCAGGAAAAACGAAGGAAAACGGACAACGAAAACATTTTTTTTCGAAAAAACGGAGCAAGGATCTGGACGCAAAGAGCGGGAACCTATTTGTTATATTTTTGGACCCGATTGCTATCCCGAAAAATTAGAAAAGGGCTCGCTCGCGATTCGCATTTAACAGAAGTCTCTTTCTGTAAAGTAACAAACTGATGTCCCCTCACAAAAAATCATAAAAGATCTTTTCATAAATTTGCAGGGACTTATACGTAATTTGAGAAATGAAGGGGCTTTTGTGTAAAATCTCGGGCTGGACAGGTGGCTAGCGTATCCTTTCAGGGACTTCTCCGGCTTTGTTTTATCGAAGATAAGATATGATGCGACAGACTCCGCCCGATTGGTATTGTATACTAGTTATAGTCTGATGCACAAGTGAGCGGTATGAGTTGTTGGAAGGTTTTGTAGTGTGTATTTTAAGGCACTATTGTTCTATCCTGGATCGATTAATTTGTATGTAACTGATTATATACCATCAAGTATCTCTTTTTCTTTCCGATTTGCTATCAATAACTCGTTCACAACATACCATTGCGTATCAATTTCTCTTCACAATATGTTATCAATTCGATTGTTTTTTCAGTTTTTCCAGTCTCCACATGGAAGTCTTAGAAAAGTAGTACATTGTGGTGATGCCATCGGTAAGGGGCCCCTTCCCGCCCTCTCTATCTTATATTTCTCGATGTTTTTGACTAATCATTTGAATTTATATTTATATGCAGGCTTTGTATATGTCCATGGATCAGTTCCTTCAGGGCTTATTCAACCTTGCGCAGGATCCTTCAGCATGTATTTCACTACAGAGAATTACACTTTGTGGTGCGCAGATGCACCACCACTTGTTTGTAATTTTGTATTGACAGGGTTCTGAAATGCATAGAAATATAATTATTACGTAACTCAGTAGATTTCCTTTTTATGTTGCATGAATTCTTTCCTAGCTGACTTGTCTGCAAATGCAACTCATGATGAGGATCTATAGATGCTGTTCTGTACTGTTCAGCTGTTCAATTCCATCCATATTTCATCTTGATAATTCTACCTGTTTCTTTGATAGGTTTGTTCAGCCTGGGTTCAGCGCATTGAAGTGCGTCCATCAATTTTGAAGGTAATATCATCTTCTTTTCTGCCATTTATATTCCATTTGTTGTCCTCGCCAAGCAATCCATAGACAGATAATCAAAATTTCGATTCCTTATCTTTTCGTATACCAATAAATTTATTTAGCAAGGACGGCCCCCCCATGGAGGGACCAAGCGACAACAATTTCCACCTCACAGAAGCCAAGCTTGCACGTACCACAGCTTTTGCCGGCTATTTTGGGTTTGAAGGAGACCTCATCTTTTAAAACATCAGCATCATCTTCTCTAGCGTTGTTACCGGCTGGCGAGGCCACCACCGAAACTATCAGTTGTCCACGTAGTTCTACAGAAACAGTACGCCTTGAAAGCTCAATCTCCACACCACCATCTGAAAGTGAATGGATAGGAGGCGATGTTCCTGCATATCGGGAATCAAGGAGGAGGATGTCCTCTTTGGCTATGCTGGCAGTGCGGGAAACAATTAGTTTTCGAAGATGATCTGGCCATGACCCTTTAACAACCTTGACACTGCAGATAGTGGCCTCAACTGCTTTGCGAAGTAGTGCCAAGTTGAACTCTAGCGTGCTACGCTTGGTGGCGTAACGTCTACAAACCACGGTAGGAGGACTATAACCATAAATGCAATCTTTGTATCGGAAGAGTCGCAAGCTCAGTGTTTTATCGTCATCCTCTGTTCTGCCCTTTACTTGTAGTCGAACTTCAAAGTCAACTGGATCAGTAAACACAACTGCACGAGACGGGCCCGTCAACTGCAAAAATGAATCCTGCAAGTATCATCCCTCATTAATTAATCAATTAACCAAATAAGAAGGAAACAGGATGAAACCAATCCACATTGACGAGAATAGCTATCACCTGCTTGACCACTCTAAAGTCGGTATAAGAGGATATAAGATCTGGCACAATTTGTGCGTAGTTTATACAAGTGACAATTTTATGCGTACATTTTGTAACAAGGAGCTACGCAGGTCCGACGTTAGTATTTAAGTGTGTTGACCATCAAATGCATATCATGTAACATTCGAATGGTACAAATTTGCATGTCTAATTTTCCTGTTTGTTTTACATGATTTGAATTGAAATAAACATAGGGAGAAGTGCATATTATTATTATTACCCTTGAACTATCATGCCTCGTCATACTTTCAACCTTGAACTACCAAGTGCAATGAACTTGGACAATGTGACACAATTAAGGATTACACTCCTCCCATAAACATATGGTATTTTCATACTTGAAAACAATAGATGACGAAATAAAATAGGATCATCGGATAAAAAAAAGAGCATATTATGGTAAGATATATTGTCGATAGGGCTCAAGCGGATTGTTCAGGCGCAATTGAACTGTGAATGTAGCAAATAAAGTGAAGAAAAAAAAGTAGCTAGGGTTGGGAATACATGCATATACAGGTACTCACAGAACAATGGTGGATTAGGATAAATAATACCAGCAGCAAGAAAAATGAGCAAAGAGAAAATAAACAGATTAAGATACATTTAGATGGACGGTACTCCACCTTCTGAGTGAGGATTTGGCAGTCATCCCTGTCACGGAGGAAGAGATAGTCGCGCTTATGATCGATGATATCACGGGTGGCAACAAAGCCATAGACATGCAGTGGCCCCTCAAGACCCTCCTCTTCATTTATTTTGGCCACCCTAACGGAGAAGATCTGCAAGGCTTCTTCGAGGTAAGCAAATGGTGGGATGGGTCCTGTTGTATAGCGCATGGCGGGCACAGAAGCTGCAGCCAAATTAAGCGACAGTTGATATTGGTTCATCTGATAATTTCACTAACATTAATTTACGAAAGAATTCATCTATTGAAGAACAAAATCAGATGATGGAGTGACTTACTGGTATCTTGGAAGGAACCGCCGTATAGGCGGCCCCAACTACATTCCCAAAAGCCACGGTACCCGAGCATCTCCTCCTCATCGTGGTCCTCGTAGGAGTAGTCCTCCACCACCATCTTGCTCTCCTCCACCTCCATCTCGCTCATCTCCTCCTCCTCCTCCTCCATCTCGCTCATCTCCTCCTCCATCTCCTTGGCTTTGTCGTCGATCCTCCTTGACTTCCCGGATGCCTTCCCTTCGCCACTCCTTCCATCCCCCTCCTCCTCCTCACGGCGGATCTTCCCGGAGGCCTTCCCTTCGCCCCTCCTTCCCTTCGCCTCCACCTCCTCCGTCTCCATCGCCCAAGGAAACCTGCTGCTCCCAATCATCCTCACCGCCGCCTCTTTTGCCGCACGCACGTCGCAGGGGGCGTGGCTACCGACCGATCCCAAGGACCGACGGGGTGGCCTATAAGGGTGGGGTCGGCCGTGGGCCTCCACAATCGAAATAGGAAACATACGGCCCACACGGTCAAAGTTGTATTTCAAGCCTGGTATCAAAGTTGTACTATTTCAAGACTGGTATCGATGTCCATCGCGGCCTCGAGGCAAGCGCAGGGATTATGGAAAGATTTCACATATTTCCATTGAGGCCCTTATCTCAAGCTTTTTGCCGTTTGGAATGCACGCATATGAACGCATCAAATCAGATTGCTCCCGCAAAAAAACTAGAAAGAAAGGTCATAAACCATACTTAATGCTACTATTCCTCCTCGCTACTCTCTACGCAAACGACAACCTCTTTACATGTCCAAAACACAGGCAACCAGAACTACTAATGGGTTGTTTGGTTGCCTTCTCAACTCAGCATGAGTGGAGCCAGGCTGGTGGGATTCAGGCTGAGTGGATGCAAGAGATGTTGTTTGGTTGATTGCATGAGCTGGTTGTGACGGACCGCCTTTTTAGGGGCCTGTCGAAAACTTACAACAGTTACTTAGGAAGACTAACTGTTGGAAACAAGGGTACTTTTGCCTGACAAAAACAACTTCGACTTATTTTTATTCAAATAAACGGCCTAGAGGCCAAGGGTTTTACAAAAGGGAAGTGTCCAAACTTCCAAATATACATTTCCAAAAGAAACGCCACAGGCACGGCCTGAGCGAAGACAAGACCTAAAACCAAACTAACTCGCCGTCTACGATCTCCTGGTAGGCTCCAGCATCTTCGAACTCTGAAAAGGGTGAGTACAGAGTACTCAACAAGTCGTACGGGAGCAACTAAATATTATATGTAGGGAAAATCAAGGGATGGCAATAGGACTTTTAATATCTGGATGCTGTTTTATTTCTAACTTATTCTACAGTAAAACATAAATCAATAGATAATAATAATTTGGGGTTTTTCCAGAGTCATTAACAGCATTACCAAATTCTTTCCAAAGTTGGCGCAAGAGGGGGCTTCTGAATAGAGGGATTCTGTCAGCGGTGAAACCTTAGCGGACATGACTACATGTATGAATTTATTGTAGGGGCCTTGTCTTAATTTTCTGTCACTCACCAAAGGAAGTGTGCTGACACAAGGGGGGAATATTATGTCTTATAGGTAAAGTTGTACAACCTCTGCAGAGTGTCAAACTAATCGATTAGCCGCGCCCGCGGTTATGGGCATGCCAAGCAAGCCATTCTCATATTAGACTTTAGTAAATTAAAATTTGGTTTTCAAAAATGATGTTGGATGGAGGGAGTCCATCATGGGTAAACTTAGACCACTCCAGGAGAGATTCCTGTGTTATAAAGAAAATGTATTGATTTGAGTTTCTCCATAAACTATGCATTTAAAATTTATAGAAAATATTTATTAAATTGTTGCTTTATGCTTAAATAAACCATATTGCCATCCTTTGGTTGCTGTACATTTATATTGCATTCTTGATGTGATTTGCTGAGTACGTTAGTACTCACCCTTGCTTAATTTACTGCTTCAGAGGAAGAGTACCACGATGGTGAGGACCAGTTGGACTAGGCCGTGCCCCCAGTCGATTTCCTGTGGCAAATAAATTGGGCTATATTTATTGTTCTTCAATTCCGCTGCTTTATTTTAGTCGTTTATTTATTCATTGGCCTGCGCGCCATTCCTTTTGTAACTCTGAATATTAATATTAATAAAGAGCGTTGAATATGCTATGGTTTCATTTCTACTGTGAGTTAGCATTTCCTGGACTAGTACAGAATACACAGAGGATTTCGCAGGTGTTATTCCGGGGTTCGACAAAGATGGTATCAGAGCCATATCGACTGTAGGTCATAGCCATGGTTTAAACTTAGGGACTATATTTTGAAAATATAATTAATTTCAAAAAAATTTAGTCCTTTCTCTCTCTCCACTCATCCCCTTCTGTCTATAAAAATTCATTTCTAAGTCGTTTCTCTCACAAAATTTGTAGATGGCCGAGATTCCAACTGCAGTTTTGTACGGGTTGTACATGGAGAGCTAGACCAGGATCTTGCTGGATATGACGCACTTCCTCGGATTCACACAGAGACCCGTCTACCACGGTTTTCGGACACAGGCGTTTGCTCAGGATCAGTGGAGAGTCGAGGTTCACATCTACGCTCAGGACCGTGGCAGGACTATCTCCCACATCTATGAGGCTCCGATGATGAGAGACACCCTCGCCACGGGCATCCAGGACGCAGCTTGTGAGGCAGTACGGACGATGGGGAGACTTTATGAGGCGCAGCTAAGGCCCTCTGAGTTTCGTTACTATCCCATCAAGTATCAGTGCAGCTCATATAGTGCCTTCCGCCCCCCTACGACGAGCAGCTCCACCGTCTTGCCTCCAGGACACACTTGACGAGCTGTTGATGACCCAGCAGAGGCTCCGTGAGGTGCAGGAGGAGCTGGCCATATACAAGGCCAGTAGTGAGGGTTCGTTCGTCCAGGGAGAGACTTCAGAGTACTCAGAGCCTGTCCACGTCCCGAAGAAGAGAAAGATCGGCGACAAGAAGACTTATTTGAGCCAGTTTCGCGGACCTCAGCAGGAGTAGTTTCCTCTTTAGATAGCTTTAGACGTTGATTCTTTCGATGTGCGAGCTGTCGTTACTTCTTGTGAACAGTCGCCATCTTTTACTTGAGGATTAATAAATATTTAATTCATTCGTTCGTTTATATTTGAGTTTTGACTTATACGAATATAGCTACACCTCACCTTTCTTTTAGACTTTAAGGACGTATTTAACAAACTTTATTTCAAAACTTCTACTCTCATCCTATGCTATCTTATCCTCATCTTAATCCTTTACTTAAAAAGAATTTTTTTTTGCAAGAATATGAGGCGCATTACTCCCATATAGCCCTCAACGAAATTTGACCATATGTTCTGCGAAGAATCAAAGAAACCAGTCAGTAAATTCAATGGTGCAAGATTGCAGACAAAGAGGAAAGCTGTTACGGTTCAAGAATCGCCAAACAAGAGAGAGAGAGATTTCGGCAGAAGAGAAGAACAAAGAATCCAGAAAAGTGAACGAGAGCAGGGTTTAGTTTGGGGAAAGAAGAACCAAAGAACAATCCGTTACTTTTGTTACTTCCAAAGTTCTGTTACAAGGTATTTATATCTCAACTCACGTGGTCCCACACCCCATAGTTACCCTAACAACCTTTTACTTAATCACTTGTGCCAAACCAAGTAAATTCACTATTCACCGTAAGCCTATTGTCGCAGCGGCAAAACTGGCTGCAACGCTCTGCTTACTCTGCTTCCGCCTGAGTACTCGTAACATCACCCCCCTCTGGAAAATTTGCTTGCCCCCAAGCAATTGCCCAAGGAAACCTTTGAGCCAACACCGTCAGGTCCTCCCAAGTAGCCGCGGCGACGGGAATCCCGGTCCATTTGATCAGGCCTTGAACTACGGCAGTGTTCCCCTTTTTGACCAACCTCCGCTCAAGGATCTCCTCTGGTTCAGTATTCTGGACATCCAACTCGGTCACTTTTGGCAGCTCATGGAACACCAGTGAAAAATCAGGAGTGAAGGCTTTAAGCTGAGATACGTGAAAAACGGGGTGAATCAAACTATCTTCCGGCAGTTCCAACTTATAAGCCGCCTGCCCAATCTTCGACTGAACCACATATGGTCCAAAAAATTTGTATGCCAACATGGGATAGGGTCGGTTCGCCACTGACGTCCGGGCATAGGGTTGGAGCTTCAACAACACTTTCTCTCCGACTTGAAATTGTCTCTCTTGCCGGTGTCGATCAGCTTTGAGCTTCATACGGTTTTGAGCTCTCTCCAAGTGTTGTTTGATCATGACCTGATATCGCTCCCTCTCCTGCATAAAGGTGCTCACATCTTCCGAGTAATTGTCAGATAGAATTGGCATGGCACCAAGGTTTGGTTCAACACCATAGAGAGCCTTAAATGGTGAACACCCGAGTGAGGAATGGAAGCAAGTATTATACCACAATTCTGCCATTGCCAGCCAGCTTTTCCACTTACCGGGTGTCTCCTGAACGGCGCATTGCAAATACATTTCCAAACATTGATTGACGCATTCGATTTGGCCGTCGGTTTGAGGGTGATAAGCGGTGCTAAACTGCAATTTTGTGTTCAGTGCTGTGAATAACTCCCTCCAAAAGATGCTTGTAAAAATTTTGTCCCGATCGGACGTAATAGTCCTTGGTATGCCATGGAGTTTCGCCACGTGTTCCAAAAACAACTTGGCTACTTTCTGAGCTGTGTAAGGAGTTGGTGCGGATGCGGACCTGAGGGTAGACGGAAGGGGTGGCAATGGAGACGTCGGATTCCATGTGATGGGATGAGGTGGTGGTGGAGGAGCAGAGCAGGTGGCGGAGGCGGAGGCGGAGGTCGGGGAAGGAAGAGGGGGGTCGTTGTTCGCGGGATCGAGTCGCGGCGGAGGCGTAGTTCACGTGTGCGCGCGCACGTGACCGCCGGATCAACGACGCGTGTATGCGCTAGATTGAGACACGTCGCCTCTTCGTATCGCCGCTGGACTCCGCTGCCGCTGCTAACCATCTCGCGTTTTTCGTGCCTAACCCGGACACCAAGGCCCTATTTATTGCACCGCCGCTACCACTGCAATCTCGGTTTCTTCGCGCGTTGTTTGCCCTAGGTTTCAATGCTCGAGTCACCGTTGTTTGCTGAAGATTTCTCACCGGAGTTGCACGAGTACCGCATCGGGCTCCGCCTGATTTCGCCGCCATCGAAGGCGATCTGTCGCAGTTGATTCCAGATTCGGGTTCTCCAGGAAAAGGCGAGTTCAACTCGCTATCCTTGAGGTTCCCAAGAAGTGCTGTTAGTGTCAGTCTTGTCAGCTAGGGTGAGTTGAGGAACAAAGTCACCAACGTTTCATACTTCTCTGGAAGAACCCTGAGCATTTTTCGAACAATATCAAGGTCAGTAATATTACCTCCAAGACCTTTGAGCTTGTTTACTATGTTGTTCAGCCTTGAATACATCTCACTGATGCTTTTATGGGGCAACATAATGAAGCTCTTATATTTGATTCTCAGCATATGCAGTTTTGCCTCTTTGACTGCAGACGTTCCCTCATGAATTTCAGAGAGAGTTGTCTATATCTCATGAGCAGTTTCTAAGTTGCTCACTCGATTGAACTCATCTGCATTCAAAGCCCCAAACAAGGCATTCATTGCCTCAGCATTGAGATGAGTGTTTCATTCATCTTGATCAAGAGAGTTGGTTGGATCAAGTGACATGGTGAAACCCTCACCAACAATTCTCCATATGAACTCATAGCCTTAAGATAAACAGTCATGCGAATTTTCCAATAGGCATAGTCAGATACGGAGTATGAGGATGCCAAGAAATTTCTGTTATTTATTCTTACTAGTATTCAATTCCATCGGAGGCAAACAACAGAAAGGAAGTGCTGGGGCATGAGATTGGGCCAAGCCAGTCTGGAGTCGAGCGTGCAGCACATTGTGTGATCTTATTTCTTATATGATGCGATAGACTCTGCCCGGTTGGTATTGTATACTAGTTATAGTCCACACAAGACTGCTCATAGCATCGTGTGTTGTGTCTCCAGCACAAGTTTGTGGTAGGAATTACCACGACATGATGTTTTTTGTTCCTATGTTAAGAGTTGAAGAGGCTGTGGTTGGTTATAGGACTTGGGTCGGTCGGATCAATTGTATTGGTTGGTTTCAGTGGACTTGGTTTTGTTTTCTCATTCCACTAACACCTCCGCGGCACCATTGAGTTGCTGAAAGGTTTTGTAGTGTGTATTTCAAGGCACTATTGTTTTATCCTCGATCGATTTGTAACTGATTATATACCATCAAGTATCTCTTTTCCTTTCCAATTTGCTATCAATAACTCAGTTCAAAAATTACCATCGCGTATCAATTTTTCTTTACAATATGTCATCGCAGTTAGTAGTCTGTCATAAGCATGGCTCAAAATCCCGGCGAAATTTTAGAATCCTGCCGGGGCATCGAAATAATTTTTTTTAAAAATAAACATATAAATTGCTACAGTAAATTATGCTGCCTGTGTTAAGACCATGTGAGGTTGACTATCCAATAATCAATGCTGGACGAGGAAATTATGGAAGGTATCTATGAAAATTCTGTGGTAATTTCTGTGCAGAGAAACAAGCTTTTGTCCCTTAGGTTAACTAGGTAGGGTTGCGCGCGTTGCTGCGCCGTGCGAAATTTGATCCAATTTTTTTTTAAAAAAAAGGGTAGGAAGATGTAAGCATTTTTTTATTCTATTGTTTTTTTTAAAAAATACGCTCGGTAGGAACCGTCGATTAATTTGCGTACAATTGGCCTTTTGCAAAAAAAAATGAATAATACATGTTCCGGAAAATATTAGATTTTGAGTTGAGAAAAAATTATAGATGTCGAGTTTAATACCCTATGCGTTCACCGGGTAATAATACATGTTACGGAAAATATTAGATTTTGAGTTGGGTAAAAATTATAGATGCCGAGTTTAACACCCTATACGTTCACCGGGTAATAATACATGTTTTGAAAAATATTAGAGATCGTTCCGAAAAATATTAGATTTCGAATTGCCAAAAAAATTATAGATACCGAGTTTAACACCCTATGCGTTCACCGGGTAATAATACATGTTTTGAAAAATATTAGAGATCGTTCCGAAAAATATTAGATTTCGAATTGCCAAAAAAATTATAGATACCGAGTTTAACACCCTATGCATTCACCTGGTAATAATACATGTTTTGGAAAATATTAGAGATCGAGTTGCAAAAAAAAAATAATAGATGCCAAGTTTAATACCCTATGCGTTAACCGGGTAATAATACATGTTTTGTACACATATTTCTGTTGACGAAAATATTTTTTTCGAGAAAAACAGAGAAAAGACCTGGACGTAAGTTATGATGACCTATTTGTTATATTTTTGGACCTGTTCGCTATTTTGAAAAATTAGAAAAGGGCTTGGTTCATATTTGTATCTAGCGATGGGCTTTTTCGTAAAACACCAAACCAGGGACCTAAACGCAATCTCAAAAAATTATTCTTACATTCACAAAAAATCGCAAAGGACCTATTTGTAATTTTCCAGGGACCTATACGTAATATGGAGGGAATAGAGGACTTTTTTGCAAAAGCGCATAGGGGTGAGGTGGCCGGCTGAGGAGCCGGCAATCCCTTCCCCTATAATAGGGGTACTAGGAAGATTCGCGCGCTACGCCGCGCCGTGCGAAATTTGATAAAAAAATGATGAAAAGCAGGGAAAAACGGAAAAACGACGGGCGAAAAACGAATTTACGTTTTTTGGGAACGCGACCAACGAAAACATTTTTTCCATGTTCCGAGAAAACACGGTTCACGGAAATAATTTTTCGTGCAAAACGAAGAAAGAAAACGGTTTTCCATATTTTTGTGGGAAATAGCCACCAAAACAGCTTCCCATGCTCCGAGAAAAAGCGGATCACGAAAACATTTTTTCTGAGCAAAGCGGAGAAAGGGAACGGTTTTCCATATTTTTGTTTTGAAAACGGCCAACGAAAACATTTTTCTCATGCTCGGAGAAAAATCGGATGACGAAAAACATTTTTAGGGCAAAACAGATAAACGAAGCTTGATCTCCCAATTTTTTTTGGAGGGAAATAGTTATCGAAAACATTTCCCCCATGCCCCAGAGGGAAAACCGATCACGAAAACATTTTTTTCGGCAAAAACGGAGAAAAGAAACGGTTCTACATTTTTTTTTTTTTGGAAAAACGGCTAACGAAAATATTTTTCGCATGCTCTGGAGAAAAAACGGACCACGAAAATATTTTTTTGGGACAAAACGGAAAAACCGATCACGAAAACATTTTTTTAGGCCAAACGGAGAAAAGAAACGGTTCTACATTTTTTTGTGGAAAACGGCATCAAAAAATATTTTTCGCATGCTCGGAGAAAACGGACCCCAAAAACATTTTTTGGGACAAAACGGAGAAAGGACCCGAACGTAAAGCGCGAGGACCTATTTGTTATAATTTTGGACTTGTTCGCTATTTTGAATAATTAGGAAAGGGCTCGCTCGCGATTGGCCCTTAACGGGAGGGCCTACATGCAAAACGGGAAACCAGGGACCTAAACGCGAAACGAAAAAATTATTTCCCTCTCACATAAAATCACGTAAGGACCTAAACGTAATTTGGAAGAAACCGGAGGGGCTTTGTGCAAAAAAGGGAGGGGACACGTGGGGGGGCCGGTTGGCCCCCAATTCCTTCCTCTATAAGGTGGGTTACCATTATGCGCGCATAGCATACATGTGCTTCTTGAACATTCGTAATTCGGTCATGGTTCAAACTAAGAGATGTAACGCTACTTGCTCGTGTTAAACAGTCCTCAATTTTGTCTTCATTCGTTAATTTATGATGTTGTTAGGGGACTAACATATGTAGGAAAGGCAATTGGATAATCAAGATTTGTACCTTATCCAGTTGTTAGCGCAGAGCATTACTACCAATTTCATTTTCTTAATCTAAGGGATTTTTCTGTGATATATCTGCCTGATGGAAGTTTACTTACGCAATAAAAGAATATATTGTTATTATCATAGCCAATGTCTCATGTTGTTGCACGTTGTTATACTAGTGTTTCGAGCTATTAGTGTTGACTGTGGTTGTACGTTCAGATCACTGCTACCAGGGAAGAAAATACTTATGCTTATAGAGCTTCAGGTTGATAAAATTCGGACCATTGTTGGAAAAAGAGAGATAGTATTCATTCTTTTTACAGTTGCAGGTTGATACAGTTAATGCCAATCCATTACTAGAAGAAAAGAAAATGTTCATATTTTGGCATTTCTTAGTTATTAACAGCAAGTCACTTTTTAAGTTATCTGAATATTAGAAAGTTCCTGTATTGGATGAAGGTAGAGAAAATAAATGATGGATCAGCAACTGTTTTTCTTCATATACTTGATATTAATCTTTTGTGCTTCCTATAGAAGGGATCTTCTTCTTAGTTCTGTTATTTCCTCTTCTACTTTTAAATTGCTATTTGCTTACAATATTCTGACTTCAGTTGAAATTACCCTGTGCTTGTATGGCATTTTCAAGTACATTGGTATTAGTTTGATCTATCTACTACTCAGTTACAAGCTCCTCGGTTGAATTCTTTTTTGTGACTGCAAGAGTATATGCCAGGTGCTACACAAAAACACAAGCTAACATCAGAGGGAAGGAAAAAGGAGTGCCACAACATGACTTGCCGAACAATGCAGTACACAAATAGTTCGACATCTTAAACATATGTTCACTGGAAGATATTATTCGACAACTTTACAGTACCACTGAAGACTGTAAATAGGTAGCAGCCAAACAAACACGACTGAGCAAATAGGTAGCACCATGGAACACCAATAAACTAGACGCTCGCTCCAGTACAATGACATATATGCCAATTTATTTAGCAAGGATGGCCCCCCCATGGAGGGACCAAGCAACAACAATTTCCACCTCACAGAAGCCAAGCTTGCACGTACCACAGCTTTCGCCGGCTATTTCGGGTTTGAAGGAGACCTCATCTTTTAAAACATCATCATCTTCTCCGGTGTTGTTACCAGCTGGCGAGGCCACCACCGAAACTATCAGTTGTCCACGTAGTTCTACAGAAACAGTACGCCTTGAAAGCTCAATCTCCACACCACCATCTGAAAGTGAATGGATAGGAGGCGATGTTCCTGCATATCGGGAATCAAGGAGGAGGATGTCCTCTTTGGCTATGCTGGCAGTGCGGGAAACAATTAGTTTTCGAAGATGATCTGGCCATGACCCTTTAACAACCTTGACACTGCAGATAGTGGCCTCAACTGCTTTGCGAAGTAGTGCGAAGGTGAACTCTAGCGTGCTACGCTTGCTGGAGTAACGTCTACAAACCACGGTAGGAGGACTATAACCATAAATGCAATCTTTGTATCGGAAGAGTCGAAAGCTCAGTGTTTTATCGTCATCCTCTGTTCTGCCCTTTACTTGTAGTCGAACTTCAAAGTCAACTGGATCAGTAAACACAACTGCACGAGACGGGCCCGTCAACTGCAAAAATGAATCCTGCAAGTATCATCCCTCATTAATTAATCAATTAACCAAATAAGAAGGAAACAGGATGAAACCAATCCACATTGACGAGAATAGCTATCACCTGCTTGACCACTCTAAAATCAGTAGAAGAGGATATAAGATCTGGCACAATTTGTGCGTAGATTATACAAGCGACAATTTTATGCGTACATTTTGTAACAAGGAGCTATGCAGGTCCGACGTTAGTATTTAAGTGTGTTGACCATCAAACGCCTATCATATGACATTTGAATGGTACAAATTTGCATGTCTAATTTTTCTGTTTGTTTTACATTATTTGAATTTAAATAAACACGGGGAAAGTGCATATTATTATTATTACCCTTGAACTATCATGCCTCGTCATACTTTCAACCTTGAACTACCAAATGAAATGAACTTGGATAATGTGACACAATTAAGGATTACGCTCCTCAAGTAAACATATGGTATTTTCATACTTGAAAACAATAGATGACGAAATAAAATCGGATGATCGGGTAAAAAAGAGCATATTATGGTAAGATAGATTGTTGATAGGGCTCGTGCGGATTGTTCAGGCGCGATTGAACTGTGAATGTATGATGTATCAAATAAAGAGAAGGAAAGAAGTAGTTAGGGTTGGGAATACATGCATATACAGGTACTCACAGAAGAATGGTGGATTAGGGTAAATAATACCAGCAGCAAGAAAAATGAGCAAACAGAAAATAAATAGATGGGCAAGTACAGATTAAGATACATTTAGATCGACGGGTACTCCACCTTTTGAGTGAGGATTTGGCAGTTATCCCTGTCACGGAGGAAGAGATAGTCGCGCTTATGATCGATGCTATCTCGGGTGGCAACAAAGCCATAGACATGCAGTGGCCACGCAAGACCCTCCTCTTTGTTTATTTTGGCCACCTTAACGGAAAAGATCTGCAAGGCTTCTTCGAGGGAAGCAAATGGTGGGATGGGTCCTGTTGTATAGCGCATGGCGGGCACAGAAGCTGCAGCCAAATTAAGCGACAGATAGTAATCGCACGCACAGTTGATATTGATTCATCTGATCCCTCTATAATTTCACTAACATTAATCTAAGAAAGAATTCATCGATTGAAGAACAAAATCAGATGATGATGGAGTGACTTACTGGTATCTTGGAAGGAACCGCCGTATAGGCGGCCCCAACTGGATTCCCAAAATTCACCGTACCCGAGCATCTCCTCCTCATCGTCATCCTCGTAGGAGTAGTCCTCCACCACCATCTTGCTCTCCTCCACCTCCATCTCGCTCATCTCCTCCTCCTCCTCCTCCTCCTCCTCCTCCTCCATCTCGCTCATCTTTTCCTCCTCCACCTCCTTGGCTTTGTCGTCGATCCTCCTTGACTTCCCGGATGCCTTCCCTTCGCCACTCCTTCCATCCCCCTCCTCCTCCTCACGGCGGATCTTCCCGGAGGCCTTCCCTTCGCCCCTCCTTCCCTTCGCCTCCACCTCCTCCGTCTCCATCGCCCAAGGAACTCACCGCCGCCTCTTTTGCCGCACGCACCGTCGCAGGGGGAAGGAAGGCTCTAGGGTTTCCCGTGGCTACTGACCGATCCGAAGGGCCGGCGGGGTGGCCTATAAGGGTGGGGTCGGCCGTGGGCCCCCACAATCCAAATAGGAAACACACGTGCAATATTGCAGCTCTCTGTGAAAATTCTGAACGCAGGCGAGGTGCTATTGCAGCTCTCTGTGAATTGCTGTTCACGATTGGCCTTGTTTTTTGGGCCGAGCAACACTTTGGCAATAGGTGGATCTACTTTCTAGGAGCCACAAGAATGGTCCTTTTGAGCTCTCACCATGCAACACAAGTTCAGCGACGACTCGAGAAGCCATTTGGGGGAAGCTGTAAAGCAGCTTGCACCAACCAACCTGGGGTGCCATTCGTCAATGGATAGGCCAGCAAATGGTTCAAGCACAACATCTGTACCCCTGGATCCCATCCTAACTGGATCATGGGGCCTAACTGGAGATATTTTAGGAAATAAAAATGGTGCTGATGATTTATACGGTTATAATTGCAGTACATATGAGGTTCAGTACATACTGAGGAGGCAGAATGATGGATCATGGAAAATCTGTGAGGCTGTGGTCGGGGACCTGACATGATTCTGCCAAAAAGACAACTTATTCGTCGGTTGATATGTCCAGGGTAATTAACAACTAATCGGTCATTACCCTAAGTTAATTACACGAATCTCAGCATAGTGGCTAATAAAATATCGGGCGATCCGGTACTTTATCAGCTACTACGCCGTAACTCGAGTGTTGCAACAGAACAATAATTAGAGACTGAATGAACATATATTACATTCCAAAAGCCACACCATGCTATATGTTCAATACAATACTTAAACGCTGGATCCAAGTACAACAAAAATATAGTTAAGCCGTACGAGCGGTTGCACAAACGGGCGGCATGGCCTTCAACGTGCAAACACGATAGCAAGAAATGACGCGGTCACTCACTCTTCTTCAAGTAGGAAAGGAATCCATTTTGTCCCTGTGCCGACGACTCGAGAACCCAGCAGCAAGCCCGCTTCCCGCTCCACAAAAACGTGATGGATATTTCAAACTACGGCGATTTCAAAAGTCGGGGTGCAAATCAGATGGCCAGATCCCAAGACAGTAATCAAAAATTTCAAATTAGACCGGGTTTGTTGCCATGGTCGTATCATCAATGCGTATCTTTCCCACAACAATATGTCCTTCAGCAACAATATCGCGAATACAGTGGTACTTGATATCAATGTGCTTGGTCTTGGCATGATACATGTCATTCTTGGTCAAACAAATAGCACTCTAGCTATCACAATAGACAGTAAGAGTATCATGTTTAATACCAAGTTCAGAAACCAGACCTCGCAACCAAATAGCTTTCTTAACGCCTTCAGTAGCTGAAATATATTCCGCTTCAGTAGTGGAAAGAGCGGCAATAGGCCGTCCATGACTCAGACTCCTTGGCTATAAATAGCCGCCCCTATGGCCCTATGTACATGTAAATAGGGGTGGCTTGGGAAATATGGAAACAACGAAATGATTGGATATTTCGAAATATTGCCCCGAGTATCTTGAACTGGAAAAGGTTTTTAAGAATGAGCTCACAATGCATGTGCATCGTGTGAAAGATCAGCATAAACAACGATGATTAAATTGGCTACAAATTCTATCTTGACTTCTATCTTAGTTTGAGAATGTAATTTTCCTTTAAACCTTTAGCCTTTGTACATAATCTTTATACATAAACTCTCCTCACACACACACAACTAATTAGAAGGCTCATACAATTTAATACGGCTGATTGCTTGAGTGTAGTAGTTTATCCTTATATTATAGCCTATGTAAAGGGCCCACCGGCAACATTGAGTTGTTGGAAGGTTTTGTTGTATGTATTTTTATGGCACTATTGTTTTATCCTCGGTCGGTTTGTAACTGATTATATACCATCAAATAACTCTGTTATTTTCGATTTGCTATCAATAACTCGTTCACAATGTACCATCGCGTATCAATTTTTCTTTACAATATGTCATCGCAGTTAGTAGTCTGTCATAAGCATGGTTCAAAATCCCGGCGAAATTTCAGATTTCCGCCGGGGACGAGATTAAATATACCGGCGAATTGAAATAATTTGGAAAAACAAACATTCAAATTACTACAGTGAATTATGCTGCCTGTGTTAAGACCACATGAGGTTGACTGTCCAATAATTAATGATGGACGAGGAAATAATGGAAGGTATCTATGAAAATTATGTGATAATTTCTGTGCAGAGAAACAAGCTTTTGTCCCTCGGGTTAATGCGCGCATACATATGCTTCTTCTTAGTTCTGTTATTTCCTCTTCTACTTATAAATTGCCATTTGCTTACAATGTTCTGACTTCAGGTGAAATTGCTCTGTGCTTGTATGGCATTTTCAAGTACATTGGTATTAGTTTGATCTATCTACTACTCAATTACAAGCTCCTCAGTTGAATTCTTTTTTGTGACTGCAAGAGTATAAGCCAGGTGCTACATGAAGACAATGCAGTTCACGAACCTGAGGAGCGAGGGTTGCCGGAGACGAAGACGATGACCACCCGAATGGCGTTTTCCGTGGCTCTCCGGCGAAGTGAATGGTACTCCCAGTTGCGCCTCGTCGCGATGGTCTCGGATCTGGCCACCAAGTGTCGCCTATCTTGATACTATACTAGAAGAATGTGAAGATTCTCTTGTATGTCTTCATTTTACAATACTATACATGCTGCACAAATTAGTTTATTGAATGCTTGATATACTAAAGCAAAATCACCTTGCCACTTACATAGGGGATCTAAATACACTGCATTATACAAAGATAATTGAATATTTACATGAAAGCACCATATAACAGTGTTGTAATTTGATTTTTCTGAGATGTTCACGAAAATTTTCCTTTATAATATTTTTTAGATAAAGGTTCTGCCCAGCTTTTGTTGAAAGCTATCAAAGATCTTACTACTTTACAATATTGAGACCCCAATGCCTTTCATTTATCTTTTTTCAGCCGCTGGGACCTGGATTATCTCAATTTGCTGAGCCTGTGTTTCAGAGGTGTATCAATCTTACACAATCCCAGCAGTTGACAAAGGTCTGTGCAATCTCAGTACTCTATTAGAAGTGCTATACTTTTTTTGATGCAATATATCAAATTAATTCTTTATATTGGTAGTGAAACTGGAATTATGACCATTCTTTCATTTAAACCACAGCTTCTTGCACTAGCGTTAACTAAAATATATGCTGTGAAATATAGACCATTCCATGCAACCATGGAGCAATGCCTTGTGCATGTATGCATCCCTTTTCTTGACAAACATGTGGGATGCGACGGCCCCATAATGATGTCGAGCACGTCAGGGGAAATGGAGCAGTATAGGGCGGTGAGAACAGCAAAGTCCTCTTGTGCCCAGGTCCCGGCATCATCAGTTGGTGGCGAAGAGTCGAGGATGTGGCCGAGTAAATTGAACGTGCCAAGGAAAGCGACGAAGAACGTCCGCCACTTGGTGTAGTTCGGGTTCTTCATGTCGAAGACGACGGGGACGTGCGTCTTGACGCTGGGAATGCTGAGGGTGCCGGTCGTCGGAGGAGTCATCGGAGGAGTGCCAGCCGTTGGAGAAAAGGATGCAAGCAGTCCACCGGCGAAGGTGGGAGGAGGGGTCACCATGGTGCAGGGGAAAGAAGAGCCGCCTAGTGTGGTCGCCTGCTTGGCCTCCGTGATGGCCTTCTGGGCGGCTTGTGCGCTGGCCAGGGCAGCCAGAAGTGCCTCCTGGTCGACGGTGGAGGCGCAGCATGGGCCTCTGCGAGCGCGGAGGCGAGATTGGCAGCGGCGTCTTCAGCGCCGCCGACGAGCTGAGATGGGGAGGTGGAAGAATGTTCCATGAGTGTAACGGAAAGGGAGGAGAAAACGGAGAAGGTGGATCAACACTGCTCTGATACCATGCGAGCGTACAGAGGGAGGATTTGGCTCAGCTCACGCACAATTGGTGCGAGCAGAATTCAATTAAATGGTAAGCCTGGTAACCAGCTAAGGAAAGTGTTACAAGGAAAAAGGGAGGTGATTAAGGGCTATCTATACGAGCCCTATACACCAAATATGGAGAATACAATGCCAAGAATAGATGATTACATGCTATCTTTGACAACGTGGAGCTCTATTGAGTCCTTCATGATCTCTTTGCTCGCAGGTTATACCACTCGGCGCTGAAGAGAGAACCAGTCGGGAAAGCTACGCCAAAACCTGTAAACACATGGTAAGAAGCATGACTCGACCGAAGTGCCATCATGAAGGCGGCAACTCGATCGTAAAGTACTCGGGGGCTACTATGGAATATATGAACCCTGTGTGTCCACACCGAGAACCAAAGGCCCACGAAGGTAGGGTGGGCCGAGCAGGCCAGACAATAGCCAGAAATCGCATAAACAGCCACCGGCTTGAGCGTCAAGAAAGCATTAGGAGAAAGGCAATGAATCCTGGTTAGGTGAGATATGGAAGGGCTGGTCTGCTGCTTTAGACGACATAAGCAGCAGAGACAGAACCCTAGCCTGGAACCTACTGTAACATGCTTTTGTAACTGCTCTCCTGCGCTATATAAAGGGGTGCAGAAAGAACATTGGGGAAGGATTAGAGGGATCGCATAGTAACAGGAAAGAGGGCATAGCGACTCAGGCTTCCCCTTTCATCCTCATACACACATAATCCCAGAACACATGAGTAGGGTATTATCTCCCCCGCGAGAGCCCGAACCTATTTAAACTCTCGCGTCCTGTGTTACCATTGAGTTTGGATCTCGCACTTAGCCCCGTTCTCTTTATTGTCGGCAACAAACGTCGACAATATTGCACAAGAGCTTCGTTATGAAGATCATGCCCAAGCATGCAGTGTCGTAATAGCAATGTAATCCTTGGCAATGTGAGTGCCCATCCCACTAGTGCAGGCTGCCGTGTTTCTTCTTGCAGGTACGGTGGTTTTGTTAATGGAACTATGATCACTTTTGTAAGCAACATGATGACCAATGTATTTAATTTTGTTCCTACTTTTTAGAGTCAAGATTGTTACATCTTACTTTTTCATTGCAGGCTAAACACGGGTCTTCAACCAAAATGCTCAGGTAATTATTGTTGCTATAATACTCCACTTTTTCTTCTAATTTCCGCTACGAACACGAACCGCGTATCCTAAACCGATTCGGGTTTGACAAATCCGGTTCGTGATTCATGGGGGTTTACAGTGAATCCGGTAATTATGTTTTAAAATACATGGAGGTTAAACATATAACTCTTTTACGGTACACTAAATTCAATATAGACCGTCCATTCTTTTCGATCCAATAGATCATATTGGCCAGTACTTATTTATACTTCATATGGTAGTACAGTAGTAGAAATACCTTTAAGAAATCAATGGATAGGTGTGGTTTCATTCTTGGTTCCTATTCTAAAATCTCCAGAGGTAATTGATTTTTTTATTGTTTTCTTTTGCCATGTTTTTTGGTTAAGCGAGCATTTCAGCTAAATGTGTGTGTTGTGCCATATTAACAGGGCTTGAATAAGCCACTTATTGAAAATAGTGCAATCACTCTTGGGAGGCTTTGCTGGGTTTGTCCAGACATTGTGGCCCTCATATGGGGGAAAAATTCTATACAACGGTGCTGCATACCGTGGCCTGTACAGCACTGTACGGATTGGCGCCATGTATCCCGTTGCGTTAATCTCCATGCAAAAAACAATTAAATGATAAGGATTAAAGTGCTTGGAGATTGATGAATTTGCATGAAGATTAACGCAGCGGACACGTGGCGCCAATCTACACGGTGATGCACAGACGACGGTATGCAGTACCGTTGCATAGAATTTGTTTCCTCATATGGACCATTTCATGCAACCATGGTGCAATGCCTTGTGCATGTATGCGTCCCTTTTCTTGACAAACATGTGGGATGCGATACATAATTTTCTCTATTGCGTTCTTTATGGAGTTAATTTTTGTCTTGTGCAGGATAAGAGATGATTTTGAGAAAGAGGATGCATTCCATGGTCTATGTGCAATGGTAAATCTGCATCTCTTTACTTAATGCTTGCTGTTACATTTTTCATAGCTGTGGATGATGTACTTACAAAAAATACTGTGTTATACTACTAGGTGGCAGCAAACCCGTCAGGCGCTGTGGGTTCCCTAGCTTACATCTGCCAGGCCTGTGCAAGCTGGAATGTGAGATGCAATTTCTTTCAGATCTGTTTTTCGACACTTGTGTTCCATATGAGCTTACTTTATTTGTGTACAGGAGATAAAAAGTGAAGGTTTACACAATGAAGTGTGCCAAATTTTGAATGGCTACAAGCAGGTACAGTAGTCCAGTATTTCATTTTTCTTCTTGTAAACAGTTCCACTTTCCAGTTGTATGGTATATACAAGAAACTAACAAAAAAAATATTTCCCCAAGATGCTTGGAGGTGGGGGATGGGAATAGTGCATGTCCACCCTAGAACCAGGAGTTGTGCAGAGATTAGCCAGATACGGAGTATGAGGATGCCAAGAAATTTCTGTTATTTATTCTTACTAGTATACAATTCCATCGGAGGTAAACAGCAGAGGCCCAGTTCGTTTCAGTTTCTCGATTATGGATTCTGAATTATGGGAGAAGATGTTTTTGATTATGGGAGAATCAGGCCGAGCTAGCTAAGATTTTTAGGTTCGGACAGAGTTGGCAGGAATCAGTAAGAATCTGTGAGAACCATGTTTCAACCAAATTCTGATTCTATTCAGAAGACAGCTTCTGATTATCAGAAAAGCTGTCCAGAATCCTCCCGTTCGGCAAATAATTCGTTTTTTTTAAAGCAGACGCTGAAACGAACGGGGCCAGAAAGAAAGTGCTAGGGCAAGAGATTGGGCCAAGCCAGTCAGGAGTGGAGCGTGCAGCACATTGTGTGATCTTATTTCTCATATGATGCGATAGACTCACTTGATTGGTATTGTATACTAGTTATAGTCTCCAGCACAAGTTAGTGGTAGGAATTACCACGACAGGAATTACCATTACTAGAAGAAAAGAAAATGTTCATATTTTGGCATTTCTTAGTTATTGACAGCAAGTCACTTTTTAAGTTATCTGAATATTAAAAAGTTCCTGTATTGGATGAAAGTAGAGAAAATAAATGATGGATCAGCAACCCTTTTTCTTCATATACTTGATATTAATCTTTTGTGCTTCCTATAGAAGGGATCTTCTTCTTAGTTCTGTTATTTCCTCTTCTACTTTTAAATTGCTATTTGCTTACAATGTTCTGACTTCAGTTCAAATTACCCTGTGCTTGTATGGCATTTTCAAGTACATTGGTATTAGTTTGATCTATCTACTACTCAGTTACAAGCTCCTCGGTTGAATTCTTTTTTGTGACTGCAAGAGTATATGCCAGGTGCTACACGAAAACACAAGCTAACATCAGAGGGAAGGAAAAAAAAGAGTGCCACACCATGACTTGCTGAACAATGCAGTACACAAATAGTTCGACATCTTAAACATATGTTACTGGAAGACATAATTCGACAACTTTAAAGTACCACTGAAGAGTGTAAATAGGTAGCAGCCAAATGAACACGACTGTGCAAATAGGTAGCACCATAGAACACCAATAAACTAGACACTCGCTCTAGCACTAGTACAACTAGCCAGAATGTGCGGCGCACGCCGCACCGTGTAAAATTTACTTTATTTTTTTCTAAAAAAATTGTAGGAGGACCTAAACATATTTTTTTCGGAGCGATTTTAACATTCTATATGTTCACTGGTGAATAATATATTTTTCGAAAAATATTATAGATCGAGTTGCAGAAAAAACTACAGAGATACAGTTGTATACATATATTTCTTATTCCGGAAAATATCAGAAACCGAGTTACAAAAAAATAGAGAGATAGAGTTGCACACATATTTCTTTTGACGAATTTAGTTAACACTTTATTATTACCCGTCAATCTTCTTTTGTCGAGTTTAACACTATGCGTTAACCGGGTAATAATACATGTTCCAAAAAATATTAGAGATGCCAACCTTCTTTTGTCGAGTTTAACAATCCATGCGTTCACCGAGTAATAATACATATTTCAAAAAATATTAGAAATCGAGTTTGGAAAAAAGTCTAGAGATTAAAGATCGAGTTGGGAGAAAAAAATCTAGGGATAGAGCCGTACACATATATCTGTTGATTAAAATATTTTTTTCGGGAAAAACGAAGAAAGAACCTAGACTTATATTTCTTTTGACGAATTTGGTTAACACTTTATCAATACCCGGTTAACGTCCTTCTGTCGAGTTTAATACTCTATGTGTTAACAGGGTGATAATGCATGTTTCAAAAAATATTAAAGATGTTAACCTTCTTTTATCGAGTTTAACACTCTATGCGTTCACCGAGTAATAATACATGTTTCGAAAATTATTAGAGATCGAGTTGGGAAAACGTACACATATTTCTATTGACGAAAATATTTTTTTCGGGGAAAACGGAGAAAGGACATGGACATAAGGGCCGAGGACCTGTTTGTTATTTTTTCGGACCTAATCGCTATTATGAAAAATTAGAAAAGGGCTCGTTCGAGATTCTTATTTAGTGGAGGGCTTTGTTGTAAAGTAACAAACCAAGGACCTAAACGTAATCTGAAAAAAAAATTTATACTCACAAAAAATCGCAAAGGATCTTTTTGTAATTTACAGAGACCTATCTGTAATTTAAATAACATAGATGTTTTTTTTTTGCAAAATAGCATGGGGGTGAGGTGCATAGCATGGGAGGGCTCCAATTCTTTCCCACATAATAGATGGAATATGACATGCCAATTTATTTAGCGAGGACGGGCACAATGAGGGACCAAGCGACAACAATTTCCACCTCACAGAAGCCAAGCTTGCACGTACCACAGCTTCTGTCGGCTATTTTGGGTTTGAAGGAGACCTCATCTTTTAAAACATCAGCATCATCTTCTCTAGCGTTGTTACCGGCTGGCGAGGCCACCACCGAAACTATCAGTTGCCCACGTAATTCTACAGAAACAGTACGCCTTTTCTTAAAAAAAGAAAATCATCTAATTTTCTTCCGATTTTTTCCGATAATCTAAAAACGAAAATTGTCTAATTTTCTTAAAAAAAGAAAAGGTGAACCTGCGGTGAAGCTTGTCCTCACGATTGGAATAGAAGACCTTCACATGAAGCTTGTCCTCTTGTGTCCACTTTTCTTCACCAAACTTGAACCAGTCCGACTGCGGTGAAGCTTGTCCTCACGATTGGAATACAAGACCTTCACGTGAAGCTTGTCCTCTTGTGACCACTTTTCTTCACCAAACTTGAACCAGTCCGACTGCGGTGAATCTTGTCCTCACGATTGGAATACAAGACCTTCACACGTGAAGCTTGTCCTCTTGTGTCCACTTTTCTTCACCAAACTTGAACCAGTCCGACTGCGGTGAATCTTGTCCTCACGATTGGAATACAAGACCTTCACGTGAAGCTTGTCCTCTTGTGTCCACTTTTCTTCACCAGACTTGCAACAAGCCAGAAGGCTTCACGTGCCTGAAAATCGTCTAATTTTCTTTCGATTTTTTCCGATAATCTAAAAACGAAAATTGTCTAATTTTCTTAAAAAAAAGAAAAGGTGAACCTGCGGTGAAGCTTGTCCTCACGATTGGAATAGAAGACCTTCACGTGAAGCTTGTCCTCTTGTGTCGACTTTTCTTCACCAAACTTGAACCAGTCCGACTGCGGTGAAGCTTGTCCTCACGATTGGAATACAAGACCTTCACGTGAAGTTTGTCCTCTTGTGTCCACTTTTCTTCACCAAACTTGAACCAGTCCGACTGCGGTGAATCTTGTCCTCACGATTGGAATACAAGACCTTCACACGTTAAGCTTGTCCTCTTGTGTCCACTTTTTTTCACCAAACTTGAACCAGTCTGACTACGGTGAATCTTGTCCTCACGATTGGAATACAAGACCTTCACGTGAAGCTTGTCCTCTTGTGTCCACTTTTCTTCACCAAACTTGAACCAGTCCGACTGCGGTGAATCTTGTTCTCACGATTGGAATACAAGACCTTCACACGTGAAGCTTGTCCTCTTATGTCCACTTTTCTTCACCAAACTTGAACCAGTCCGACTGCGGTGAATCTTGTCCTCACGATTGGAATACAAGACCTTCACGTGAAGCTTGTCCTCTTGTGTCCACTTTTCTTCACCAGACTTGCAACAAGCCAGAAGGCTTCACGTGCCTGACACCAGATCTGGAGGCGACGGCTTCCTGGGCGCGCCCTCGAGCATAAGAGCGAAGGCGCCAGTGACAGCCGAGCGCTGGAGCGGAGACGTCGGTGCCGGATCTGAAGGCGCAAGGACCTAACGTGAAGAAGATGCTCCGCCGGCAACCGGATCTGGAGGCCAACTTAGTGGCGTCCCCGAGCTCCGGCAAGACGGCGGCGGACTGCGTTCGTCGGCTGATGCATGTCCGTGCTGCTTACAATTATTTTAACACCACTTTTATATTTATTTTCAAGACTTTGATATCGAACATGATCTATGCTGCTGCTGCTACCGCTGATGATGATGAGTCACTCACTGATGCTGAGGTATGGTAATTTTCTTTATATATTGCATGTTTCAATTGTGGGTCATCGCCCATCAGTGATAGTGGGCTGCTCTAATAAATATTACATGTTTCAGGAAGATGAATCTGTTAGAGATAGAGTCCTAGTCCTTGTATGTTAGGGATAGAGTCCTATTCCTATTCCTATTCCTTGCCCTCTTGTACATGTATATATATAGGCCCTTTGGCCTCATAATGAATACAAGTGCTATTCATAACATGGTATCAGAGCAAAATTAGGGTTAGGGTTCTCACGGGCGTTGCACTTGCGCTCCACCTCTCTGGTTTTTCGTCGCCATCCTCTCTGGCGGCTCTAGCCGATCTACTACATCCTCTCTGGCGGATCTACTACTTCGATCACAATCCATCCCGTTGGTCTTCGGTTTCAGTGTGATCTTCTAGCGCACGGGGACGCCGGCCTGCACCTGAAGCCGACGCACCTCCACGCCGGCAGGGAGCAGCCGCCCGCCGCCGCGCCGCCATCCGCATCTCGGGCCGCCAGAGACGCCACCGCTGCCGCCGGGCGGAGCGTTGTCGCCGGCCGTTGTCTCGCGCCGCGTCGCCGTTGTCGCCGTCGCCGGGCTGCTGCAGCAAGCCGATCGCATCCTCGACGCCAGGGCACACCGCCCGCCGCCATCGTCCGCCGGCCGCTGGGCCACCGCCGCCGTTGCCACCTGCCGCCAGGCCGCCGCGCCGCTGCCGCCAGCCGCCGCCGTCGGGCTGAGCCGCCGCAGGCCTGCGCCAAGGCTTCTCTGCCACTGAGGTCTCTTCAAGACCAGGCCACCGCCGCCGTTGACGAGGCCGAGCCGACGCTGCCGCCGAAGCCGACGTCGACGCAGGACGCAGCCGCGCGGTTGCCTCTTCTGTCTTCCAAACGTCGTTCGGACTCGAGAGCTAACCTTCAATGTCTTGTTCGCTTTTCAAGTCCGTAGCCACGTGAAGTACTTTCCTGGCCTCATGTCCAATGCTCACGTAAAGACCAAGTGTTGCCTCTAGACTTTGGTTGGTTCACGTCCGTGAAGCAACTTCTAGCTGCAGAGTTCAAGACAACAGTCGGGTATCATCGCCCGACCCTTTCTGGTGTGGCTTGAAGTCTGTTAAAAAGAGAGAGAGAGAGAGAGAGAAAAAAAATGTCGTCATCTTCTGGCTCTTCGGGGACTGTTTCTGTTCCTCGCTGCCCAGTTATTTTTGATGGTCTCAATTATCGAGACTGGGTTCTTCATATGCGCCTTCACATGCGTGGTCAGCGTCTGTGGGAGTTTTTTACTGGCGAGCTATCCTGTCCGCCTCGTCCAACTCCTCCTGTCACGCCTGTTATTCCCAAGGAGGCTGATGATGCTGCTCGCCAGAAGATTACCGATGATTATACTGATGCTGTGGAGTCTTTTCAGACTCAGTTTGCTGCTCACAAGACATGGATTGATGAAAATGCTCGTGCCTCTGCTATTTTGGTTGCTAGCATGGAGGTGCATCTTACTGGAGACATTGTTGCTTTGTCTTCGGCACAATCAATGTGGGCGCATCTTCGCGATCGCTATGAACCTGCTGGTGACTCCCTTTACCTTGCTGTTGTGCGACAGGAGCAGTCGCTACAGCATGGTAATTCTACTGTGGATGAGTTCTATGCGCAGCTATCTTCCGTGTGGCGTCAGATTGATTCCTTGGGACCGGAGGTCTGCCGCACTTGCCAGTGTTGTCAGCGTCAGCACTCTCATTTGGAGCTTCGCCGCATCTACGACTTCTTGACACGTCTTCGGGCTGAGTTTGAGCAGATTCGTGCCCAGCTGCTTGCACGTCATCCTCGTGTGACTCTGTTGGAGGCCCTTGCCGCTATTCGTACTGAGGAGACTCGTCTTCGTGGCGCTGGCCTACTGGTGTCTCCCTCAGTTTTGGCGGCACCACGTTCTACTCCTCCGACAGTGACGCCTGCTTCAGTTCCAGCCACCGGGGGTGAAAGCCTTCACTGCACATACTGCAATAAGAACGGACATGTGGAGTAATTCTGCTACAGGAAGAAGAAGAATCTTGCTCGTAAAGGGGGACGCCCTTTTAAGGGCCCTGGACTCTTGGGTGTCTCTCCTCAGCAGACTTTCGTTGGTTCTGACTCTACTCAGGAGATTCTTATGCTACTGCGACGCATGGCTGCCACTACACCGACAGGTTCCGCTGGTTCTGCTACTCAGTCTTCTAATGAGAAACCACCATCCTTCTCAGGTATCACACCATGGATCCTTGATTCTGGAGCTTCTTTTCATATGACATCTGATCCTTCGAGTCTTCATACTATGAGTCCTCTTGTTGCTCCTATCACTGTGCATACTGCAGATGGTACTTCCCTTCCTGTTGCAGGACGAGGAAATCTTTTGTCCTCTTCTTTTCATGTTCCTGCTGTTTCTTATGTTCCCAAACTGACCATGCAGCTCATATCCGCTGGCCAGCTCACTGATCACGGTTGTCGCGTTATTCTTGATTCTGACTCTTGTTGTGTTCAGGATCTCTGCACGGGGGCCCTAGTTGGGACTGGCCCTCGCCGCCGTGACTCTCAGCGCCTTTGGGAGCTTGACTGGCTTTATCTACCTTCCGCTGCCTCTGCCAGTCTCTCCGTTTCCTCCACCGCGTCAGCATCCGTTGCTTCTTCTACCGGGACTTTTGCTCAGTGGCATCACCGTTTGGGCCATCTTTGTGGCTCGCGTCTGTCTTCTTTAGTTCGTCGTGGTCTTTTAGGCTCTGTGTCAGGTGATGCTTCTTTACACTGTACGGGTTGTAAGCTTGGCAAACAGCTACAACTCCCCTACCATTCAAGTGAGTCTATCTCACAGCATCATTTTGATCTTGTTCATTCTGATGTTTGGGGTCCGGCTCCTTTTGTTTCAAAAGGGGGTCATCGGTAGGGATGGAACTGGTACGGATATTTTCCGACCGACCGACCGACCGAATTGATTTGGATGATGATTTGGATAGTTTCACAGATATCCAGTTGATTTCTCGGATAAGGATATGGATACAGATAATTTACATGGATACGGATACGGATATGGAACACTGATTATCCGATGGATAAGGAATATCCGAGTTTTTGTTCGGATAATATCCGAATATGACATACGGATATTATCCGAATAACACGTTTCAGAATAACACATTAACAATTTAACATGTTTCATCGCTTTGAGATCGGGTCGCATTGGATGACAAGATATAATGTGTTCATGTGTGCTAGATGCTAATTTGGAGATATTTGGGTAAAGGTGGTACATAAATTGGCAAGTGGCGTTCAGAGGGCTACTTAGGATTCAAGAAAGATATGCCAGCTGCAAATCATTTGGTTCAATTATTGCAATGGGGTACATTGTTACTCACAAAGTCACATGTATGACAAGCTAGGGATAAAAAGGCAAAAAAAAGACATACAAATATATTTCTTTTGAAATTTTGAATTTAAATTTGGACCGATTTTGGAAAAAAACTGAAATTGGATTTTAAAATATCCGACTAATATTATCCGTATCCATGTTGATTCCGATCCATATTCGATCTGTATTCGTAACCGATATTATCCTGTATAATTCGTATTCGATTCTGTATTCGACACTATTCGTATTCGATTCTATATTCGATAAAAAATACGGATACGGATATGAATAGAATGATATTCGACCGTATCCGATCCGATCACATCCCTAGTCATCGGTACTATATTTTTTTATAGATGATTTTTCTCGCCACACTTGGATATATTTTATGTCCTCTCGCAGTGAGGTTTTATCCATCTATAAAACTTTTGCCACCATGATTCGCACTCAATATGATTCTCCCATTCGTGTTCTTCGTGCTGACTCGGCTGGGGAGTATCTGTCCGGAGCTCTTCGAGTTTTTCTTGCCACCCAGGGCACTCTTTCTCAGTTTTCTTGTCCTGGTGCTCATGCTCAAAATGGTGTGGCTGAGTGCAAGCATCGTCATCTTCTTGAGACAGCTCGCGCTCTTATGCTTGCTTCCGCTGTTCCACCTCACTTCTGGGCTGAGGCCGTTTCCACTGCTACCTACTTGACCAATATCCAACCTTCTTCTGCTCTGAAGGGTGGGATTCCAGTTGAGCGTCTTTGTGGCATGCCTCCTGATTATTCTGGACTTCATCTTTTTGGGTGTGTGTGCTATGTTCTTCTTGCACCTCGTGAACGCACCAAGCTGACCGCTCAGTCTGTTGAGTGTGTTTTTCTGGGATATAGTGCTGAGCATAAGGGATATCGTTGTTGGGATCCTGTTGGTCGACGGATACGGATCTCACGAGATGTCACTTTTGATGAGTCTCGTCCCTTCTACCCTCGTTCTTCTTCCTCTCCTACTTCTCTTGTTGAGCCACTGTCTTTTCTGACTTTTCCTGACACTCCAGTTGTCACTTTTCCTTCACGATCGGCGTCTCCTTTAGCACCGTTTTCTTCACCACCGTCCTCTCCTACACAGGGCTCTTCAGATGTTGTTTCTCCCTATCCTCTCCACTACACTCGTCGTCCGCCAACTGGGGACTCTTCTGATGTGCCATCTTCTTCTTCTGATGAGCCATCTTCTTCAGTGTCTCCTCCTCGTTATGCTCTTCGCGATCGACAGTCTATTCGGCCTCCTGAGCGTTTTGCTTTTGTTGGTGCAGCTCTGGCCGAGCCGACTTCTTACCGTGATGCTATTATTCATCAGGAATGGCAGCATGCGATGGCGGAGGAGATTGCTGCCCTTGAGCGCACTGGCACGTGGGATCTTGTTCCACTTCCTCCACGTGTCCGTCCCATTACTTGTAAGTGGGTCTATAAGATTAAGACTCGCTCTGATGGTTCTCTTGAGCGCTACAAGGCTCGTCTTGTGGTGCGTGGTTTTTAGCAGGAGCATGGTCGTGATTACGATGAGACATTTGCCCATGTGGCTCACATGACCACTTTTCACACTCTTCTTGTTGTTGCCTCTGTTCGAGAGTGGTCCATCTCTCAGCTTGATGTCAAGAATGCCTTTCTTAATGGTGAGCTGCATGAGGAGGTCTATATGCAGCCACCACCGGGGTATTCTGTTCCTGAGGGCATGGTTTGTCGGCTTCGTCGCTCTCTTTATGGGCTCAAGCAAGCCCCTTGTGCTTGGTTTGAGCGTTTTTCTTCTGTGATCACTGCCGCTGGATTTTCTGCCAGTACTCATGATCCTGCGCTCTTTGTTCACACATCTTCTCGTGGTCGGACTCTTCTCCTTCTGTATGTTGATGACATGATCATTACTGGCGATGATTCTCAGTATATTGCCTTTGTAAAGGCCCGTCTCAATGAGCAGTTTCTCATGTCCGATCTTGGTCCTCTTCGATACTTTCTTGGGATTGAGGTTTCTTCCACCTCTGAGGGCTTCTTTCTCTCCCAAGAGAAGTATATCCAGGATCTTCTTGATCGTGCCTCTTTCACTGATGAGCGTACAGCCGAGACTCCCATGGAGCTCAATGTTCACCTTCGACCTACTGATGGTGAACCTCTTGAGGATCCTACTCGCTATCGCCATCTTGTTGGGAGTCTTGTTTATCTTGGTGTCACTCGTCCTGACATTTCTCATCCAGTTCATATTCTCGAGTCGCTGCTTACTCCCACTCAGCTCCACTATAGTCATCTTCTTCGTGTTCTACGATATCTTCGTGGTACCATCTCTCGCCGTTTTTTCTTTCCGCGCTCCAGCTCTTTACAGCTCCAGGCATACTCTGATGCTACATGGGCTATTGATCACTCTGATCGTCGGTCCCTTTCTGCTTACTGTGTTTTTCTTGGTGGTTCTCTCATTGCTTGGAAGACTAAGAAGCGCATGTTAGCTGCTCGAAAGTGCCGAGGTCGAGTTGCGAGCTATGGCTCTTTGACGCAGAGGTTACGTGGCTACGGTGGTTGCTTGAGGATTTTGGTGTTTCGCTTTCTACACCAACTCCTCTTTTATCCGACAAAGACAGTGGCTATCAAGATTAAGGCGCTGAGATCGGTGAAGCATGAACTCACCAAGCATATTGGTGTTGATGCTTCATATATGAGGTCACAGGTACAGGATAAGATTGTGGCTCTTCAGTATGTGCCTTCAGAGCTCCAGTTAGCAGATTTCTTCACGAAGACACAAACTAGAGCGTATCATAACTTCTTTCTCTCCAAACTCAGTGTTGTTGATCCACCATGAGTTTGAGGGGGGGTGTTAGAGATAGAGTCCTAGTCCTTGTATGTTAGGGATAGAATCCTATTCCTTGCCCTCTTGTACATGTATATATATAGGCCCTTTGGCCTCATAATGAATACAAGTGCTATTCATAACAGAATCCTTTCCAGACAGGGACCAGGTTGGTTGCATCTTCTGTAATTGTATATTTCCAGTGACATTTGGCTTGATTTTATGATTGGCTCCATCTGTGAGTAATCATATCTAGAGATTAGCCTTGTGTTTGGTCGATGGAATGGAATGAATACAGCTCAACCTGCAGTCTTGTAATGCTGAACTGTAAAAACCATATAACAGGTTTTTGTTAGTCACTCCTCACTACTACCATTATAAGAAAAATGCCATGTCATGTTTAGCGTGACAGTTACACTAACCCTTGCTGTAAGTTTTACATGTTTACGATCTCTGTGTTTTTTTTTTCTTGCATGAAATAAGATGTAGACAGTTGTGTAACAGGATCTGAAGCCCCATTTCCATTCCTCTCGATTACGTGGATATAAAACCGGAGAAGATGATGTGAGTTCAGAAATATTATATCATTTTAAGCAGCTGAATGACTTTCGCGTGCTTATACTCCAGCCAATTTTAAGTTTGCAAAAAATTTCTGGTGATATAGACAGGATGATGATGATGCTGTAAATGTTTGTTGCGCTGCGGGGTTGGATGTCCTCTCTAATGTTTTTGGGGGTGACATTCTTCCAACGTTAATGCCTTTGATTCAGGTAATTTGCATTTCTGGTCATGTAGTCTATCATAACTATTGAATTTTGTTAGTAGTTTCTTTAGTTAAGGGACCAGAGTGTTAGCCCGCTTCCTCGAAAAAGTTACCAATTTCCTACTAGCTAATGCGTTTGTAAGGGTTCAACATTTGAGCATGAAGGTAAAGCCCCTCCAGACATGCTCAAGACTTGTCATCTTGGAAAGTGTTAGAGGGCTACCTGCACTTTGACCAGAAACTTACTGCCTTTTCATGACTCTTCTCTCTTTTGGCAAATGTTATGTGTGGGTTATGATGACATATTTTATGTACTTTATTCATTTTTCCTTTTTAATACTGTTGAAAGTTTTGTGTTTGCTTGAAAATAATTCAAAACTTTCCCATAAACACTGGAATTTGTTAATAATTGTGATTAGCATGGCTCAGAAATCCTAAATGCTATTCCCTAAAATTGCGCTGTTCATTGAAACTGTAAAATCCCCACTGTAAAACCAGTTATTTCAGTAGGTGGCTATTAACTGGCAGTTTCCATAATCCTGTTCCCTATACTGTTGGATTTTTGGCCAAGTGTGCATACGTTCAGGTGCTTTCCTGTTATAGTTGGTGCTTAGTACAGTTTTAATTGTTCTATACTGTTTCTGACCTTGAATAATTTCGATAACCAAACATCAATTTCTTTAATTTTGCAGCAAAATTTGGCTCGGACAGATGATGATGATGCCTGGAAGGAGAGGGAAGCTGCTGTTTTGTCTATTGGTGCTATAGCAGAGGGATGCATTACTGGATTATATCCCCATCTTCCGCTGGTAATTTTAACAACTAATCTTGCTGTTTTCATATGCGTTGTAAGAATTGCAATTCAAATCTCTTGTCACTCCTCAGCTATGGTGCAGATGACTAAAACCTCATTAAGAAAGCGTGTCATGCGTCAAACCATATTGAGAAAATCATGCCGGATAACATTCCTTGAATTTAGTTTTCAGAAGCAATTTAATTAGCGTGAATACTTGCTTCTCTCATGAATCCTTTAGAACGTAGCTATGAAATTGCTTCTCAATATCTGGTAAGCTTGAAATATTTATTGCAGGAAGACGTTGTTGATGCAATCATTAGTTCTCTACAGGATAAACTTCACCCGTTCTAAAATTATTCAATAATATTGCTGATTTCTGTAATCTTTATTGGAATTTTGGATTGTTGTTACAATTCTGGTATTTATAGCTTTTCTAAGATGTTCTGTTCAATTGCAGATTCTGGCCTTTCTAATCCCACATCTTGACGATAAATTTCCTCTGATACGAAGTATTACTTGTTGGACCCTCTCTCGATATAGCAAATTCATTGTTCAGGTAATAGGAAACTCTTTTGTGTTGATGCTATCCTCATATCTGTTTGGAAGAATTTCTTTCCTTCGAAAGCTTTATGGTTTTTTATTTTTTGTATCATGTAGTGTTATTAGAACATGTGGTGTTTGGTTGTAGTAGTATATTATGTTGCGTGTTTAAACTTGGTTGGTAGGTGAAGTGCCCTAGGTCATTAGAGGGATTGAGCAATAGTATTAACTACTAATTAGGCTACTAATTAACTTTGCGAAATTTAAAAATGCGAACAGAACGAATACGAATAGAAAGGGGATTGCCGTCAGACCCGCAGGCGAGGTATTGTTCACCGAGATACCAGACCCGTTGGGACCGGGTCGGCACCTCTCGCTAGACCGGTTCATCATTCGGCAACCGTAGCTTACCTGTTCGGATTGCGGGTATCCGTAGCAGCGTAGATCAAATAGCAGTGTTTTACCCTTTGGACAACCCAAATACTTAGTAGCATTGCAAAACCCAGAGGGCAACTCAGTGCACTTGATCATTCAAGCCAGCCAGCTCATAGTAGGGATGTGATCGAATCGGATATGGTCGAATATCATCCTATTCATATCCGTATCCGTATTTTTTATCGAATACGAATAGTGTCGAATACAGAATCGAATACGAATTATACAGGATAATATCGGTTACGAATACAGATCGAATACGGATCGGAATCAACATGGATACGAATAATATTAGTCGGATATTTTTGTTAGAGATAGAGTCCTTTTCCTTGTATGTTAGGGATAGAGTCCTACTCCTATTCCTATTCCTTGCCCTCTTGTACATGTATATATATAGGCCCTTTGGCCTCATGATGAATACAAGTGCTATTCATAACATGGTATCAGAGCCATCTAGGGTTTCTTTTCGTTCCTGGCGTTGCACTTGCGCCGTCTCCTCCCACCAACGCTCGGTGACTTTTCTCGTCGCCTATCGTCGTCTCTGATTTCTCGTATCCCTCATCGTCTTCCTCGTCTGCTTGGTCACGTGTCCAGCCGCCGCCTCCTTCTGGCCGCCGCTGGTCTGGCCGCCGCTGCCGTCGCTGGTCCTCTGCCGACGCACGTCGATCGAGACGCCGGCTCCGCCTGCCGAGCCGTCCTGCTCGCTGCGGCGTGGTCGCTAACGCCGCTTAACGCCTTCGTTGTTCCCGCGACGTGGCTGCCGGAGCCTGGACGTTGGAGCCGGCGCCGGGTGTTGCGATTCGCACCGGATTTCAGCAGCTTCATCGCGAGCTGCCGCGCGCCAGCCGCCGCGAGTCGCGCACAAGGCCAGATCCGGCCGCTGCAGTTATCGCGCCGTCCTCCGGCGGCCGCAGGCCGTCTCGCCGTCCTCTTGCGGCTGCGGGTCGTCTCGCCGTCGCAACCTCGACGGCTGCTACGTCTCCAGAAGTTCAGACAGAGGATAAGGTTCACGTGAAGGTTCACGTGGAGAAAAGCCACAGACGCATCTGCCGCCGGATTGCTAGCCACCGCTTTCCTCTGCCTGCTCCGAGGAAGCTTTTGCTGCCGGTCTCCTTTGGAGTTTCTGCTGCCACGTGAACTAGTTGCTTTGCCCTTTTGGAGGTTTGGTGGCTAGTTCACGTCCGTGACTTCAAGATCAAGTCCAGAGGCAGGTTTCGGTCAAAAGACTTGACTGGTCCAGAAGCTTCGTGGGGTGAAGTTCCAAAAAAAAAAAAAAAAAAAAATGTCGTCGTCATCTGGTTCTTCGGGGACTGTTTCCGTTCCCCGCTGTCCGGTCAGTTTTGATGGTCTCAATTATCGAGACTGGGTTCTTCATATGCGTCTTCACATGCGCGGTCAGCGTCTATGGGAGTTTCTCACCGGCGAGCTTTCATGTCCGCCTCGTCCTGCTCCTCTTGCCCCGCCTGTTGTTCCAATGGAGACCGATGATGCTGCTCGCCAGAAGATCTCTGATGACTATGCCGACATCAGGAATCTTTTAGACTCGCTTGTCGCCCACAAGACATGGATTGATGAAGATGCTCGTGCCTCTGCTATTTTGGTTGCGAGCATGGAGGTGCATCTTACTGGAGACATTGTTGCTTTGTCTTCGGCACAGGCGATGTGGGCACATCTTCGTGATCGTTATGAGCCAGCTGGAGACTCACTGTACCTTCTTTGTTGTTCGACAGAGCGATACTTCAAAGAAGGCGACTCTGATGGATGAGTTCTATGCACGCTTGTCTTCGGTGTGGCGCCACTTGATTCCCTCGGACCGGAGGTTTGTCGGACTTGCCGATCTGGTCGCCGGCCACAAGACTCTCATTTGGAGCTTCGCAAGATCTACGACTTCCTCGACACGTCTTGGGCTGAGTTCGAGCAGATTCGTGCTCACCGCTTGCTCGTCATCCTCGTGGTGACCTGTTGGAGGCCCTTGCAGCTATTCAATCGAGGAGACTCGTCTTCGTGGCGCAGGCCTGCTGGTGACCTCCTCAGTTTTGGCGGTGCCTCGCTCTACTCCTCCGACAGTGCCGCCTACACCAGTTCCAGCCACAAAGGGGGGAGGCCTCCACTGCACCTACTGCAATAAGAACGGACATGTGGAACAGTTCTGCTACAAGAAGAAGAAGGATCTTGCTCGTCAAGGTGGACGTCCTTCTAAAGGACCTGGACTCTTGGGTGCCTCACCTCAGCAAACTTCTGCTGGTTCTGACTCTACTCAGGAGATTCTCATGCTACTGCGTCGCATGGCTGCCACTACACCGACAGGTTCTGCTGGTTCTGCTACTCAGTCTTCCAATGAGAAACCACCATCCTCATCAGGTATCACACCATGGAGCTTCTTTTCATATGACATCTGATCCCACTTGTCTACATTCCATCAGTCCTCTTGTTGCTCCTACCACTGTGCATACTGCAGATGGTACTTCTCTCTCTGTTACAGGACGAGGCAATCTTTTGTCATCTTCTTTTCATGTCCCTGCTGTTTCCTATGTTCCCAAACTGACCATGCAGCTCATATCCGCTGGCCAGCTTACTGATCATGGTTGTCGCGTTATCCTTGATTCTGACTCTTGTTGTGTTCAGGATCGTCGCACGGGAACTCTAGTTGGGATCGCCCTCGCCGCCATGACTCTCGGCGTCTTTGGGAGCTCGACCGCTTCATCTACCTTCATTGCCTCGCCCGATCTCTCCGTTTCCTCCACCGCGTCAGCATCCGTTGCTTCTTCTACCGGGACTTTCGCTCAGTGCCATCACCGTTTGGGTCATCTTTGTGGCTCGCGTCTATCTTCTTTAGTTCGTCGTGGTCTTTTAGGCTCTGTGTCTGGTGATGCTTCTTTACACTGTACGGGTTGTAAGCTTGGCAAACAGCTACAACTCCCCTACCATTCTAGTGAGTCTATCTCACAGCGTCCTTTGATCTTGTTCATTACCGATGTTTGGGGTCCGGCTCCTTTTGTTTCCAAAGGGGGTCATCGGTATTATATTCTTTTTATAGATGATTTTTCTCGCCACACTTGGATATATTTTATGTCCTCTCGTAGTGAGGTTTTATCCATCTATAAGACTTTTGCCACCATGATTCACACTCAGTTTGACTCTCCTATTCGTGTTCTTCGTGCTGACTCGGCAGGAGAGTATCTGTCCGGAGCTCTTCGAGCTTTTCTTGCCACACAGGGCACTCTTTCTCAGTTTTCTTGTCCTGGTGCTCATGCTCAGAACGGTGTGGCTGAGCGCAAGCATCGTCATCTTCTTGAGACAGCTCGCGCTCTTATGCTTGCTTCCGCTGTTCCACCTCACTTCTGGGCTGAGGCCGTTTCCACTGCTACCTACTTGACCAATATCCAACCTTCTTCTGCTCTGAAGGGTGGGATTCCAGTTGAGCGTCTTTGTGGCATGCCTCCTGATTATTCTGGACTTCGTCTTTTTGGGTGTGTGTGCTATGTTCTTCTTGCACCTCGTGAACGCACCAAGCTGACTGCTCAGTCTGTTGAGTGTGTTTTTCTGGGATACAGTGCTGAGCATAAGGGATATCGTTGTTGGGATCCTGTTGGCCGACGGATACGGATCTCACGAGATGTCACTTTTGATGAGTCTCGTCCCTTCTACCCTCGTTCTTCTTCCTCTCCTACTTCCCTTGTTGAGCCACTGTCTTTTCTGACTTTTCCTGACACTCCAGCTGTCACTTTTCCTTCACGATCGGCGTCTCCTTTAGCGCCGGTTTCTTCACCACAGTCCTCTCCTACACAGGTCTCTTCAGATGTTGTTTCTCCCTATCCTCTCCACTACACTCGTCGTCCGCCACCTGAGGACTCTTCTGATGTGCCATCTTCTTCTTCTGATGAGCCATCTTCTTCAGTGTCTCCTCCTCGTTATGCTCTTCGCGATCGATACCTATTCGGCCTCTGAGCGCTTTTGCTTTTGTTGGTGCAGCTCTGGCCGAGCCGACTTCTTACCGTGATGCTGTTATTCATCAGGAATGGCAGCATGCGATGGCGGAGGAGATTGCTGCCCTTGAGCGCACTGGCACGTGGGATCTTGTTCCACTTCCTCCACGTGTCCGTCCCATTACTTGTAAGTGGGTCTATAAGATTAAGACTCGCTCTGATGGCTCTCTTGAGCGCTACAAGGCTCGTCTTGTGGCGCGTGGTTTTCAGCAGGAGCATGGTCGTGATTATGATGAGACCTTTGCCCTCGTGGCTCACATGACCACCGCTCGCACTCTTCTTGTCGTTGCCTCTGCTCGAGAGTGGTCCATCTCTCAGCTTGATGTCAAGAATGCTTTTCTTAATGGTGAGCTGCATGAGGAGGTCTATATGCAGACACCACAGGGGTATTCTGTTCCTGAGGGCATGGTTTGTGTCGCTCTCTTTATGGGCTCAAGCAAGCCCCTCGTGCTTGGTTTGAGCGTTTTTCTTCTGTGATCACTGCCGCTGGTTTTTCTGCCAGTACTCATGATCCTGCGCTCTTTGTTCACACCTCTTCTCGTGGTCGGACTCTTCTCCTTCTGTATGTTGATGACATGATCATTACTAGTGATGATTCTCAGTATATTGCCTTTGTAAAGGCCCGTCTCAATGAGCAGTTTCTCATGTCCGATCTTGGTCCTCTCCGATACTTTCTTGGGATTGAGGTTTCTTCCACCTCTGAGGGCTTCTTTCTCTCCCAAGAGAAGTATATCCAGGATCTCCTTGATCGTGCCTTTCTCACTGATGAGCGTACAGCCGAGACTCCCATGGAGCTCAATGTTCACCTTCGACTCCATCGATGGTGAACCTCTTGAGGATCCTACTCGTTATCGCCATCTTGTTGGGAGTCTTGTTTATCTTGGTGTCACTCGTCCTGACATTTCTCATCCAGTTCATATCCAGAGTCAGTTCGTTTCTGCTCCCACTCAGCTCCACTATAGTCATCTTCTTCGTGTTCTACGATATCTTCGTGGAACCATCACTCGCCGTCTTTTCTTTCCGCGCTCCAGCTCTTTACAGCTCCAGGCATACTCTGATGCTACATGGGCTAGTGATCACTCTGATCGTCGGTCCCTTTACGCATCGTGTTTTTCTTGGTGGTTCTCTCATTGCTTGGAAGACTAAGAAGCGCATGCCAGCTGCTCGTTCGAGTGCTGAGGCTGAGTTGCGAGCTATGGCTCTTTTGACAGCAGAGGTTACGTGGCTACGGTGGTTGCTTGAGGATTTTGGTGTTTCTGTTTCTACACCGACTCCTCTGTTATCTGACAGTACAGGGGCTATCAGCATTGCGCGAGATCCAGTGAAGCATGAACTCACCAAGCATATTGGTGTTGATGCTTCATATATGAGGTCACAGGTATAGGATAAGGTTGTGGCTCTTCAGTATGTGCCTTCAGAGCTCCAGTTAGCAGATTTTTTCACGAAGACACAAACTAGAGCGTATCATAACTTCTTTCTCTCCAAACTCAGTGTTGTTGATCCACCATGAGTTTGAGGGGGGGTGTTAGAGATAGAGTCCTTTTCCTTGTATGTTAGGGATAGAGTCCTACTCCTATTCCTATTCCTTGCCCTCTTGTACATGTATATATATAGGCCCTTTGGCCTCATGATGAATACAAGTGCTATTCATAACAATTTTAAAATCCAATTTCAGTTTTTTTCCAAAATCGGTCCAAAATTAAATTCAAAATTCCAAAAGAAATATATTTGTATGTCTTTTTTTCCCTTTTTATCCCTAGCTTGTCATACATGTGACTCTGTGAGTAACAATGTACCCCATTGCAATAATTGAACCAAATGATTTACGGTGGCATATGTCTTTGAATCCTAAGTAGCCCTCCTGAAACGCCACTTGCCAATTTCTGTACCACCTTTACCCAAATATCTCCAAATTAGCATCTAGCACACATGAACACATTATATCTTGTCATCCAATGTAGACCCCAGTCTCTGAAATAGTGAAACATGTTAAATTGTTAATGTGTTATTCTGAAACGTGTTATTCGGATAATATCCGTATGTCATATTCGGATATTATCCGGAAAAAAACTCGAATATTCCGTATCTATCGGATAATCAGTGTTCCATATTCGTATCCGTATCCATGTAAATTATCTGTATCCATATCTTTATCCGAGTAATCAACTGGATATCTATGAAACTATCCAAATCAATTCGGTCGGTCGGTCGGTCGGAAAATATCCGTACCAGTTCCATCCCTAGCTCATAGCCAACACAAATGCATTTCCCCAGCCTAGCTCGTCGATCGAGGCAGCCAGGGAGGGCGTGGTTACAGGCCATTCTTATCCCTTCCTTCCTCACCTCTGGGTATTCCTAACCAGACCATCCCTCCAGAGAGTATTCCCCAGAGAGAGAGAGAGAGAGAGAGAGAGAGAGAGAGAGAGAGAGAGAGAGAGAGAGAGAGAGAGAGAGAGAGAGAGATTGCATTTTTCAATTCACAAGAATATAAAAGTAAAATATCTTGTTTGTTGCTGATTTACCCGTAAGCATCGATTCAAAAGCTTTGGCACATTCTATCTGCTGTGGCAACAAAACTCTATAAGCAACCGGCAACCAGGGTTAACAAAACCGATCCGGCGATTTTCGGATGAACAGTAATTTTCGATAATCGCAAAAATCGAGTCGAAAATCGTAAAAAATCGGATAAATTCAAAAACCAAATTTTTTCAAATAAAATTCAAAAATTGTCGATTTTCGGTTTTCGTGGAAAATCAACGACCTTGTTGAACTTTTTGTGCAATTGATTTTTAGTAGCGATTTTTGACGAAAATCGACCGATTTCCACCGATTTTCGACCGGTTTTTGACACATAATTTTTTTTTGAATTTTTGAATTTTTTTTTGAATCGGATCGGTTTATCGACCGGTTTTTGATATTGGGCCGCGGCGATATGGCCGAAAATCACGAAAATCGACCGAAAATCGACGATTTTGTGAACCCTGCCGGCGACTTGGTACGATATCGCCATTTATTATTTGGGCATGACACTGATGGCCAGCAAGTGCACAGGATCACCACGTATCTTTCCCTTAAAATATCTCAAGGTTTATCCAAGGACAAGGGTCGTACACTACCTATCATCTAGCAACTTGTCTTTTTCAAGTTAAAGACAGTGAATTAAAGACAACAACAACAAAATTAAAATGGCAATAATTAAATGAGTAAGATAGAGGATGCTTGTATGCAACACATGGAGTTAGAGCATAATCAATATCAATATATACTGTGACAAATGACTTGCAAGAGTTTCTTCAATGGAAAAGAGCAAATGGTAAGAAATATACCATTCAGTTTGTGGATGATGTCAACCAACTACAGGAATATGCACATAAATATGCAGATGCTGGACATGCTCGAGCCTTGCAAATTCCCTGATGGTTTCTTTGACGGCTGGCTTCTAAAAGCTGCAAATTTCTGAGAGTTAAAATGGTAGCCCAACACAAGCCCTGCAGATTGAAAAGAAAAATGATAGAAACGAATGTTCATACACATAAGAGGGAAGAGAAGGATAGGATCTATTTCAAACAAGATTTTAAATGCTGATCTGCAATTCTAAGGCGGAAGCAAACGTATTTGCTCCCATGCATTTCTTTATCTAGTGCATAATTTCACCAGATGCACACCATCCAGTGACATGTAACAAAACAAAGTCTCTGGTATCTATCTATCTATATATATATATATATATATCTTCGATAAAACAAAGCCGGAAGCTTTCCTGCCCAGTCCGGGTTCCCACGTGTCGTTGCCGATCGGCGCTCGGTCCACTGCTCGTGTAGAGAGATCACAGCCACCTCGCTTTCTTCTGGATCGTTCGCTTCTCTCCACCTCGGAGAAGCCCGCACGGCGCGATCCCCCAGCCTCGCGCGCTCCGCCTCTACCTGCCGCCCTCCGCCGTTGTCTCGCGCGTCGCAGCCTCCCTCGGTTCGCCTCGCGGGTTCTGCACTTCATCCTCGCGCGCTCCGCCTCTGCCTTCCGCGGCCTCCTCCGCTTCGCTCCTCTCCACCTCGCTTGCTTTGACCGTTCCTCGCCCAGGAGGCTCCACGCTCGTTCGGGCAACACCGCTGGCCGCGTGCCCACCACCTGGTCGCCGGCCAGAATCGAAGTTCGTCTTCGCCGGAGATGCCAAGGCCATCAACTGCGGCTACCCCTCCTCCATCGCCATGCTCGCCATCTTCTTTCAGCCCATCCTCTCCAAGATTCCCAAATTATATCGACCAAGGCTTCATTCCTTTTTGCTGTTCCAATCTGCAGCTTCACATGTATAGCAAGATCTGCCCGATTCGGGATCTTGGGCGATCGAGCCCAACTGGGATCAGCTGATGCGGCCGGCGCTGCAAGAATATCGCCTGGTCAAATCAACACCGGTTCATTCGCGTTCAACTGCTTCTTCGTGTTGTGCTTTCTTTTTCGTTGATTAGATAGGATTAGGATTAGGTGCTTCCTGTGATTGCTACTGTTGTTGCTGCAGCAAGCCGCTCCGCTCCGGCCCAAGCCTACCGGCGACGGGCCTCCGCTCCGCTCCGACAGAAGTTAGCCCCTTTTCTTGAATTTGGATCATAACTCAACAAACTCCACCTTGAGACAAATTCAGTCTTGTAGCAAGAATTGATGTAAACTCTTTCCTGGATAACAAAGAAAACAAAGCCGACACCCAAACAGCCACAAGGGCTAAGCGGTAATACCAATTAAGTTTGAGCTTGGCTTGGTCATCATATCAGCAGGATTATCATGAGTACTGATCTTGCATACCTTCATGTTACCTTGAGCCACAACATCACGAACATAATGATACCTGACATCAATGTGCTTTGATCTCTCATGAAACATTTGATCCTTTGTAAGGCATATAGCACTTTGACTGTCGCAAAATAAATTTATGCAAGATGTATCTCCACAAAACTCAGCATATAAACCTTTCAACCAAGTAGCCTCCTTGCATGCTTCTGCAATAGCCATATACTCCGCTTCGGTGGTAGATAAGGCAACTGTCGCCTGCAGACTTGCCTTCCAACTTACGGCACAACCACCAATAGTGAAAACATAACCTGTAAGGGATCTTCTTTTGTCCAAATCAGCAGCATAATCAGAATCCACGTATCCAACAAGTCCTTCTCCAGTTTTGCCGAACTGCAAACAAGCATTGGAAGTACCTCGCATGTACTTGAAAACCCATTGAACAACCTTCCAATGTTCTTTACCAGGATTAGCCATGTATCTACTGACCAAACTCATAGCATGAGACAAATCAGGACGGGAACAAACCATGGCATACATTAAAGAACCGACAGCATTAGAATAAGGTATTCTGGACATATACTCAATTTCTTCATCAGAATCAGGACATTGAGAAGATGACAATCTGAAATGAGGAGCAATGGGAGTGCTTACTGGTTTTGCTTCATGCATATTAAAGCGATGAAGGACTTTATCAATGTAACTTGCTTGGCTAAGGAATAATGAACCAGACTTTCTATCCCTGATGATTTCCATCCCAAGTATCCTCTTAGCCGCACCGAGATCCTTCATGTCGAACTCACTACTTAACTGTGCCTTTAAGGTAGCGACCTCTTTCTGACTCTTGGTAGCAATTAGCATATCATCAACATATAAAAGCAAGTATATAGGTGACCCATCAACAAATTTCAAGTAAACACAACTATCAAATTCAGATCTCTTAAAGTTGTGTGAGAGCATAAATGAGTCAAATCTTTTATACCATTGTCGTGGAGACTGCTTCAAACCATAAAGGGACTTCTTTAATCTGCAAACCAAATTTTCCTTACCAGACATGACGAAACCCTCAGGCTGGTCCATATAAATTTCTTCCTCCAGTTCACCATGTAAGAATGCCGTCTTCACATCTAACTGCTCAAGCTCAAGATCATGCATAGCAACAATACTAAAAAATGTACGAATTGAAGTATGCTTTACAACCGGAGAAAACACATCGTTGTAATCAATGCCTGGTATCTGACTGAAACCTTTAGCGACTAACCTTGCCTTAAACCTCCTGGGTTCACTTGGAGACACACCTTCCTTTATTTTGAAGATCCATTTGCAACGAACGGTCTTCTTTTCTTTAGGCAAGCGAACAATGTCCCAAGTGCCATTCTTCTCGAGGGACTGCATCTCTTCATGCATGGCAGACATCCACTTGTCGCATTCACTACAAATGATGGCTTCAGTGTAAGTTGAAGGCTCTGCATTACCTTCCACCTCCTCTGCACAGCTCAGGGCATGACCAACGAAATTACACTCTTCAATCAGACGAGTAGGGCGAACTATGTTTCTCCTTGGCCTGTCAACTTCAATAGTCTGTTGTGGAGGCTGCACAACAGGAGAAAAATGCTCAACAACAGGTGAACCATCAGCAGAGGAAACAATATCAGAAACTTGTGTGTTTGGGATAGCATCATCATCATTATCAATCACGTGATCTCTATCATCCAAGTGCTCCACCTTCATGCTTACTTTCTGTTGTCCTTCATCAGAGGCATTAGTGGACAGATTCACATGATACATAGTAGATTCATTGAAAATAACACTTCTACTCATTAAAGTCTTTTTGGTTTCAGGGTTCCACAACTTATATCCCTTTACCCTGAATCAGAATTCAAGAAATACGCACTTAACTGCTCTAGGTTCAAGTTTTCCATTATCCACATGTGCATATGCAGTGCACCCAAAAACCCTCAACTGTGAATAATTAGCAGGTGTGCCAGACCATACCTCAATAGGAGTCTTCTTGTTCAGAGCTCTGGAGGGTGACCTATTTATCAGGTAGCAGGCGGTGGATGCTGCTTCTGCCCAAAAGTGTCTGCCCATAGCAGCGTTGGACAGCATGCAGCGAGCTTTAGAGATGATTGTCCTGTTCATCCGTTCGGCTACACCGTTCTGTTGAGGAGTGTACGGAACGGTATAGTGCCTGATGATGCCTTCTTTTCTGCAATAAAACTTAAATGCAAGTGAACAGAATTCCATCCCATTATCAGTACGAAGGACTTTCACCTTTCTTTCAGTTTGCCTTTCTACCATGACCTTCCAATCTTTAAAAGCAGCAAATGCATCATTTTTATGTTTCAAGAAATAGGGCCACACCTTTCTAGAGTAATCATCAATGATAGTAAGCATATAGCGAGCACCACCAAGAGAAGGTTCACGGGACGGTCCCCACAAATCAGCATGCACATAATCTAATATACCTTCAGTTGTATGAACAGAGGTGTTGAATTTTACCCTCTTGTGCTTACCAAATATGCAGTGCTCACAAAACTCCAACTTGTCAACGTTGCACCCATCGAGAAAGCCTCTCTTACTCAATTCTGCCATGCCAAGTTCACTCATATGCCCGAGGCGTATATGCCAAAGTTTAGTATTAGCAGAATGACCAGAATTTGCAGCAGCGGAAATAACAGCAGCAGTACCGGTGACTGTATTGCCTCTAAGAACATATAAGTTTGCAGATTTCATATCACCTTTCATAGTAATGAGAGAACCTTTCGATACCTTCAAAACTCCACCTGAAGCGGAGTACTGATACCCTTTGAGATCGAACGTACTCAGCGAGATGAGGTTCCTGGCCATGGTTGGAACATGTCTCACGTCTGTCAAAGTTCTTGTCATACCATCATGCATCCTGATCTGAACGGAGCCGATACCTATAATCTTACATGCGGTGTCATCTCCCATCCGCACAACTCCTCCATTCTGCACAAGCTCATAAGTATTGAACCATTCTCTATTACAGCAAATATGATATGAGCAAGCAGAATCAAGTATCCATTCAGCATTCATAGAGACACAACCAGCAAAAGCAATAAGAGCGTCACCCTGGTCGGAATCATCATTAGAAGCAACAGATGCCTTACCATCATTCTCGGATTGATGTTTAGGTCGGTATGTACCGTTCCTCTTTTCTTTGTTCTGCAGTTTCCAACATTCAGTGATATCATGGTTATTTTTCTTACAGTACCTGCAGAACTTTTCTTTGCCTCTTGACTTGGAACGGCCCTTGCCGTGCTGGCTTTTCCCTCTGTTGCCGTTGTTTGATTTCTTCTGCTCGGACCTGCCACGTACCGACAACGCCTCGCCGTTGGAGGTTGATTCTTCCAAGTGTACCATCTGTTTCATCTTTTCTTTCTGTTGAAGGGCCTCATATACTTCATTCACGGTTAGTTCATCACGGCTATACAATATGGTATCTCGGAAATTTGCATATGAACTAGGCAACGAGCACAAAAGAAGCAGACCTAAGTCTTCTTCATCATAGGTTATTTCCATATATTGTAAATCAGAAACAATTTCTTTGAAAGCAGATAGATGGTTAAGGACTGAACCACCTTCTTGCAACTTGTGCGTAAACAACTTCATCTTCATGTGCATCTTACTGGTGAGATCCTTCGACATGCAGATTGATTCCAGTTTCAGCCACAAGGCGGCAGCAGTTTTCTCCTGCAACACCTCCTGCAGAATATTATTAGAAAGATGAAGATGAATCTGAGACAAAGCCTTACGGTCCTTTCTCTTCTCCTCGGCAGACCATGACTTCGAATCCTTCTGGCCAAAACTCTCCAGTGCATCATCCAGATCCGTATGTGCCAGCACTGCCCGCATCTTGACTTGCCACAACGAGAACCTTGTATCCAGATCCAGCAACGGTAGATCGTACTTCAGGGATGCCATGTCGACGTAAACCCTAGATTTGAACGGGCAAAAGAAACGTGGCTCTGATACCACTTGTTGTAAATCGACACGAACACAAGAACGAAGTAGATCAAAACAAAAACAGATCGAGACACAAGATTTAACGTGGAAAAAACCCCTCCAATGCGGAAGGGAAGAAAACCACGGGCGCCGGCGGCGAAACTTCACTATTTTGGAGAGTGTTTACAAAAACGCCAGATTAATTCTTCGGCGGCTTACAAGATGAATTTATAGACAGAAGTTAGCCCCTTTTCTTGAATTTGGATCGTAACTCAACAGCGCTCACCCAGCTCGTCCACGTTCGAACGCGGCTCGACGCGGACGCGCGTGGAGGCGAGTGCGAACAGGCTGATCTCGGGTCAGCACAGCCCGTCAACCCAAGAGGATTAGGCACGACACGGCCATGAGTGACCCAGGCCGTGTTTGGGCCAGGAACCCAACACATGGGTCGGCATGACATGATGTACTTATTTATTAACCGGCTATAAATGGTCGTGTCTCATCCGGATCGGACTTCACTGAGAGAAGGAACGCACCTTATCCCCTTACCAGGGCCATGTTTGGATGGGCTAAAACTAATTGTTAGCTGGCTAATGGCTAGAGCTAATTGTTAGCCAGCTAATAATTAGTCCATCTAAAATTAGCCCAGGGCTGTTTGGATACATGACTAATGGTTGGACTAATTTCTTAGAAAAGTCATGTCTACCCCCTCATAATGGGTGAGGAAATGAGGATAAGGCCAGCGCGAGGGTATTTCAGGCTTTTCCCAACGTATTACATGCTATTAGCCCAAATTAGCTCCTCCCCACCAACTAATGGACTAATTATTAGCTAAGGGGTTGGCTAAAAATTAGCCCACCTATTAGTCTACCTGTTTGGATAGACTAGAGCTAATTTTTAGCCAGCTAACAATTAGTCCAGGGATCCAAACATGGCCCAGGACTAGTAAGGATGGTGCTGCTCGCCTCCCCCTTCTCCTCCCCTCTGCATGTCCACCGCAATGTCGCCGGCGCCGCCACCGCGACGAGGCCGGCGCTGACGATCCAGGCGGCGAAGCAGCTGACGGGGCAGGTGGTGACGACGAAGGCGGACAAGACGGTGGGGGTCGGGATGGGGAGGCCAATGCCGCTCTCGTCGACTTGATGAGCTCGGTAATTAACTGGCTCACTGCGGTTTCAAAACAAACTTGTTAAAACAGCCGAATTTGCCAACCAACATAGGTGTATCAACAATGATTCGGTTATTGGTACGGGCCAAATTTGCCAACATGTTTGTCTACGCTTTCTTTTTCCCCCATCTGAAGGCGTCTCGGCGCTGCTGACAAAGGTACTCCTTCCGTTCATTTTTACGAGTCATATTTCGATTTTACATAAAGATTAAGATTTAAGATTGTATTAAAATTAAAAAAGATAGGAGAGAAAATAACTTAGATGCCCCTACTTAATTATCTTGGATTATAAAAGATACACTTTGTGTGGGTGATACTCTCTCCGGTCTTAAAACTGACGTTTTGAATATCGACTAGTTCTTAAAACATAACTTTAACCAATAATTTTTATTATAATATATTTATAGAACTCAACAAAATTATAATACTATGAAAGTGCTTCTCGAGACAAGTCTGCACATATAATTTTCATATATCCAATTTAAAAATATATCAATAGTTAAAGTTTTAAAAGTTTGACCTCACTATGTCTAAACGCTAGCTTTTTTTAGACCGGATGGAGTAATAAATAAATACATATGGTTGAATGAGAATAAATAGATATGAAAGAAAAAGTCTCATTAAATCTATATACAAACTTTATATTTGTGAATAAGATTATTCAAAAATAAATCTTTTAAAAATGAACGGGGGGAGTACTAAGGAAACAAAGGCCACATCCCACATGGAAAATTAATTTTCCTTGAAATACGTTGGACCCCGGCCGGCCTGTTTGGGCGACACGTACTTGTCGACACGGAATTGAACCACAAAGTATGATAAACGATTGGAAGTCAAACTCCTCGTTACGTGGATCGATTTGCAACGTTGACGATTGGCTCCAGCTACATGCAACTGGGTGCAATGTATATATAAATAGTTGTCATTTTAAATATGGATATGATCTTTAAAACATAATTTTGATCACTAATGTATATTACAATATATTTTATAAATTATAATATTATAAAAGTTTTTTCAAGTTAAATATGTATAATTTTGTGTAGCTACTGTTATGAGAATGAATCTGTGAATCATCTCTTTTTTTAATGTGTTGTAGCTAGGAATACTTAGGGTATTATCAGTGATTTTTTTTATGTGAGTGTTGGTTATAATTATGAATCTGTAGCTCGTTTCTGGCTGAGTAATAAGAAAAATGCGGTGTTGAATACTATTTGCGCTGCTTCATTGTGGAGTTTATGGACTAATAGAAATAACATGATTTTTCACTATCAGGAATGGGCAAATATGAAAACAATTTGGAGGAAAATTCTCATCTATCCAAAGAATTGGAGTCCTTTGCTAAAGGAGGGGATGCTAGCAAAAATGAAGAAATTCTGCGATTGGTTAGATGCCAAAATCCGAGCGCCACTGCTTCTGGACTTCATGATCAGGGAACCATGATGATAAAGGCGCAAAGGAAGAAGTAGAGATGTTGATGCTGTTACCGGGTTAAACTGAAAAATCTGTTATAGCTGTTATGTCGATTGGGTTGATGGCTAGACATATTTCTGTTTTCCTGTTTGGTTTGAGTTTGTTTGGTGATGGTTGAGTTGTGGTAAACTTTGTCTAAGAGAGTACTTAGAAAGTGACTTGTTTTGGACTGTATGTTTGTTTACCGGTTTCAGTAATGGAACTGGGACATCAAAGTTTTTAATGTCCTTTTGATCTATATATATATATATATATATATATATATATATATATATATATATAGGATAATAGTATGGGACACCTTGGTGCCTGGGCACCATGATTTTAAATGCGTTAATTGAAGTCAAATTTGGATATATTTTTCAAAACTTTCAGTTTTAGGGTATATACCCATCTATAAGAATTCAAATGAAACACATATCTTTAAAAAAACATACTCGAATTTGAAGATTTGAATGAATTTAGATTACATACTTTGCTGATTTATATGTATGATCAACACATACCTACAATCAAACTATCATCAAAAAAGAAAACTTTAATTTGAATTTCAGTTCAAACTTGTTTGAACTAGTTGAACTCAACATCCTAAAAATTTCAAAAAAATTCGCATACAAATACATATGAAAAATACTCATTTTGGATCATGGTGCCCAGGCACCTTGGTGTCCCAGGTAATTGTACTATATATATATATATATATATATATATATATATATATATATATAGATATAGGAAAATGGTTGTATACTCTTAGGAGTACATACTCCCAGTCTCAATATACTGCTTAAATGATATTGTTATACCTCTTTATCATTTTGAGTATACTCTAATACTGATTATAAGATACTCCAAAGTGAATTCAACGAAAAATTTCATCAAAATCCACCATTTGTAGCATAATTTGTTTATATACTCTTTTTATATACGAAAAAGGGTATATAGCAAAAAAATAAATAGTTCTAATAATTTTTTTTCAACAATATTGCATTGTAGTATCTTAGAATTATTATTAGAGTATACTGAAAGTGATAAAAGAGTATAACATATTCGTTTAAGTGGTATACTGGAGGTGAGAGTACGTACTCTCAGGAGTACGGAAAAGGCTTCCTATATATATATATATATATATATACTAGTAGAGTGCTCGTGCGTTGCAACGGATTCCTATAAGAGAATGATACACGTCATCAAGCATGATCTAAAACCATACAATGAACATTAATTTTCTGTCACACATCGAACAAATAAACGATTTCTCTCCATTGGAAATAGCTGCACTAAATCTAGCTTCCCATCACTGGAAATCATGCCCGCGAACAAACAAACCATAACAAAGCAATAGATAATGTTAGCCAGGCATGACACCAAAACATATGATAAGTAATCTTTCAAGTATGAATCATCTGATTTTGAAACACCATAAGTCACACAAATTGCATGACCAATGCCGATGTCTGATAAAAACAGTGCAGACTTGAACAAAGACTACAACCTCTACACTCAGCATTCTTGGATTTATTACATTTTTAAGACCACATGGCAAGGAAGTGCGATTGAAATGCATGGATAATTAAAACTAATGAAAAAAATAAAAACTATGATGTAAGTTTTTTTTTGGAGAAAGATGTAAAGCATACCCATCCTCTGCATCAGTAAAAAGCACTCTACTGGCCATAGCTGCAGAAGGTGGCTTATGAGGAAAAAGCGAAAAGTGGAAAAGTGGAAAGAATCTCTGTGCCAATCTTGTAATATCAAATGGAACAAGGGCAACCGACTCCTTTTTAGTACTATCAACAAGGGTAGCAGCTAATGATTTCTTGTGCTGTAATTGCCTAGATGAAACTGGTGATGCTGTGGGCACATTATTTGTTCTGCCTTGAGAAACATTGTTAGCATCTTTGCAAGGGCTAAGTATCGGCGAAGGAAAAAAGTGGTTCTTTCCTGGAGTGGTTTTTGTCAGCAGTGCCATCCATACGGCTTCTTCTATACTTCATTATACCTGTCAATCCAGTACAAAAAAGATGTTTAAGCAATGCCGAACAAAATGAAAAGCAATGTATGCAAAATTAGATCATGTAGCTATCTTGCGGAACTTACCAGCTGCAACATCACTTAAATAACTGGGGACCAAATTGAAGTGGTGAGACATCAAGGATGAACATAACAAGACTCTTAATTAATGGCACCCAATGGCATTCTGAGCTCTCAGAAGAAGCAAAGCTAAATGAAGAGTGTTTCTCCTAGCCAATGCTTGATCATGACAGTCAATCAACTCAATTATCATCTTTTTAACATCAGTAGCCACATTCTGTTTAGATGGGTTGAGAACACATAAAGAGAAGGTTTGCATCAGGAGATGAACATGCTCATATATCACACTAGTAGACTGCCCGTGCGTTGCAACGGATTATTAAAAGATGACGATAGATGTTATCAAGTATGATCCTAAACCGTACAACGAACATTAATTTTCTAATTTTCTAAAGAACAATGATTGTAGTTACCACACCAATCTTAGATGATATTACATCAAATCAGATAGTATTTCTTTTAATTGTACCGAGGAAAATATAGTAACAAGTTGCAAGACAAATATAGTCATCCATACATGTTGTAGGTAGAAAATCCTTTCCAGAGCAGCCCGACACTGAACTTTCTTTGGATGAAGACAAAGCACTATAGTTCCTGATTTCACCATTCCTATTAAGTGCCCCATTCAGCGGTAAGCAGCCCGAGGCTTCCAGAGATTCTCCGCTACTACATAGACCATCTGATATCCTGGATTTAGTTTTTGCTTGAGATCATGAGCGTAAAGCTGAAGGTACAGGACCATGAGGTTCATTTGTTGGAAGAATAATACAAGAAGACTCATCATTCAGAAGACAACTAAGCAGTTTATTGTCTACAATAACATTCCGGACAAAAATTGTTTTGACCAATTGTTCCCCTTCACCTTTTTTCTTCTCCTTTCATCTAGAGCTTCGTGGTTCTAGTACCCCAATGGATGGTTCCCAAGAAACATAGAGGTTGAAATAAATTAAATAAATGAAACAACCCAAAAAAATTTCAAAATGAATTTAATTTGGAGTTTATTCAAATTTCAGGTTCAAATTTAGATTTGAATTGGAAATTTGAATTTTTGCTTTTTGATTTGGTTTTGATTTGGTTTTTCGTTTTGGGCCATTTCCTTTTGGGCTTTGGCCCGTTCTCCTCTTTCTCCGGCCCAGCCCAGCCAGCTAGCCAGGCCAGCTCGCGCTCGTGCGGCCAACCTCCCTTGACTGGCCCGGCCCGGCCGGCTCGCCTCCCCGACTCGGCCGCGCTCGCGCTGCTTGCCAGCTGCAGCGCCTCGCGCCATACCTGCGCCGCCAGCGCCAGCGCCGCCGCGCCGTTCGCGCGCCGCTTGCGCCCTCGCCGCCGCTGCTCGGTCGCCGCCGTAGCGCGCCGCGCCAGCGCCGCCGCGTCCACCGCCGCCATGAAGCTTCGTCGCCAGCCGCCTCCGCCGCTTGATCCCGGTCTTCCCGACCATGGCCGCCTCTCGCGCTGCCCCGCAGCCGCCGCTCGGCGCCGCGTTCGCCGCGATTCCTTGGCCGCCGCGTTGTCGCCTCTCTCTCTCCTCGTCGCCGGCTATATAAGCCACCGAGCTCCGCAGCTCAACTCGCCCGCTCTTCCCTTCGAGGTGAGCCCCTCCCTCTCGCTTTCCTTCCTCGCTCAGCTCCGGCCGGCCGCTGCCCGCGCCGCTTTGGCCTTGCTGCCACCAGGTTCTAACTCCTAACCGCTTCACGCCATCGACGGCGGCGGCCCGCTGTCGGCCTCGCCGGGCCACCGACGGTGGCCCCGCCCGTCGATGGGCCTCCCCTCTCCTCCTTCCCCGTCCCGCCTGGGCCTCAACATCGGCCAGCCGGCCACCAAATTTTTTCCTCGCGTTGGCCGAGCCCAGCCACGCTGGCCACCGCCGCCGCGTGGGCCGCGGCCCATCTCCCAAATAAGTCGGCCCGATTCGGCCTGGAGCAAGAAAACGATTTTTCCGATTTTAATTAATTTTAAATCCGAAAATTCGCTTAAAAATCGAAAAATCCCTTAAAATCCCCGAAAATTCCGTGAGCCCCAGAAATCCACCAAAGACACTACCCGAACCGTTTCGATCCACTGATTCCAAAAATGCCCTCCGTTCCTCAATCCGGAGTTCCCAAAATTCCGAATTGCCCAATTCGCCCTTCGTTCTCTCTCTCGGCCCGGTTCCGGTTTTCGGTTTCGTTTTCGTTTCCGTTTCTTTTCCGTTTTTCGTTTCTTTATTTGTCGTTCGTTCTTGTCGCGCTAGATCCGGACGTTGGACAGTTCCAGAAGCGGTCCCTGGAGCCGGAGCAGTTCCAGGAGCAGACGCAGATCCCAGAGAAGATTCCGGAGCAGTTCCCGGAGCAGACGTTGGACCCAGCGGAAGCCCCGGACGACTTCTTCCTCTACAGTTCAGCCGATCCGATCGCCGAGCAAGGCAAGCCGTACACCCTTGATCATATTGATCCCAATCATGCCATGCTATAGTAGTATTTATTTTATATCGCATTATTTTACTGTATGTTGAATTATTGAAAGCAGTATTTTAGAATGACCTGATACCTAGGTAATGCCGAAATTGCTCATAAAACATTCCTTGGAATATTGAACCTTATTAAATCCTTTGTAACCTTAGATGATTACTATTACCCTGTTAAGCTAGATTATTAATTAGTCCAGGCTAGATAATCAAATGTTTTTAAAAGGTTGAAATAAAATGCTGTCGAATCTCGGATTCGGATGTTTGTGAAAGTGCTACAGTTTGGGGGACAGAATCGGATAAATCCCGGAGTGGATGTAACTCCGATCCCCGGCTGATGATTGATGCCTTGGTTTGTATGGTGGCCGGTATTATGGGATACCGGATCGGGTTTGCGGATGAAGGCTTGGTCTCTGGCAGTATAAGGTTAACCACCCCCTTGAGCAAAGTAAACAACTTAAGTATCCGCTCAACCACAGGTCGGACTGGTCGGCAGACTAGTATCCGACATGGCTCGGTAAATTAATCATTCCTGAACCTAAAACCGGATTCTTTTGGTGGCTACCATTCTCTGGAGAGAATGGGGACCGGGCCTTCCTGGCAGGGAAGTGCACCGGAGGGGTGGAACGGGAATGGTCCTTCGCGACATTCTTGGTTCTCACAACGGTAGATGCTAATGGGGGACTGCGAGCCCAAGGTAGCTATACAACTATCGGTTAACAATTAAGACAACAGGAATGGTTAACGAATTGCTGTGATCATCACGACCGACCGCATGTATTCTAGTTACCTGTGTGTAACGGTCGTTGATATCTTGTGGGTAAAGCTGAGCCGCTCTGCAGAGTTAATCTTGATGGTAATCGATTACGCCGTACTTCCGGTTAATGAAGTTAAGTTTGAACTGGGGTGATACCCGTAACCAAGCTCAAGATAATTGTTTTGGATTTGAAGAAGTTGGTTAAGTGTTGAGAATTTGTGAAACCCCCCTAGCTATTATTTATGGTTTATGCTTCAAATGTAAAATGAATTGGAAAATAAAACTGCATCCAGATACTTAAGCCTTAGTCCCTTCCATTGGATAATCCCCTGCATATAGTATTCAGAGTTCTCCGTGCGACTTGTTGAGTACTCCCGTACTCACCCTTGCAACCCCGACCCCTTTCAGAGTTGAAGAAGCTGGAGCGTTTCAGGAGTTCGTAGTTGGCGTTTTTGTCTGGTTTTGAGGTCTTGGTCTTTTGCTCAGGCCTGCCTGTGCGGTGTTTTGCTTGTAAGTTATTCGGGCCCTGCTGCGCTCTCTTTTGTAAAAACCCTGGCCGTTAGGCCCTATATTGAATAAAAAGAGTTGAATTGGCTTTTGCCAGGTAATTGTACTCTTGTTTTCCAACAGTTAGTCTTCCTGGGTAACTGTTGTGAGTTTTCGCACTGCCCCTAAAAAGGCGGTCCGTCACAAGTGGTATCAGAGCCTTGGCTTGACCATAGATTAAGACCTTAGGTTGGTATAGGAAAATTTTACAAAATTATTTCCGGCTTACAAACAAAATGAATCTCGAAAATATAAGTATTATTGCTTCTCCTTCTTCCCCTGCTACCTTATCTTCTTTAGAGCTTTTTATCTCTCGGTTTGATTTAAAAAGTTTCGTCTGCCCGTCTAAATTTCAAAATCCTCGTAGATCTTCGCCAGCAGCTTGGAGGTGATGTCGTCGGCAGTAGTTGGATCGTTAGTAGTAGAAGTTGTGCCCTTGTTCTTTTAGGTCTTTTGGTAGTGTAAAATAGGTTGTTTTGGATACCTTAAGACGGTATTGTAAAACAGTCTATGTATAAAAGCTATGTTTCTATCCCTCTGTTAAATTGTTTGCATTAAGTATCCTTATACCTTCCGGCCTAAATTCCACTAATTCTTCTCCTTTCATCTTGCTTCTCACCTACTCAGTCTCTCCGCACCTCATGTTCTAAATCTTACTTACCTTCTGCTTTACCCCAAAACCCTGCTGCAGACCGAAAAGAGAAAGTCAGATTGAGACCATGGCAGATTTCAGATCAGAACCCCTGTATGACAGTTCGAGCAGTAATGAAGAATCAGTAAATCACCCAGTCAACCTAGCTCAAATACTGGCCATAATGGAAAGAAACCGACAACAAACAGAGAGCCGCCACACGCAGTTATTGGAAAGGATTTTCGAACAGCTAGTTGAAAAACCTCAAGGACACACCAAAGGAAATCTGGACCGACAAGAGGAAAGTACAGTAGTGGGATGTCTGCACGAATCCGACTACTTTGCCAGTGGCATTCCCATGGAGATGGAAATTCAATCAAAAAGGATGAGAGAATTCTTGGAAGGATTACAGAAAAGCTTGAAATTCCACACCTTAGCTATCAAGGATCTGTCAGCTGTAATGGACCAATGGATAACAATTGAAGAAACCCGGAATGAATTGGAAAGGATAAAAAAAAAGAAAGAGAAAACTTCAGCAGGCTTGGATACAGACTTCCAACCAGATCGGAGAAAGGACCCCAGCTCTCGCTCAAGGATTCCCCAATAAGAGACAGGTAATAAAAGGAGAGCAGTCAACACCCGCAGCCACTCAGCCCAAAACAGTGAAGTGCTATAAATGCAATGGGAACCACTATGCCAGAAATTGTCCCCAAAAGACTTTAGGATGTTTCCACTGTGGACAGCCCGGACACATCAGACAATACTGCCCACAGAAGGACCTAACCACAGTGGTGGCCAGATCACAGACGTCAGCCTCAGCCCCCACCAACGAATCGTCGGTGTCTCATCAACAGCAATTCCGAACCTGAGGAAAAAAAAAAATTTACCAATTGAGTCAGAAGGAAACCCAAGCAGTCAAGGTCAGGACACTTCAGGACACGTCCAAGGGAGAGTCAATCAAGTCATCGCCAAGGAACAGCAACAAATTACCCTGTACCCGTCACCGCTCCCTGGAGGTTCCAAGCATCCGGGAGTAGACTAATAGTCAGATTTGAATGTAACAACTTGGATATGGAGATCCAAGGGATCAAGATTAGGACCAACTTGTACTAGCAAGAATGTATGGTCTGAACAATATATTGGAAATAAAGCAGTGTTTTGACACATGAACTGTGTGAATGATGGACGAAAGACAGTAACTACTGAGTTAAATAAGATTTCTTCTCTATGACACATCACCAAGAAACGGAGTGGAATAGGATTCCAAGAAAGAAAGAACAGTCTTAAAGATGGATATAACATCAGCTACAAAAGCCGCAGAAGCTACAAGTGTCAGGATCAGAAGTCAGGATGATAGTCAGGTTCTAGTGCAGTTTGAAGAATGGAAATTCAAGAAGATAAAGACTTAAGACAGTTTCCGAAAAGGAATTGATTTTTCGGACATAAGGTCAGGATGGATTGTACACAGAAAACAGTGACACCAAGAAGTATCACAGGCAGGAAATAATGGAACAGAATGACCAGAAAATTATAAAGGAGTCAAGGTCACGTCAAAACCTACCACACTCGGATTAGACAACACACCCATGATTCAGGGACAAGTAAGTTACCCCAGAGAAATGACCTGTTGATCAGTTAAAGGAAGCCAAGGGATCCTCCGAAAAGGGATCAAGGACAAAGTACCGTCAGTTGAAAGTCAGGTAACCGGATAGTGAGAGGACCACAGTCATTAAGCAGTATGGACCACAAGGGTTGGAATGGTTCTGTTGGACTCGCAGATAACCTGGGATACTTCATGAACCAAGTATATGGAGTCTATGGACGGTTCATTTTTGGAAAAAAAAAAAATTTAGAGAACACCGGCTTGCGCCAGATTCTCTAAAAGAAGTTGGTTGGATAAAACCACTTTCCTAAGTAACAACATCGCTAGAGGTGGAATAAAGATGGATCCCAGTGACAGGATATTTATGGAATGGAATCAGCCCGTCAGTAGCAGAGTTAGAAGTTTTTCCGAGAACAGTGGGACAGAATTTCAGTCAAAGGATTTCTTCAGAGATAACCAAACCTGAGACTCAGCCTCTCAAGCAGTACAGCCCTGCAGATGGACATAGAAGTGTGAGGACAATTTCCAGGAATCTGAAAGCAGAATTCAACGTCAGCACCAGTCGCCATACTCCCAAGACACAAACCAAGACTCCCAGACAGATTTCAGTGTTAAGGAGAAAGGATCGACAAGTGTACTGATACAGGATGAAAAGATGATTGAGTATGTTTTGTGATAGCTCAAGCCGTACAAGGAGAATGACCCGACACATGATATGAAGTCAGCCTAGACCATTCATGTTTTGGAAAGGACAGGGAACGAAAGAAAAAATGGATGGAGCCAAGTAAAGGATTGCGACTCCAGAGTTCAGTACCATCCATGAGAAAAAGCTAAGTGTGATAGCTGACGCCTTAAGCAGAAGGGCATGTTATCGCTTAACTCGAGGAAAGAGCATCTCCCCACAGCTAGAGTCAGAGTGATGACAGTTAGATCTGCAGACAGTGTCAGAAGCGTCACGAGATTTTCCACAAGGTACAGCCCGGTTTATGGAGTCAGATTCAGTCAGCTCAGCAGACAGACCAGGAAAACTCAGAGACACGAGAAGAGATGCATAAGACTAGATCGACAGAATCATCGGAGCAAGGACATGCATACTACGACCCCATAACTACAAGTACTCCTGATAATAAGGATATAAGAGGATTGATTTTGACAGAAGTTCACCCGTCTGAATGATTGATACCCAACGGAGTGCGAGAATGCACCAGGATTTGAGAAGGGAATACAGACAGGAAGAAATGAAGGACGAGATGAAGGAAGAAATGAGCAAATATGTGGTTGGATGTAACCGATGTCAGACATATGAGGTGGACCACCAAAGCGACAGTCAGATAGCCACAGTCACTTACAATGCCCGTGTGGGAATGAAAGAAAAAGGAAAACATTGCCACTAGGTTACCTAAAAACTCAGCAAAGATTGACGCCAGATGGAACATCACTTATGTATTGACCGGAATAGCTTACCTCGTACCTAATTGACAGATCGTCAGAAAAGACAAGTTGGCAGGATAAAATTCAGCTCAGATCAACAGACCACAAAGGATCCCCACTGAGTCAGATTGATGAGCTAGTTAGCTCAATGTTCAGGGAAAGTCTGCATAAGGCTACAAGGACAGATTTGAACTTCAACCCCGTACACCACCCTCAGTCAGATAGACAAGCAGAGAAGAAACAGCCAAAATCTAAAGGAAGTGTTGAGAGCCTGCGCTCTAACACATGGGACCAAGTTGGACCACTTATTGCCGTCCGCAGAATCTCAGTGCAGCCTCAGTTGCCAAGTCAGTCTGGATATGATACCCTTCGGGACCCCTTAAGGAAGAAATGTCGACCCCCTTTTTAAATGGGATAAAGACTAAACAGAAATGGCTTTGGACCACAGCCTATTTATGATACAGAAGTTCATGTTAGAGATGTCAGAAAGTTTTGAAGACTAATGTGATACGACGGGAAAGTATGCTGAGGAAGGGACATTAGCTATTAAATCAGAGGTTTCATTGTCTAGGAATGATTCCATTGAAGTCAGAGCCGTTTAGATAAAGAAAGGAAGCTAAGCCTAGCTGGACTGAACCGTATCAGGTTTCTAACAGAAAAGTGGCATGCAAGTTACAGTCAATTCAGGAATTTTCAAGAGTTCGCAGTATGTTTCAGATATTCCCAACTGAGAGGACATTTCCGCCAACAGTCAGGTCAGGTACCGCTAAAGGATTTGGTTCTGCATAAAGAGACCAGTCAGGGACATGGAAGTCTTGGAGGAAAAAGATTGAGTTTAAGGTTGCCAGATTTACCAAGTGTTGTGGGAGGATCACACACTCGAAGGACCCTTGGAAAAAGGAATCAGTTTGCAGCAGTAGTTTTCCAACCTTTCTCCCAGGAGGAATAAATCTCGGGGACGAGATTTGTTTTAAGTGGGGTAGGTTGAAACAACCCAAAAAAATTTCAAAATGAATTTAATTTGGAGTTTATTCAAATTTCAGGTTCAAATTTAGATTTGAATTGGAAATTTGAATTTTTGCTTTTTGATTTGGTTTTGATTTGGTTTTTCGTTTTGGGCCATTTCCTTTTGGGCTTTGGCCCGTTCTCCTCTTTCTCCGGCCCAGCCCAGCCAGCTAGCCAGTGGCCGCTCGCGCTCGTGCGGCCCGGCTTCGCCTCCCGCCCGACTGGCCCGGCGGCCGTCGGCCAAGCTCCGCCTCCCCGACTCGGCGCGCCGCTGCCGCTTGCGCTGCGGCCGCCTCGCGCCGCCCTGCAGCCTGTACGCCTTGGCGCCGCCGCGCCGTTCGCGCTTGCGCCCTCGCACCGCCGTTGCTCGATCGCCCAGCCAGTGACCTTGCGCGCCCGCGCCGCCGCGCGTCCACCGCCGCCATGACTTCGTCGCCACCGCCTCCGCCGCCTTGATCTCGGTCTTCCCGACCATGGCCGCCTCTTGCGCTGTCCCGCAGCCGCCGCCGCCCCTCGCGTGCGCCGCGTTCGCCGATTCCTGGCCGTTGTCGCCTCTCTCTCTCTCGTCGCCGGCTATATAAGCCACCGAAACTCGCATGACTCAACTCGCTCGCTCTTCCTTCGAGGTGAGCCCTCCCTCTCTCGCCTTCCTCCTCGCCTCCGGCTCCGTCCAGCTGGCTCCGCGCCGCCGCCGCCTTGGCCTTGCTTGACCAGTGCCCTAACTCCTAACCGCCGCGCATCGACGTGGCGGCCCCGCTGTCGGCCTCCCGCGCCGGGCCACCGACGGTGGCCCGCCCCGTCGATCTCCCCTCTCCTCCCTTCCCGTCCTTGATGGGCCGCCTCAACGGCGGTGCTTCGGCCAACCGACCTTTTCCTCGCGTTGGCGAGCCCGGCTTCGCCAGCGCTCGGCCACCGGCGTGGGCCGCGGCCCATCTCCCCAGCGAAGTCGGCCCAGTTCCGGCCTGGAGCAGTAAAACGCATTTTTCCGGATTTTAATTAATTTTAAATCCGAAAAATTCGTTTAAAAATCCAGAAAATCCCCAGAAAATCCCCGAAAATTCCGTGAGCCCCAGAAATCCACCAAAGACACTACCCGAACCGTTTCGATCCACTGATTCCAAAAATGCCCTCCGTTCCTCAATCCGGAGTTCCCAAAATTCCGAATTGCCCACCCGCCTTCGTTCTCTCTCGGCCCGGTTCCGGTTTTCGGTTTCGTTTTCGTTTCCGTTTCTTTTCCGTTTTTCGTTTCTTTATTTGTCGTTCGTTCTTGTCGCGCTAGATCCGGACGTTGGACAATTCCAGAAGCGGTCCCTGGAGCCGGAGCAGTTCCAGGAGCAGACGCAGATCCCAGAGAAGATTCCGGAGCAGTTCCCGGAGCAGACGTTGGACCCAGCGGAAGCCCCGGACGACTTCTTCCTCTGCAGTTCAGCCGATCCGATCGCCGAGCAAGGCAAGCCGTACACCCTTGATCATATTGATCCCAATCATGCCATGCTATAGTAGTATTTATTTTATATCGCATTATTTTACTGTATGTTGAATTATTGAAAGCAGTATTTTAGAATGACCTGATACCTAGGTAATGCCGAAATTGCTCATAAAACATTCCTTGGAATATTGAACCTTATTAAATCCTTTGTAACCTTAGATGATTACTATTACCCTGTTAAGCTAGATTATTAATTAGTCCAGGCTAGATAATCAAATGTTTTTAAAAGGTTGAAATAAAATGCTGCCGAATCTCGGATTCGGATGTTTGTGAAAGTGCTACAGTTTGGGGGACAGAATCGGATAAATCCCGGAGTGGATGTAACTCCGATCCCCGGCTGATGATTGATGCCTTGGTTTGTATGGTGGCCGGTATTATGGGATACCGGATCGGGTTTGCGGATGAAGGCTTGGTCTCTGGCAGTATAAGGTTAACCACCCCCTTGAGCAAAGTAAACAACTTAAGTATCCGCTCAACCACAGGTCGGACTGGTCGGCAGACTAGTATCCGACATGGCTCGGTAAATTAATCATTCCTGAACCTAAAAACCGGATTCTTTTGGTGGCTACCATTCTCTGGAGAGAATGGGGACCGGGCCTTCCTGGCAGGGAAGTGCACCGGAGGGGTGGAACGGGAATGGTCCTTCGCGACATTCTTGGTTCTCACAACGGTAGATGCTAATGGGGGACTGCGAGCCCAAGGTAGCTATACAACTATCGGTTAACAATTAAGACAACAGGAATGGTTAACGAATTGCTGTGATCATCACGACCGACCGCATGTATTCTAGTTACCTGTGTGTAACGGTCGTTGATATCTTGTGGGTAAAGCTGAGCCGCTCTGCAGAGTTAATCTTGATGGTAATCGATTACGCCGTACTTCCGGTTAATGAAGTTAAGTTTGAACTGGGGTGATACCCGTAACCAAGCTCAAGATAATTGTTTTGGATTTGAAGAAGTTGGTTAAGTGTTGAGAATTTGTGAAACCCCCCTAGCTATTATTTATGGTTTATGCTTCAAATGTAAAATGAATTGGAAAATAAAACTGCATCCAGATACTTAAGCCTTAGTCCCTTCCATTGGATAATCCCCTGCATATAGTATTCAGAGTTCTCCGTGCGACTTGTTGAGTACTCCCGTACTCACCCTTGCAACCCCGACCCCTTTCAGAGTTGAAGAAGCTGGAGCGTTTCAGGAGTTCGTAGTTGGCGTTTTTGTCTGGTTTTGAGGTCTTGGTCTTTTGCTCAGGCCTGCCTGTGCGGTGTTTTGCTTATAAGTTATTCGGGCCCTGCTGCGCCCTCTTTTGTAAAAACCCTGGCCGTTAGGCCCTATATTGAATAAAAAGAGTTGAATTGGCTTTTGCCAGGTAATTGTACTCTTGTTTTCCAACAGTTAGTCTTCCTGGGTAACTGTTGTGAGTTTTCGCACTGCCCCTAAAAAGGCGGTCCGTCACAATAAATGTTCCAAATACAGAAAAAAGGATGCATTTGGTACCAACTCCAAGCATAGAAAGAGCTATGTAAGAAAGCAGCTCCAATAACACACATGGTTACACATTGAAGCATTATAAGGAAGTGATGGCTACTGTAAGACACAAAAAAGAAGATACACAACTTTCTTGCCTGGATTGCAGAAATGGAAGTGAGGATATCAAATATCGTCACTATTGAACACAGAACCATATATCAGTTAATAATAGATGGAAGTTATTGAATGCATACCTATTGAGCCAATGATGGAATGCATGTTGACCCAATGGGGTTATGAAATCAGTATTTTTGTGGGAAGCAGGAGGCTAACAAATCATCATATAAGAATAAGTGTGCATCATGAACCATGCAGAGTATGGCATACATAAAGCACATTGACGGTGCAAGGTCGTAAAGCAGTTGATAGTGCGAAACCATGGGTGGATGATTGATTGAGGCTCTCCAGATTGCTGCCTCTTTCGCTACTCTCAACCATTCAGGAGTAGCTATATTTGATGCTTCTGCACAGTTGAATCCTGCCCAAATAGAAAAAGTCCTCATGGGATTTATTGCAATTGCAAGAGCCAGCAAAGCGATGGCTAGGTAACAGCTTAAGTTTACTTTTCCAATAACATGTGATAAGAAGATAAACTCTCATGAGTCACGTGCATCGTTGTGTTCGCAACAGAGACACATATTGCATTTGCATATCGCGCTACTTGTCTAGCTGAGATGAGTTGGCAAGGACCCCATGCTAAGATGCACAACCATACTCAGGAATAGGATATACTAATATAGCTATAGGTTCGGGCAAGATTCTTATCACAAAGCTAATAATTCCCTATTTTTAGCAAATTCTCGAATTCCTTTCCTCGATGTCGTACAGCCCTCTAGTCTCAAATTCATTAAATAGTAACGTATGGCCAAAAAAATAAATTGTTTTCCTGGTATATACAAAACTTTCATTAAAAGGTTGGCATCACATGGATATCGCATGTGCCAAAGTCGCATAGCCACCCTACTGTTTAAGAAATAACTAACTCCACATAATTAAGGACAGAAAACAATGCATGAATTGGAGAGGCATAATTGTGTCAACCATGCATTGCATGGATATTGCACATGCCACGACCGCATATCCACCCTACTGTTTAAGACATAACAAACTCCTTATAATCAAGGACGGAGCATGAATTGGACTGGCGTAATTGTGCCAACAATGCATCAGACAGAAGCATAACATGCATACAACAGGAGGCTTTTCAGTTAACTGTTGAGAGTGCTCACCGTGGCTGTAAACGCTGTGATAAGATCCCGGAAAAGTTACCACGAATTACCCTGCATTCTGCTCCAATCTGTACCGGCACAGAAGCAACCCTCCGTCAAGCACCACACGTATCAAAGCAAATCATTTAAAAAAAATGGAAGGAAGCAAAAGCACCACCTGCACCAGGGGATCCCCAGGCCAACGAGCACTTCAGGGGACATCACTGTTGTTTTCTGCCACTGCCTCCATTTCTATCTGCAGAGAAACAAAAAAATGCATGTTAGACGTACAGACTCTTTTTCACATTCTTTACATCCATATTGACAACTCACACTACTATGAAATTCCAAGCTCCATGCTTCACTACTATGAAATTCCAAGCTCCATGCAGCACTTAATCAATATATAGGCATTCAGAAAATCAAACCTTACATATAAACAACCATTTTCTTTCACACATCAAGTAGTCAACTAATTAAAAGATTAACACGGTAGAACAAACACTCTATGCGATAATTCAGTAAATGTGAACAGGTTGTAGAAAATATTTTCCCTTGTATTCTTCAGTATAGAATCAACTACATAATCATAATCAACTGACAAACCATCTCATTGTGACATTACACCTAACTGACAAGCCGTACTGCTAAACTATAAAAACTGATGACCGGCTGAAATGAAGGGAGCTGAGTTTACTACATAGTTGTCCATGGCGCAAAGATATCCTTCCACCACCAGGATGCAAACGATCCATCAACGCCCATCTTACAGTTTGCAAAAGACCAATCTCTATTATATTCCTATTAAATTAAACAAACAAATCTGCCACCAAAACATCTGTTCACTATATTCTCACTGGAAGCAACTGAAGATAGATGAAAACAAAAAAACATCAATCTTAAAATTGGATAGATTAAACCATCAAAGGAAAACACTTTGAAACCCAGTCACCCATGACAAAGTCGCAAGAGAAATTAAAGAAAGGTTACCAAATTTGCATTGGATCAAGATGTGAGCGGACATCTCCATAAGTCAATAAATCAATATTGTGAAGAGTTGCTGCCCCAAAACATTCTTGGCTGTACTTGAACCCATCACCTTCATAATTTTTCCAGAGGCACGTTCAACAAGTTAGAGGCTATGCAGTAGCTGCCACCTAAATCTGCCCACTGGCCACCACCTTAACATAGTGCACGCAGTGCTACAAAATGGCAAATCAATTCACACTTTCATTGGCTTTACATAGAACAAAGCAAGCATTGTAATGATTTTGTAGCTGAAACAATAAAATGTGTCGGTGAACAGCAAACAAAGTCAATTTTATTAATTCAAAACTGTTGAAGGGATATGCCACACCATCTTATTAGTACATGTAGAGAATACATTTTTGCATTCCAAATTAAGGATAAGCCACACCATCTCAAGAGGTACAGCAGATGAAACATGTTTGCATTCCAAATTAAGATTTAATACATCATATCAAAAGGAATTATATAAGAGGAAGCTTCAACATTTTTTACATCACCATGGAGATCTAGATGGATCAAAGCCACTGCCCCAAGGCTAACACCAGATCTACAAATTTACAGGCTAAAACGCATATGAGCAAGTAGAGAAGCGAGCAGAAAACTAAATGCGCCATATTCGCATCTCAAATCCAACAAAAATCAACACAAATCAAATCTCAAATGCTGTCGACAAAAGGTCAATGAAAGGACAAACCAGAGGGTTTAAAGGCAACGAGGATGGTATATCTGAGGTGCTGAACAGCCCAAGGAATACGGAGGCACCGACGCACTCACCATGGTTGCAGTCATCTCATTGGAGAACACATCAAGGCCAAAAAATAATTTCAACCAGCGAATTTGTGGTACTGATATCAATCAATGAATATATGCACAGGAAAAAATCCCTCTTCCACATCACTCAAATCCTAGTAGAGTTCAACAATTACAAAATAGCTGAACATGGAAAAGCATAATAATAAGAATACTTGTGCAGAGGAAGAGAGGTGGACCTCGACCTCAAAAGCTCAATGACCCAGTGAGGATCATTGATAAGAGATGGTCGCAGCTGCAGGGATGGAGAGCCAAATATAACTTCATCTTGTCACACAAAAAAAAAGCAAAAAGAGTAGAAATAGGGGCTCAGAGATTTCAAGCTTTAGATAACGTAACTCCCCATAAAAAAAATATGTTGGCTTCGTGAAGTACAGTTGAAAGACATATCGATAGTTACACCTTACTAATACTTCACATTTTTTGAACTACGTATATTTCAATCTCCTAATATAATCATGAAAATTCTATGTATACAAAGCATTTCAGGAAAGTCTTGATCACCATATTTGCTAAAGAAATCTCCAGTCTGAATAAGTAAAAAAAATCCTAATGAGATTAAGTTGACAAAGAGTAGACAATTTACCTTTGCTAGCAGACAACACATTGTCCTTTTTCTAGAATAGCCTGGAATGCACACAGTAATGTCCATGCATCAGGCTCTGGTTCGGGAGGGCACGGTGTTCTCGATGGCGAAGAGGGTCCAGCTCGGGCTCGGCGGTCTGCTCCGACCCAACGTTGTCTCTGCTGGTCTCCAGGCAGCGCCGCCTGTTAGAAATAAGGCCCAAGTGGCCCATTTATCTCTAATGCCAAAGCTACAAAGATTAGTACCATATTGCTAGTTGAGAGAGGATAATACCAATTTAAAAGGGAGAGCTCCCACCATGCCTTGTAATAAGGCAGATGGAGGGTGAGGAGCATGGCTAAAGTCACACGCGCGCGCGTATTTCGCGAATTACCGCGTATTTCCGCGTATTTTTCCCGCGTGACTTGTGATTTCTATTGCGTCGAAGGACATGGGAATGAGGCCCATATGAGTTACTTCACAATTGTAACCCATCCTTTTGATCGGAGATCCCATGAATTAGGTAATGGGAAAAACAAGTTGTGGTTGTAACAAGAGAGTACACTAAATCTACCCATGTTCTAAGTACTCTAATCTGTATGGAAGGCTGATTTAAAATCTTAATGTATTCTAGTGTCCTAATGAGAGGAAAAGGTATCGGCCTACAGGATACCTAAAATGAATACACCTACTTGAGCCAAACTGTGAGGTCGCAGTTCACGAGAAAGGGGGCATTCTCTAGAAAGCTCATGAGAAGATTAGGGAGCATGACCACTTAACGCTCCGTTGAGGTGAAGTTCTTTGGCAGCCTAGTATCAGTTAAGATTTCGGGTGAAATCTAACCACACAAAGCTGTGAATTCAAGGCTGAGTCCATTCATTAGCTGTGGAAGGATAGATCACGTTATTCTAGGTGAAAGTTCAACCCGTATGGGACTTGCACCGAAACACTGATATGTTAAACGAAAATTCAACACAGTGATTAAACTTTTGAGTCTTTGTCTGCTTCGGCATTGGTGGGGGATTGTTAGAAATAAGGCCCAAGTGGCCCATTTATCTCTAATGCCAAAGCTACAAAGATTAGTACCATATTGCTAGTTGAGAGAGGATAATACCAATTTAAAAGGGAGAGCTCCCACCATGCCTTGTAATAAGGCAGATGGAGGGTGAGGAGCATGGCTAAAGTCACACGCACGCGCGCGCGCGCGTATTTCGCGAATTACCGCGTATTTCCGCGTATTTTTCCCGCGTGACTTGTGACTTGCGACGTCGCGGGTCGCCGTGCGGTGGATTAAATCCTGGCACGTTTAAACCCTTTTTAAATTTCGATTTCTGAGAATTGAAACAGCCATGATAATGGTGTCAGTTTCTAATAGAAACAGTAATTTGATGACATCAGTTACTAGTATATAATGGTGCTGTAACGGTCAATTTATTGACCGTTACTGATGCGAGGCTATAAAATCTGGAGACGTCCAGACTGAATGAAAGTTTTGGCTCTAGCACTCGCGTTCATCCACTGTGATCTGTGTTGCGTCTTCGTGCTGCTCGTTCTTCGCCGACCTTCCTCTCGGCGTGCACCGCGAGGCAAGGAGAGCGGGATCTCCGAGCCGTTGCCGCAGCGAGAACCTGCACGGGGGCGGCAATAAGGTTTCTGGGCAGCGCAACTGCGCGACCGCTCGAGATTTCTCTGCGTCGACTACTTCTTCTACGGCCGATCACTACTGCGCTGCTTCCATTTCGTCATCAAGCCCATCGTAAGAATTCTTCCCTCTGTTCATCACTTTCCAGAAAATATGTGGTATTTTCAAGATCTACTTTTTAGAAATATGTGGTATCTTCTGTCTAGCTTGCTGTGTTTGATTATTTTGGAATTACGTTTCATATTCAAATCTGAAATCAAAATAATACCTAGATGTTTAACAATCCAGAAACCTTATTGGTATTATTTGTGTGATTGTGATTCAGCAATGGCTGGTGCAAGTGATGCCATGAAACCTGAGAGGTTCAATGGTCAGAACTTCCGTAGGTGGCAGACTAGAGCCAAGTTTTGGCTCATGTCTCTGGGTATGTGGTGGGTGATATTCCCTGAATACCCGCTTACGGATGAAGAGAATGCACAGTTTGAGAATGCGAATAACACCGCATTGGGTTGCATTCTGACCATCTTGGCAGATCAGTTATATGATGTGTATATGAGTTACACATCTGCCACTGAGTTGTGGTTGGCTCTTGAACAAAAATATGCGTAAGTGAGTCGGGTTGGTTGTATACGTGCGAGCAACTATTCGATTTTACCATGGATGAGTCTAAATCGATTGTCGCTCAAGCGCATGACATTCAGCTACTAGTGGGTGAGATTGCACATTTGGGATGTGCTTTACCTGCAAAATTTGTGGCTGCGGGCATTGTGGCTAAACTTCCCCCATCTTGGAGGAATTTTGCCACTGGTCTAAAACACAAGAGGGAAGAGATTTCTATTGAAGATCTCATTGCTGCCCTCGACGTGGAAGAAAAAGCCAGAGCCAAAGATGCACCAAAAACTTCTTCTCAGGAAACAAACAACGCAAATGTGATTGAGAAGAAGGGTGGCAGCAGCAACAACAAAGGCTTGAAACCAAACAAGAATACTAGCTTCAAGAAGAAGTTTGAGAAGAAAAATATGAAGAACATTACCTGTTATGTGTGCGGAAAAGATGGTCACATGGCTAAAGACTGTCGTTTCCGCAAGAACAGGCCAAATGAGCAAGGCAAGAAAATTGCCAACGTGACCATAAGTGAGGGAACTACTTCAGGAGGGTATGGTAATTCTCCTGTTGTTTTTTCAGCATGTCAATCCACTGATTGGTGGGTTGATACTGGTGCAAATGTTCACGTATGTTCTGATATATCTCTATTTTCTTCTTACCAGGCAGCAGGGGCTTCCTCCGTCCTAATGGGGAACGGGTCGCATGCTTTTGTGCGTGGTGTTGGCACGGTAGAACTGAAGCTCACTTCAGGGAAGACTGTCCGCTTGAGAAACGCGGCAAAGATGTGCCAACAATAAATAAGAATCTTGTTAGCGGTTCCCTATTATGTCGAGATGGCTATAAGCTAGTATTTGAGTCTAATAAAGTTGTAATGTCCAAGTTTGGAAACTTTATTGGAAAAGGTTATGAAAGCGGAGGTCTGTTCCGCTTAAGTGTACTGGAGTCTTGTTTAAATTTAAATGTTGCTACTCAAGTTAATAATTGTGAATCCAATGTTTGGCATTCTCGTTTATGTCATATTGGTTATGATACCATTGCTCGAATGTCCAGATTTGAAATAATTCCAAAATGTGATATTGTCAAAGAATCAAAGTGCCAATCTTGCGTGCAAGCAAAACAACCTCGGAAACCATTTAAGGGGTTAGAGGAAGAAAAGAATTTTGCACCATTAGATCTCATCCATTCTGATTTGTGTGAGATGAATGGATTGTTGACAAAAGGAGGCAAAAGATATTTTCTAACTTTTATAGACGATGCAACACGTTATTGTTATGTGTATTTGCTGAAAACAAAGGATGAAGTTTTAAACTACTTCAAAATCTATAAGGTCGAGGTTGAGAACCAACTAGAAAAGAAAATTAAAAGGTTAAGGTCTGACCGTGGAGGAGAGTATATCTCTCAGGAAATACGAGGAGATCATCTGCGTTTAAATCTAGCTGATTCAAACTAACACTTAAATATGAATGAGAAGGATGTGATTGAATGGAAAATTTTCCCACACATTTCATAGTATAATTTGCACAAGACACTTGCGTGATACTTTCTCAGATTGTTAGTCAACCGTGACATGGCAAAGCGTAGACGATTCACCACAGCAAAACCTTTTCATCAGCGGGATAATAAACAAAACAAAAAAAAAATATCTAGCGCTCCCCCACAGCTGCATAATTAAAAAATGGAAAAAATATTTTTTTTAATATCCAGCGGTTTCGAACCACGGAAAAAATTTGGAAAAAAAATATTATGTAGCAGTCGAGGACCGCGGGATTTAAAATAAAAAATATTAAGAAAAAATTCCGCGCAGGGAACCCGCGGTATTGAACTGTTGCAATTTTGTTGTGAAAACGGCTAGATTGGAAAAAAAATTTGCCAAGAAGGCTAGAACAATAAAAATTTCACAAGTTGCCTGGTTAATGGACGGACGACATGGATCGATGGGATGCGCACGCTTGGGAAATTGGTCTGCTTTTTCACACTGATTATGCTTCTTCCAAAACCAGCGGCAGAGATGCTCGAAAGTAGGAAAAATTATTAGTGTTGTCTGTGCCTTGATCAGCTAGAACCTCAGAGGCTAGTGTGAATGATCTTAGAAACCTCAGAAAACCCTGATCCTTGATCAGCTAGAACCTCAGAGGCTCAGAAAATCCTGATCAGCTAGAGAGGGTCCTAAACTCCTAATGTTCTTAGAAAATTCCAGGAGGGAAGCCCAAAAAAATCAAAACCAGTTTATGGGAACTTTGAACGCCAATCTAATCCCTAGAACCCAACCTTCAACTAGACATCGAGTCACCTTAGGTGAGTTCCTTCAGACTCGTCCACCTACTTTTTCCATAGCCACAGATTGGCTTCAGGAGATTGAGAAAAAGCAGACCACAGTACATTAGAAAATGGTTATCATCAAGTGTAGTTCTCTAGTATTCAATTCCATCGGAGGCAAACAGCAGAAAGGAAGCACTGGGGTATGAGATTGGGCCAAGTCAGTCAGGAGTCGAGCGTGCAGCACATTGTGTGATCTTATTTCTTATATGATGCGATAGACTCTGCCCTGTTGGTATTGTATACTAGTTATAGTCCATACAAGACTGCTCATAGCATCGTGTGTTGTGTCTCCAGCACAAGTTAGTGGTAGGAATTACCACGACAGGATGTTTTTTGTTCCTATGTTAAGAGTCGAAGAGGCTGTGGTTGGTTATAGGACTTTGGTCGGTCGGATCAATTGTATTGGTTGGTTTCAGTGGACTTTGTTTTGTTTTCTCATTTCATTGACACCTCCGAGGCATCATTGAGTTGTTGAAAGGTTTTGTAGTGTGTATTTCAAGGGACAAGAGGATAGGTCTAGGATCATTTTATGCTTATAGGATTCTATTAATTCATTCCCCACAATAAAAAAAACGATGGTATTTTAATGCACGGCATATTTTCATAGGTTGCAGTTGTTGGGTTGATCTCTGGCACCCTGATCGGGGGTGCAACCAACTGAATGGTTGTGGCCCCTTGTTGCTCCATGTGCTATATAAAGAGAAGGGACAGATCGGCTAGGAACCAACGTTCCCACGCGCTACCTCCGTCCTAACAAACTAGACGACCCGATCTAATTGGCAAACGGGAGCAACGGGAAGGCCCGGCCACGCCGACCTCTTCCACGACGCTACTGCCGTTCTTGCCTCAAACCACGTCGTCCTCTCCATCGCCTCTGTCACGGCAATGGCTTCTTCGTCCTCGAATCCCGAAGGTAACCGTAAGCCACTGTCATCTAGGTGTTGCTCTAGGCAGTAAGGTCCTTAGAACTCTAACAGCAGTAATATTATATCTATTATGCGTGGAAGGATTGCCGCATAGCCAGCCTATCCACGTCATTCTATTTTGCGAGAAGGCCATCCTAATTTTGTTAATTGTGTGCAGGTCCAAGGTTGTGCCGTGTACCGTCGATCTTCCATACCGGCGCGGATCTGGCCATCCATGTGTGCGCGAGCGCTGGCCCGTGCGCCACCAACAAATCGCCGTTCGCGAAGTCCTCGAGGGCCAGACGCACCGCTCTCCTCCCTCCCTCACGCTTGCTTCACCGACCGCAGCGCTGTCGGCTCCGCCGCTTCGGCTCGCGCGCCCACCCTCTCTCTTCCCCTTAGAGAAACTCTATTTTCTTTCATCAGAGTGTCCCTCATATCACCCTTTTTTCGTGTTTCTTAGGTGGTGCCTTTATGATCAAAGAAAAGACATCATTGTACGTGGTATTATAGCTACCTTTGTTTGGATGCAATAATGATAGTAAGACAAAATGCTAGAGCTTGGTCTTAATATTTTCCGCCTACATTTTGCACAAGGTAAATCTTTCATATGTACACTATCAACAAAATGACATGGAATTTTTCTGCATTATAATACTCCTAGGGGTATAATACTATAATCTACTCTGTTACATATCATGGATACTATATTGGATTTTTACTGGCCAAATTATATTCATGTGGGCTACTGTATTGTTCCTCAATTTATTGGATAGTTCATGCTGTGAGGATGGGCCATATTTGTCCAGTTTTTGTTCTTCGTTTTTTGAGTGGATTGTCTTTGTGGCCCCCAAGGTGAAATTCTTTCATGTCGCTTATATCAGGCTCATGTTTTCACATTAGGTTTGAAGGTATAGACATCCCATTTTAAAAAAAATATGAAATCCTACTCAATTAGCGTTGTTTTATGGTGTATGACATTGAAGGAGAGTTTTGTAAAATCCTTAAGAAAACTAAAATTGTGTTTAGATCGTCCTACTGATTTTTACAAAAAGAACCTCATACCAAATTTTGTGCGACGCGGCGTAGCGCGCAATCATGCCTAGAATTATAACGGAGGAAAATAAACAGTGTGGCAACACATTTTGTGGTGCCTGTGTCAATATAGGAGGTACTAACTAATACCACGAGTCGTCTAAAAAAGATAATGGGTAACTAGTAATAGTAAATACGAGATGTACCCACTGTAAGTGAAATTCGATCTATGGCTTCTAGGAGCACTCCTCCTAATTAAGTGAGGAGCAGTGTATCTATACTTTCTCTTTTAATATAAGTTTTCATTCTTAATATAAGTTGTATAAATTTTAAAGTAAATAAAGAAGTAAGTAATCATCCTCTATCATTCATTTATATTTTAATATTTGTGTAAATTTTTTAAAAAAACTTATACATAGCTCTCTCTTAAGTGATTAGTAGCGACAATAAAAAAGAGAGAAAGGAATAAGGTTTCTGTCCGCGTGTACAGGAGTAACGATCTGTCTAGATCAAGGATTCAAATTTTGTTTTCGGACTTCATCTCGGGCCTGGCCGAAATTCGAAATTTCGACGAGATTCAGAAATTTCGGACAAAATCCGAACGAAATTCAAAAACCAAAATTCAAATCCGGTTTTTTTTAAACCGAGAAATCCGAAATTTCGCTAAAAAAGACGAAATTTCGTCCAAAAAAACCGAAATCTCGGCGAAATTTCCCGATACTATCACACTTTCAATTTTTTAGGGTTTTTTCAACTTCGCGGAAATTATGATCTACCGACTGTCCCACATGGGAAATGACGTGAAGAACCCAATCCGGTCAAATCCGGTCAATTATGGTCAAATCCGGTCAACTTTTATACAAATTTCGGTCCAAATCACCGAAATTTCGGCGAGATTTTAATGTACTGTAGCACTTCAAAAATTTTTTAGGGTTTTTTTAATTTCGCCGGGATTATGAAACTCGGAGGGGCCCGAAATCCGAAATTTCGCCGAATTTCGGCGAGATTTTGAACCCTGGTCTAGATCCATCAATCAATCATATGCTCAGCTTTTAATTATTTAATTAATTAATAATATCTATACATCCATAATCATCGCAAATCTTTTGGAGTATGGATCTTTTCTGCGAATAAACATCTGCAGTGCTGTGCAGGCTCGTTGATTACCGGTGGCTCGTTGATTACGTGATTTTTATGCATGCGTGCGTTGGTAAATAAACACCCCGCGCCGTGACTAGCTCATTCGTTTTTTTTTAAAAAAAATAATGTTTTGAATATCAACACGGTCTTCAAAATACATTTTTGATTACTAATTTTTATTATAATATATCTGTAAAATTATAATATTATGAAAGTACTTATCAAGACAAGTCTACACATATAATTTTCATGTATTTAATTTAAAATTTTAATGGAAATGTTAGCTTTTCGAGATTAAAGAGAGTATATTATTATACTTGCATATGGAATGGAAATGGTGCCTGCCTGATACGGTGGCCAAATGTGCTATTTTTTCACGCTATGAAATGCTACAGAGGAGCAGACCATCGATGGTCCCTCTGAGATCACCGACTTGCCTCACGTCGAGGAGGAGGAGGATCCCGAGGAGCGGATCTTCTACAACTCCGACGATGAGTGATCGTTCCGTGTGGTAGTTAAGTGCTAGATGATATGACAATCTTGAAAACCGTGAAATGAAACCCTCCACTGGAAATGGCCTAATAGGATGGCTAGATATAAGTCAACGCCACGTAACTGGCCACATCAGCGAGTTCTATTAGTTAATTGCGGAAAGGAGATATTAATGTTTAAGAAGCTCTAATGCATATTACTCTGTTTTATTGCAATATGCCTAGTAAGTTAGAGGAGTTATAGTAATTTAATGTGAATTCAAGTTTCAGGCAAAATAAATGAATGAGCGAGTATAACGTGTCATTGACATCTTCAAATTACGTAGTTACAAAGATATATGTATCTAATCGAATTAAGTAGGTATTCTATTCGAATTCATACATACATATTTAAATATATTTTCATATTCGTTTAAAAGAGCGTATGTAACATCCCAAGAAATACGAAAATGAAATAAAGCAATTTGAGGGGCATACTTCTGCAATGCTGCATGGCTGAAGCAGCTTATGGTCAACAAAGCGCTCTGGCCCTTCTGGCGGACCTTTCTAGGGTTGGCTGCAAATCACTATTTAAAAGGTAATGATTTAAATTTAAAAGGTAACAATTTGAATTTGAATTTAAATATTTAAAAATATATTTACAGTCAAAGTTTCATGAGTTTGAGTGCACCTACGTCTAAAAAAACAACTATTTATGACTACAGGAGTATATGCCAGGTGCTACACGAAAACACAAGCTAACATCAGAGGGAAGGAAAAAGGAGTGCCACAACATATGACTTGCTGAAAAATGCAGTACACAAATAGTTCGACATCTTAAACATATGTTCACTGGAAGATATAATTCTACAACTTTACAGTACCAATGAAGAGTGTAAAATAGGTAGCAGCCAAACGAACACACTGAGCAGTAGCCAATTTATTTAGGAAGGACGGGACCAATGAGGGACCAAGCGACAACAATTTCCACCTCACAGAAGCCAAGCTTGCACGTACCACAGCTTTTGCCTGCTATTTCGGGTTTGAAGGAGACCTCATCTTTTAAAACATCATCATCTCTAGCGTTGTTACCAGCTGGCGAGGCCACCACCGAAACTATCAGTTGTCCACGTAATTCTACAGAAACAGTACGCCTTGAAAGCTCAATCTCCACACCACCATCTGAATGGATAGGCACTGTTCCTGCATACCGGGAATCAAAGAGGAGGATGTCCTCTCTGGCTATGCTGGCAGTGCGGGAAACAATTAGTTTTCGAAAATTATCTGGCCATGACCCTTTAACAACTTTGACACTGCAGATAGTGGCCTCAACTGCTTTGCAAAGTAGTGCGAAGGTGAACTCTAGCGTGCTACGCTTGCTGGCGTAACGTCTACAAACCACGGTAGGAGGACTATAACCATAGAAGCAATCTCTGTATTGGATGAGTCGAAAGCTCAGTGTTTTATCGTCGTACCCTGTTCTGCCCTTTACTTGTAGTTGAACTTCAAAGTCAACTGGATCAGCAAAGACAACTGCACGAGACGGGCCCGTCAACTGCAAAAATGAATCCTGCAAGCATCATCCCTCATTAATTAATCAATTAACCAAATAAGAAGGAAACAGGATGAAACAAATCCACATTGACGAGAATAGTTATCACCTGCTTGACCACTCTAGATGAAGTGCCCCGGGTCATTAGAGGGAGTAAGCAATAGTATTAATTACTAATTAAGCTACTAATTATCGTAAACTACTTTGCAAAAAATTAAAAATGCGAATAGAGCGAATAGAAAGAGAAAAGAGGATTGCCGTCAGACCCGCAGGCGAGGTATTGATCACCGAGATACCAGACCCGTAGGGGCCGAATCGGTACCTCTCGCTAGACCGGTTCGCAGCCAGCCAGCGATTCTTTCCCCCCAGCTAGCGCAGGAGGACATGGCTACATGCCATTCTTATCCTTTCCTTCCTCACGCATATAGCCAAGCAGACATTCATTCTTCCCTCAGTTCCCAGCCGAACCAAGAGCACAAGCACACAACCACTTCCCAGTCCAGAGAGAGAGCTCAAGAGACCAAGAAGCAAGGAGGAGCCAGAGCCTGGAGGTTCCCCAAGGCCCAGGAGCCCGAAGCACAAGAACCCGGAGGCACCACAAGCCAAGAACAGGAGGTCCCCAAGAAGAACCGAACCGAGCAGGAGCCAGGAGGAGCCCAAAGAACCGAACCCGGTGATCCCCAAGAACCGAACCCGGTGATTCTCAAGAACCGAGCTGCACAAACACCATCTTCCCCTTCAACCGAACCCCAAATCTCTCAGATGCACAACCATCCTCAGTAGTAATAGCAGTAGCAAACTACTTCTTAGTGCACACTGAGTAGATCGGGTCATTCTAAGTCTCAGTAGGGTTCTAGGGTTGCAAGATCAAGTCTTGCCGTCCCGCTAGAGCCCGCACCTCATAGACCCAAGAACTAGCAAGCAAAAAACCGAAAGCAAAGAGTAAAAATGCGAAACCGACTAGAGGATCCCAGGAAGCAGATCAAGTAGCGTATGTTCTTATCATTATTCCGAAACGCGAAATCAAACGTAAAGCAAACGATAAAAAGAGGCAACGAATAGATCGAGTAGTATCGGTTCTTTTCCTCGGCCATTAGGGCAAGTAAGGGGAGAGGGGAGTAGAGGAGAGATTAGAGGGGCATTCGGAGTAGAGAAGAGGGAGAAGAGGAGTCACGGGGGAAATCGAAGGGAGCCGGAGGAGCGCTCAGGCGCAGGAAGGGAGCCGGAGGAGCGCTCAGGCTCAGGTCCCCAAGAAGAACCGAACCGAGCAGGAGCCAAGGAAAAGGAAAGAAGAGAAAAGAAAAGAAAGAAAAAGAAGAGAGGAGAAAAAATTACCCTATGTTAATTATGTGGGTCGCCACACTAAAGTCGGTATAATAGGATATAAGATCTGGCACAATTTGTGCGTAGATTATATAAGCGACAATTTTATGCGTACATTTTGTAACAAGGAGCTATGCAGGTCTAACGTTAGTATTTAAGTGTGTTGACCATCAAATGCATATCATATGACATTCGAATGGTACAAATTTGCGTGTCTAATTTTCCTGTTTGTTTTACATGATTTGGATTGAAAAAAACATAGGGAAAAGCACATATTATTATTATTACCCTTGAACTATCATGCCTCGTCATACTTTCAACCTTGAACTACCAAGTGCAGTGAACTTGGACAGTGTGACACAATTAAGTATTACGCTCCTCCCGTAAACATATGGTATTTTCATACTTGAAAACAATAGATGACGAAATAAAATCGGATCATCGGGTAAAAAAGAGCATATTATGGTAAGATAGATTGTTGATAGGGCTCGTGCGGATTGTTCAGGCGCAATTGAACTGTGAATGTAGCAAATAAAGAGAAGGAAAGAAGTAGCTAGGGTTGGGAATACATGCATATACAGGTACTCACAGAAAAATAGTGGATCAGGATAAATAATACCAGCAGCAAGAAAAATGAGCAAACAGAAAATAAATAGATGGGCAAGTACAGATTAAGATACATTTAGATGGACGGTACTCCACCTTTTGAGTGAGGATTTGGCAGTCATCCCTGTCACGGAGGAAGAGATAGTCGCGATTATGATCGATGCTATCTCGGGTGGCAACAAAGCCATAGACATGCAGTGGCCACTCAAGACCCTCCTCCTTATTTATTTTCGCCACATTAACGGAAAAGATCTGCAAGGTTTCTTCGAGGGAAGCAAATGGTGGGATGGGTCCTGTTGTATAGCGCATGGCAGGCACAGAAGCTGCAGCCAAATTAAGCGACAGGTATTATTACATGTAATCGCACGCACAGTTGATATTGATTCATCTGATAATTTCACTTATCCAGCCCAGAGATCTAACATTAATTTAAGAAAGAATTCATCTATCGAAGAACAAAATATAGAAAAATAATACTAGCCTAGTAACAACTTAACTAATGTTTAGTAGATGAATTAATTGATCTAGCCTAGTATCTTGGAAGCAAAAATCAGATGATGGAGTGACTTACTGGTATCTTGGAAGGAACCGTATAGGCGGCCCCAACTGGATTCCCAAAAGCCACGGTACCCGAGCATGTGCGCCTCCTCGTCATCCTCGTCGGAGTAGTCCTCCTCCACCATCCTGCTCACCTCCACCTCCATCCCGCTCATCTCCTCCTCCTCCTCCATCTCGCTCATCTCCTCCTCCTCCTCCTCCTCCTTGCCTGACTTGCCAGCTTTGTCGTCGATCCTCCTTGACTTCCCGGATGCCTTCCCTTCGCCACTCCTTCCATCCCCCTCCTCCTCCTCCTCACGGCGGATCTTCCCGGAGGCCTTCCCTTTGCCACTCCTTCCCGTCGCCTCCACCTCCTCCGTCTCCATCGCCCAAGGAACTCACCGCCGCCTCTTTTGCCGCACGCACGTCGCAGGCTCTAGGGTTTCCCGTGGCTACCGACCGATCCCAAGGGGCGACGGGGTGGCCTATAAGGGTCGCCCGTGGGCCCCCACAATCGAAATAGGAAACCCACGGCCCATACGGCCCGGTCGCTTCCCACTGCACAGCCACCGCCTCCGCTCCAATCGGAAATAGGAAACCCACGGCCCGGTCGCTTCCCACTGCACAGCCACCGCCTCCGATCCAATCTCCATCGCCGACGGAAACGTACTGCTCCCAATCATATTACAGGTATTTCAGAAGATATTGTTGCTATTGATCATTATTTCCCATTCTTCTCTAAAATAAAAATGGTGCTGATGATTTATACGGTTATAATTGCAGTACATATGAGGTTCAGACTCCGATTTGGACTTTTCCTTGGAAGAATTTTCAACATCTTCTGCAATTATGGCTGAAATGGAACAAAATCAATGGATATTCAATTGTAATGATGAACAAAATAAATATAATTAAAGTAAAAATCAGTAAGTAGTTGGTTTATTACCTTCCTCAATTTTGGCCAAATCTGTTGGATCTTCTTCAATATTGGTATGGACGGATCGTCGTAACCAATCTTGTGTACAAACTAAGCATTGGACCATGAATGGTGTGAGTGAGCTCCTAAAGTCATCAAGGACACGCCCGCCTGTGCTAAAGGCCGACTCAGATGCAACTGTTGATATAGGAACCGCTAATACATCACGTGCCAAGTGAGATAATATGGGGAATCTAGGAGAATTGCACTTCCACCATTGAAGGATATCGAAATTCTCGTTGTCCTCTTCATTATCTTCACTAAGGTATTTCTCAAGTTCAGATTTGCTAGTGCCAATTCCAGTATTACTCATCCTCATCTTTTCCGCAATTAAAGATTTCATCAACCTAGTGTTCCTTTCCATAGGTTAACATGAATCACTTGATTGTGGTGCCTTATCACTTGTACCATATAGTTTTCTATACTCATGAAACAAAGAATGAAAAGAATTAGTCACATTATTCCAAACTTCCTTTCCTTCTTCCTCACCAAACATCTCCAAGGTAGCTATGTTTGTGTAATTAGATAGCTTATATCTTGGATCGAGTGCAACAGCAATAAACATGAGCATGTTCAACTTATCCTTATCTCCACAATACTTGTAGTACTTTTGAAGCATTCTTTGGCCCATTTCCTTACGCATATCATCATCACTATGACCCCATTGCCGCAACAAAAGCAAAACATCTCCATCTCATGAAATAAAATGTTTGATGTTACATGTTGTGTGGCAGAAACACGAAGAGTGAGCTTATAGAAGTGTCCAAGAAACTCAATCATCTTTTTTGCATTCTCCCAATCTCCGCTTTCAGGAACTCCAGGACCTTTCTCACTACATAATTCTATTGCATAATATGGGTCTTCTTCACCATACCTTTCAAATACATCCTCATAAATTGATGCGGCAATCAGCATAAGGTATGTCGAGTTCCATCTAGTACAAACATCTAGTGATAAGAATGCTTTACTATCCACTTTTGCCAATTCAGCACAATTCTTAAATCTGGTTATTCTAGATGGGGAGTTCTTAATAAATTTAACAGCAGCACGAACACGTTGAATTGAAACTGATATTTCTTTCAGGCCATTGGAAACTATCAAATTAATGATATGTGCAGCACACCTCATGTGAATATACTTTCCTTTTGCAATGCTACTGTTAGAATTGTTCAAGACCTTTCTCATGTAATTTAGAGCACTATCATTAGAGCTAGCATTATCAACCATTACTGTGAATACTTTTTCAATGCACCATTCCGCCAAACATTTCTCTAAAGATTTCCCAATGTCGTCCCCCTTATGACCCTTTGAAAGTGCATCTAGGCCCCTAAATTGGTTTTGGTTGATTAATGACAAACGATTAAAATGACTTATGTCTTCAATGAGCTTGTGAACAGGTAAAAGATTCAATGTGAGATCTTCTACATGCGAAGGATACCCTCAAACGATTTTTAACCGAGTAAAACGGCATTGTATTCTTATTTTCTATGCTTTGTGTCGTAGGAATGCCGTACTATTAAGAGGGATGCATCGTAAATGATCTAGGATTGTCTCTATGCTCAGATGAAGGTCACTTTAATTCTTGTTGAGACCCTAAGTCATCGCGCATGCACCGGAATGTGTTTTTATCTAAGTTCAAGTCGGACATTCCGATATTACATCGGAAGTTCCGATGTGACCGGACATTCCGATGTGCATGCTTGCTTCAGTCCGATGCGTAGAAGATGTATCGGAAGTTCCGATATTTACGATCGGAAGTTCCGATACGTTGTAAAGCTTTCTAGGGTGCTCTCTGTTAAGATCGGAAGTTCCGATATTTGACATCGGAAGTTCCGACGTGTTCAAACCGAAAAAAGGGAGCTCTCTGGAATTATCGGACACTCCGATATATTGGATCGGACATTCCGATGTTAAGTCGGAAGTTCCGATGTTTATATCGGACAGTCCGATATGGACTTAGAAGCATTTTGTCAAGGGCTTTTCTGGGAACATCGGAAGTTCCGATGTTGATATCGGAAGTTCCGATGCATCTTGCTCGTCAGTTGTAGTGCGCTCGAGTTCTGAATATTTGTACATATCGGACATTCCGATGTTGAGATCGGAAGTTCCGATATGCAGCTGAGTGGGTGTATAACGGCTAGTTTTTGCAAGAAACTATAAATACCCCACCCCTCCCTCATTTGAGGGTTACACACTCATTTGGACAGAACTCTAGAGCACTTTGAGCCTTTCTTAGTCTACTCTTGATCCCTCCTCTTTGATCTTAGGGATCATCCAAGGAGTGAGGACTAGAAGTGAGATTTGGAGCTAGAGTGAAAAGCGAGTGTCTTTCATCTTGAGCATTAGAGTGTTTCTCCAAGATCAATCAACGTGCATTTGTTACTCTTGGAGGTTGAAGGACTCCTAGACGGCTAGGCGTCGATCACGAGCACCCAAGTATTGTGGGTAGCCGTGAGAAGTTTGTGAAGGCCGGCTCCGCCTCCGAAAGGAAAGGAACCAATAGTGGAACCAAGCCTCAAGTGTGACCGAGGTTTGGGAGGAAAGGGTTGGAAAAGACCCGGCTCTTTGGAGCCTCCTCAACGGAGACGTAGGATTCCCTCAAGAATCCGAACTCCGGGAACAAATCGGCGTCTCTACCTTACTTTTCTTAAGCGTGTTTCCTTATTTAGTTGACATTTCGTTGTTAGATTGCATTTCAAGTTATTTACTTTCAGTTATTAATTGTCCTTGTCCGAAGTCGATCGGACATTCCGAACTGGTATCGAAAGTTCCGATAATATCGGAAGTTCCGATCCAATACCGGAAGTTCCGATACTCTTTCCGCTGCGACAAATTTAGTTTAATTTTTAAACTGCCTATTCACCCCCCCCTCTAGGCATCTTTCTCATCTTTTCAATTGGTATCAGAGCCTAACCTTCTCGAAGGCCTAACCGCTTGAAGGAACGTGATGGCCAACACCGGATTGAAGGTTGTCGTGTCGGGGGAAGAAGGTAGTCCAAAGGCCGGACATGGAACTCCCACGAAGACCAAGGAAGGTGACACCTCAACGTCATCGCAGGGAGCTCAAATTCCTTTTAATTACGAAAAATTAAATACTTCTTCTTCGCATTCCTATATTACTGTGCCCTCCGGGCGTGCACCATTTTTCGATGGCACGTACTATTCCGCTTGGAGGCACAAAATGAAAATACACTTGATGTCACTCCATCCTAGTGTTTGGAAGATTGTTTGCACAGGTTTAGATATGCCGGAAGACGATATGGAGCTCACGCCGGAACAAGAGCAAAACATCCACCGCAATGCTCAAGCCGCAAGCGTGTTGCTTGGAGCGTTGAGTCCCGAGGAATTCAACAAAGTGGATGGCTTGGAAGAAGCCAAAGAGATATGGGACACACTCCAAGTTGCACATGAGGGTACATCAAGTGTAAGGGAGTCAAAGATTGAATTGCTAGAAGGCAAGTTGGGGAGATTTGTTATGAATGATGATGAGACTCCGCAACAAATGTATGACCGCTTGATGATCCTCGTAAACAAGATAAGAGGGCTTGGAAGCAAGGATATGACAGACCACGTCGTGGTAAAAAGAATGTTGAGAGCCTTTGCTCCAAGGAACTCGACTCTCGTAACTCTTATACGAGAGCGAAAGGATTTCAAGAGGCTCACTCCAAATGACGTGCTTGGAAGAATTCTTTCACATGAGCTCATGGAGGAAGAAGCAAAAGAAGTCAAGAACCTTGCCAAGCAAAGCTCGAGCTCAAGACCAAAGCAAATAGCTTTGAAGGCAAGCAAAAAGGAAGAATCAACCTCAAGTGATGAAGAGGAGGATGAAAGCGAAGACGAAGAAGACTTGGCTCTATTTGTAAGGAAATTCAAAAAGTTCCTCAAGTATGATGGGTCAAGCAAGTACAAGAAGAACTACAACGACAAATCAAGAAGAAGAACAAACACAAAGAGGGCTTGCTATGAGTGCGGTGAAGTTGGACACTTCATCGCCGATTGTCCAAAGAAGAAGAACAACCAAAATGAGACCAAGAAGAATGAGCCGCTCAAGAAGAACAAGACTTACAAGAAGAAGTACTCGGGGCGAGCTCACATTGGTGAAGAATGGGATTCAAATGACTCCGACTCCGACACCGATGATGAAGGAGTCGCCACCCTCGCCATAGAAGCCACTCCACCGACAAAGTCGCTATTCGGGGAATTGAGCGACAACGACTCCGACCATGACGCGCCTATTTGTCTTATGGCCAAAGGGCGCAAGGTAATGGCTAAAACCAAACCCCCAAGTAGCGATAGTGAATTAGAAAGCGATGATGATAATGATGATGCTCTATTTTGTGATTTGAGCAAATCGGCTATTGCTAAGATTCATAAGCTATTGAAAAGAATAGATAGCCAAGAGGAAACTCTCGAGAAGCAAGAAGAGTTGTTGATTTGTGAAAAGAAGAAAACTCTTGCTCTCGAGAAGATCCTTACAAAAGAAAAGGAGACTATTGAATTGTTAACCAAAAAGCTTGACTTGGCTAATAATTCAATTGAGATGCTTAAGGGTTCAAATGAGTCACTTCAAGAGAATGTCATAAGTCTGGAAAACAATCTCCAAGCTCTTGAAGTGCAAATTGAATCTCTTAACGATATTAACTCTCCAGTTGTTGATTCTCAATTAGCATCTATTCCTTCCACTAGCAACGGTTGCTCTCGTTGCTACAATGTCGATGTTAATGCTTGCACTACTAACTCCCAATTCATGCAAGTATTAAAAAGCGAAAACGAGAGACTAAGTGCCTTGGTAAGGTATGGTTGCATGAAAACTTATCAATCCAAGGATGCCTTATACAAGACCATAAATGGTCGAGGCAACAAAAACAAAGAAGGGCTAGGATATGATAAGTTCGAGTGTAAAGGAAATGACCGTGTGGTGGTAAAAGGCAAGGAATGCATCAAGTTTGTCAAAGAAAATGACAAACAACCATTGACCACCACACAAGTCATCAAAACCGGGCAAGATTCAAAGAAGCATCCTCAATGTCATACATCTCATTCCATTCACTTTGCTTCTTATGTATTGAAGAGAAACCACCGTGGTAAAGTGGTTGCTCATTTTGTCGGTGCCCACAACTCTAATGAAGCAAGCAAAAGGAAAGTGTGGGTACCAAAAGTTTTAATTACTAACATGCAAGGACCCAAAAGAATTTGGGTACCTAAAAACAAGACTTGATGCGTTTTCGTAGGATTATACCTCCGGGGGATCAAGTTGGGTGCTTGATAGTGGTTGCACAAACCACATGACCGGAGAAAAGAAAATGTTTTCATCGTTTGATGAGAAAGGGTCACAATATGAAAATATTGTGTTTGGTGATAATGGTAAAGGTGAGGTAATGGGATTAGGTAAAATTGCTATTTCTAATGACCATTCAATTTCCAATGTCCTGCTTGTTAAATCTTTAAATTACAACTTGTTGTCCGTATCACAATTGTGTGAAATGGGCTACAATTGTCTATTTACTAATATGGATGTGACCGTCTTTAGAAGAGACGATTCCTCAATTGCTTTTAAAGGATATTTGAAGGGTAAGCTCTATTTGGTTGATTTCAATTCAAATAGCGCTAAACTTCAAACATGCTTGATGGCAAAGTCTAGCATGGGTTGGTTGTGGCATCGCCGACTAGCCCATGTTGGCATGAGGAACCTCGACAAGCTTCTAAAGGGTGATCACATCATTGGACTGACGAATGTTGAGTTTGAGAAAAATAGGATTTGTAGCGCTTGTCAAGCCGGAAAACAAGTTGGAGCGCGTCATTGTCGGGACCCGAATTTGCAAATCCGGACCCTCTGTGTATTCAGCACTAGTCCAGGATCACGCTAGTGCACACAGTCTCAACATAGATGAATATCACAATCATACACAGCGGAATAGTAAAAATAACTCAATAATAGAATATAAACTATTGAGCGACCTTAAGGTCAACCTTACATTTGTGAAACCCTGACGGCTTCAACTCCAAATAAGCAAAGAATGAACGAAAAACATCGGTGAATCCCATCAATACGCCACAGTAAGCGACAGTGGTTCGACTCCTAGATAATCGCCTTCTCACGGAACTTCTTCTTCTTCGACGATGTAGACTTTTGCTCACCGGGTGATTGTTTGTTTGCAAGGGGTGAGTACATAAAGCACTCAACAAGTCATGCACAGAATGCAAGTCTAATAACTATATGCATGGCTTATTCCAAATGACAGTGAAGGGGTTATTTTGCAATAAATGACATTTCACAAATATTCATAATAGATTGTAAAGCGGTAAAACAGATAATAATAGTAATAATTTCACAGCTTGTTTCAAAAGTAAATCATTCCACATCCTTAACCAATTATCACTTTTCCATAGTAAAACTGCCTCAAAAAACAAGTTCAATTTTGAGAAAATCTAACCCTTGACTGTAATCCCCGAGCATTGTCGATCACAGTGGACTCGGCTATTCGAATAGGTTTTACACTCTGCAGAGGTTATACACTTTACCCACAAGATACAATCCACTCACCACGTCGTGAATCGCCATACAAGAGTATGCGAATGAGCGATCATAACAAAGCCTTTGGAAGCCTCAAACAACACAGTGGTCCTCTCCTGTACGTGCTCTACACCATCCCTTCCCTTAGCCAAGGCGAAGTATGGGACCAACACACCGTTAGATGGGTATCTGGCCACAGCCACGATACGCTCCCCCGTACAATCACACAAACGGTGTAATTGACACCCTGAGGCTCCACAAGCGAGTCCTTAGCGACTTAGTCAACTAGGGCCGTCCCATTCCAGCCATGTGGTTGTACGTATGGCCCAGTTCAAAGGCTTGCAAGGTTAAGTCCTTAGAGTGACCAGGGCAAGACTACCCGAAAAACCAAATCAACATCCCCAATGCCACAACTGGCCCACCTGATTACTCTTGCCACATGCCCCAGTCGAAATCTGTTTATCAAACCCCAGTTGATTACCATGCACCACGTGCCATCAACATCACATGATACTTTTCCAAAACAGGTTCAATATATCATTAAGTCAATATTAGCATTTGATTATCCAAAATCATGTCATGAGCACGAGTGTGTCTAAGCAAAGATACTACAACGATCTAAACCCATGTTGGCAATCTAATAATGTCCAACTAGTAATCCACAACTAGGGTGACAAGGGATCATGGCACATACTTAGATAATCAAGGTGTCATACAAAGAAATTGGTATTTATCTAACCCCATGTTTAAACAAAATATCTTTCTAATTGAACTAGCATGCAATAGTTTAAATCAAAATAGATTTCAAATAGGATCAACATGGTCAAAGCACAACTTGCCTGGCCCTTGCAAACTTTACTGCTTTTTTACTCTTTATCCTTGATCCTTGATCCTCGAGCTTCAACTTCCACTTTCGATCCTCACTCGCTCGAACGACTTCCTGACGACACGCCTAACGATTAAGGAAGAAGCAAATACAAACCAATTCAAAAGACAAATCAAGTAAACTCCAAATTAAGAACGAACAAAGATTGGGCACAACGGCTTGGGAGAGATTTGGGAACTCGAACGGATTAGATCGAAGAGTTGACAAAAGAGAACGGGCTTCGGCAAAACACCTAAAAGGGAAAGATTAATAATCGGGAAAGAAAGAATAATATTCGAAGAATATTTCTTCCGGGTTATTATCTTGATTAGACAGATAGCGACATATGGGCTCGATCTATAGATCGGGTCCATACGGATATGTTAGTTCACGATGAACTAAATCGATTCTCGGTTGACTTTCGTTGGACCGAGCGGACACAGTCAAACAAAAGAGAGACGGATAGATCGGGCATGGGTATGACAGATGGCCAATGGTCTATCGACCAAGTCCACGAAGGAATTCTCGATTAAAGGCGATTAGGTCTTGAGGATAAGACAAGACAAGTGTCTTACCACGGTTGAGACAACGGGAAAGATTGCGAAGATAACAACGCGGCTCATGATAAACTTAGTTCATCAAACCGGTCTTGGTTAGGGTTTTGATTCGGCTTGAAGATGATATGACGATGAGACTAGGCTCACGCCATGATGATAGAACAGTGAAGGCATCGCACTAGGGTTTGTGCAAGAATACACGCATGCGATGACAACGAGGCGAAGAGAGCCAATCGTTAACGGCGAAACGTTAACGATGGAACGTTAACGATTTAAACGTTAACGCGGAACGTTAACGACGCAGCGCACGGCAAAACGTTAACGGAGAAACGTTGCCACGAAACGTTAACGACGGAGCGTTAACGGGAAACATTAACGAGGAACGTTAACGAGCGTTAACGACAAAACGTTAACGGGAGACGCACGACGAGCGTTAACGGCGAGTGTTAACGGTGAAACATTGTCGGCAAAACGTTAGCGGAGGAACGCAACGAACGCGTTAAGAACGTTAACGGGAAACGTTAACGGTAACGGTAACGGAGAACGTTAACGGCGAGCGCACGGCAGATCGTTGCGGTGAACGCGTTAACGGCGAACGTTAACGGTGGAGGTCAACAATGATAGGAGACTTCATGAAGCGAAGTAGCGACCGTCGATACAACGACATGGACGCGACAAAACGCTACCAAGGACGGCTAACCGGTGCGCGAACCGGCGGCAACAGTTTAGGCCGAAAGACGACGGTTTAAGGCGGGCGCCGGGCTTCTCGGCAAACGGAGACCAAAAGAACCTTAAGTATGATCCAAAACAGTAAAAGATGATCCTCCGGACGCGACAACACGGCCGGAGCGAACCAAAATAGCCGGCGTCAAAAGGCGACGCGCGGCGACGGCAAACGGTGGCCTAAATATATAAAAAAAATTCCGGAGGAGGGGATGGCAAAGGGAGAATGTCTACTGCGTAGAACGCGGCGAGACGATCTCAACGGTATAGGCGGATTTTGCGGCGCCCTTCCGGATTAATCACAAACTGGCGATTAACGGGTTTCGGATCAAAACTTTGGACGGCTATAACTTCTAGAATAATGATCGGAACTTAACGAAATTTGACCGAGAGCTAGATGGGACCAAGAGGCACACCGTGACGCAGGTGGCTCGAAGAAATACCTTCTGGAACAGCGGGGGACGCGCGAGGAAGTTTGCCGCTGCTGAACGCAGTCTAAACGGAGAATTTATTTTTCTGCGCCAAATCCAGAGGGCAAAACCTTGGGGCAAGATGTGCATCCTATAGAGGACATCCCCAGGAGTCTACACAAAAAATTTCACCGTCAAACTCGAAAAATTGAGTGAGTTATGGCCTCGGCAAGATTCGAGATTGAAACGGCCGTAACTTTTGATCCCGTGGACCAAATTGGCTGAATTTTGGACAGCAAGTAGATGGTACCTTGTGGCACACCACGGAGAAGACGGATCTCGAAAAGAGTCGACGAGTTGCCCGGGACGCGGCTCCAAAGTTCGGCCGGCGTTGGGCGACGTTCGGGCGACATTGGATGGATCTCGGAGTTTTGGAGATGATCCGGAGGTTGTATATCCGTGGGAGAGGTCTAGGGGCACTTATATAGGTTTGGGGAAGAGGCTAGATCAAGAAAAATCAAGTTTGGACGCGTTTGGAGGTGTTTGGGTCGGTTTGGGCATTTTATCGAGCACTTACCGTGCAGAACTCGGACACGGGGTGACGTGGCCCAACCGGAGTCCGACACGTGGCCGGGTGGGCGCTGGCCTGGTCCAGGCGCGGCCTGCTGGCGTGCGGCCCAACGCGTGGAGGCGGGAGGCGAGCAGTGGGCCGGCGGGCGGGCGCGCCAAAGTGAGGAGCGACGCTGCGTGGAGGCCTACCGCCTTGGCGCTACTGGGTGGGCTGGGCCTCGTGCGGGAGTGGGCTGGCGTGGGAGAAAACAGCCCAGAGCAATTTTCGGAATTTCCAGCATTTCGCGAATAAAAACAATTCCAATAAATCCAATAAATCATTTAGGGCAATAAAAATACCCAAAAAAATGCTAGAAAAATTCCAGAAAATATTTTGAGATATTTCCAACTCAAATAAAATATTTTCAACAAAAATTTATATAAACTTTTCCAAATAATTAATTAATTTCAATAAAAAGGCTTAATACAAATCGATTCCGAATAAATCCAATAAATAGCAAACGAGCTCCGAAAAATCTCAAAAATTACAAAAGAACTTCTTGAAACACAAGGAATCCAAATGAAATAAAATAAACTTTATTTGGTGTTTAGAATAATCAAATTAAATTGTTTTAGCTTTTAGAAAAATTCAAATCAGGTTTTATAAACGCGAGAAAATCAACGAAAATTTTTGGGAAGCTAAACAAAACCAAAATTTTTGAAAACCCAAAATTTGGGATGTTACAAATCTCCCCCCCTTAACAGAATCTCGTCCCCGAGATTCAGGGCTGACTATAGAATTAGGTTCAGGGGGACTCAACTCTTGAGCTTCCTCGAACTTCCAAGCAACTACACACTGGACAGGGGTCGCTTCTGAACAAACGCTTAGTAACATCCAAAATTTTTGCAGGCTGCTCCTTGCGGATGAGATCCTCTTACAAGTCCACTGACTCCAACTGTGTCTGATTTTCGGCCACGAGATACTTCTTCTACGGAAAATCTTGATACTAACTTTGTCGGGAAATCTTGAACATCTTCTGCACTCATGCTGACGTTTCTGGTAACTCCATTGATAGGCTCCTTGCTTCTGTTCCTAAACACTTGATTTTCTGCTTCTTCTAGAAATTGGACAGGCTGTATCTGACAACAAAGCTTACTTGTGATTACGTGGTTTTCGACAAAACTTGAATAGCATTCCGGTTGGTCTGGCACTATCTTTGTCGGCTTGATTCTTTGACTGAAACTCTGTATCAACTGAATACTCCGTCACAATTCACTTTCTGACGCAAGTGTCTTGGTAGGGGTAGGATTAGGATTGAAGTGGGCAGATAAAATATCTTTTCCCCTAGGACAACTATTATCAAGGTGTCCCGGCTCATTGCATCTGAAGCAACACTTGACTGACATCTATTGGCTTTCTCCTGACATGGTACTAATCTTGGTAGGGTAGAGCTGAGATCGATGCGATCAGCGGTGATCACTTTCTTTTGAGGGCAGTGATTAGAAAAATATCCTGGCTGACGGCAGGCAAAGCAAATTCTAGACAGCAGGCTTCTTCCTTGAGAACGTTTCACTAGGGTGGTGTTATGGAAACTCTGACCATCGGGGCGAAGCACAGGTGAAAGTGTCTCTAACAAAGTCTGAGCAGTATGGCAACTGAATTATTGAGGGGCACTCCTCATTCGCTGTTGCGGTGGTCCTTCTTGGCAAACTTTCCGATGCTTGCGGTGGTCTTCCAATTCCTTGCACTCATTTTTCAGGTTAAGGCCTTTGTTAACCAATTCTTCTTGCTTCAACTGACTCCTTAAGCAAGTTGCTTCCATAGCCTTACCATTCACTTTCTGTGTTAAAATCTTTACTGACGTAATTTCTGGGATGATCATGGCTTTCGAAATTGCTTGATCTTTCTGTGGCATTCCTTAACAAATGACCTGACTCGCCACAGTGGTAACATGAACGTTTGGGTCATCGTGCCGGGTTGATGGGGCATTCTCTAGGCCAATGACCTCATTTATCACACCAGAAACAATTCCATGGTGACCAAGTACTACTGATTTCTTGAGGTAGATGGATAGGGTTGACATGCTTCTTATTCTTTATCCCTTCATGTGGCACAGCTGGTGCGGATGACAATCCTTCTCTTTTCGCTAACTCTTGAGCAAGGACGGCTCGAAAATTCTCTCGCTGATGCCGAGTCACAGCGGTCACTATTGGATCTAAGGGACATTGAGCTGGGCAACGACCTTCGCAAAGATAGCAGGTGATATTGCGCATAGGACATTCTCCGGGTAAATGGCTTCCTTCACAGCTGGAACAATTGATTGCATGTTCATCAGCAGTGTATCCTATTTCTCCACATCGGATGCATGCACGGTCTTCTGACTTGTTTGGTTGACAACACTTCAAAGAACAACATCTCGGTATGGTATTAGGTGCAGGGGTTGTACTCTTCTCTGAACTCGCGGTAGTCACACTATCTTCTGATGACGCAACAAACTGACGAAGGGCGGTGGCAATTTCCAACCGAGTGATAATATGTCCATCTTCCGAGGTGATGTAGAAACCTTTCCTCCAGACTAATGCATCTCCTTCTAACTGACAAGTAGCATAGGGGACCTTCTTTTTATCTTCACATTATGCTAAAGCTAGCTTCTCTTCTATGACACGAAGCCATATTTCTGCGTCTTTGAGAGTGGCTAATCCATCCAACGCGGGCGGTTACAAACTGATCCAAGTGTCGAATTGTCACGGGTGGTACAGTGGACGACTGCTGGTCACTATCTGCTTTATCACTGACACCAGTAGCAATCGAATCGACTTGAATCGCCTCAAAGTCACTGCTGTAGTTGGTCCTTTCCATCTATTGTCCACTCCAAGGTTTAGGTAAGAGTGAAAAAGGCATAGATGAGGTTCTAGAATCCTAGTGCGAGGGAGCGAGTTTAACCCAAAAACTTGTACAAACATTATTAATCTCTTTGTTTGGTTGCTTATCAAAGCCTAAAAGATATGCATCGCATACTGAACACTCAGCAATAAAGAAAGATCCAAATTCCTAAGCACACAATAATCTAGCGTCTAAAGGGTAACACTCCTATCTTAAGAGACGTGACTCTCACACATGAGTCTCAACTAAACACTGGTTCTTCAAGCTTCTAGAACACTTCATCGATCCACTTCTCTTCGAGCGCGACGATCCCTTACTTCATGATCTTCAGGGTTGACGGCGACATACAGTACTTTCTCCTTAAGTGTGAAACATCGTTAACTATTCGGAACAACTCAGGTAAGATTTCCATTTAAATCGGTGGGAAGGATAGAAATTTCAGCAAAGGGGAAAGAATAGAAGAGTAAGATAAGTCAAGAACGTATTATTCTTTCAAGTTAAAATTTCTCTTTAGAAAATAATTTTGAAGCTCCTAAAGACGGCCAATCTATCTAAGGTCAAGACCTACAGTCAGTATGGCTCTGATACCACCTCTGTCGGGACCCGAATTTGCAAATCCGGACCCTCTGTGTATTCAGCACTAGTCCAGGATCACGCTAGTGCACACGATCTCAACATAGATGAATATCACAATCATACATGGAATAATAAAAATAGCTCAATTACAGAATATAAACTATTGAACGACCTTAAGGTCAACCTTACATTTGTGAGGCCTTGATGGCTTCAACTCCAAATAAGCAGCAGCGGAACGAAGAACATCGGTGAATCCTATCAATACACCACAGGCAACTGACGGGGTTCAACTCCTAGATAATCGCCTTCTCACAGAACTTCTTCTTCTTCGACGTTGTAGACTTCTGCTCACTGGTGATTGTTTGTTTGTAAGGGGTGAGTACATAAAGCACTCAGCAAGTCATGCACAGAATGCAAGTCTAATAACTATATGCATGGCTTATTCCAAATGACAAGTTGAAGGGGTTATTTTGCAATAAACAGCATTCACAAATATTCATCATAGATTGTAAAGCGGTAAAACAAATAACAATAGTAATAAATTTCACAGTTGTTTCACAAGTAAAATATACCACATCCTTAACCAATTATCACCTTTCCACAGGCAAGCGCCTCCAAACCCAAGTTCAATTTTGAGAAAATCTAACCCTTGTTTGTAATCCCGAGCATTGTCGATCACAGTGGACTCGGCTATTCGAATAGGTTTTACACTCTGCAGAGGTTATACACTTTACCCACAAGATACAATCCACTCACCACGTCGGTAGTGAATCGCCATACAAGAGTATGCGAATGAGCGATCATAACAAAGCCTTTCGGAAGCCTCAAACAACACAGGTGGTCCTCTCAGGTTCGTGCTCTACACCATCCCTTCCCTTAGCCAAGGCGAAGTATGGGACCAACACACCGTTAGATGGGTATCGGCCCACGACCACGATACGCTCCCGCACAATCACACAAACGGTGTAATTGACACCTGAGGCTCCACAAGCGAGTCCTTAGCGACTTAGTCAACTAGGGCCGTCCCATTCGACCATGTGGTTGTACGTATGGCCCGATTCAAAGGCTTGCAAGGTTAAGTCCTTAGAGTGACCAGGGCAAGACTACCCGAAAAACCAAATCAACATCCCCAATGCCACAATCGGCCCACCTGATTACTCTTGCCACATGCCCCGATCGAAATCATTTATCAAACCCGATTGATTACCATGCACCACGTGCCATCAACATCACATGATACTTTTCCAAAACAGGTTCAATATATCATTAAGTCAATATTAGCATTTGATTATCCAAAATCATGTCATGAGCACGTAGCGAGGTCTAAGCAAAGATACTACAACGATCTAAACCCATGTTGGCAATCTAATAATGTCCAACTAGTAATCCACAACTAGGGTGACAAGGGATCATGGCACATACTTAGATAATCAAGGTGTCATACAGCAAATTGGTATTTATCTAACCCCCATGTTTAAACAAAATATCTTTCTAATTGAACTAGCATGCAATAGTTTAAATCAAAATAGATTTCGAAATAGGATCAACATGGTCAAAGCACAACTTGCCTGGCCCTTGCAAACTTTACTGTTTTTTACTCTTTATCCTTGATCCTTGATCCTCGAGCTTCAACTTCCACTTTCTCGATCCTCAGCTCGTTCGAACGACTTCCGGACGACACGTCTAACGATTAAGGAAGAAGCAAATACAAACCAATTCAAAAGACAAATCAAGTAAACTCCAAATTAAGAACGAACAGCATTGGGCACAACGGCTTGGGAGAGATTTGGGAACTCGAACGGATTAGATCGAAGAGTTGACAAAAGAGAACGGGCTTTCGGCAAAACACCGAAAAGGGAAAGATTAATAACTGGGAAAGAAAGAATAATATTCCGAAGAATATTTCTTCCGAAGTTATTATCTTGATTAGACAGATAGCGACATATGGGCTCTCGATCTATAGATCGGGTCCATACGGATATGTTAGTTCACAGTGAACTAAACTGATTCTCGAAGTTGACTTTCGTTGACCGAACGGACACAGTCAAACAAAAGAGAGACGGATAGATCAGACGCAGGGTATGACAGATGGCCAATGGTCTATCGACCAAGTCCACGAAGGAATTCTCGATTAAAGGCAGATTAGGTCTTCAGGGATAAGACAAGACAAGTGTCTTACCACGGTTGAGACAACGGGAAAGATTGCGAAGATAACAACGCGGCTCATGATAAACTTAGTTCATCAAACCGGTCTTCGGTTAGGGTTTTGATTCGGCTTGAAGATGATATGACGATGAGACTAGGCTCACGTCATGATGATAGAACAGGTGAAGGCATCGCACTAGGGTTTGTGCAAGAATACACGCATGCGATGACAACGAGGCGAAGAGAGCCAATCGTTAACGATGAAACGTTAACGATGGAACGTTAACGACGAAACGTTAACGGTGGAACGTTAACGACAGAGCGTTAACGGCAAAACGTTAACGGAGAAACGTTTAACGACGAAACGTTAACGACGGAGCGTTAACGGGGAAACATTAACGGAGGAACGTTAACGGAGCGTTAACGACAAAACGTTAACGGGGAGACGTTACCGACGGAGCGTTAACGACAGAGTGTTAACGGTGAAACATTGTCGGCAAAACGTTAGCGGAGGAACGTTAACGGAACGTTAACGGAAGAACGTTAACGGGGAAACGTTAACGGTAACAGGTAACGGAGGAACGTTAACGGCGGAGCGTTAACGGCAGATCGTTAACGGTGGAACGTTAACGGCGAACGTTAACGGTGGAGGTCAACAATGATAGGAGACTTCATGAAGCGAAGTAGCGACCGTCGATACAACGACATGGACGCGACAAAACGCTACCAAGGACGGCTAACCGGTGCGCGAACCGGCAGCGATTTAGGCCGAAGACGGCGGTTTAAAGCGGCGCCGGGCTTCTCGACAAACGGAGACCAAAAGAACCTTAAGTATGATCCAAAACAGTAAAAGATGATCCTCCGACGCGACAACACGGCCGAGCGAACCAAAATAGCCGGGCGTCAAAGCGACGCAGCGGCGACGGCAAGCGGTGGCCTAAATATATAAAAAATTCGGAGGAGGGATGGCAAAGGGAGAATGTCTACTGCGTAGAACGGCGAGACGATCTCAACGGTATAGGCGGATTTTGCGGCGCCCTTCCGGATTAATCACAAACTGGCGATTAACGGGTTTCGGATCAAAACTTTGGACGGCTATAACTTCTAGAATAATGATCGGAACTTAACGAAATTTGACCGAGAGCTAGATGGGACCAAGAGGCACACCGTGACGCAGGTGGCTCGAAGAAATACCTTCTGGAACAGCGGGGGACGCGCGAGGAAGTTTGCCGCTATGCGAACGCAGTCTAAACGGAGAATTTATTTTTCTGCGCCAAATCCAGAGGGCAAAACCTTGGGGCAAGATGTGCATCCTATAGAGGACATCCCCAGGAGTCTACACAAAAAATTTCACCGTCAAACTCGAAAAATTGAGTGAGTTATGGCCTCGGCAAGATTCGAGATTGAAACAGCCGTAACTTTTGATCCCGTGGACCAAATTGGCTGAATTTTGGACAGCAAGTAGATGGTACCTTGTGGCACACCACGGAGAAGACGGATCTCGAAAAGAGTCGACGAGTTGCCTGGGACGCGGCTCCAAAGTTCGGCCGGCGTTGGGCGACGTTCGGGCGACATTGGATGGATCTCGGAGTTTTGGAGATGATCCGGAGGTTGTATATCCGTGGGAGAGGTCTAGGGGCACTTATATAGGTTTGGGGAAGAGGCTAGATCAAGAAAAATCAAGTTTGGACGCGTTTGGAGGTGTTTGGGTCGGTTTGGGCATTTTATCGAGCACTTACCGTGCGTGAAACGGATACGGGCGACGTGGCCCAACCGGAGTCCGACACGTGGCCGGGTGGGCGCTGGCCTGGTCCAGCGCGGCCTGCTGGCGTCTTGACCCAACGCGTGGAGGCGGGAGGCGGCAGTGGGCGGCGGGGTGGCGCGGCCAGCGGAGAAGCGGCAGCGTGGAGGCCTACTGGCTCGATGGCGCTGGGGTGGGCTGGGCCTCGTCTTGGAGTGGGCTGGCGTGGGAGAAAACAGCCCAGAGCAATTTTCGGAATTTCCAGCATTTCGCGAATAAAAACAATTCCAATAAATCCAATAAATCATTTAGGGCAATAAAAATACCCAAAAAATGCTAGAAAAATTCCAGAAAATATTTTGAGATATTTCCAACTCAAATAAAATATTTTCAACAAAAATTTATATAAACTTTTCCAAATAATTAATTAATTTCAATAAAAAGGCTTAATACAAATCGATTCCGAATAAATCCAATAAATAGCAAACGAGCTCCGAAAAATCTCAAAAATTACAAAAGAACTTCTTGAAACACAAGGAATCCAAATGAAATAAAATAAACTTTATTTGGTGTTTAGAATAATCAAATTAAATTGTTTTAGCTTTTAGAAAAATTCAAATCAGGTTTTATAAACGCGAGAAAATCAACGAAAATTTTTGGGAAGCTAAACAAAACCAAAATTTTTGAAAACCCAAAATTTGGGATGTTACAGTCATCCCGCGAAGAACATCATGACGACGACAAAACCATTGGAGCTTCTACACATGGACCTCTTCGGACCTGTTGCTTATATAAGCATCGGAGGTAACAAGTATGGTTTAGTTATTGTTGATGATTTTTCTCGCTTCACGTGGGTATTCTTTTTGCAAGAGAAAAGTGAAACACAAGGGATAATCAAGAAGTTTGCAAGAAGAGCCCAAAATGAATTCGAGTTGAAGATCAAGAAGATTCGAAGTGATAATGGAAGTGAATTCAAGAATACTCAAGTCGAAGAATTCCTTGATGAAGAAGGAATAAAGCACGAATTCTCCGCTCCATATTCCCCGCAACAAAATGGAGTGGTAGAAAGGAAGAATCGGACGTTGATTGAGATGGCAAGGACAATGCTTGACGAGTACAAGATCTCCGATCACTTTTGGGCGGAAGCCGTCAACACCGCGTGCCATGCTATCAACCGATTATATCTCCACAAGATCTTGAAGAAGACGGCATACGAACTCCTCACCGGTAACAAACCAAATATTTCATATTTTAGAGTTTTCGGTAGTAAATGTTTTATCCTTAACAAGAAGCCTAAGAACTCCAAATTTGCTCCAAAGATCGATGAAGGTTTCTTGCTAGGATATGGATCGAATGCTTACGCTTATCGTGTTTTCAACAAAACCTCGGGTTGTGTTGAAATAGCGAGAGACGTGACATTTGATGAATCTAACGGCTCTCAAGTAGAGCAAGTTGATTTAAATGTGCTAGAAAATGAGGAAGAGCCAAGCATTGCAATCAAGAAGATGGCAATAGGTGAAGTGAGACCGCAAGAAAAGGTGCATCAAGACAACTCTTCTACGCAAGTGGAGCCTCCCACTTCAAATCAAAATCAAGACATTCCTCAAGATAGTTCAAGCAAATTATTGGAGGATGATCAAATTGAAGATGATGAGCCAATTCAACAAACGTGTCAAATGCCGCATCCAAGAGTGCATCAAAGTGTCCAAAGAGATCACCCCGTTGATAACATTCTCGGTGATATCCAAAAGGGGGTAACTACACGCTCTAGAGTATCTAATTTTTGCGAATTTTACTCCTTCGTGTCTACTTTGGAACCTTTGAAGGTTGAAGATGCACTAAGAGATCCGGATTGGATAATGGCTATGCATGAAGAGCTTAACAACTTCGTTAGAAATAAAGTATGGTCACTAGTGGAAAGGCCTAATCAAAACGTGATTGGAACCAAATGGGTCTTCCGCAACAAACAAGACGAGAACGGAGTTGTCACAAGAAATAAAGCTCGGTTGGTAGCTCAAGGATTCACTCAAATTGAAGGTTTGGATTTTGGTGAGACTTATGCTCCAGTTGCTAGATTAGAATCAATTCGCATATTAGTTGCATTTGCTACTTACCATGATTTCAAGCTTTATCAAATGGACGTCAAGAGTGCTTTCCTAAATGGTCCAATCGCCGAATTGGTCTACGTTGAGCAACCGCCGGGAATGGAGGATCATAAGAACCCTTCTCACGTCTACAAACTCCATAAGGCGCTCTACGGGCTTAAGCAAGCACCTAGAGCATGGTATGAATGCCTTAAGGATTTTCTTATTAAAAAGGGTTTTGAAATTGGTAAAGTCGATCCTACTCTCTTCACAAAATATGTTGATAATGATTTATTTGTGTGCCAAATATATGTCGATGACATTATATTTGGATCCACTAATAAAAGCTTTTGTGAGGAATTTAGTAGGTTGATGACGAAGAGATTTGAGATGTCAATGATGGGTGAATTGAAGTTCTTTCTTGGATTTCAAATCAAACAACTCAAGGAAGGGACGTTCTTATGTCAAACAAAATACATAAAGGATATGCTGAAGAAGTTTGATATGGAGAACGCCAAGCCAATTCATACGCCAATGACTACTAATGGACATCTAGGTCTAAATGAAGAAGGTAACCCTGTGGATCAAAAGGTATATCGATCCATGATAGGTTCATTGCTTTACCTTTGTGCATCTAGGCCTGATATTATGCTTAGTGTTTGTATGTGTGCAAGATTTCAAGCCGCTCCGAGAGAGTGCCACCTAATAGCCGTGAAAAGAATTCTTAGATATTTAGTTCACACACCTAGTTTAGGGCTTTGGTATCCTAAAGGATCAAAATTCGATTTGATTGGTTATTCGGATGCTGATTATGCGGGTTGCAAAGTGGATAGAAAAAGCACTTCGGGGACTTGTCAATTTCTAGGTAGATCACTAGTGTCTTGGTCCTCAAAGAAACAAAATTCAGTGGCTTTATCCACCGCGGAAGCCGAATACATTGCCGCAGGAAGTTGTTGTGCACAATTGTTATGGATGAGGCAAACCTTGAAGGATTTTGGTTTTTGTATGGAAAAGGTACCACTCTTATGTGACAATGAGAGTGCGATCAAAATAGCCAACAATCCCGTTCAACACTCTCGGACCAAGCACATAGATATCCGACACCACTTCCTTAGAGATCACTCTCTTAAGGGAGATATAGATATTACCTATGTGAGAACCGAAAAACAATTGGCCGATATCTTTACCAAACCTTTAGATGAAAAGCGCTTTTGCGAGCTTAGAAGTGAGCTAAATGTCCTAGACTATCGGAATGTGTCTTGAAAGATTGCACTCATTGACTGCTGCAAGTTAGCTCAATTTCGAAACAAAACGATTGAAAAACAAATTGAGTGAATTTCAAAATGTTTTTGTTGGATCTTAATCTCGGATCAATCCACTTGTAATCATAGTTTTGATTGCTTGGATGCTTGCTGATGACAAGTGGAGTGATCCTCCTTAAGTTCACATGACTCGGAGTTTTTCAATCCTCCCTCAATTCCTTGTTTCTCTCTCTGATTGCTGGAAAAATCATCTCATCGGAACATCCGATCCAATCATCGGAATATCCGATGTCTGGAAGTTTTTCCTCATCGGAACTTCCGATGTGATATCGGAACTTCCGATGTGACCTCCGCACTTAAAAAGTGCCCGTACCCTTTCACTTCTTTTGTCCTTTTCCTTGTGTCTCTTTAGCCTCTCCTTCCCGTTTTCATCTTTGTGCCGTTATCGGAGTTTCCGACCTCTCGGAACTTCCGATCTTCGCTTGGGAAGGACTTCATCTTCAAGCGAACCGATCTCTCCGCGCGATTTCTCCTTGTTCTTCGTGAGGTAATCCCTAGGGCTAAATCCTTTCCTTTTGAATCTAGGGCATCCTTTTGAGAAATCGTTTTGGTGAACTTGTTCATCTATTCCTTTGGTTCATTTCTGTCAAGTTTCATCTTTTTCCATCGGTTGGTTTGGGAGAAAAATTGTGTTGATCTAGATCCGTAGACATCGGACATTCCGATCGAGAATATCGGAACTTCCGACCTCATGTCGGAACTTCCGATGTGAAATCGGAACTTCCGATGTCAACAGAATGTAAATCAATCCAAAGCTGTTTCTCTCTTTAGCTTAATCGATTCCGCTCTTGTCCTTAGATCAATGGATCCCAGTCAAGGTGGCTCTCAGCCCCCAGCAGGGGCGGGTTCAAAAAGGCCAAGGCAGACTCCAACAGGAGCAAGAACCAAAAGGGCTGCGGGTAGAGGAAGAGGTGGAGGCAGTGGAGGTCCAGGGATTCAGATTCGCGACCCTCCATCTGATCCTCCGGCTCAGACCGTGAATGTTCCCAGAGGAGCCCTTGCCTTCCAGAAGGGCAAAGGCTGTGGCGAGAGCTTCTCAACCTCGGCGATTCCAGACCAGCGGTTCCAAGGCTCGAGGCGGCAGAGAGGAATCCTCGTCTCAAGAGGAAACCCATGAGCTACAAAGGAAAAGCCGCCAAAGTGCGCGAAGCGAGCAGAACCCAGAGCGTAAGCTTCGGTTCTCGATCGACTATCGCTTACGGGCGTTCTTTGGCAGATTTTTATGAGTCTGTCATTACGCCTGGAAGAATCCATTATTACGATCTGATGGGTCGATTTGGGATTACATGGCCGCAGCTGATGATGCCACTTTCACAGAGGTCATTGCTGCTTGTGAGAGAACTGGGACAAAGAGGATTATGAGTTTTCAGCATGAATGGAATGTTGAGATTATTGCTCAGTTCTACTCCACCTTGTACATCTCCAGGGACAGAGTCTCCACCTTGCATTGGATGACTGAAGGAGCTTGGTATGAGATTTCATATGTGAACTTTGCTCGCTGTCTTGGATTCACCGAAGCTGACTGCCGTGACAAGGATCAGATTCATAATGAAGCAGCTCTCGGTGCCTCCAACTTGAATTTTCTCTATGATGAAGATGCAGACTTTGAGGAGGGTAGCACAAAAGGCATGAAGCCTTTCTTTGCCTGTCTCAACAGGCTCTTCAGGAAGACGCTGGCTCCCAAAGAAGGTGATGCCTCTCATATTCTGTCCTATTCAAGGAATCTGCTGAGTAGGATGAGAGATGGACAGCGTCCTTTTGATGTCTTCGATTTCATATGGAATGAGATCCGCTTGACAGCTCAGGAGCCGAAGAGAAGCTGTGGGTATGCTCCATTCATCATGCATATGATTGAGCACATTACTCATCAGCACTTTGAGTATGATAGTAAGCACACAGGAGTGCAGATCAGGGCGATCAAGGCCCCAGCTCAGCCTGCTAGGCGATCGACTAGAGGTGCTGCTACCTCCTCCTCCACAGCTCCTCCTGCTGCAGCCTCTAGTGGATCATCCTCTCCAATCCTCCGCGCCTTGAAGTCTATCTTTGTCCTGTGCAAGGGCAATGCAAAGTAAGCACAAGAAGAACACCAAGAGACTGAAAGATATTCAGAGACATTTAAATCTAGAGTGTTCAGAGGATGAGGACAGCGAAGAAGAAGAAGTTGAGGATCCGTTTGCTCCTGCGACCGCAGCTTCAGATGAGTCCGAGGATGATGAGGAGTCTGCTTCCGAGGAGTCGGACTAGTCTTTTTCTCCTTTCTGGTGCTTGATGCCAAAGGGGGAGAAGAGAAAGAAAGCTTACACCTCGTTTTATCATCCGTTGATTAGTTTCGTGTTCAAACTTTGTTTTCATGTGAACTTGGGACTTGTTTCTCTATTTCTCTTGATAGTTTGCTTTACTTATGCTCCGATGGATGTTTGTTAACTATGGATGTTTTACAATTAATGGTCATTCAAATGTTAGCTTCCATAGTGCTTGTTTCAAATATATACTCAGTTTTAGGGGGAGCTCCTGCAAAATTCCTTTCAAAATTGTGCATTTGCGTTATGTTCCTATCCATTGCACATCTTCAGGGGGAGCTCAACCAATACATCATTCTCTTAATATCCTTTTATCTGTAAGCTTTAATCGGGTTGTCATCAATCACCAAAAAGGGGGAGATTGAAAGTGCATCTAGGCCCCTAAATTGGTTTTGGTTGATTAATGACAAACGATTAAAATGACTTATGTCTTCAATGAGCTTGTGAACAGGTAAAAGATTCAATGTGAGATCTTCTACATGCGAAGGATACCCTCAAACGATTTTTAACCGAGTAAAACGGCATTGTATTCTTATTTTCTATGCTTTGTGTCGTAGGAATGCCGTACTATTAAGAGGGATGCATCGTAAATGATCTAGGATTGTCTCTATGCTCAGATGAAGGTCACTTTAATTCTTGTTGAGACCCTAAGTCATCGCGCATGCACCGGAATGTGTTTTTATCTAAGTTCAAGTCGGACATTCCGATATTACATCGGAAGTTCCGATGTGACCGACATTCGATGTGCATGCTTGCTTGATCCGATGCGTAGAAGATGTATCGGAAGTTCGATATTTACGATCGGAAGTTCCGATACGTTGTAAAGCTTTCTAGGTGCTCTCTGTTAAGATCGGAAGTTCCGATATTTGACATCGGAAGTTCCGACGTGTTCAAACCGAAAAAAGGGAGCTCTCTGGAATTATCGGACACTCCGATATATTGGATCGGACATTCCGATGTTAAGTCGGAAGTTCCGATGTTTATATCGGACAGTCCGATATGGACTTAGAAGCATTTTGTCAAGGGCTTTTCTGGGAACATCGGAAGTTCCGATGTTGATATCGGAAGTTCCGATGCATCTTGCTCGTCAGTTGTAGTGCGCTCGAGTTCTGAATATTTGTACATATCGGACATTCCGATGTTGAGATCGGAAGTTCCGATATGCAGCTGAGTGGGTGTATAACGGCTAGTTTTTGCAAGAAACTATAAATACCCCACCCCTCCCTCATTTGAGGGTTACACACTCATTTGGACAGAACTCTAGAGCACTTTGAGCCTTTCTTAGTCTACTCTTGAGCCCTCCTCTTTGATCTTAGGGATCATCCAAGGAGTGAGGACTAGAAGTGAGATTTGGAGCTAGAGTGAAAAGCGAGTGTCTTTCATCTTGAGCATTAGAGTGTTTCTCCAAGATCAATCAACGTGCATTTGTTACTCTTGGAGGTTGAAGGACTCCTAGACGGCTAGGCGTCGATCACGAGCACCCAAGTATTGTGGGTAGCCGTGAGAAGTTTGTGAAGGCCGGCTCCGCCTCCGAAAGGAAAGGAACCAATAGTGGAACCAAGCCTCAAGTGTGACCGAGGTTTGGGAGGAAAGGGTTGGAAAAGACCCGGCTCTTTGGAGCCTCCTCAACGGAGACGTAGGATTCCCTCAAGAATCCGAACTCCGGGAACAAATCGGCGTCTCTACCTTACTTTTCTTAAGCGTGTTTCCTTATTTAGTTGACATTTCGTTGTTAGATTGCATTTCAAGTTATTTACTTTCAGTTATTAATTGTCCTTGTCCGAAGTCGATCGGACATTCCGAACTGGTATCGGAAGTTCCGATAATATCGGAAGTTCCGATCCAATACCGGAAGTTCCGATACTCTTTCCGCTGCGACAAATTTAGTTTAATTTTTAAACTGCCTATTCACCCCCCCCTCTAGGCATCTTTCTCATCTTTTCACCCTTTACTAAGAAAAAACCAATGATCTTCTTATGTAGCTTCCAATCAGTATCAATGAAATGTGCTGTAACGGACATGTAGTTCTGTTCTGTGTTTGAAGTCCATGTGTCAGTTGTGAGGGAAACTCTTTCACAAGAATCTTTAAAAAATTGTTTGAGCTTTGCTTTCTCATTATTGTAAGTGCGAACAGAGTCCCTAGTAGTTGTTCTTCTAGAGGGAACAGAGAAACGTGGACAAGCTTTGGACATGAACTTTTTAAATCCTTCACGTTCAGAAAATGCAAAAGGAAGCTCATTTGTAATGATCATTTCAGCAAATGCTTCCCTAAGTCCCTCTGGATCAAACTTCCAAGTGGAAATGGCACATTGACTACTATCCCCCTGATTTGCTTGTATTTGCAAAGTACCTGGCTTAGTATCTGTATTCCTATTAGGATTACGCTTGCAGATTCTTAAGTGAGAGTTTAAGGAGGATGTACCATTAGTTCTAGGATCACATCGAAGCTCACGGCTGCAATGTTTGCACTTGGCCTTCATGACATCTCCAACTTTGATCTTGCTAAAGCTTTCCCACACATCTGATCTTGGTGCCATTGCTTTTCTTTTCTTAAGCTCCTGCTGCGGCTGCTCATTCTCTGTCTGTGCAGTCTCGGTCTCACCCATTTGGCTGTCACGGTTTTCTCCTGGCTCCAGCATCTACTCATGAACAAAAAGTGCAATGCAATGGTTAGTGATTGAAAATAAAAAAGAATCACCAAGCAAATAAGCAATGAAGCGAACACATACATTGCAGGATAGTTCGGTTGTCGACACCGTTGTTTGAATTGCAAACTGCGAATCAGAGATGACTGAAGCACTTTGACCTCGTAGAGAGACGTGGAGCAACAACGATTTGGATTGCTCCAGGAGTACTCACACTGTCCATTTCATTGTTCAAAGAGTGATTTCAGGGCAGTGTCCATTTCATTCTAAAAAGCGGAATAAATTTCGTGCTATTTTTCTTTTTGTTTTTTGTAATAGACTAATAGGTTTCTCGTTTCTAGGATATATGGTTATACGATTACAAGCATAATGCACAATTCAGAAGTAGTAAACTTGATATATTTTTAACATGGCAGTATGGCATTGAATCACAGTGATGGAAACATATATTTTTAATCAAGTAGAAATATGCAAATAGGGACCAATTCATGCTTGCATCTGTACATGTTTAACCCACAGAACATCAGGATTGAAAATTTGAATGATCAACAGCAGCATAGTTAGAACCTCAAATCAGCATTGAATATTTGCTCAGTATCTGGGGCTGCGGTGCACTGGGACTCCAGAGGCCGCGCCGGGAGGTGTCGCCTGAGGTTGCGCCACGCCGGGAGGTGCCGGGACTCCAGAGGCGGCGCGGCGCCGTCGCCACAACCTGCTTGAGCCTGGGGAAGACCGAATCACCGAAGAGGCGAGGGAAGATTGGATGTCTGGATCTGCGGCGCTTGAGGAGGTGAGGCCCGAGGAAGCTATGGCGCTTGAGGGTGAGGTGCAGGGATTTTGGGAATTTCCAAACTGGTCTAGGGTTAGGGTTGGCCTGGTTGCCCGCTCTTGGCTGGCTAAGTGGCTTGGAGACTTGGAGTTGGAGAATGGCCTTGGACCTTGGTCTTGGGCTCTTGGGCAGTTCAGCAGTTGGGCTCCCTCTTGGGCTCTTGGCTCTTACGATTTGCGACTTGCAAGTGGCGACTTCAAGTCCGTGAGACCGTGACCAGTTTGTTCGGTTTTTCGGTAAACCGGTTTGTTCGGTTTTTGAAAGAAGGAAACCGAACCGGAAACCGAATAGTGTTAAAATAAAAACCGAAAACCGAAAAAACCGAAATTTTCGGTTAATTCGGTTCGGTTTTTCGGTTTCGGTTCAAAAGTGCCCACCCCTAGGTGGAGAGGCGAGGGGAGGGTGGTGGCGCAATGGGGGGAGGAGATGGGGGGTGGCGGCTAGGAGGTGGGAAGGGTGGAGAGGAGGGGAAAAGTGGGGGCTAGGGTTTCCAAGGGGGGGGGTGGGGCGCACCAAGGGTAGGGGAGGCGCCCCAACCTGGCCTCCCACTCCCACATGGGCCCAAAAACCCTCCCACTAAAGCCCACGACTCAAATCCTAGGGCCCAAACTCCCCCAGAGAGGCCCAAACTCCCGAAATCGGCCCGAAAACGCGATTAAGCTGCATAACGTAAAGTTTTAACCTCCGATTTCACCCTTTATAATGTTTGACATCCCGTAGTGTCACATGTGTGGCATGTGCTGTTGATGAAGTTGATGGCACGTGGTGTATGGTAATCAATTGGGGTGATAAAATGATTTAGACTGGGACAAGTGGCAAGAGTTATTTAATGGTGGGCCAGGTGTGGCATTTGGGCGGTTGCATTTGGTTTTTAATGATTTGGACATTGTGAGTTTTGAAGTCTTGCCTGGGTCAATCAAGGACTTAACATTGCAAGAATTTGAACTTAGCTAAACATACAACCACATGTCTGGAATGAGACAGAATTAGCTGATTAATTTATGGCATCTAGATTTCGATACTATCGTGGTTGGTGTGAGTTCCGATGTACTGGTGGTCTCACATGGCGCAAGAGGGGGACACTGAGTGTGGTAACCAGTCACTTCAGTGTTGAAACCTCGTGGCAAGATCTTGGGTCTAAAAGGAGCATTGTAAAGACTTTGTTACGGTCACTCACCTTGGTGGTGTTTGATTGAATCTTGTGGGTAAAGTGTATAACCTCTATAGAGTGTCAAAACTATTCGAATAGCCGTGTCTGCGGTATTGGATAATGCTCGAGGATTATAGTCAAGTGTTAGACTTTCATAAAGTGAACTTGGGATAGTGGACATCGTGGTATGCGAATGTGGAAGTTGCATAAGGATGATCAATGTTTTACTTGAGAAAATAATTGTGAAAGTTATTATTGTTATTATTATTTTACTGCCTTACAATCTATTATAATTTATTTGTGCATACTGTTTTACTGCAAAACAACCATTCAGCCTGTCATTTGGAATAAACCATGCATGTAGTAATAGCTTTGCATTCTGTGCACAACTTGTTGAGTGCTTTATGTACTTACCCCTTGCAACAATACAAACATCAGCTGATGAAGAATCAATGCCCGCTTTGGAGGAGGAGTACCAGGAGGAGCCGACGAATTAGGGTGCGAGCCCAGCCAGTTGCCTGTGGCATACTGAATGGACACCACGAGTTTTATTTATTTTTCCGCTGTAGTTTTCTTTATTTGAAACTTTGCCTTGCGAGGCGTATCATTGTAAGTTGACCATAAGGTTGACTCAACAGGTTATAATAATAGTTGGAGTTTATTTATTATTTCGTTGTGTATGATTGTGATATTCATCTATGTTGAGATTGTGTGCACTAGCGTGATCCCGGACTAGTGCTGGATACACAGAGGGTCCGGATTTGCACTTCTGTCCTTCACGGTGCCTACGGCGCACCCATCTTCTCACTCCAAATTATCTAAACTTATCCAATGTCGAGATCAAACACCGTTATAGGACAATCTTTTCTGGTTGTTTCCACACACTATGGTTGATACAATTTAATACGGCTCATTGCTTGAGTGTAGTAGTTTATCTTTATATTATAACCTATGAAAAGGGTCCCACCGGCAACATTGAGTTGTTGGAAGGTTTTGTAGTATGTATTTTCTGGCACTATTGTTTTATCCTCGGTCGGTTTGTAACTGATTATATACCATCAAATAACTCTGTCCTTTTCGATTTGCTATCAATAACTTGTTCACAATATACCATCGCGCATCAATTTTTCTTTACAATATGTCATCGCAGTTAGTAGTCTGTCATAAGCATGGTTCAAAATCCCGGCGAAATTTCAGATTTCCGCCGGGGACGAGATTAAATATACCGGCGAATTGAAATAATTTGGAAAAACAAACATTCAAATTGCAACAGTAAATTATGCTGCCTGTGTTAAGACCATGTGAGGTTGACTATCCAATAATCAATGCTGGACGAGGAAATAATGGAAGGTATCTATGAAAATTCTGTGGTAATTTCTGTGCAGAGAAACAGGCTTTTGTCTCTCAGATTAATGCGCGCATAGCATACATGTGCTTCTTGAACATTCGTAATTCGTTCATAGTTCAAACTGAGAGCTGTAACGCAACCTGCTTGTGTTAAACAATTCACAATTTTGTCTTCATTCGTTAATTTATGATGTTGTTAGGGGACTAACATATGTAGGAAAGGCAATTGAATAATCAAGATCTGTACGTAATCCAGTTGTTAGCGCAGAGCATTACTACCAATTTCATTTTCTTAATCCAAGGGATTTTTCAGTGATATATCTGCCTGGTGGAAGTTTACTTACGCAATAAAAGAATATCTTGTTCATGATAGCCAATGTCTCATGTTGTTGCACGTTGTTATACTAGTGTTTCGAGTTATTAGTGTTGACTGTGGTTGTACGTTCAGATCACTGCTACCAGGGAAGAAAATACTTATGCTTATAGAGCTTCAGGTTGATAAAATTCGGACCATTGTTGGAAAAAGAGACATAGTATTCATGCTTTTTACAGTTGCAGGTTGATGCAGTTAAGTCCAATCCATTACTAGAAGAAAAGAAAATGTTCATATTTTGGCATTTCTTAGTTATTAACAGCAAGTCACTTTTTAAGTTATCTGAATATTAGAAACTTCCTGTATTGGATGGAAGTAGAGAAAATAAATGATGGATCAGCAACTGTTTTTCTTCATATACTTGAAATTAATCTTTCGTGCTTCCTATAGAGAATGGATCTTCTTAGTTCTGCTATTTCCTCATCTACTTTTAAATTGCCATTTGCTTACAATGTTCTAACTTCTGTTAAAATTGCCCTGTGCTTGTATGGCCTTTTCAAGTCCATTGGTATTAGTATGATCTATCTACTACTCAGTTACAAGCTCCTTGGTTGAATTCTTTTTGTGACTGCAAGAGTATATGCCAGGTGCTACACGAAAACACAAGCTAACATCAGAGGGAAGGAAAAAGGAGTGCCGCAACATGACTTGCTGAATAATGCAGTACACAAATAGTTGGACATCTTAAACATATGTTCACTGGAAGATATAATTCTACAACTTTACAGTACCAATGAAGAGTGTAAATAGGTAGCAGCCAAATGAACACGACTGAGCAAATAGGTAGCACCATAGAACACCATTAAACTAGACACTCGCTCCAGTACAATGACATATATGCCAATTTATTTAGCAAGGACGGGCCCCCCATGGAGGGACCAAGCGACAACAATTTCCACCTCACAGAAGCCAAGCTTGCACGTACCACACATTTTGCCGGCTATTTCGGGTTTGAAGGAGACCTCATCTTTTAAAACATCATCATCCTCTCTAGCGTTGTTACCAGCTGGCGAGGCCACCACCGAAACTATCAGTTGTCCACGTAGTTCTACAGAGACAGTGCGCCTTGAAAGCTCAATCTCCACACCACCATCTGAAAGTGAATGGATAGGAGGCGATGTTCCTGCATATCGGGAATCAAGGAGGAGGATGTCCTCTTTGGCTATGCTGGCAGTGCGGGAAACAATTAGTTTTCGAAAATGATCTGGCCATGACCCTTTAACAACCTTGACACTGCAGATAGTGGCCTCAACTGCTTTGTGAAGTAGTGCGAAGGTGAACTCTAGCGTGCTACGCTTGGTGGCGTAACGTCTACAAACCACGGTAGGAGGACTAACATCATAGATGCATTCTCTGTATCGGAAGAGTCGCAAGCTCAGTGTTTTATCGTCGTACTCTGTTATGCCCTTTACTTGTAGTTGAACTTCAAAGTCAACTGGATCAGCAAACACAACTGCACGAGACGGGCCTGTCAACTGCAAAAATGAATCCTGCAAGCATCATCCCTAATTAATTAATCAATTAACCAAATAAGAAGGAAACAGGATGAAACCAATCCACATTGACGAGAATAGCTATCACCTGCTTGACCACTCTAAAGTCGGTATAAGAGGATATAAGATCTGGCACAATTTGTGCGTAGATTATACAAGCAACAATTTTATGCATACATTTTGTAGCAAAGAGCTATGCAGGTCCGACGTTAGTATTTAAGTGTGTTGACCATCAAATGCATATCATGTAACATTCGAATGGTACAAATTTGCATGTCTAATTTTCCTGTTTGTTTTACATGATTTGAATTGAAATAAACATAGGGAGAAGTGCATATTATTATTATTACCCTTGAACTATCATGCCTCGTCATACTTTCAACCTTGAACTACCAAGTGCAATGAACTTGGACAATGTGACACAATTAAGGATTACACTCCTCCCATAAACATATGAATGTAGCAAATAAAGAGAAGGAAAGAAGTAGCTAGGGTTGGGAATACATGCATATACAGGTACTCACAGAAGAATGGTGGATTAGGGTAAATAATACCAGCAGCAAGAAAAATGAGCAAAGAGAAAATAAACAGATTAAGATACATTTAGATGGACGGTACTCCACCTTTTGAGTGAGGATTTGGCAGTTATCCCTGTCACGGAGGAAGAGATAGTCGCGCTTATGATCGATGTTATCACGGGTGGCAACAAAGCCATAGACATGCAGTGGCCACTCAAGACCCTCCTCGTTGTTTATTTTGGCCACCTTAACGGAAAAGATCTGCAAGGCTTCTTCGAGGGAAGCAAATGGTGGGATGGGTCCTGTTGTATAGCGCATGGCGGGCACAGAAGCTGCAGCCAAATTAAGCGGCAGATGGTAATCGCACGCACAGTTGATATTGGTTCATCTGATCTATAATTTCACTAACATTAATCTAAGAAAGAATTCATCTATTGAAGAACAAAATCAGATGATGATGGAGTGACTTACTGGTATCTTGGAAGGAACCGCCGTATAGGCGGCCCCAAGTATCTTCCCAAAATTCACCGTACCCGAGCATCTCCTCCTCATCGTGGTCCTCGTAGGAGTAGTCCTCCACCACCATCTTGCTCTCCTCCACCTCCATCTCGCTCATCTCCTCCTCCTCCTCCTCCATCTCGCTCATCTCCTCCTCCATCTCCTTGGCTTTGTCGTCGATCCTCCTTGACTTCCCGGATGCCTTCCCTTCGCCACTCCTTCCATCCCCCTCCTCCTCCTCCTCACGGCGGATCTTCCCGGAGGCCTTCCCTTCGCCCCTCCTTCCCTTCGCCTCCACCTCCTCCGTCTCCATCGCCCAAGGAACTCACCGCCGCCTCTTTTGCCGCACGCACGTCGCAGGGGGGAGGAAGGCTCTAGGGTTTCCCGTGGCTACCGACCGATCCCCAGGGGCGACGGGGTGGCCTATAAGGGTCGCCCGTGGGCCCCCACAATAGAAATAGGAAACCCACGGCCCATACGGCCCGGTCGCTTCCCACTCCACAGCCACCGCCTCCGCTCCAATCGGAAATAGGAAACCCACGGCCCGGTCGCTTCCCACTGCACAGCCACCGCCTCCGCTCCAATCGGAAATAGGAAACCCACGGCCCGGTCGCCGACGGAAACCTGCTGCTCCCAATCATCCTCACCGCTCCAATCGGAAATAGGAAACCCACGGCCCATACGGCCCGGTCGCTTCCCACTGCACAGCCACCGCCTCCGATCCAATCTCCATCGCCGACGGAAACGTACTGCTCCCAATCATCCTCACCGCCGCAATCGAAATAGGTAACACTGCCGTGGATCGTCCGACCCGGACCCAGTACCGGCCCGTACTGCCCGGCCCACCATAACTCTTCTTCCTCCATCTTCCATTACAGGGGGTGATCGAGTTTTCCTGTGCCATTGCTCACTCTGCCGTCATGCTGCCCGCTAAGGCACTCCGGAAGAAACATCTGTCGGATAAATCTCTCAAAAAAGCCAGCGAGACGTGTGAAAGCCTTGTGTTGGGGCTTCGCCAGCGAGATATCAGAGTACATCCTTCTCTCCTTTGTACATTAGAAAATGGTTATCATCAAGTGTAGTTCTCTAGTATTCTGATACGCCAGACCGAGTCTACGTCCGGCGCACGTCCGAGCAGGAGGATATACCGGGCCAAGTAGTTGTCCGAAGCAAGTCCACGCAGGAGGAGCTGTGTCCGGATGTGCTGTGAGCGGTTATAGCAATCAAGGAATAGTATACCTATAGGACATTAATTAGTCTCGGATTCTAGCACCCATGTAAGTTAGTTTCGTTATCTGTAAACCTGCTATCCGTAGGGGTGAAGGACTTGGTTACGTGCAATAAAAAGGGAAGAAGGGAGGAGAGAAAAGATACGCTTTGTATCGCAATTCAAGTCTAGGCGCTGCCGTCGATAACCGGCCGGTAGCTCCGTCATCGCTAGCTATCATAGGTCGCCGGCGACTCCCGCCTGTGCCCTCCACGTCTAAATCCGGTCAACGACCCGGCACCCGGGCGTTTGAATGGGAACACCCATATCAACTGGTATCAGATTCATTCGATCCTCCCATGGCCACAAGCGACGAACGCCTCACCCAGCTCGAAGAGGCAACCGATCAGCTCCGGTCTTCTGTGGCCGGCATGGAGAAGAAGTTGGAGGAGCTCCTCCGCATACTCGGCAAGCAACAGATTGGTGAAGGGCCCGTACCTGGGGGCGGCCACGCAGCTCCTGGAGATTCCCAGGCTAGCGAAGCATACGTTCGTGCTCGTGATCCTCCTCCATGGTCTCGCCTTCGAGGAGCCGAACAGGACGAGCGGGATCACCGCGCGAACGACCGACGCTGGCTTCCACGTACGCCCCGATACGAGCTGGCTTTGTTTGATGGATCGGAGGATCCCCTCCTCTGGCTTAAGCAATGCGAACTGTTCGCGCGCGCGTACCGCGTTCCAGAATCGGATTGGGTGGAGATGGCAGGGCTTCATCTGCGGGGAGAGGCCCAAGAGGTCCTTGACAATTGGGAGCAGGAAGATCGCATTATCATGTGGTCGGAATTCCACGACGTATTCATACAACGTTTTACACGCCAAGCCAGCGCGGGTCCTCTGGGAGACTTGATCAACTTCAAACAAGGGGACCTTCGTGTGGATGTATACGCAAGGGAATTCCAACGTTTGTTGTCGCGAGCCCCCCGCATGAGAAAGGAAGACCAGATAGAAACCTTCTCAGCTGGGTTGTCAGTGACGTTGGCAGCGGATGTCCGGCGAGACCGACCTCGAGACTTGACCGACGCTATGTACTTGGCTAGAGAAGCGGAGCGGCGTGAAGACGTATGGATCGCCAAAGCAACGCAAGGCTTGGCACCATTGGCTCGGCCGAGATCGGCGTTCAGTAAAGGGCTTGCGGCTGCTCCGACGCAACCTTCGACGTCTTGGGTGCCTCCGGTAAGCTCTGCAGGTTTGGCTGCCCTACCTGCGCGACAGGGTACCTCTACAGTCCAGTCAACTGCATCATCGCTGCTCGACGGTCGTAAGGGGAACCTGGCGGCGATACCGATGACCACGATGGGAACTTCGTCTTACCGCCGGCGTCTGTCTCAGTCCGAGATGGCCGAAAGGAGAGAGAAGGGCTTATGTTACAACTGTGATGAGATCTTTTCCAGAGGTCATCATTGTAAACGACTTTTTCACCTTGAGGTCATGGAGGCCGAAGAGTATGCAGAATCCCAGCAGGACGACGAAGAGGAACCAGCCTTGTCGGCACTTGCTGTTCAGGGTCCGAAGGCTGGGAGCACCATGCAAGTTAATCTTTGGATGAAGGGTTATCAGTTGCGAGGGTTAATTGACAGTGGGAGTACCCACAACTTCATTGGTAGCCATGCAGCCCTCAAAATCGGGTCCCTACAAGAGGCCGTCAACAGTCAGCACGTGCGCGTGGCAAATGGTGCTCGCCTGCCGTGCTTGGGGCAAGTTCCAGCAGGATCATTTTCCATAGGCAAGCACGTTTTTATTGCACCTTTTCTTGTGATCCCTCTGGATGGGTTTGACATAGTGCTGGGAGTGCAGTGGTTACAAACATTGGGAGACATTCGGTGGAATTTCGATTCTCTCCGCATGTCGTTTATTCGGGAAGGAAAGCCCATCGTCTTTGAAGGCTTAAGCCGCTCGGCCGACCAGAGGACTCATCTTGCTTCTTTGGAGCCCATTCATGGGGAGATTGCCACCCTCCTGAAGGCTTATGACGATCTATTCCAAGAGCCGCAGTCCTTGCCTCCCTCACGGATCTGTGATCATCGCATCTGTCTCAAGGAGGGAACGGACCCTATGGTGGTCCGACCATACCGTTACCCTTTCCGTCAAAAGGATGAAATCGAGCGGCAATGTGAGGAGATGCTTCGCCAAGGCATCATTCGACCGAGCCAATCACCCTTTTCGTCGCCAGTGTTATTAGTCAAGAAAGAAGATGGATCTTGGCGATTCTGCGTGGATTACAGGGCACTCAATGACAAGACTATTAAAGACAAGTTTCCCATCCCAGTCATCGAAGAGTTGTTGGACGAGCTCCATGGCGCCACCTTATTTTCCAGATTGGATCTCCGTTCCGGATACCATCAGATTCGGATGCGTGAGGAGGATATCGAGAAGACAGCCTTCCGGACCCATCACGGCCACTTCGAGAGTTTGGTGATGGCCTTCGGCTTATGCAATGCTCCCTCAACATTTCAAGCCCTCATGAACAACGTCCTCGTCAAATTCCTTCGGAAATTCGTCCTGGTCTTCTTTGATGATATCCTCGTATTTAGCAAAACTCGAGAAGAACATTGGCAACACCTTCAGCTAGTCCTCGAACAACTTTGCCTTCACCAGCTACTTCTCAAGCGCTCCAAATGTGCTTTTGGCCAGCGCTCTGTGGGCTACTTGGGCCATGTAATCTCGGGGGATGGTGTGGCTGCAAATCCGGACAAACTAAAGGACATCGCGACCTGGCCCATTCCAGCATCGGCCACCGATGTTCGCAGCTTCCTGGGTCTCGCCGGTTATTACCGTCGCCTCATCAAAGGCTACGCAGCTATAGCAGAACCATTAACAGGCCTCCTCCGACATCGCGCCTTTCTGTGGTCGACAGCCCAGGACCACGCCTTCCAGCAACTCAAGGCTGCCCTGCAGTCGGCCCCTGTCCTTGGCCTACCCGATTTTGACAAACAATTCATCATTGAGTGTGATGCTTCCAGTCAGGGCGTGGGAGCCGTTCTTCAGCAAGAAGGTCATCCCATCGCATTTTTCAGCCGGCAGCTTGCTAGCCGGCACACTAAACTCGCGGCATATGAGCGGGAACTCATCGGCCTGTCCAAAGCTATTCGGCATTGGCGTCCTTACCTATGGGGCAGCCCCTTCATTGTTCGCATGGACCACGCCAGCCTCAAGTACTTGCTAGAACAGGCTTTGATCACGCCTCCTCAGCAACATTGGGTGAGCAAACTGATTGGGTTCGACTTCCAAGTGGAATACAAGCCAGGACGCTCCAACCGCGTCGCAGATGCACTATCACGTCTTTCGGTTCCAGCCGCACAATGTGCCGCTCTTTCAACACCGGCCGATTCGATCTGGACAAGGTGGTTCGCCACCCTGCGCGCTGACCCGGAAGTGCGCCGCCGCTGTGATCAGTTGACCTCCACGACCGACAAAGCTTCAGCAGGGACCTCGCCGCCTCCACATGCGGACACGCCATCAGCCATTCCAACCGAAACAGGCGCGCCCCCGGGACCCTCGGCGTCATCCACACGACCGACCGTGCCAGCGCAAGCCGAACCACAACCTCTCTGGTCTGTTCGGGATGACCTCCTATATCGGGCAGGTCGTCTATTTATTCCTGGCAACTCCGACCTCCGGGAGGAGATAATAGCAGCATTCCATAATGTGACACACGAAGGAATCCAGAAGACGTTTCATCGGGTCAAACGGCAGTTCTTTTGGAATCACCTCCACGACACGATCACCACCTTCGTCAACCGCTGTTCCGTTTGCCAGCAACACAAGTCTTCCACGCTGGCGCCAGCAGGGCTCTTGCAACCCCTGCCGATACCCCATCACGTCTGGACAGACATCTCCATGGATTTTATTACAGGACTGCCCAAATCAAATGGCATGACGGCCCTCATGGTGGTCGTCGATCGTCTCTCCAAATATGCTCACTTCATCGGTCTCAAACGCATTTCCTCCGCCCCGGTGATAGCCAACCTCTTCTTCGATCGGGTCGTTCGACTACATGGTATACCATCCTCTATTATATCTGACAGGGATCCAGTGTTCACCAGCGCATTTTGGCAAGACCTCTTCAGTCATTGTGGCACTCAACTTCTGATGTCATCCGCGTACCATCCTCAAACAGACGGTCAGACCGAAGTCGTCAATCGAACCATTGAAATGTACCTCCGTTGTTTGGCGGCTGATAATCCAGTTTCATGGGCGCAATGGCTTCCTTGGGCGGAATTCTGTTATAACACCTCTTACCACTCCGCTCTTCGGATGACTCCCTTCGAGTTGGTATATGGGCGCCCTCCTCCGAGCCTCCTACCCTATTCAGAGGGCGCATCACCCATTGACACCCTAGATTGCCAGCTTGTCGACAGGGACAACTTGCTCGATCAAGCCAAACGCCACCTACAATGTGCACAAAACCGTATGAAGCAGCAACACGACAAACACCGCCGATCGGTTTCCTTTGCAGTAGGGTCATGGGTTTGGCTTCGCCTCCAGCGCCACCGGCAGACATCCCTTCGGCCATCCAAACACCATAAACTTTCTCCTCGTTTTTTTTGGTCCATATAGGGTGGTGGCACAGGTGGGGCCGGTTGCTTATCGTCTGGAGCTACCAGTGGCTGCTCGTCTGCATAATGTCTTCCATGTCTCCGTTCTCAAGCCCTTCCAGGGGAAGCCTCCAGCAGCACCGCCAGAATTGCCGGATGACGCACTAGCAACTCCATCTCCAGCAGAGCAGTACCCTCATCAACTTTTGCGTCAACGCTTCGTGCGCGGCCACCGCCAGTTCCTGGTTCAATGGGAAGGGGAACTACAACAGGACGCGACTTGGGTGGACGCGTTGGAGTTCCGCCGCTCTTTCCCTGACTTCAAGCTTGAGGACAAGCTTGGTTCGGAGGGAGGGAGTATTGATACGCCAGACCGAGTCTACGTCCGGCGCACGTCCGAGCAGGAGGATATACCGGGCCAAGTAGTTGTCCGAAGCAAGTCCACGCAGGAGGAGCTGTGTCCGGATGTGCTGTGAGCGGTTATAGCAATCAAGGAATAGTATACCTATAGGACATTAATTAGTTTCGGATTCTAGCACCCATGTAAGTTAGTTTCGTTATCTGTAAACCTGCTATCCGTAGGGGTGAAGGATTTGGTTACGTGCAATAAAAAGGGAAGAAGGGAGGAGAGAAAAGATACGCTTTGTATCGCAATTCAAGTCTAGGTGCTGCCGTCGATAACCGGCCGGTAGCTCCATCATCGCTAGCTATCATAGGTCGCCGGCGACTCCCGCCTGCGCCCTCCACGTCTAAATGCGGTCAACGACCCGGCACCCGGGCGTTTGAACGGGAACACCCATATCATATTCAATTCCATCGGAGACAAACAGCAGAAAGGAAGCGCTAACATCTAGCAGAAAAGAAGAACATTCAAACGTTAACAATTACAGAACCTCACCAAGCCTCACTTAATCACTTCGCTAGATCATTCATATAAGCAGAAAGTAGGAAAAGTTCATCCGGAATCGAATCAACCGTGCTGTCTTTGTCCACATTGTCTTCACACTTGATTATGCTTCTTCCAAAACCAGCGGCAAAGGTGCTCGAAAGTAGGAAAAGTTCCTCCGAAATCGAATATTAGGTCTCTCAGTTTTCTATTTGAACTTAATCAACTCTTTCCACTGCATATAATCTTTAGAGACAAACCTCTTAATCCAGGAAGCAAGAAGGCACATATTCTTATCCCTGAGACTAGGAATACCGAGACCACCATAATTTTTCTCTAAACAAACTAGTTGCCAGTTAGCTAAGTGAAGTTTATTATGACCTTCAAAATCATTCCAAAGGCAATTCGCCATATGAGAATTGATAAAACTTAAATCCCATTTAGGAAATTTAAAGAAAGAGAGAAGGTACATCGGAATGCTAGTTAGACAAGATTTAATCAGAGTTAAACGAGCACTATAAGAAAGGATTTTGTCTCTCCAACCTGCAATTCTTTTTAGCGGTAGGAGTTACCACGACAGGATGTTTTTTGTTCCTATGTTAAGAGTCGAAGAGGCGGGGGTCGGTCGGATGAATTGTATTGGTTGGTTTCGGTGGACTTGGTTTTGTTTTCTCATTCCACTGACACCTCCGCGGCACCATCGAGTTGTTGGAAGGTTTTGTAGTGTGTATTTTAAGGCAATATTGTTCTATCCTCGATCGATTTGTATGTAGCTGATTAGATACCATCAAGTATCTCTTTTTCTTTCCGATTTGCTATCAATAACTCGTTCACAACATACCATCGTGTATCAATTTCTCTTCACAATATGTTATCGCACTTAGTAGTCTGTCATAAGCATGGTTCAAAATCCCGGTGAAATTTCAGATTACCGCTGGGGACGAGATTAAATATACCGGCGAATTGAAATAATTTGAAAAAACAAACATTCAAATTGCTACAGTAAATTATGCTACAGTAAAAACTAACATTGATTACGCTTGTTTGTGCATTGTGAAACAGGATTTACCTAGGTACACTCTGTCCGTGACCGCCGACGAGCCAACATTCAAGCAGTTCATGGAGCGAAGGCACCAGCGCATGATTGCGGTGTCATCTACGCTGGTGCATGGCGCACCGGTGACACCTCCTCACAACATCCTGCATCCCAGCCCCGAGCTGGCCAGGAACGGACGCACATACTGCTCCTACCACATAGTGGAGCTTACGCGTGAGGAGGGTGGCCAGTCCGTAGATCTGCTATTCAGGGAGACGGATCTCTACTTCGTTGCGTTCCGTCCACGGACTGCAGGGGACGAACGCAACAATGATCCAGACGGATGGTTTGCCTTCTCAGATGAAGCCGAGGGATATCGATTTCCGTCGTTCCTTCGGTTCAACGCGATCGGCTACGTGTCCAGCTACATTGTGTCTATGTGAGTGCTGCAGCTAATCCAATCAGTTGTATCATTTATTTCTTATTCTCTTTTTGAGATGTGTTATTCTCTTCTCATACTAACTAACAATTGCTGATCACAGTGCCAATGTCGCTTTGGGATCAGATGCGTTGGAGGAGATAGTTTTCACCCTCTCCAAATATACCGTCGAGAACAGATCAGTAAAGAGTGACCAAAGATGCCGCGTTTTGCATTGTACGATGATCACGATGAGCGAGACTCAGAGATTCAGATCTATCCAAAGTAGAGTCCTCAACAACATTGCAGCCGGCACATCACATCCGTTAGGAGACCTTATGAAGCTTGTAAACATATGGACGTCGCTGTGCAACTGTTTGTATCAGTATATCCTGGGGGATGAATCAGAATTATTGAAAGCTGAAGCTCATTACGAACTGGTGCTGCATGACGATAACAGTAAAGAGCCTGAGATCAGATTTCTTGTGGGTCCGGAAGTCGGAGAACTACTAGTTCTCAAATTTGAAAAAACCTATGTCCCCGAAATCATAGCCAGGAGACAATTAATCTGAAGCAGGTATTTTTTTTATGGAAATATCTACAATTGAAACCATATGGTAGTGTAATCTGAAGTATTGTTGAGGAAATTACACATTTAAGATGATCTTGTACGTAATTTAACACAATCAATTCGATTGTTTTTTTCAGTTTTGCCAGTTTCCACGTGGAAATCTTAGAAAAGTAGCACGGAGCCATATTAATCAGTACATTGTGGTAATGCCATCGGTAAGGGCCCCCTTCTCGCCCTCTCTATCTTATCTTTCTCAATGTTGTTGACTAATCATTTGAATTTATGTGCAGGCTTTGTATATGTCCATGGATCAGTTCCTTCAGGGCTTATTCACCCTTGCACAGGATCCTTTAGCATGTATTTCACTACAGAGAATTACACTTTCTGGTGCGCAGATGCACCACAACTTTTTTGTAATTTTGTATTGACAGGGTTCAAATGTTGAAATGCATATAAATATAATTATTACGTAACTCAATAGATTTCCTTTTATGTTGTATGAGTTCTTTCCTAGCTGACTTGTCCGCAAGTGCAAATCATAATGAGGATCTATAGATGATGTTCTGAACTATTCAGCTACTCAATTCCATATTTCATCTTGATAATTCTACCTGTTTCTTTGATAGGTTTGCTCGGCCTGGGTTCAGCTCATTGAAGTGCGTTCATCAATTTTGGAGGTAATATCATCTTCTTTTCTGCCATTTAGATTCCATTTGCTGTCCTCGCCAAGCAATCCATAGACAGATAATCAAAATTTTGATTTCTTGTCTTTTCGGCTTTATGTTTTTCCCACAAAACTTTTTCATGCCTCTTATGGAAGGCCTACAATATCACAAATCTTGTCATTGTATTATTTAATGGCCTGCAAAATCACCCCCATCGAACTCAGATTGCTTGTAATTCCATCTATGAACAATACCCAACTGTCCTTGACACGGGTTGCTGGTCTGTCTGCAGAACTTACTAATCTTCATCGCTAGATTTTTCGGCCAATTACTCAGATGTTTATGCTTATATAGTCTTATGTTGTATCTGACATTGCCTAACAAAACCGCAGCCACATTTGAAAAACGTTACTGAATTGATCCTACAAGCTAATAAAGATTTGGATGATGAAGCTGCTCTGGAGGCTTGTGAATTCTGGTATGTGTCCGTCAACGTGGTGAATTCGACTTCTTATCACAACTTTGTATTATCATTTTTATCCTTTTTTTTATTGGCGCTGCTTATCACAACTTTTGTCAATTATTCTTTCTAATTCTTTAGATTCCATACTTGTTATTCTTACATTTATCGATTGACATTCTTTAAATTCAAAACAAACTATGATAATCTGACAGTTAGGAGTTTTTGATCTTGTTTAATGCATTGTTATAGTAATAACTATGGGTAAACTTTTCAGGTCTGCGTACTGTGATGTATGCATGCCTCTTGAAGGGTTGCAGGAGTTCTTGCCACGCTTAACCCTGGTATATAATTTTTCCTTGTTTAAACTAATGCTGATGCATGTCCGTGCTGCTTACAATTATTTTAACACCACTTTTATATTTATTTTCAAGACTTTGATATCGAACATGATCTATGCTGCTGCTGCTGATGATGATGAGTCAATGGATGAGACTACTGGGCAATGGGTACTCTTATTTTTGTGCTTCTGACATACTAGTACTCAATGGTATTTTGTAAAACTGCTTGCATGTCTGACTGTTTATTCCTTTCCAGATTGGCAAACAAATTTCACCTGTGGTGAGCACTGTTGTTTCATGCTTGGTTCCTATTCTAATATCTCCAGAGGTAATTGATTTTTGTATTGTTTTCTTTTGCCATGTTTTCTGGTTAAGTGAGCATTTCAGCTAAATGTGTGTGTTGTGCCATATTAACAGGGCTTGAATAAGTCACTTATTGAAAATAGTGCAATCACTCTTGGGAGGCTTTGCTGGGTCTGTCCGGACATTATGGCCCCTCATATGGACCATTCCATGCAACCATGGTGCAATGCCTTGTGCATGTAAGCGTCCCTTTTCTTGACAAACATGTGGGATGCGACGCATAATTTGTTAATAATTGTGACTAGCTTGGCTCAGAAATCCTAAAGGCTATTCCCTAAAATTGCGCTGTTCATTGAAACTGTAAAATCTCCACAGTAAAACCAATTACTTCAGTAGGTGGCTATTAACTTGGCTATTAATTGGCCAAGTGTTCATGCATGGTAGAATGTTCATGCACCTCTTTGGTATATTTGCAATGATTCCATTCATTTTCTTGCAGTGCTCTATTGCAAAAGCTAGCTTTGAGAAAAGTAAAGTATCTCCTGGCTTCGAGGCTCTAGCACGTGCCCAATATCTTTTGAGGAGAAAACCATCTTGGGAGAAGATGCCCCTTCTTGAACAGGTAAAATGCTATTACTTTCACTGTATGGATTCTTCTACATATGAAATCATGCCATAACTTATTTTGTTGGGTGAACTAGATTGAGGAATCACTTGAAGAGCTTGCACCTGCTTGCACTCTAGAACTTCTAAGCTTGCCTCAGACACCTGAAAATTCTGAACGCAGGCAAGGTGCTATTGCAGCTCTCTGTGAATTGCTTGGACATGGCCTTGATGCTGAATCCTCTTGTAGAGTTCACGATTGGCCTTGTTTCTTGGGCCAAGCAATAAACAAATTATTAGCCTCTGAAATAGTGGATCTACTTTCTTGGGACACTTTGGCTACAACCCGTAAAAACAAAAAATCATTGGAGTCTCAGAGCCAGCGGGTGGTAGTTGACTTCAACTGCTTCTACATGCCGATGCTTGCTCACCTTGCATTTGGATTTTCAACCCGGCAGACTGAGTTGGTACCTTCTTTTTTCTACTCATAGCCTATAGAAGCCATCCTGTTTGCTACTTTTGCATTCTTTTATTTACATTACCTCTATGCAGATCAGTAAAGCTAAAATCATCTGCGAGTGTCTAGTTGCAGCTGAGAATACAGAACTGAGATTTGAGGAATCTTTCTGCTCCTATCTTCTTGGAGAGGTGATAAGCTAATCTCAACTGCTATAATTTTACTAGGACTAAAGGTTCGCTCTCAGGAATCTGGCACCACAGTTTTTGAAAAGCTTCAGCAGCTTCAAAGTAACGGAGGTTCCAATTCAAGGAATTATGGGTTAGCTAAAAAAAAAGACAGCAGTGACAAGGCTACTGTCAACCAATCACTGGTATGTAACATTTTGCGGTGCTACATGTCAGAGCAAATAAGACAAATTATTCTAGATTAAGCTTCCTCATGCCAGATAACTTGTCTTTGCCAGGAACTGTGGCTGAAGGATGTGGTACCTTTTCGTTTTGCAGATACAAGAGATTGTTCACCATCTTTGGTTTGTATCGTACTGTTTTTAGTAATAAAGTCCGTAATGGCATTATTTAAGTTAAATATCATCTTCCTCTTTTGACAGGCCAACTTCTTTGGGGCTCCTAAGCGCATCCTCAGCACTTCCAAGCAGAAACTAGGAGCCACAAGAATGGTCCTTTTGAGCTCTCAGCCATCTTCTAGTGTCTCACCATGCAACACAACTTCAGCGAAGCAGACCCCAGCATTAAATTCTGACGGTTATAATTGCAGTACATATATATGAGGTTCAGACTGGCGTTATGGCAGGCTGCATTCGTGATCTGCGAGGCTGCAACTACACGCAAGTAAAACTGGCAACATGACAGGGCTGATGCTTCTCCGTGCGTAGCATCGGATCTCACTACCTCGCAAGATGGGCGTTGCGTTTCTGGTGCTGTGGAGAGGGTTGGAAGCTAAACATTGTTGCGCTTTGCCGGTTTGGATACATGGATGGAGGCATTTCGGTAGCTGGAAATCATGGTCTGGATACATGGATGGAGGTGCTGAAGCAAACGCCAAGAGCCAGGCTTTGTGGTCGGTCGATGTTGTGTCGACGTACAACACGGTCATGGATCATTTCTGCAACAAGGGCAAGTGGTTGCGTAAGCCCTTCTCGGATATGCTCAATCAGCCCATAACACCCAATGTGCAGACATACAGCGCTTTGATATCACTAGCTGAATGCTGTCGGACTATAAAGGCAGGCTCAACACATCACTGTGTAGTTACATTAGTGTTCCCATGGACTCACTTGTCACAGACCATGCAATTACCGATGTTGTTCACAAGCTATGATTTGGTCATAACAAATCCAATGTCAATAATTCAGTGTGTGTGCTTATGGCTAACGGGGAAAGAACATAAAAGCTTACATCCAAAAATCTAACCTGTACAGAGTTGAACAACGAAGATATTCTATTAATTATGAAGCATGCTTCTTGGTGTGAATGATTGGTCAGAATGTTCATCTCCCCCGAAAACACCCTGCGAATTAGCGGATCCTTCAGCAAAGCACACACAGTACACACAAGTTTACTATACTAGTCATCTTAATAGCAAGAACATAAGTACGAAAGTATCATTACCAAAAAAAAAGGTAGACAACTCACTGTATGTTAAAAAGCAACAAGTAATTTGGCGTTCGCACTAATTTGGCTATCATTCTTCTACTATGTAACAAGTATCAACAAAAGTAAACAACCTTCATCACTCACGAACACCAAGAAAAGAGATTTCTACCTTATCTTCTGATTTCAAGCTAAAAGACCGGTTGTTATTCTAGAGACCAAGTAATCGATATTATTCTACTCCAATTTCTGTCCAAAATTTCTCAAGAAAAATCTTGAATTTGATTAGAAATTGACGCGGTTAGTCACTCTTCTTCAAGTAGGAAAGGAATCCATTTTGTGGATCCGGCCCTGCCAATCCCCTGTGCCGACGACTCGAGAACCCAGCAGCAAGCCCGCTTCCCGCTCCACAAACAGGGGCCTACCAAGCCCGTTAGACTTGGACAACACAGCATATGGGTTTGTTGCCATGGTCGGTGTCCATGGTCGGTGTCACATTTTGACATACTTTGCAGGTCAACCGCATCTCTGACATGATGACAAGAAAATATGCTCGGAAATAAATATCCCAACTCTGGTCGTAGGCTCAATATTTCGAGAATCAGAACAGTTGAATAGCAACAGCAACATCCTGCTCTGCTCGTCCAATTAAATTCGATGGTGTACTCGTAACCTGGTGAACATGTACCGATCGGCGTACAATTCGTGGAACGCACGAACTGTTAGGGTTAGGGTTAGGTCACGCACACACGCACACGAGTTGGGGACACAGTGTTTAACGTGGAAATTTCCACTTGCGGGTAAAAAGCCACGAGAGACAAATATCACTTTTACATGTACATAGGGGTGGCTATTTATAGCCAAGGAATCCGAGTCATGGACGGCAAGGATTACGAGTTTGTTAAGATTGGATTGAGATTGAGTCATATCCTAACAAACCTCCCCTTGACTCAAAATCCATAATAAAAATTTGTCTCCAAGAAACCCCGAAGGGCAATTAAGCACCATGAATACCAACAAAGTCAAGACAATGCTTGAACTTGGTATTAGAGAGAGACTTGGTGAGCATGTCTGCAGGATTATCATCAATGCGTATCTTTCCCACAACAATATGTCCTTCAGCAACAATATCGCGAATACAGTGGTACTTGATATCAATGTGCTTGGTCTTGGCATGATACATATCATTCTTGGTCAAACAAATAGCACTCTGGCTATCACAATAGACAGTAAGAGTATCCTGTATAATACCAAGTTCAGAAACCAGACCTCGCAACCAAATAGCTTTCTTAACGCCTTTAGTAGCTGAAATATATTCCGCTTTTGGGAAATATGGAAACAACGAAATGATTGGATATTTCGAAATATTGCCCCGAATATCTTGAACTGGAAAAGGTTTTTAAGAATGAGCTCACAATGCATGTGCATCGTGTGAAAGATCAGCATAAACAACGATTATTAAATTGGCTACAAATTCTATCTTGACTTCTATCTTAGTTTGAGAATGTAATTTTCCTTTAAACCTTTACCCTTTGTACATAATCTTTATACATAAACTCTCCTCACACACACACAACTAATTAGAAGGCTGATACAATTTAATACGGCTGATTGCTTGAGTGTAGTAGTTTATCCTTATATTATAGCCTATGTAAAGGGCCCACCGGCAACATTGAGTTGTTGGAAGGTTTTGTAGTATGTATTTTTATGGCACTATTGTTTTATCCTCGGTCGGTTTGTAACTGATTATATACCATCAAATAACTCTGTTCTTTTCGATTTGCTATCAATAACTCGTTCACAATATACCATCGCGTATCAATTTTTCTTTATAATATGTCATCGCAGTTAGTAGTCTGTCATAAGCATGGTTCAAAATCCCGGTGAAATTTCAGATTTCCGCCGGGGACGAGATTAAATATACCGGCGAATTGAAATAATTTGGAAAAACAAACATTCAAATTGCTACAGTGAATTATGCTGCCTGTGTTAAGACCACGTGAGGTTGACTGTCCAATAATTAATGATGGACGAGGAAATAATGGAATGTATCTATGAAAATTATGTGATAATTTCTGTGCAGAGAAACAGGCTTTTGTCCCTCAGGTTAATGCGCGCATACATGTGCTTCTTCTTAGTTCTGTTATTTCCTCTTCTACTTATAAATTGCCATTTGCTTACAATGTTCTGACTTCAGTTGAAATTGCTCTGTACTTGTATGGCATTTTCAAGTACATTGGTATTAGTTTGATCTATCTACTACTCAATTACAAGCTCCTCAGTTGAATTCTTTTTTGTGACTGCAAGAGTATAAGCGAGGTGCTACACGAAAACAATGCAGTACATGAACCTGAGGAGCGAGGGTTGCCGGAGACGAAGACGACGACCACCCGAACGGCGTTTCCGTGGCTCTCCGGCGAAGTGAATGGTACTCCCAGTTGCGCCTCGTCGCGATGGTCTCGGATCTGGCCACCAAGTGTCGCCTATCTTGATACTATACTAGAAGAATGTGAAGAATTCTCTCGTATGTCTTCATTTTACAATACTATACATGCTGCACAAATTAGTTTATTGAGTGCTTGATATACTAAAGCAAAATCACCTTGCCACTTACATAGGGGATCTAAATACACTGCATTATACAAAGATAATTGAATATTTACATGAAAGCACCATATAACAGTGTTGTAATTTGATTTTTCTGAGATGTTCACGAAAATTTTCCTTTATAATATTTTTTAGATAAAGGTTCTGCCCAACTTTTGTTGAAAGCTATCAAAGATCTTACTACTTTACAATATTGAGACCCCAATGCTTTTCATTTATCTTTTTTCAGGCGCTGGGACCTGGATTATCTCAATTTGCTGAGCCTATGTTTCAGAGGTGTATCAATCTTATCCAATCCTAGCAGTTGACAAAGGTCTGTGCAATCTCAGTAATTCTTTATATTGGTAGTGAAACTGGAATTATGACCATTCTTTCATTTAAACCACAGCTTCTTGCACTAGCTGTCGACGATCGGTTTCGTCGGCAATGAGATTTGTGATTCTAGGGGATTCGTGCGGGATCAGAACTCGATGGTAACACAGGATGCGAGGGCGATCGGTTTTTAGACAGGTTCGGGCTCTCTCGGAGGAGATAATACCCTAGTCCTGTGTTCTTGGATATATGTGAGCGTTCTCTCCTTTTCTTCTCCCTCCCCCTCCCCTTATATACTGAGGGGAGGGATATATGACAGATGGGCGCCACCGGGCCCTGAACATGGTGGCCTCACTAGCACGTACTTTGTCTTCATCGGCTATGGCGCACTACGCCTTGGTGAGGTGGTTATGCTTTCCCCGACCCGCGCCTGCCACTCCGTCAGGTTTCGGCGCCTGCAGGCTCTGCGAATGTCAGGCCGCATGCTTCGCTTTTGACGGGTTGTTTGGGCATGGCACGAAGCTTCGTCGAAGGATCGACGAGCTGTCGTGGGGAACAAGTCGAAGCCTCCTCCGGGCCCGTCCTAGCGCTTCCAGGCTCTAGGCCTGCTACTCGGCCCATCTACCCCAGTCGGGTATAGGCCCCACCTGCGGGACCCCTATCTCAGATATCCCACAGCAGCCCCCAAGTGTTTTAGGATCGGATTTCCGTCTCTTGTCCTGTCATAAAGATTACACGGAAAAAAGATCATAAAGAACTTGTAGTATGAAGCCACCATGGTTGATTGGCTCATGGCCGAGTGGTACCCGCGCCCGTTTACGGTGCGCGGCAACCGGCTCGTCGCCCGGCTGACCCTCATGGGGCGTACCATAGTCTTTTTGGCTCGTGGCCGAGTGGTACCCGCGCCCGTTTACGGTGCGCGGCAACCGGCTTGTCGCCTAGCTGACCCTCACGGGGCGTACCATAGTCTTTTTGGCTCGTGGCCGAGTGGTACCCGCGCCCGTTTACGGTGCGTGGCAACCGGCTTGTCGCTCAGCTGACCCTCACGGGGCGTACCATAGTCTTTTTGGCTCGTGGCCGAGTGGTACCCGCGCCCGTTTACGGTGCGCGGCAACCGGCTTGTCGCCCAGCTGACCCTCATGGGGCGTACCATGGTCTTTTTGGCTCGTGGCCGAGTGGTACCCGCGCCCGTTTACGGTGCGCGGCAACCGGCTTGTCGCCCAGCTGACCCTCATGGGGCGTACCATGGTCTTTTTGGCTCGTGGCCGAGTGGTACCCGCGCCCGTTTACGGCGCTGCAACCCGCTTGTCGCCCACCGACCCTCATGGGGCGCATCATGGTCTTTTGGAGTAATGCCTGCAGCTTCGCCATTTGCCAAGACCGCCTGCACTTCATGGGGCGCATTCTCAAGACCGTGTTGGTAGAAAATCCTCCCACGACACCCGATCACGTTTTGAGATAGTGACCAGCAATTGACCCCAAATTATGGAGCGTACCGTCGGAGGATGTTCGGAAAGTGCCCAGCCCCAATCTTCCGTGGCGGCCGGCGTTCAGGCCCATCGTGGGGCGCACTTTATCCCAAACTTCAAACCAGATTTGACACCTGGCCGCGTTTTGCGCGACGCAGCTTTCGGCCCGACATGGGGCGTGCCCTGGATCTGGCCCAGAATTGAACAGGAAGGTCCTTGCTTCTTCCCACCGTGAGGCGAAGATTGGGGCCCATTTCTTACAAGTAAGAAAAAACCTTGTTGGGACAACAGCATCCTTGTCTCTCCCCCACCACGGCTGAGAAATCTTCAAACCTCCTTTAGCGATTTTGGTAACCTAGGGTTTCTGGTTTCGCGCCCTAGGCTCGCGGCGGTTCTTCCCACTAGGTTTTCTTCTTCGGGATGCCTTCTTCTTCGGAATCCTCATCAGTGTCAGAGGGCAACGCCGACCCTGCGACCACGGGGTGGGAGACCTCCGTCACCACGCCGTCCCGTCTGGAGGAGCTGGTCGCTGCCGGCGTCCTTCCTCCGCTGGAATTGATCTCTGCCCGTCTCGCCGCAGGTGACCCTTACCCCACACCTCTTGAGAATGAGATTGTGGTGTTTGAGTCCTTCTTTTGGCGAGGATTTAGCGTTCCTGGGAGTGCCTTCTTCCGAGGGCTCCTTCACTTTTACGAGATTGAGTTGATCAATTTGAATCCCAACTCCATTCTTCACATTGCTCTCTTCGTTCAGCTTTGCGAGGCGTATCTTGGGATACGTCCTCATTTTGACTTGTTCCGCTCCCTCTTCTTGCTCAAGCCTCATCCGAACCGGGCTACTCCCAGCGTCATTGGGGGCGCTGGACTCCAGTTGCGCGAGGGCTTGAAGAAACACTACTTCACCATCCCCCTCAAGACCTCCCTTAAGGGTCGGAGGCGGGAGTGGTTCTATTGTGCAAATGTTGATCCTTTTCTCGCCCCTTTCGCTGGCCGCGCCCCTAAAGCTTCCCGATATTGGAGCGATGCCCCAGATGACGATGGTTTGAGCCAAGTCTCCGAGCGCCGAGTGCAACCCTTAAAGGAGAGGATCCACCTGGGGTTCCAGTACGGCAGGTCTCGGGATCCCACCCGGGAGACAGGCGCGCCCTTGTCAAAAGATGCAGTGGCGGCGCGGGTGGTTGACTTGTTCGTGGCTGGCACCGTGATCACCAAAAGGGGCTGCCCCCACAAATTTTCGGCGGCGAACCCTCCCCCTCCTGTGAGTGCACCACTCTCTCGAATAGCTGTCCCATGATTTTTGCCTGATGTGTGATTCTAACAGCGCGCGATCGTTCCTTTTTCAGGGACGTGAGCTCTTCTTTTCTGACGCTCCGGTCGTCGGCCTCTCTCGGCTGAGGAATGTTCAGGGCAAGAGAGCGGCTGACACCTCGACCGATGAGCTACGCCGGGAATCGGCGGAGGAGGCAGTTGGCCCCTCGCCGGCTGGGCCTTCGACCTCCAGCGTCCCCGGATCACAAAACACAGAGCCACAACCCCCTGTCTCCGGGGCGGCCCCGACTGCTGGTGCCGGGTCGGGCTACTCTCCGAGTGGTGCTGGGGCTCGGATGAAGCCCAGGATGAAGTTTAAGAAATCCAGAAGGTATTCTTTTGGACAACCCTTATCTTTTTGTTATTGTCTGTGCTGAGATGTTTTCCCTTTTTTGCCGATGCAGGAATCCTACTATGGACGTCCCAGTGGAGGGGTCTCCTGAAAAGGAGCCCCCGGGACCGGCTTCTCCAAGGGGGACCCCCCCTCGTCGGCTAGGTCACCGTCTCCTTCGGCAGCTGGGGTGTCTTCACCTCGTTCTACTGGCCCGACCGCTGAGCCACCAAGTGGCCCAGCAGTCGAGGAACTTGACCCGGCTCCGCCTCCGGAGGTGGAGGAGGTGCGCCGAGAGCCACCGCCGCTCAGTCCTCTGCCGAAACCCCCGACTCGGACCGTGTGGTGCGAGGGAGGTTCCGACTGGAAAGGGATGGAGGAGGACGAAGCAGCGGAGGTGGCCGCTTGGAGGGAGCTTTACGAGCTCACCGTTAGGTGCAGCACGCTTGTCAGGGTGAGTTTTTGTCTTTCCTCAGTCTGTTATCTGTTGGCCTCCGCCTGAGACTCTGCCTTGTTGCCAAGGACATGGGGGAGCGCTCGGAGCAAAGGTCACAGTTTTTTCGGAAGGTGCTCCCCAAGCTCAAGGAGCACCAGCAGTATTAGAGCAAACTTGACGAGATCAGCAGCGACAGATGGAAAGAGGTCCACGGGCTAGAGACCCAGTGTATGGCGATCCGAGAGGAGAAGGCGAAGCTTGAGCATGCGCTCGAAGGTGAGATCCTCCCCTGGACTCGGTTTGGACATCTTTTTGGGCAATTGGAAAGGATGATGACGCTCTTGTGTTTCAGAGCGCGATTCGACCATCGCAGAGCTGAGAGCTCGACTGGAAGCTTCGGAAAGTTCTGGCCTCGAAGCTTGAGTCGGTTTGGAGAGGATACAACAGGAGCTGAAGGGTAAATTTCTTTAGCTTGGATTGAACGTACTTGGCGTCGGGTGTGTTTTCTGATGGCGATCCGGCTTTGGTGCAGAATGCAAGGAGAAGACCACTGTCGAACGGAGCCGGACTGAGTTGCGCGTCGCCTGCGAAAGTTGCTTCGCACCTTCGCAGCGTATGAGCCGAGCCGCCAGTGGGGACGACGCTGTTCCGCTTCTCTCTGGAGGAGCCGATAGGATCAGAGCTTATGCCAAGGAGTCCGCGACCATGAGTGCGAACCAGGCGTTGGCAGTGGTCAAGTCTCATTATCCGAGAGTTGACCTTGAAGCTGTGAAAGAGGGTTTTGCCTGTGATGAAGACAAAGCCAACGCTCTCCTCGAAGAGGTCTCCGGTACATCGCAGGCCTTGTTAGAGAATCTTGAATTCTGATTTCGATGTGAACCTTAATGCCGAGTGCTGGCCCTCCCCTCCTTGTTTGAAACGTTGTATTTTCTCACTTGAATATAATTTGTCTGTATTGTCCTCTGCTAAGTGGGCTCCAGACCTCTTTCACTCTTTCCCCCTTGTCTGAGCTGCTAGAATATAGGCCCACGACCTTTTGGCCCCCGTTGCGCCTTTCAGGGTGGTCTTCAGCCGAGTGGTATGGCTCCCCAGCGCCAGGGCCTTGGCCCGCGGCCTTCCCGCCCAGACACGCTTTTTCGAGTGGCTGGCGTGCAGCTCTCGAGCATCGGGACTTACGTTGTGGCCTCCTGGCTGAGTGGTTCAGCCACAAGCTTTCGCCCAGACACGCTTTTCCGAGAGACTGGCGTGCAGCTCTCGAGCGTCGGGACTTACGTTGTGGCCTCCTGGCTGAGTGGTTCAGCCCCCAAGTTTGTGTCGTCGCCTCTCGGCTCGCAGCTCCCCGGGCTTCTCGCTTAACTGGGTGAAGTGAGCGGGAAGGTCGAATTAACTTGAACTGTACGTGACACGTGTCTGGCGAAATATCCCTTAATTCTGTTCGACGTGTTGATCTTCTTTGGTATTTGCGCAGACGCTTTGTTTTTTGCGCTTCATTAATTGTGAGGTGGCGCGTTTGAATGCTCTTGGAGACGCTTCGATTTCCGGGGCTGGGATGGTTTATAAGTAGGGCGTCACCGCAGATGAGCGATCGCCCGTTTCCTCTCGTCTCCTCCCTCTTCTTCCTCCTCCAGCTTCCCTCCATGTCTAACATGAGGAAGTTCGTTGGCCCATATGCGGCGTTCTTTCGCCAGCGGTTCTTTAGGATGCTGTACAGCTGGGAGGAGGCCGAATCCTGGGAGGAGCACGATTTTGCTATCCTGGAGGCGGAAGAAGAGGAGGGGGCCGCGAGGGACGCCGCCACCGTGGCCACCTTGCTGGAGGCTGCACCGGGGCTCCACGAGGTGGCCGAGATCATCACCGAGATGGTTGGGCGCGAACGCCGCGACGACCTAGCCGCTAGGGCCCTCGTCTGCCTTATACCACCCCTGTGGGTGGTTGAGGACGAGATTCTGGCGGCTTTGGGTCACGCAAGTCGCGTCTGACCTCGACGATCCCGCCCCTGGGCCTCCCAAGCGTATAAAGACCAACAAAGACTAAAGACTAGGATTGGCGGCAGGAGCCGCCCCTCCCCCCCTTTTTTTTAGCGCGAGAAAATGAAAAAGAAAGTCAGTAATGTAAATTATTAATATTATGGAACAGAATGTGAAATCTTTCCCAGTCTATGCCATCATAATTATCCCGAGTTTAAGATTCCGCCTAATCAACCGTTCTAGTCAGCTGCTCCAGCGCCAGCAACGAGGCGTTGAGGCTCGAGCTTTTGACAGCTAGGAACTCACGACTAGGCGAATCTCGGTTAAATTCTGGCGCTGCGAATTGTAGTCCTCGAGTGGTTAGTGCTTTCAGGCTCTACCCTTCCTGGCTACCGGTATAAACCGCCGGAGTTGTCCACTTATCGCGGTCTTTATTTCCGTGCGTTTTGTACCAGCGCGACCAGGGTTAGGTGCTACACCAGTCGGGTAATAACCACTCGGGACTAGCATTACACAGTAGAAATTCACAAAATGAAACGGATCACCATTTTATTTAATATGTGAGAGTCGGGTACATAACTCATGCGTAGAAGCGACGGAGCTGTTCAGCGTTCCATGTATTCGCCAAAACCTCGCCATCTTCACGTCTGAGTCGATAGGCACCTGGCCGGACCATCTCCTCCACGATGTAGGGACCTTCCCAAATAGGAGAGAGCTTGTGCTCACTTTTTTGGTTCCTCCTAAGGACCAGATCTCCTTTTGAAAAGGCTCTACTTCTGACATTGCGAGAGTGGTAACGCCGAAGTCCCTGGAGGTACTTAGCCGACTGGATGGCTGCAACGTTCCGAGCCTCCTCGAGTTGATCAAGCTCCACCATTCGGCTTCCCTCGGACTCGGCTTCCTTGTAATTTCGAACCCTCGTGGATTCGAATCTTAGTTCGGTCGGCAGAACCGCCTCTGCGCCGTAAACTAGGAAAAAGGGAGTTTGGCCAGTTGCTCGGCTGGGGGTGGTTCTGAGTCCCCAGAGTACCGACGGTAACTCCTTCACCCATCGGGCAGCGTATGGTTTGAGGCGATCGAAGATCCTGGCCTTGAGGCCCTGGAGGACCAGGCCATTAGCTCGCTCCACCTGCCCACTGCTTCGTGGATGAGCCACCGAGGCGAAGCAGATCTTGATCCCGACGCCTTCGCACCATTCTTGAAATTCTTCACTCCTGAATTGGGTGCCATTGTCCGTGATGATCCGGTTGGGCACTCCGAATCTAACCACGATGTCCTGGAAGAACTCTTTTGCCTTAACGGCAGTGATGGTGGCGACTGGTTTGGCTTCGATCCACTTGGTGAACTTGTCAATGGCTACAAAGAGGTAAGCGAAACTGCCTTGCGCCTTCTTGAGTGGGCCCACTAAGTCGAGCCCCCAGACCGCAAAGGGCCAAGAGAGGGGGATAGTCTACAGTTCCTGCGCCGGCAAGTGTGTCTGCCTTGCATAGAACTGGCAGCCCTCGCAAGTTCGAACGATCTCCTTAGCGTCCGTCACTGCCGTGGGCCAGAAGAAGCCCTGGCGGTAGGCTTTCCCAACCAAGGCGCTTGAGGCCGCGTGATGGCCGCACATCCCTGAGTGGATTTCTTTGAGCAGGTCTCTTCCCATTTGTTCCGAAATGCACCGCCTGAGGACTCCTGAGGCGCTCTTCCGAAAGAGCTCCTCGCCAATCACCACATAGGATTTGGCTTGTCGAGAGACGCGTTCAGCCAGAGCGGTTGCCTCTGGAAGTTTGTCCTTCAGGAGATAATCCAGATATGGGGCCGTCTAGTTGGGGTTAATGAGCAGGACTTCGGTCCCAGGATCCTTACTTGGCTCTCGTCGTTTTGCAACGGTTGGCTCGTAAAGATCCTGGACGAAGATACCACTCGGGACATCTGCCCGAGTGGCTCCCATTTTAGCCAACTCGTCGGCTGCTTCATTATTGCGGCGAAGGACATGGACCAGCTCCAGGCCGTCAAACTTGCCCTCCAATTCCCGGACTTGCTGGCAATACGCCGTCATAGTCTGATCGACGCACGACCAATCCTTCTGTACTTGGCTCACCACCAACTAGGAGTCTCCGCGAACCGCCAGCCGTCGGATTCCGAGCGACGTGGCAATGCGGAGCCCATGGATGAGCGCTTCGTACTCTGCGGCATTGTTCGAGGCCGGGAAGTGGATTCGGAGAACGTACTTCAGCCTGTCGCCTTTCGGCGAGACGAGGAGAATTCCCGCCCCAGCCCCGCCGAGCATGAGAGACCCATCGAAGTGCATGGTCCAGTACTCCGGTTCTTCTTCCACGCGAGGAGCTTGGGATTCAGTCCACTCGGCCGCAAAGTCGGCCAAAGCCTGGGACTTGATGGCGTTGCGCGGCTTGAACGAGACGTCGAAAGCTCCAAGCTCGGCTGCCCACTTTGAAATTCTTCCAGCAGCTTCTCGATTATGGAGGACCTCTCCCACGGGGAAAGAAGTCACTACTGAAATCGAGTGTCCTTGGAAATAATGCTTCAGCTTCCGCGACGAGGTCAAAATTGCATACAACAGCTTCTGGACTTGAGGATATCGCGTCTTGGATTCGCCTAGTACTTCGCTGACAAAATAAACCGGGCGTTGCACGCCGTAGCGGTGTCCAGATTCTTCCCGCTCCACAACTATCACGGCACTTACTACATGAGTTGTTGCCGCTATGTAGAGCAGGAGAGGTTCACCTGGCACCGGCGAGACCAGAATTGGAGGTGTAGAGAGGGACACCTTGAGTTCTTCGAAGGCCTGTTGTGCCTCTGCCGTCCATTCAAAGCGGTCCTGCTTCTTGAGGAGCTTGAAGAAAGGCATCCCCCGAACTCCCAACCGGGAGATAAACCTGCCAAGCGCTACCATGCAGCCAGTAAGCTTTTGAACATCTTTCTGGCTGGCGGGAGGGGCCATCCTCATGATGGCCTCGATTTTCTCCGGGTTTGGCTCGATCCCGCGATGAGAGACGATGAACCCGAGTAGTTTCTCGGACGAAACTCCGAAAACGCACTTCTCCGGGTTCAGCCTCATCTGGAACACCCTCAGACTTGCGAACGTCTCGGCCAGATCGGAGATGAGGATGTCCCCTGTCCGCGTTTTAACCACAATATCATCCACATATGCTTCCACATTGCGTCCGAGCTGATGGTGAAAACACCGCTGCACTGCGCGCTGATAAGTTGCGCCGGCATTCTTCAGCCCAAACGGCATGGTGATGTAGCAATACGCTCCGAATGGGGTGATAAACGAGGTCTTCTCACAATCCTCCTCTCGAAGCCGGATTTGATGATAGCCTGAGTAGGCGTCCAGAAAGCTAAGTAGTTGAGATCCAGCGGTAGAGTCTACCACCTGATCAATGCGAGGGAGTCCGAAGGGATCTTTCGGGCAAAGACGTCTTTGTTTGCCCGCAGAAAGGTGACGAGCGCGTCCTCCTATTTATCACCGAGCCCTGTCCCAATCGAGGCGGTTCGCGCCAGATCGGACGGGTCGAGGAGGATTCTTTTGGTACCTTCCTCGAGGCTGATCCCAGAGTTCCGCGGTTTGCGGGTAGGGACGCTGCCTTCTAGCTTGTCGGAATTCGCCTCTTGACGAATCCTTTCCCGACCCGCTAGCGCCTCCCGTGATTCGGTCATCTCGCAGCTCTCCCTGTCGCAAGAGAAAGACTGCTTGACATCGCCGCACAACATGATAATACCACTCGGACCTGGCATTTTCAACATTAAATACGCGTAGTGGGGCACCGCCATGAACTTGGCTAGCGCTGGTCTCCCCAAGATGGCATGATACGCTGTCGCGAAGTCTGCCACCTCGAAGCCAAGGCTCTTCGTCCGGTAGTTGTCTCTCGCGCCGAATGTGACTGGCAGAGTGATTTGTCCGAGTGGTGTCGCCGATGTTCCGGGTATCACTCCGTGAAAAGGCGACGACCCGCGTTTAAACTCCGACCGCGGGATCCTCATGTCGTCGAGTGTTTTCACGAAGAGGACGTTGAGCCCACTTCCACCGTCAATCAACACCCTCTTGAGCTTGATGCCGCGGACAACGGGCGCTAAGACCAGCGGATATCTGCCGGGGAATGGGACATGATCTGGGTGATCCGAGCGGTCGTAAGTTATCGCGACCTCGGACCACCGTACATATCGGGGGGTCTCCGGCTCTACTGCATAGATATCTCGGGCGGTGAGCTTTTGCTTCCGCTTGGACTCATATGCGGCCGAACCCCCGAATATATAGTTAAGCTCGAGATCGACTTCCTGATAGTCTTCCTCGGCTTCAGGGGGAGGTGGCTTGCCGGCGGCGTGTCCACTCGGACCTTGTCCAGCCTGCTTCTTGCTCTCGCGGGTGAATTTCTTCAAAGTGAAGCAGTCTTTGGCGGCATGTCTCCCCTTAGGATGGAAGGGGCAAAGCGAGTTCATCACCTTGTCATACCCATCCTCTTTGAGGGCGCGAGGGTGAGTTGGTGCAGCAACTGCCACCAGCTCTTCACCCTTGCGCTTCTTTTCCTTCCGCCGGGGGGGTTCAGCCTGATCCTTCCCCTCGTCACGCCGTTCTGCCAAGGCCTCGGAGGCTGAAGCGTAACGGTCCGCTAGGGCAAACAACTCACAAACCGACGTTGGCGGCTTCCGAGACATCTTTTTGATGAGATCGGGGTCGCTGACTCCCTTCTGGAAGGCAGCTATTACAACCGCATCCGTGACATCCCGAACGGTGCTTTTCCTGTGCATGAAGCGCCTGACGAACTCCCGGAGGGATTCGTTCTTCTTTTGGTGCAGCTGATAGAGGTCCCAGGGGGTGCCTGGGCGCTCGTAAGTGCCTTGGAAGTTTGAAATGAACTGCTCACACAGATCTCCCCAGGAATCTATAGAGTTCGCTGGGAGTCCAGTGAGCCACGCTTAGGCCAGGGGCGAGAGGGTAACCGGTAAGTAGTTTGCCATTACTGATCCTCTGCTGCCCTCGATCGCAAAGCATATACCTGTAGCCAAGCCTCCGGGTCCCTCTCACCATCAAACCTAGTGATGCCTTTGGGATTAAATCCATCAGGCCAAACCACTCGGCGCAGGTGAGGGGTAAACGCGCGAACCCCTTCAATGACCTCACGACAACCTCCGGGCGGTGATCGACTCGGAGGGGATCGCGCTTGGCGTGCTTCGCTATCTCGTGGAAGGATGCCGTAGCGCTCATACTCATCGGCTTGGCGGCGTTGTTCCTCCCTTTCTCGGTCGCGGCGCTTGGCGTCGAGGTCTGAACGGAGGTCGCGGTTGATGCTGTATCGCAAGTCGTCTCCGCGGGGTGGAAAATGATGTGCCTGGCGGGCTTCCCGACCTGACTGGCTGCTGGCCGTCTGGGTCTTCGCCGGACCAAATGACAGCTCCTTTGCCGGCTGGTCAGTCTGGGCCTGCTGGATAGCCGTCGCCGTCACCATGGCCTTTACTTGGGCCACGATCGGGGCGACTGGATCGCCCGCCCCCAGCATAGGGCTCAGGGTATCCAGGAGCGTCTTGGAGGCGACAATGTTCTGCTGTGGGGTACGGAAAACGGCTTGGTCCCCCATCTTGGCTTGCAGAATGTCTTCATTGACAGCACGGGCGCGGTCCCGCAGAGTGCGCGTCCGCGCGTCTGGTTCAGCTGCTCGGCCACCTTCCAAGTCGGCAGCGGCTGAAGTGTCGAGGCGCTGCTGTGAATCCGCCCGCGAGCCCTCGATTACGAAGACTCTACGGGAATTCCAGCAGCTCTCTAGGCTTTCTTCTGACTCGGCCGCTGAGCTGAGTGAGCCTGAAGAAGATAGTTCCAGGCGCGCGGAGGTGCTGAGTGGTTTGGCGGTGAGAACCCCCACCATTCGTACCTCGGCGCTCTTGGGTCCGACTCCCTGGCCGGATCGGGCCTTCGGTCCCCTACTCAGCACCTTGGAGTGCGAGACAGGAGGACCCCCCGGTCGGCGCGGAAGTCGCGAAGATGGCTCGCCGGAAGCTTTGTCGCAATGCGGTGCGGCCTCCTCTGAGAGGGAAAGGTTCCCGAGGCCGCTGGAGATGAAGGTCAAGCTTCCGAAACGGAAGACCTGACCCGGGAAGAAGACTGTGGAGACTCCGCTCGCCGCAGCCATCGAGCTCGACGAAGATCTTGACACCAGCCCCTACCTGGCGCGCCAACTGTCGACGATCGGTTTCGTCGGCAATGAGATTTGTGATTCTAGGGGATTCGTGCGGGATCAGAACTCGATGGTAACACAGGATGCGAGGGCGATCGGTTTTTAGACAGGTTCGGGCTCTCTCGGAGGAGATAATACCCTAGTCCTGTGTTCTTGGATATATGTGAGCGTTCTCTCCTTTTCTTCTCCCTCCCCCTCCCCTTATATACTGGGGGGAGGGATATATGACAGATGGGCACCACCGGGCCCTGAACATGGTGGCCTCACTAGCACGTACTTTGTCTTCATCGGCTATGGAGCACTACACCTTGGTGAGGTGGTTATGCTTTCCCCGACCCGCGCCTGCCACTCCGTCAGGTTTCGGCGCCTGCAGGCTCTGCGAATGTCAGGCTGCATGCTTCGCTTTTGACGGGTTGTTTGGGCATGGCACGAAGCTTCGTCGAAGGATCGACGAGCTGTCGTGGGGAACAAGTCGAAGCCTCCTCCGGGCCCGTCCTGGCGCTTCCGGGCTCTAGGCCTGCTACTCGGCCCATCTAGCCCAGTCGGGTATAGGCCCCACCTGCGGGATCCCTATCTCAGATATCCCACACTAGCGTTAACTAAAATATACGCTGTGAAATATAGACCATTCCATGCAACCATGGAGCAATGCCTTGTGCATGTATGCATCCCTTTTCTTGACAAACATGTGCGATGCGACGGCCCCATAATGATGTCGAGCACGTCAGGGGAAATGGAGCAGTATAGGGCGGTGAGAACAGCAAAGTCCTCTTGATCCCAGGTCCCGGCATCATCAGTTGGTGGCGAAGAGTCGAGGATATGGCCGAGTAAATTGAACTTGCCAAGGAAAGCGACGAAGAACGTCCACCACTTGGTGTAGTTCGGGTTCTTCATGTCGAGGACGACGGGGACGTGCGTCTTGACGCTGGGAATGCTGAGGGTGCCGGTCGTCGGAGGAGTCATCGGAGGAGCGCCGGCCGTTGGAGAAAAGGATGCAAGCAGTCCACCGGCGAAGGTGGGAGGAGGGGTCACCATGGTGCAGGGGAAAGAAGAGCTGCCTAGTGTGGTCGCCTGCTTGTCCTCCGTGATGGCCTTCTGGGCGGCTTGCGTGCTGGCCAGGGTAGCCAGAAGTGCCTCCTGGTTGCCGGTGGAGGCGCGGCATGGGCCTCTGTGAGCGCGGAGGCGAGATTGGCAGCGGCGTCTCGGCGCCGCCGACGAGCTGAGATGGGGAGGTGGAAGAATGTTCCATGAGTGTAGCGGAAAGGGAGGAGAAAAGGGAGAAGGTGGATCAACACTGCTCTGATACCATGCGAGCGTACAGAGGGAGGATTTGGCTCAGCTCACGCACAATTGGTGCGAGCAGAATTCAATTAAATGGTAAGCCTGATAACCAGCTAAGGAAAGTGTTACAAGGAAAAAGGGAGGTGATTAAGGGCTTTCTATACGAGCCCTATACACCAAATGTGGAGAATACAATGCCAAGAATAGATGATTACATGCTATCTTTGACAACGTGGAGCTCTATTGAGTCCTTCATGATCTCTTTGCTCGCAGGTTATACCACTCGGCGCTGAAGAGAGAACCAGTCGGGAAAGCTACGCCAAAACCTGTAAACACATGGTAAGAAGCATGAGTCGACCGAAGTGCCATCATGAAGGCGGCAACTCGATCGTAAAGCACTCGGGGGCTACTGTGGAATATATGAACCCTGGGTGTCCACACCGAGGCCCAAAGGCCCACGAAGGTAGGGTGGGCTGAGCAGGCCGGACAATAGCCAGAAATCGCATAAACAGCCACCGGCTTGAGCGTCAAGAAAGCATCAGGAGAAAGGCAATGAATCCTGGTTAGGTGAGATATGGAAGGGTTGGTCTGCTGCTTTAGACGACATAAGCAGCAGAGACAGAACCCTAGCCTGGAACCTACTGTAACATGCTTTTGTAACTGCTCCCCTGCGCTATATAATGGGGTGCAGAAAGAACATTGGGGAAGGATTAGAAGGATCGCATAGTAACAGGAAAGAGGGCATAGAGACTCAGGCTTCCCCTTTCATCCTCATACACACATAATCCCAGAACACATGAGTAGGGTATTATCTCCCCCGCGAGAGCCCGAACCTATTTAAACTCTCGCGTCCTGTGTTACCATTGAGTTTGGATCTCGCACTTAGCCCCGTCCTCTTTATTGTCGGCAACAAACGTCGACAATATTGCACAAGAGCTTCGTTATGAAGATCATGCCCAAGCATGCAGTGTCGTAATAGCAATGTAATCCTTGGCAATGTGAGTGCCCATCCCACTAGTGCAGGCTACCGTGTTTCTTCTTGCAAGTATGGTGGTTTTGTTAATGGAACTATGATCACTTTCGTAAGCAACATGATGACCAATGTATTTAATTTTGTTCCTACTTTCTAGAGTCAAGATTGTTACATCTTACTTTTTCATTGCAGGCTAAACACTGGTCTTCAACCAAAATGCTCAGGTAATTATTGTTGCTATAATACTCCACTTTTTCTTCTAATTTCCGCTACGAACACGAACCGCGTATCCTAAACCGATTCGGGTTTGACAAATCCGGTTCGCGATTCATGGGGGTTTACAGTGAATCCGGTAATTATGCTTTAAAATACATGGAGGTTAAACATATAACTCTTTTACGGTACACTAAATTCAATATAGACCGTCCATTCTTTTCGATCCAATAGATCATATTGGCCGGTACTTATTTATACTTCATATGGTAGTACAGTAGTAGAAATAACTTTAAGAAATCAATGGATAGGTGTGGTTTCATTCTTGGTTCCTATTCTAAAATCTCCAGAGGTAATTGATTTTTTATTGTTTTCTTTTGCCATGTTTTTTGGTTAAGCGAGCATTTCAGCTAAATGTGTGTGTTGTGCCATATTAACAGGGCTTGCTTGAATAAGCCACTTATTAAAAATAGTGCAATCACTCTTGGGAGGCTTTGCTGGGTTTGTCCAGACATTGTGGCCCCTCATATGGGGAAAAAATTATATGCAACGGTGTTGCATACCGTGGTTTGTACAGCACTGTACGGATTGGCGCCACGTATCCCGTTGCGTTAATCTCCATGCAAAAAACAATTAAGTGATAAGGATTAAAGTGCTTGGAGATTGATGAATTTGCATGAAGATTAATGCAGCGGACACGTGGCGCCAATCTACATGGTGATGCACAGACGACGGTATGCAGTACCATTGCATAGAATTTGTTTCCTCATATGGACCATTTCATGCAACCATGGTGCAATGCCTTGTGCATGTATGCGTCCCTTTTCTTGACAAACATGTGGGATGCGACACATAATTTTCTCTATTGCGTTCTTTATGGAGTTAATTTTTGTCTTGTGCAGGATAAGAGATGATTTTGAGAAAGAGGATGCATTCCATGGTCTATGTGCAATGGTAAATATGTACAATGACATGCCAATTTATTTAGCAAGGACGGGCCCCCCATGGAGGGACCAAGCGACAACAATTTCCACCTCACAGAAGCCAAGCTTGCACGTACCACAGCTTTTGCCGGCTATTCTTGGTTTGAAGGAGACCTCATCTTTTAAAACACCAACATCCTCTCTAGCGTTGTTACCATCCGGCGAGGCCACCACCGAAACTATCAGTTGTCCACGTAATTCTACAGAAACAGTACACCTTTTCTTAAAAAAAAGAAGAAAATCGTCTAATTTTCTTCCGATTTTTTCCGATAATCTAAAAACGAAAATCTTCTAATTTTCTTAAAAAAAAAAGAAAAGGTGAACCTGCGGTGAAGCTTGTCCTCACGATTGGAATAGAAGACCTTCACGTGAAGCTTGTCCTCTTGTGTCCACTTTTCTTCACCAAATTTGAACCAGTCCGACTGCGGTGAATCTTGTCCTCACGATTGGAATACAAGGCCTTCACGTGAAGCTTGTCCTCTTGTGTCCACTTTTCTTCACCAGACTTGAACCAGTCCGACTGCAGTGAATCTTGTCCTCACGATTGGAATACAAGACCTTCACGTGAAGCTTCTTCTCTTGTGTCCACTTTTCTTCACCAGACTTGCAACAAGCCAGAAGGCTTCACGTGCCTGAGACCAGATCTGGAGGCGACGGCTTCCTGGGCGCGCCCTCGAGCATAAGAGCGAAGGCGCCAGTGACGGCCGAGCACTGGAGCGGAGACATCGGCGCCGGATCTGGAGGCGCAAGGACCTAACGTGAAGAAGATGCTCCGCCGGCGACCGGATCTGGAGGCCAACTCAGGCGAGTCCCCGAGCTCCGGCAAGACGGCGGCAGACTGCGTTCGTCGGCTGATGCATGTCCGTGCTGCTTACAATTATTTTAAGGGGGTGTCTAGGGAGCACCTGAGTGTTTTTTAGTTTGTGAGCACTCAAATTTGTAGCCTTTGGATCTAGATCCATTGATCCAATCAATTTGCCATCTTTCCCCACCACCCTCATCTTTATAGGTCCCCAAGTTGAGTGCTCACAAACCAAAAAAACACTCGAGTGTTACTTAGCCATTCTCTTATTTTAACACCACTTTTATATTTATTTTCAAGACTTTGATATCGAACATGATCTATGCTGCCGCTGATGATGATGAGTCACTCACTGATGCTGAGGTATGGTAATTTTCTTTATATCTTGCATGTTTCAATTGTGGGTCATCGCCCATCAGTGATAGTGGGCTGCTCTAATAAATATTACATGTTTCAGGAAGATGAATCCTTTCCAGACAGGGACCAGGTTGGTTGTGTCTTCTGTAATTGTATATTTCCAGTGACATTGGCTTGATTTTATGATTGGCTCCATCTGTGAGTAATCATATCTAGAGATTAGCCTTTTGTTTGGTCGATGGAATGGAATGAATACAGCTCAACCTGCAGTCTTGTAATGCTGAACTGTAAAAGCCATATAAGATCGAGGTTTTTGCTAGTCACTCCTCACTACTACCATTATAAGAAAAATGCCACGTTATGTTTAGCGTGACAGTTACACTAACCCTTGCTGTAAGTTTTACATGTTTACGATCTCTGTGTTTTTTTTTTCTTGCATGAAATAAGATGTAGACAGTTGTGTAACAGGATCTGAAGCCCCATTTCCATTCCTCTCGATTACATGGATCTAAAACTGGAGAAGATGATGTGAGTTCAGAAATATTATATATTTTTAAGCAGCTGAATGACTTTCGCGTGCTTATACTCCAGCCAATTTTAAGTTTGCAAAAAATTTCTGGTGATATGGACAGGATGATGATGATGCTGTAAATGTTTGTTGCGCCATGGGTTGGATGTCCTTTCTAATGTTTTTGGGGATGACATTCTTCCAACGTTAATGCCTTTGATTCAGGTAATTTGCATTTCTGGTCATGTAGTCTATCATAACTATTGAATTTATTAAAGGGTTGATATGTTTGAGGCTGTGGTGCATTCATTGGCTTGAACCATTTCTCAAATTCTAATCTACTAACCATAAGACAAATTGAACTAGCATTACCTCTGATCTGAATCTGCAAATTATAAACCTTGATCCCAAACCCATCTTGTTGGATGGAACTTTCATAATTTTTTTTTTAATTTGGAAAACCGGTGCCTGATTAGTTATAGCTACATAGCTGGTACTGGGTTAGTGGCTTCTGCCTGGTTACAATAATTACTATGGGCTTAGGTTTTCATAGAAGTCTGAATAAACCAGGCTTATTAGATAAGCTTTGGGATAATGGCTTAATCTTACTAGTTATGAATTGGCTTGACATGAGGTTGCTGATAGTCTGTTCTGGGGGTGGAGAAGACTTCTACTTTGATATAACTCACTGATGGAGGACAATAATTGCTGTTGCTGCCTTCCTGTTTTTTGTTGCCCTTGTCCATTGTCTTTGGGTTGGGACTCTTGATGTAATCCAGCTTTATTTCCTGTTTTTGTAGTGAATTTTGTTAGTAGTTTCTTTAGTTAAGGGATCAGAGTGTTAGCCCGCTTCCTCGAAAAAGTTACCGATTTCCTACTAGCTAATGCGTTTGTAAGGGTTCAACATTTGAGCATGAAGGTAAAGCCCCTCCAGACATGCTCAAGACTTGTCATCTTGGAAAGTGTTAGAGGGCTACCTGCACTTTGACCAGAAACTTGCTGCCTTTTCATGACTTTTCTCTCTTTTGGCAAATGTTATGTGTGGGTTATGATGACATATTTTATGTACTTTATTCATTTTTCCTTTTAAATACTGTTGCAAGTTTTGTGTTTGCTTGAAAATAATTCAAAACTTTCCCATAATCACTGGAATTTGTTAATAATTGTGACTAGCATGGCTCAGAAATCCTAAAGGCTATTCCCTAAAATTGCGCTGTTCATTGAAACGGTAAAATCCCTACAGTAAAACCAATTACTTCAGTAGGTGGCTATTAACGGGCAGTTTCCAGAATCTTGTTCCCTATACTGTTGGATTTTTGGCCAAGTGTGCATACGTTCAGGTGCTTTCCAGAATCTTTATTTTTCGTTATCAATTTTGTTTTTCGTAGCAACGCACGGGCATGTAACTAGTCAAGTACTACTAGAGAGTACTACTCGTAGCTAGCTAGCTTGAATGGCATCTTTTCGATAGATTGGTCCCAGACTATGTATCTCATGCATGTGTCGCCATTGGCTACATGCGTGTCTGGAGATCAGCTTGCTGGTAGGTACCGTGTAGTACTCCATTTGCCAGTAATCAGTTTTCCCCCGGCAAGGCCAAAATGGAATACTCCAGCTAAATATTGCTCGAAGGTTTCCGGGAAGGGCAGCTATGCCACGTCTCCTCCCCACTCTCTCTCGTCTCCTCCCCCACTCTCTCTCTCTCTCTTTTGCAAAAATGACCTCCAATCTTTTGTAATTATGGATAGGTTCTTTTCATTTACAAATAAATCCTTTTTAATTTTCTGTTAGTGTGAAATAATTTTACCCAGTTCGCGTTTAGGTCCTCCGTTCGCCATTTTACACAAAGAACCTCCCGTTAAATACGAATTACGAACGAGCCCTTTCTTACTTATTCGAAATAGCGAACAGGTCCAAAATTATAACAAATAGGTCCTTGCACTTTTCGTTCAGGTCCTTTTTCCGTTTTTTCCGAAAAAAATGTTTTCGTGGTCCGTTTACTCTCCGGAGCATGTGAAAAATGTTTCCGTGGTCTGTTTTTTCTCCGGGAAAAAAACAAAAAATATTTTTCGTTCACACGTGCGGCGCGCTTTCTCCATTTTTCCCGAAAAAAATATTTTCGTGGTCCGTTTTCTCTCCGGAGCACCAAAAAAATTGCTTTCGTGTCCGTTTACTCTCCGAAGCATGAGAAAAATATTTCTGTTGTCTGTTTTTTCTCCGGAAAAAAAAAATATATTTTTCGTTCACGCACGCGGCACACTCTCTCCGTTTTTTCCAAAAAAAAATATTTTCGTTGTCCGTTTGCTCTCCGGAGCATGGGAAAAATGTTTCCATTGTCTGTTTTTTCTCCGGGAAAAAAAATATTTCGCGTGCGCGGCGTGCGCCGCGCTTGCGTTTCTAGTTAATAATGTTGAGTGAGCAGAGCTAGCTAGATAATAGTAGTATAGACTGTGCGTAACTCTCTCTGGTCACGAGGAGTGGAATGTAGTTGTCAGATCATTCCTTTCCATCCGATTCCTATATATGGTAGTATAGCACGCGGTAGAAATAGCATTAACAAATCAATAGTTAAATCTGATTTCTACTGCTCGTAAAATTCCGAAATGCGAATTTTAAAGTGAAATGCGAATTCTAAAGTGTGTCAAATTCTGAAAACTCTCGGAAAGCCCCCCAGCGACAGAATTTGACACGTGCCTGGCTGTTAAATGCTCCAGCGATCTTGTGGACTGACGAGTTAAGTTAGCTAGCTACTCCCACCCAAGGGCAGGGGATGAGGAGAGGATCGACTTGCTGCTCGATCGGGAAGGAGATGAGGTCGCACTCAGCTCAAGCCTGAATCCATCCATCAACGACAGACAGATAATATGTGCACGTTCTCGAGTGATGGATGAGGCGATGGATCCAATTTAAGCAATTTGACTAAAATAAAAAAACTAAAATATGTAATAAAAATAGCAATTTGACTAAAATAAAAAAAATAAGAGAAGTGCTTCTATGCTCTTCCAAAAAAAAAACTGCACGAATCTAAAAGCATTTACGCTAATTAAAGCAAGGGCAGATTAGTCCCTCGATGTTTAGACTATGGCCCGTGGAATCGTGGATACGAAGCCCGTCCGAGGGCCCTAACCCAACTAGCTCCGCATCCCACTCGATCCCCTTCTCTTGGAACCGCCGGCGCTAGCTTCTTCCTCTGCCCGACAAAATCCATGGTCCTCCGCCTCTCGTAGCTCGCATCCTCCCCCGCCTCACGTAGCTCACCTCCTAACGCGCTCAGCGTCAAGCCTCCCCGCGCCGCCATTCGCTGCATCTCATCCGCTCGTCCCGCACGGCTCCCGTCGCTGCATCCCACTCCGCCCGCCGTCCACGCCTCCCGGCGATTCCGGTCGCTGCATCCTCCTCCGCGGCTCCGCCCTACCTGCGTCAGCAGTCCAGTTCCCCCCGATCCCCTTCTCTCGTCGCTACTCCAACGCGCGCCGGCTCCTCCGTCTCCCGTCCTCGCCGCCACCTCCGCCCGAACCAGAGGCACAAATCAACTCTTCCTCCTTTGCTGCCTCGTCGCATCCCAGGCCCGACTTGGAGAGTGCGGGAAGGTGAGAGAAGCGGCGGCGGCGGTACCAGCGCGTGATCATGGGTAAGTTTTCGACCTCATTTGCTTTAACTTAACATGGCCATTCCTCTTTTTTTAGCCCTTGTGTATGCGTGCACCATCTCGAAGTTGGATGTTAATATGGAATCGTTTTCCTTTGTGCTGTTTAGGAAAGACGAACAAGGATGAGCAAGAGGCTGAAGAAGCTGCAGGATCTCGTGCCTAACATGGACAAGGTAACCTAATGACATTGTAATAAGTAATGACCACTGTCATTTCATTCAGCAGATGTGGAAACAAATTGTCGCCATGAACTACGGAAGTTCCTACTCACTAAGCAACTGGACGTGATAATTCTAGCCCAGATTAGAAGTATCAAGTATCCCTCCGTCAGAACTCAGAAACCCAAAACCTCAGTAGTTGTAAATGACTCAGAACTAAATTAGTTAGAACTCTACTTTATAGCAATTCACCTGATCAGTAAGCACTGTTTCCTTGTAACAAACTATCCTGCTGTACATTTTTGAAATTGCCCAATCGGTTCATGCTTTAATGTATTTATACAGATGTTCTTCAATAAAAGTGATGTGATATGCTTATTAGTTTCCCCTTGAAACACAGCAAACAAATACGTCAGACATGTTGGATCTTGCTGTACACTACATCAGAGAGCTGCAGGGCCAAGTTGAGGTATGCTCCAGAGAGTATTTACTTCATAAATACTTGTTTACAAATGCCATATTCCCATCCCACGTGTACACACCAACAGGTTTCACTTATTTTTGCCACAAGCTTAGGATGAATTAATAACTAATGTACTTATTTCCAAAAAGGAAAGGACAGATATTTCTGGGCATTTAAAAGAGCATTATTCTTGTATAGTACTCCAATCAGAATCAAGTCTCAACATACTTGCAAATAAAATACAGCTCTTACCATATTAAAATGGATTTTTGCAGAAGCTCAAACACGACCAAGCAAACTGCACTTGCTCAGGCAATCAGAACTGCTGAGGCTGGAGAACCAGATCCCAAATGTTATGTTGTACCAATGTGATTAGTGAACTCAAGTTTTGCTTCAGGAGATTAGGCTGTAAAAGTGCCTTCGTATGTTACATGGCATCAATGCATCCGCTTCCCCTTTCTTGGTTGTATTATGGATTATCGTCAATGGATAGAAGACTAGGAGATGACAAGTAGATTGATTGTTTTTTCAATAAAAAGTAGATTGATTGTTGTAAATTTGTTACTTTAAGGCAGTCGCCTTATGTGTAAAATCTCCCATTTCAACACGAATGGATTGCTGCTTATCATCATTGCCCCTAATAAAATTAGTATAGGAATACCTTGTGTACTCTTCTTGGTATCAAGTTCATTTTTCTAGATCACTAGACTTAGACAGATCTTTTACTCAGCACCGGGATTAGCATATAGTCATATAGCAGTCAAAGGAGAAACCCAATACGATTATTGTGCATGCGTCTCTTTTTGTGTAGCCCTCCTAGAGGAAAATTGGTGTCGAACGTAGCAATGGTAGATTGTTCACTTTCACTAGTAATTTACTTTCTTTAAAGCAATAGTTGGCAAGTTGTATGCTCCAGCAACAAGATTTATGATGTAAAATGATACATAAACTTCACATGTAAGCTGATTGCAGTGCCAGGCTATACAGTTAATTTTCTGATTGGATCAAGAGTTACACTTCTGAAGTTTATTTTTACATCGGCCTTGGAGAAGAGCAGAAGTTGGGGCAGTACAGCCAGACTGAATTCCATATGTGCTATATGGTTTATCAAATTGAGCAAAATCAAGTCGTAGCAGATATCGGCACTTATGCAGCTGCCCTAGAGAAGAAGCTCAGGTAACGCATTCTCCGGCTATCTACATTCCTCTCCTGCAAGTTTACAGAGGGGATTGGTTCCTCAAAGAGAAGACTGAAGTTGTCAGATGTTGTACAGTACAGCACTTACTGTCTTGACTGTGTTCTTACAAGAGGTGACTGCAGTGTGTCGTAGTGTCCATAACCATCGTAGAGAACACGGACAGGATTGTCCTTGCCATACTCCTGACCATATTCTGCTATGACCCTGGGACTATCAGAGCCTTTGGTATACACGTAAACAGTGACGGGCATCCTGCCCTTGGTATACATGAGCAACTCAGGTTCTCCTCCCAAAACATGAGGCTTCCTCATCTGACTCACGTAGCTCTCGAAATCTCCTTCGAGGAACATATCCAATTGTAGTGAGCACTAGGCCGTAAGCGCGGCGTGCGTGAGCGAAAAATGACTTTGCGTTTTTTTTCACGGGTGAAAAAATAGATTTAGTCGTATCTTCAAAATTTTTGATGGCTCGAGAAACCATAAAGACCGAGCCGCGTGCGTGAATAGAAAACAAATTTGCGTTTTTTTTAGGTAAAAATGGGCCACAAAAATATTTTTTTTCTGGGCTCTGGAGAAAAAACGGACCACAAAAATATTTTTTCCGGCAAAAACGGAGAAAAGACGAATGAAAACGGGTCTGTATTTTTTTTAAGAAAAAATTGACCACGCCGCGTGCGCGTACAAAAAACGAATTTGTGTTTTTTTTTGGGAAAAATGGACCACGGAAACATTTTCCCCAGGATCCGAAGAAAAAAGGACAACGAAAATATTTTTTCGCCAAAAACGGAGAAAGGATGAACGAAAAATGAATTTCTATTTTTTTTCTAAGAAAAAATGGACCACGAAAACGTTTTTCCCGGGGTTTGGAGAAAAAACGGACAACGAAAACATTTTTTCCAACAAAAACAGAGAAACAATGAACGAAAAACGAATTTGCATTTTTTTATAGGAAAAACGGTTAACGAAAACATTTTTCCCATGCTTCGGAGAAAAAACGGACATCAAAAATATTTTTTCCAACAAAAACGGAGAAACGACGGATGAAAAACGAATTTCTATTTTTTTGAGAAAAAACGGCAAACGAAAACATTTTCCCCATGCTCCGGAGAAAAAACGGACCACGAAAATAATTTTTTCCGGGCAAAACGGAGAAAGGACCTGAACGTAAAGACCAGTGACCTATTTGTTATATTTTTTGACCTGATCGCTATCCCGAAAAATTAGAAAAGTGTTAGTTCGCGATTCGTATTTAACGGGAGGCTCTTTCCGTAAAACAACGAATGGGGGACTTAGACGCGAAACGAAAAAACTATTCTTCCCCTTACAGAAAATCGCAAAGGACCTATTCGTAAATTCGCAGGGATCTATCTATAATTTGGAGAAATGTAGGGGCCTTTTTGCAAAACTGCAGGGGGACACGTGGGGTGGGCTTTGAGGCCCTTTCCTACGATCTTTAATGCCGTAGGATTGGTAGAGGAAACGGGGCTGATCGGATCCATGGGCCCTAATCGAAATTAAGAGAGACTAAGGGGGTGTTTGGGAGAGCTCTGCTCCTCAATTTTCAGTTCCACTCCAAATTCGTATAGCCAAACACTCCAGCTCCAGGAAAAATGTGAATATAGGGGGCTGCTCCATGATTTTTGTTGAGCCCAAATTGTTAATTGCATGCAACTTGTTTTTCTTTATACATGCAAATCACTCATTGTATGCATGCAACTGCTCCGTGTGTTAGTGTGTACACCTAGGGGCCTGGGGGCGGCCGCCCAACCTGCCCCCCCGGGCCATCCCTGCCAGGAACATCGCCCACATCATTTTTGTGCGCATGATGCGCGGCTCAGGTGCTACTCACGCCCACAGCATTGTTCCCTCCCGGCCGGGTGCTACTCACGATTTTTCTCGTCACGATTTTTCTCGTTGCCATTCTGTGTCATGCTACTGGCCAGTGCTTTTGTTGTTGAAGTAAATTGTCTATGCTGGAATTTTTTATTTAGTATTTATTTTTAATCCTTTTTTCAAAAATAATCGACGGAGTAGAGAAATTAGAAAAATGGGTGCCTGTCGCCCGTATATGGAGCGATCGCCCCATATACGGGCGATCAGTGCGTGCGCCAACGGTCAGCAACGGCGATGGTTAACAGCGGGGCACCGATCGCCTAGGATTGGGGCGATCAGGCCGATCGTCCATATTTGGGGCGATAGGGGCCAATTTTTTTCATTTAATATTTATTGAGCAACGAAAATGTTTTATTTAATATTTATTTTAAATCTTTTGCTCAACCAGGTAAATTTTGAATACAATAAAAATCTAAACAACATATCCGCGTATTTACGGGCTTCTAGGTCATCACTCGTCCGGCTCTCTCTTTTCAACAGTGTGTTCATATAGCATCATCTACCATTTATTCATATTTTAATATTTGTACAACTTTCAAAATGAAAAACATAGAAAACCAGGTGTAATTCTCTTTTCCATACAAGGACGACGGGCGCCTATTTCCGCAATTTTTCCATTCCGTTGTTCATTTTCGAAAAAATGATTAAAAATAAATATTAAATAAAAAATATATAACTCCCAGGAGGAGTTAGTAGTCACCGACTAATTGGACACTAAGATATAAAACAAAGTTAGCATTTATGATGTTAAAATATGTGGTTAAAATATGTAATGATGTTAATACAAAACACAATATATGCTTTATATTTTACCAATTGATTCTCTGTTAAGTCTTGTGCTTGGCCTACTAAATAGTCAAGCTGACTCTTGCGATTGACGTAGCGGTCTTCGCTAATAGATTTTACCCATCGATGAAAGAGCGACCCAAACACAAAAAAAAATTTTGTCCAGGACTTCCTCCATGTGACGTTCCAAAAGTAATCTAATATAACCTTCCATATGCTACACAAATGATGATGTTAAAATTGAAATACGAACATATTATAGTCTAGGATTAGTCTAATTAAGCAAATAATAAATGGAAGTGAATTACCTTATCTCCTAGATATTTATCTTCACCATCTTTAGACGATGGGATTGTAAGGCATTTTAAATCCTTTGCGTTGAAATCATTGCCATTCCTCAAGGCAACTAGGATGGTGTTCGGACTCGAAGATAAATACTGCTTCACGTACTCAATTGAAACAATTTCTTGAGCATCCACTCCTAGGATTCAAATATGATAGCATTAATTATTCAAAAAATTCTCTCGAGAGTATCCAAAGGATTATATATAGAAAATTCATAATAATAAAAATGTGTTTCCATCATTCTTGTGGCTGTCAATTGTCCTCCTCAATCTTGTATATGTCTTATTGATAAATGTCACTGGTGATCTAAGCTTATGATTTGCTTTCCTAACCCTAGCTCCATCTTTGGTTGGCTGCATCTAAAGAGAAGGCAACCAAACAGACTAAAAGAGTTTCTGTTGCACAAGGGAAATCCATACTCCTTTCTGGTTTGAAAACATAATCATGGGTTAATATAGCATGTGAAATTGTATTAAAAAAAGAACATATACTCCCTCCAGTTTGGTAATATTTGTCGTTTTGGACAGCGACACGGTCTTCAAAACACAACTTTGATCGCTAATTTTTATTATAATATATTTATAAAACCTAATAAAATTATAATATTTTGAAAATACTTCTCGAGACAAGTCTACACATATAATTTTCATGTATCCAATTTAAATATTTGAAAATATATCGATAGTCAATGTTTCGAAAGTTTGACCATCACTATGTCCAAAACGACAGATATTACCAAACTGGAGGGAGTAGCAAATTTATCAGTAAGAGAAACAACTAGAAGTAATAGTGAAATTTTCTTCAAAACGCATTTGGCCAGAACATTTTTTATTATTTATACACGTCAATACTTGTAATAGTGAAATTTTCTTTTACTCAATGTAAAATTGCTTTATGGATGACCATAGCGTGCTAAACTGGAAAATCCGTCGGAGGGAAGTAAACAGCAAGCAAAACCGGCGTCTACAATATCCAACTTCCCCACGTCCCATGACCTCACCACCTACTTCGTGCCCTAACTCCCCATTCCATCCGGTGAGTGACGCCTCTCGCATTCCCCGCCTGCACCGCCCCTCTTTCCCAATCACTCCCTGCGCCACCGATTGGCCATGGGAGCCGGTGATGACGCGCGGCGTAGAGAAGCGGCACCGAGGAGTGTCGCAGTTGCCGGGCCGAGGAGTTGTACATGGCGCCTCAGCGTGGAACGACGACACGGAAGAGCGACCTCGCGTGGAGCGGCGCGAGCGCTGTGGGTAGCTCGGCATCGAGGGGTATGGACATGGAGGGTTGCAGGAAGGTTCAATTAGCCCTACATTGCATCTCCTGACTTGCTACAATCTCAGCGATCTGCAGGCATGACAATAAGTTGGTGATTGCGCCGTCACCGAGCCAGATAAGTTGCATAAAGAGTATCGCTTTTTTATATGAAGATAAGATATAATATCTGAGATGTTGTGTTTGTTGCGTGAGATCAGCTCGGGAGAGTCCTGTTGCGTGAGATCATCTCGAGAGACTCCTGTTGCGCAACGATCGCCTGGTGCCATGCTGGTGGCGCCTCCGTTCGAGAGACTCCTCTTACGGTATCAAATGAACCTTTCATTTTTTTTTAGGAATACTTCTTCGGACGTCTTTACTTTGATAACTAATTGTAGGCAATCGATGAAACTAAAAGCAGTCTCGGATGATTTATTCGAGCCATACGGATTTTTTGAATCATATAGAAATTAGCTAGAGGTTGATATCACAGTGAGAAATGAAGATGACCTAAGGAATTGGAAAGGCTGGGTAGAATCTCACCTCCGTACCCTTGTATTATTTCATTACTTCAAATAATGCGTGCGCTGCATTGTGCTTTCATCTAAGATTAGTCCAATTATTGCCAAATGGTGTGATATTTATCTGTTCACTTTATTTTAGAAAATCTTCGTGGTACTGTCAACAGTGGATTTTTTTATACCACTTTAAAAATGATTCATGAATGCTCACATGCATTCCATTGATGGGCTTGGTTGCATTGCATTTGATTAAAGTAGTTTACCCATTTGGTATTATCAATACAACAGAGCTAGCTCATGCCTCATGTGGTCCTCTTCTGCAACCTTCTAGTTATTCATGAACTCTTCAATTTTTTCTAAAACATATGTTTCATTTTACTTCTCTAACTATCAATATTTGCTTGTGTTTTGATATTAATTTTGTTTTTGTTTTGATGGAAAAAAGGCACTTGACCTTGCTGCCCCGTTGGTTGGTGTTCCTCCTTCAACATCATCTGCACAAAGAAAGCCCCTCAGGTACTTATTATACAACAGTTAAAGACATGGTCATTATGTGCCACCAAGTATACCAGAGAATATTTTAACTGTTGGCAATTTATACTCTTTGTTGGTTTGACTTCCTGCTTGCTATGTGATATTATGCTCAAAAGAAAATTTCTTTTCAATTTTTTGAAGGCTGAGATTGTCGACTGTGGTGCAACCAAAACCAGCTCAAGATAGTTCCTGAATCCAATCGGCACAAGAGTAGACATATTGCAATCGTGAGAATCCATTCGTCTTCCCTTTTATGGAAGCAAGGATCTGTAGTAGGCTAGGGCTTATAGATTACGTACTGCAGTAGCTTAACAGTCATTAGAAAAAAAGGCGGACCACCAGACAGAAGCAAGTGAAATGAAATCATGTAAGAAATGAAATCAACTGGATGCTTTAGCACGAATGCCTCTACCAAGCAGATTTATTGTTCAGCGGTGGAGAGCTTAAGGGGAAGGGGTTGGGTCTGTATCATGGCTAGAGTTTACTCAGTGGCGCTCGTCGATCGCAACACTCACATGTATGCGTTTAACAATGGCACTAGCACGGTCAAGGTGTCAGCTCAAGGCATGGAGAATGAGGAGAGCACAAGTGAATGTGAAGAAGGGATGAAATACTTGAAAGGAGAGCAATGCTAATTGACCTGTGAAAGACTCATTTACTTCATGATTTCATTGTTTAACACTTCATTTTATTCTGTTTAAAATCCAAAAATGTTACCTGCTCACTTCCTTGATCTCCAATCTTAATTTTTTGTTACTTTGTACAGAGGAAGCTGATGGTATTGTAAAGTACTGGCTATTGGTAAACAAAAACAGTACTTATTGTATTGGCAATCCGCAAAGACATCCCATTCTTAATTATCATTTTCAAGCATTGCTGATAAACATTTATACGTTGTTTGCCTCGTTGACTAATGTTGTGTGCAATCTAATCTACATGGTGGCACTGCTCTGATTAATTCATGTTGTGTGCAATCTAATATACATTCTCGTTGATTAAATTGATCGCCTCATGCTCAAGAAGGATCCGGCCGGCGCTCTCTCGTGCAATTACATAACTCACCGAGGTCGCGCTCTCGTGCAGCCCCGCGGCGGCCGGCTCGGCCGGCTCCGGCTTCACAATTTTACAATGTATAATATGTTTGCGAAGTATTATCACCAGTATTAATGAGGTGGTGAGGCGTGGGCATACGACTTCACAAACCAAAATTTATAAATTCTGGTGTTGTCCATTTATTATGCATACTTGAATGTACTTAGTAGAAATTTTATAAGGTTGTGAATTTATATATGTTCTTCTTTTAGATGTGTGTGCATTTGTAATCGAAAAAAAAAAGATGTCAAGAAAAATTAGTGCAACATTTCCATGGGAAGCGCACATGAACACACGGCAGACACTAGCCAGTATGAATTTCTTCAATATTCGAATACAACCACAACCCTGAATTCAGGGTGTCAATCTGAATCACCACTTATCTAAGATACACAACAAGTGGTCCATCCATATGACTTGAATCACAATCAACTCGCAGGGTTATCAGTTCACACAGACTTGCAGCTCCAGCAATGTTAGCTGCGCGCAATCAAGTTACTAACCTCGTGTGTTTGTTCCTAATGAAGGATGACCAAACGCACTTAGCCTCAATAGTCATCTGAGGATGCTTCTCTCAGAGTGGATGCAGTCACCTCTATTGACGCTTTGCATCAACAGCTTCCTTCAGTTTCCTTCCGAATGCAAAGGCGAGAGGTGGCGGCACAGCGTTGCCGATCTGCCTGTGCTTGCTCTGGATGCTGGCCGCGAACTGGGACTTGTCAGGAAAGCCCTGCATACACGGATAGGTTTTTAATCGAATGGTCAGTCAAGCCATTGCAGTATCTTCAATACGGGAGGTTATTTCTTTTGAAGATGGGAACGGATGTAGATCAACTTACCCATGGAAAGCTAAAGCCCATGGAAGTTCCTATTTAAATAAAATTACAATGCTTCGAGATTTATTATGGAGGCAATTGGTTCTGGAAAGCTAAAGCCCATGGAAGGATCGATCGCTTTCTAGGAGAAAAATTATCCTGGTACAGAGAAACAAATCCCATGTATAATTCACATGTTGTGTCATCGAAATTGAGCTAGGCGCTTAGCTAGTTCTTGCCCATTGCGGCTCTGTCCTGCTGCCTCAGCCTCTCACCTTCACGGCAAAGATAGTCCTGGAATTTCTCCTGCCAACATGCAAGAAAGGATGGTTACAATGCGGATCAAGTGTAGCAACTCAGAAGTTTTGGACAACAGTTAGTGTGCAAACTAAACAAATAAAGGGTTGAGATGAGATGCGCAAATAAGTAATCTGGCAAGCACAAAATACGTGAATTGTTTAATCATCAGAAAGATGCACTTGACACGTAAACATTGCAATTTTTCATCCATTAACTGCAATGGTATACCATAGAAAGACCCACTTGAGGCAGTGTCTCAAAATAAAATTTGTACTTCCACCTCCATCTTTAGGCCAGGATGGTCGATAATCTGAAAGCACAGTACAAAATAGTTTTTCAGATCAGGTCCAGGTGTATAAACAAAAGAGTAATATGCAATACATAAATGCTCATTCTAGTTGATCCTAGCCAAATACAGGACATTAGGACTGTCACATGATTTCTAAACGATTACAATATATGCATCAGTCAAATTGGATAACAGCATAAGCTATAATTCTGAAGAATAATTAAGAGTATGAGCTGTGATATGAATAGCAACGAGAATTTGTTTACCTTGATAAAGTCTTCTATTGATAGCGTGCAATCCCTTGTTTACCCAGCTTCTTCCAATACATTTGTTAATACTTTTTGAAAGGCGTTAATTAAATTTGTTAGTTTGAGATTCTACTTCTGTATATAAACTGGACGAGAGTAATTTACATCAGAAAAAAAAACTGAGCTAAAATGCTTGTGTTGAACATTTGTGGTGCGAATGATCAGCACTTCATTAGCTTTAGAAACCATCAAGTGAAATCTAAAACCAATAATACTTTTGAAGAAAATTCAACCAAGTGTCAATACAGTTTTTATGCAACATACACATATGGACCCATAATTTTCTAACAATGAAGGGGACCTAACAAAAAAATACTACAAGCACGGAGAGGGACTTTCGCTGTAATTTAGCAATAACCAAAAGGAAAGCTACAAGCACCTGAACAACAAGTAAAATCTGAAATAAACAGGTAAAATAATGCTGCCGCTTGGGAGCCATGGATGATCACGCGCTGGTGCCGCCGCCACCGCCGCCGCTTCTCTAACCTTCCCGCAGTCTCCAAGTTGGGGATGATGGTTCGTGTGCTGGGAGGAAACGAGTCGGCAGAGGAGGAAGAGCCGACTTGTGCCTCTGGTTCGGGCGGACGTCACGGCGAGGACGGGAGAAGGAGGGGAAGGTGTGCGTGGGAGTAGCGACAAGAGAAGCAAGCCGCAAGCGCGTCGGAGCAACTGAGCAAGCCGCCGGCGCCCATAAGCGAATGGAGTAGCGACGAGAGAAGGGGATCGGGAGGAACTGGACTGCCGACGCAGGTAGGGCGAAGGAGGATGTAGCGACATGAAGCGCTAGGAGGCATGGACGGCAGGCAGAGGAGGATGCAGCGACGGGAGGCGTGGGTGCCGGACGGATGAGATGCAGCGAATGGAGGCGCGGGGAGGGGTTGACGCCGGCTCCGCGGCGAGCGACACCGGCTCCGTGGCGAGCGACACCGGCTCCGGCTCCCCTGCCCGGTTGGAGAGCTGCGGGATCGGCGGACTAGGGCTGCGCGGATTCGAAGGCCGAGCCCGAGGACGCTGTCACGGAGCGGGGAATCCAGAGGAGATGTCTAGTTTGGGCACTGGGAGGCGAGGAGACGGCGATGGGAGGCAGGCGAGGCACAAGAGGAGGAGGTGGCGATGGGAGGCGGGCGACGGAGGCACCGAGCGTTGGAGTGGAGACGACAGACGGGGATCGTTCGTGACTTCGTGGGGAAGTGGAGAGGTTGGGTTAGGCCCTCGGGCCGGGATTCGGATCCACGGGCCTAATGAAAATACAGAGGGGCTATTCTGCCCTTGCCTTAATTAGTGTGGTTGCTTTAAGATTAGTGCAGTTTTTTTTTTGGAAGAGCATAGAAGCACTTCTCAAAAAATAATATCTAGCAGTTGCTGCTGCTATTGCGTGGGTAAATTTGCTAGTTGACCTGTAATGTCCCAGCTGGCAGTAATTCTCAACTGCGTGCGTGCGTGCGAGATGTGGCCAGCTGCATCAGTTTTCAGAGTACGCACTAGCTAGCTAGCTACTTTCCTGAAGAAACAGAAGAGCTAGGAGAGAGATTTGTCTCGTTTGATTTGCAAGTGATTGATGGATGGGACTCAATTGACCGACAACTGAAATCGAGCAGCAAACTAGTTGATTTGCAATGCATTCACTTTACATTTGATTTGCCAAGAAGAAACATTCCATTGCATTGCATATTTGCATTGCTTTTAATCTCCAACAAGTACAAGCTTCTAGATGCCTTCCTGCCTGCCTAGCTAGCTAGCTGCTTGCTCGTTCATGCTGATGGATCTCCCTAGCTGATGAGAGTTGCAAGTTCTGACTTGAATAGCGAGCTAGCGCAGCAAAGCACTAATGTGCGCACTCATGTGATCTAATATAGTGCGGTTACACAGGCCAGCCACTAGTTTAAACATTCATTAATTTAGCCAACTCGACCGATTTCGGTGAATCGATCGATCATTTAGGCCAATTAAGCATGCATGTCTGCTGCCTTTGTCTAATAGAGAGATGTTACTGTTAAATGTCTATGTAACGTATCCGCAATGAGATCAGCAGCGGCTTAATATTTAACAAGGAAGGAAGAATGAGATCATCTGCAAGTTGGAAGAGGAAAAAGAGAAGAAGATTACGACTATGCTCAAGTTCCATTGCTCATCATGCCCATCTTAGTGAATGAATCCGGATAGATGGAAATGAATACCGTCACTCTCACCACCAGGCCATCTATTTTCCTCGAAAATCTGACACTGAAACAGTTGACTAAGGGCTTACCACCACATGTGTTCAGCCGGGAGGCGGTGATCGAAGAAGAGAAAAGAAAGCCCATTGCTGCGCTGAAAAAATGACCTTTCTTGCTCCCCCCGGCCCATCAACCATTCTCCTCGGCTTCTCCACGGCCCACAGAAGCATCTATATAACTTATATTTAGAGGAAGGAAATGCCAGCCTCCACGGCTTCACCTCAGTTTTTTGCGACAAAGTCCCCCTATAAATCCTAAAATTGCATTGAGATTCTCTATGGGCTCTTTTTCAGAAACACCGTTGTGGTTTCGCAAATTCACATCCAAGTCCAAAGCTTTAGCAAACTAATCCTCGCGGTCCCCAAAAAATACGCTCAGACCCGGCCAGATCTCTTTTGCAAAAAAAGACCCTGTGTTTTTCGAAAATTGCATCCTCGTATCTATCTATTCTCCAAGAAGTACAAAAAGGCAGCTGCCTGCCCACCACATGTGTGAATTGCACTTTAGTTTCTACAGTGAATATCTACATAGCTTCTTATATTTATTTTCCATTCCCTTTCACATCAAGGTCTTGGCTTCGAATTATACCCGTGTCGACGCACTGTAGCCTCACAAAAAACAGTAGCATCAACAGTACAATAGCTGAAGTACTTTGTTTTTATATTTGATTTTTTCCCCAGAAAATTTTTTTGCACATTTTTTTTAAAAAAATAAAACTTTTTTGGGCTTTAGCTACAACGACTTTATTTATTCAAAAAAAAAAATCTCCCCAAATTTTTTATTTCCAAAAAAACACTTTTTTGATCTTATTTTAAAAAATTCCCCCAAGTTTTTTATTTTAAAAAATGGCAAAATTTAAAAAATTCTTAAGGTTTTTCAAAAAAATATTATATCACCTTAATTGCGAGGCGATACCCACACACATAGAGCTCGATCGAGATAGACATGGCGGACACATGCGTACAGGGGTTACTGCTATTGAGAACCATGCTACTGTGTAGTCCAGGCTTCCTCAATAGATCTAAAAGTGGAGAAGAGAGAGACACACACATACAGTATGGAGGAAGATTGATCTATTATTTTCTGATTGCACATGTACAATTGGAGACCCCTCCTCCTATTTATAGCCTACAACTAGAGTTTTGGCTAAATGGATCACATGGACCTTCATGGCCCATCTGGTGTCCCAATACTCCCCTTTGGGCTCTTTGCAGCGAGATGCATATGCCTCATCAAAACTCCAGAAAAAACCAGTAGGGAAAATCCTTGGAGAAAGAGCACATAGTATACGCTTGCTGCGTTGCACGAATTGCCTCATTAAAACCTTACGTAAGAAAACTTCTGTGAAAAACTTACTAAAGAAAAAAACTACAATTCACCCAAACTTCAACGTTTATTCTTCGAGATTCACTTTGGGTACTCCAACTCTATGTTCGAGATTTATTTAAGAGTATGTGAAAATTCTCCCCCTGAAATCTGCATTTTTCTAAGTCTCATCATCTGTGAAATCATGTGCTGAAAAATTGGCTTAGAATTGAATTTGCAAAGTGTGCATGTGCTTGTGTTTGATAATTTGACAAGAAACAGTAAGTTACGCATTGGCGCCGGACCAAATTTTCAAGAAACAGTAAGTTTCCCTTGAGCGCCGGACCATTGCGCCGGACCAAATTCTTGGTCCGTGGTGAACATGTTTTTGAGCTTTTGCACCAGACCAGTTCTTTGCTTTTTGCCGATTTTTTCATGCACGCCGGACCAAACTCTTGGTCCGTCGTGAACGCTTATTTTTGAAGGGCGTTTTTGCTTGTACGTCGGACCAACAATTTTGTAGGATCGAAAGACACGAATATAGCAATCAGAGGGGGGGTGAATGATTGTGCGGAAGCTAAAACCAAATTCTTGATCTATTAAAAGTTCACCCCAAAACAGAACCAAATAATTGCCTCGTTTTCGACAAAAACAGAATGACAGAGGTTCGGTAAAACGAGAATTCCCGGAGATCCAACCGTCGAAACGATCTGAAATTTGGACACAAGAAACTAGATTCCAGTACGAATCGAACCCAAAAAGAATCAGCTCGATCGGACTTACGGATCAAAAGTTATGAGCTTCGCAAGCTTGCTGATCCAGAACTTGACGAGAATCAATCTAATCAAAACTTCAAGATTAAACAAGAACGACGAAAGATTAATCAACTAGACTTAGAGAAACACTAGATCAATACCCTAGAGAGGTTTTTGATGGATCAAACCAAGATGAAACTCAACGATCAAAAACCAATCTAGAATTAGAACAAGCATGCAAACAAGAACCAAAACAGAAAACACTGTAGCGACGAGGTTACTGTAGCACGCAAAAATCTTGGAAGAATTGATCTTTATTTCTTGTCTAAAATACTCTCATCAAAAGAGTACAAACCCTAAACTTTGAGCCCAAGGCTCTATGCGCTCAGCTCTGGTTGGTGCCTTTCAACAGGAGACCCCCCACCTATTTAAAGGACCAACCCACAAGGAGTTCTGAATACGATTCCTATTCCCTAGAAGGAATCCGTATCCAACTCAACTCTACTTGGCCCAACCTGGCCGAGTACAACTCTTGCACGCGTATGGCAACCCTACCATACTCACGTGACTAACACTTTGCACGCGTATGGCCACCTGCCATACTCACGTGACTAACACTTTGCACGCGAATGACCTCCTGCCATTCTCACGTGACTAACCATTCTTCATGTGCACCATTCTCTTAGCCCGAACGTCCCGCATGACATCCTTGACCACCAAGACCTCAGTTCCTCCTGAACCTAGTCCCGAACCTCAGTTCCTCCATGAACCTAGTTCCGGTCCCGTCATCGACCACATTCGTCTTCGAGCAATACCTGCACATGAACAAACCACAAAACAAATCCGAGCACAAGTCCACGACTTGACTCAAGGTCAATCCATGCAACTTCTCACATGAGCATTGCATAAAGTCCACTTCAAAACAAGCATCATGAAATTCTCACAAATTTCATAATATCAAAATCAAATTCAAAATTCAATCCCAAAATCACTCAAAAACCCATTCACGACGGACCAAAAAATTTGGTCCGGCGTACATGTAAAACTTACTGTTTTTCAATAACTTGGTCTGGCACAACAACCTTCAAAAGCACATTTACAACAGACCAAAAAACTTGGTTTGTTGTACATGGGAAAATGAGTTTTCAAAAGCATGTTTACAAAGGACCAAAAAAGTTGGTCCGTTGTACATGTACATGAGAGAATGAGTTTTCAAAAGCATGTTTACAAAGGACCAAAAAAGTTGGTCCGTTGTACATGTACATGAGAGAATGAGTTTTCAAAAGCATGTTTACAAAGGACCAGAAAAGTTGGTCCGTTGTACATGTACATGAGAGAATGAGTTTTCAAAAGCATGTTTACAAAGGACCAGAAAAGTTGGTCCGTTGTACATGGGAAACTTTCTGTTTTCTTTAAGTTTGGTCCGGCGCCAAAGCGAAACTTACTGTTTCTTGGAAAATTGTCAAACACAAGCACAAGCACATTTTGCAAATTCAATTCTAAGCCAATTTTTCAGCACATGATTTCACAAATTTAATCCGGCGTGAACGTGTTTGTTTTAGGGTTTCGTTCGGACCAAGTTGTTTTTGAAACTGAGCGTGGCACATTTGCGCCGGACCAATTTTCTTTTGATCCGCCGTGAACGTGTTTTCAAATATTTTCGAGACGAACTAAAACTTCCAAATCCAGTAAGTTTTGCATGTACACCGGACCAATTTTTTGGTCCGTCGTGAACTGATTTTTGACGGCTGTTTTCACGTTTGCGCCGGACAGGATTTTTGGTCCGGCGTGAATGGTTTTTTTTTGCTCGATTAGTTTGAGAAAATTTGGAATTGAGTTTTTGGTTTGACTTTGAGATTATGAAATCTGTGAGAATTTCATGATGCTTGTTTAGAAATGGACTTTATGCAATGCTCGTGTGAGTATTTGCATGGACTAATGTTGAGTCAAGTCGCGGACTTGTGCTCGAAATTGTTTTTGTGGTTTGTTCATGTGCAGGTATTGCTCGAGGGCGAACGTAGACGATGACGGGACCGGAACTTGGTTCATGGAGGAACTGAGGTTCGAGACTAGGTTCAGGAGGAATTGAGGTCTTGGTGGTTAAGGATGTCATGCGAGACGTTCGGGCTAAGAGAATGTCGCACATGAAGAATGGTTAGTCATGTGAGTATGGCAGGTGGCCATACGCGTGCAAAGTGTTTGTCACGTGAGTGGTAGGGTTGCCATACGCGTGCAAGAGTTGTACTTGGCCAAGTTGGGGCCAAGAGGAGTTGTGTGGAATACATACTCTTTCTAGGATTAGGAGTGGGACTCCTTCTAGGATTAGGATTTGTATTCGGACTCCTTTGTTTTTCTCCTTTAAATATGAGGGGTTGTCTCCTTCGGCAATTGCTTGGGGCAAGCAAATTTTCCAGAGGGGGGTGATGTTACGAGTACTCAGGCGGAAGCAGAGTAAGCAGAGCGTTGCAGCCAGTTTTGCCGCTGCGACAATAGGCTTACGGTGAATAGTGAATTTACTTGGTTTGGCGCAGGTGATTAAGTAAAAGGTTGTTAGGGTAACTAGGAAAAAAATGCCTAAATATACAACATATAAATCCAAATTTCAGAAATATACAACAAAAAAATAAAATAGCAAAAATACCCGTAGCTCCCGCCACGCCACACGGCGGCCGCTACACCCCCTGGCGCCACCCCACACGGCGGCAGCCAGGTGGCACTGCCCCGCGCTGACACGTGTCATTTTTTTATTTTTTTTTGGCTGGACGATATTTTATAAATGCAAATTAGTTTCTGTTCAATTGCAAATTGAATAAAATAAACTGTCTGAATTTTCGAAAAATCATTTGGATTACGAACTTTGTAAAATTTCGTAAAATCATGCTTATTAAGAATATGCGAAAGAATTGTAGATATAATTCGGAAAAAATACTCCAGCGTATCACTTTAAATTTGGTGGAATGTTAGACTTTACCACTGTATAAGACTTTACCGTGTGTTGTTCGCGTCCATATTCGAGCGGTTGGCTATGTCCGAAGGTGGAAAAACGCTGAAATATACAACTTGTAAATTAAAAATTCCAGAAATATACAAAAAAAAATAAAAAATAGCAAAAATAAAAAATTACAGAAAAATACACTTGTTTTTTGTTTTTTGTTTCATTATTTCTGCATTGAGCTTTTCAATGTCACTACTCACTATAATGGACAATTATTTCAACTACAGAAAAAAGGCTACTATCAGCTGGAAAAAAGGCTCAAATATACAACATATAAATGAAAATAGCAAAAATACACAACAACAAAAAATTTACAAAAGTGCCCACCGCTCCCGCCACGCCGCACGGTTCCCGCCACGACCTTTTTTTATTTTTGTCTCATTATTTCGCCGAATTTTTTTAGTTTTCTCTGGTCAAAGATTTTTTTGTACCGACGGTACCGGCTGTAATAATTTTTTTGTACACTGTACCGATAATTGTGTAATAATTTTTTTGAGACTTCGTGTAGTTTTGGTCAAAGATGGGCAGGCAGTTAAATTACATACGGCTTACGAATGGTAAACAACAATGGCATATACCGGACTAAACCTAACATGCCTTAGGGAAAGGGAACAACAAGAAGGGCCCTTGTCGTACATTTTACTGAGAGCAGCGTGGATATTTTCCCTTACGCAATCCTTCAGCTCCTGCCGCCCTGGCCCTAGCTGCCCTCTCACGCTTTCTCTCGCACTCAGCCTCCCTCTCCGCGGCATGGCGCTGCCGTTCGGCCTCCCTCTGTGCAAGCATCTGTTCCAGACGCTGCTTGCGCTTCTCCTCCTGATCCTGCTCACACCACTGCTGCTCCACCATAGCCCTCCGATGCGAGTACTCCCAATTCCGCATCCTTTCCATCTCGAGAGTTTGTTCCGCGTCGTAGAATCGGATGAACTCGCCTGATGGAGGCTGCAATTGGTCACATCACATGGTGTTAGACACATGCAGGTTCGATGCAACACTAAACGCGAGTATGAACATACCGGGCTTCTCCGCCGCAGCCGCATCCCCAGCGTTGGCTCAGAGTCGTGGTTGCGGCAACTCCAGTACCTCATACCGTATGTGTATTAGTTGTCTATGGACTGCCGGAAGCGGCAAGGATCCCCGCATAGGCACATGGGGACCTCCGTGCCGTCGGGGATGGTTTGGACAACGCTGTGCCTTGGGGGCGAGGGAAACTCCATTGGTGCTGCTCGTTTGGTTTGCGGGGGATGGTTCTCTTTGTTGTATTGGAGCAGTCGTTCGGTTGATGCAATGCTGGGAAGCCAGGAAGGGGGTTAAATAGCCTGAATTGATAAAGCGGCAGACTTGAAGCAAGAACGAATCCGCGAGCATCGGATTCCTTTGCAGCTCTGCCTGTGCTTGGAAGCAACAAATGCATGCAGCTTTGTAGCTGCTAGGGAGGTGCCAGTCAGGCTTTGGCAGCTATGCTTTCACAGGACGACTAAGGCATTCTCTGCCACGCATGCATTTGATGACATGATATGTCCTGCAGGCTTTGCCAGCAGTGCTTTGATAGGACGTCTCAGGCCAATGCAACGAAAGTTTGGATGATGAGAACTTAAGGGATAATTATAATAGTCGCGGAAAAATATGACAACTTAAGCATATTCGGCCGGCCGTGAAATATCACGTGTGAGTCCATTTTTTCGGAAGAATGCAGCTGATTTGCTCTTGTGTATACTGACTACGATATTATGGTAAAATATTGTAATTACACATTCCATTGTATGTATTTTCGTATAGTTGAAAAGGGCTAATTATAACGGTCGCGGAAAAATATGACAACTTAAGCATATTCGGCCGGCCGTGAAATATCACGTGTGAGTCTATTTTTTCGGAAGAATGCAGCTGATTTGCTCTTACGATAATCGACTACGATATTATGGAAAAATATTGTAATTACACATTCCGTTGTATGTATTTTCGTATAGTTGAAAAGGGCTAATTATAACGGTCGCGGAAAAATATGACAACTTAAGCATATTCGGCCGGCCGTGAAATATCACGTGTGAGTCCATTTTTTCGGAAGAATGCAGCTGATTTGCTCTTCTGTATACTGACTACGATATTATGGAAAAATATTGTAATTACACATTCCGTTGTATGTATTTTCGTATAGTTGAAAAGGGCTAATTATAACGGTTGCGAACAAATATGACAACTTAAGCATATTAGGCCGGCCGTAAAATATCACGTGTGAGTATTTTTTCGGAACAATGCAGCTGATTTGCTCTTCTGTATACTGACTACGATATTATGGAAAAATATTGTAATTATACATTCCGTTGTATGTATTTTCGTATAGTTGAAAAGGGCTAATTATAACTGTCGCGGAAAAATATGACAACTTAAGCATATTCGGTCGGCCGTGAAATATCACGTGTGAGTCCATTTTTTCGGAAGAATGCAGCTGATTTGCTCTTCTGTATACTGACTACGATATTATGGAAAAATATTATAATTACACATTCCGTTGTATGTATTTTCGTATAGTTGAAAAGGGCTAATTATAACGGTCGCGGAAAAATATGACAACTTAAGCATATTCGGCCGGCCGTGAAATATCACGTGTGAGTCCATTTTTTCGGAAGAATGCAGCTGATTTGCTCGTATATATTAATACTACGATATTATGGAAAAATATTGTAATTACACATTCCGTTGTATGTATTTTCGTATAGTTGAAAAGGGCTAATTATAACGGTCGCGAACAAATATGACAACTTAAGCATATTCGGCCGGCCGTGAAATATCACGTGTGAGTCCATTTTTTCGGAAGAATGCAGCAGATTTGCTCTTCTGTATACTAACTACGATATTATGGAAACATATTGTAATTACACATTCCGTTGTATGTATTTTCGTATAGTTGAAAAGGGCTAATTATAACGGTCGCGAACAAATATGACAACTTAAGCATATTCGGCCGGCCGTGAAATATCACGTGTGAGTCCATTTTTTCGGAAGAATGCAGCTGATTTGCTCTTCTGTATACTGACTACGATATTATGGAAAAATATTGTAATTACACATTCCGTTGTATGTATTTTCGTATAGTTGAAAAGGGCTAATTATAACGGTCGCGAACAAATATGACAACTTAAGCATATTCGGCAGGCCGTGAAATATCACGTGTGAGTCCATTTTTTCGGAAGAATGCAGCTGATTTGCTCTTCTGTATACTGACTACGATATTATGGAAAAATATTGTAATTACACATTCCGTTGTATGTATTTTCGTATAGTTGAAAAGGGCTAATTATAACGGTCGCGAACAAATATGACAACTTAAGCATATTCGGCTGGCCGTAAAATATCACGTTTGAGTCTATTTTTTCGAAAGAATGCAGCTGATTTGCTCTTCACTATACGGACTACCGTATTATGGAAAAAAACTGCAATTACATCTTCCGTTGTATGTATTTCCGGCAAGTTGAAAAGGGCTAATTATAATAGTCGCATACAAATATGACAACTTGAGCATATTCGGCAGGCGGTGAAATGTCCCGTTTGAGTCCATTTTTTTGGAACAATGCAGCTGGATTGCTCTTCACTATACGAACTACCATATCACGGAAAAATATTGTAATTAGACCTTCTGTTGTACGAATTTTCGGATAGTTGAAAAGTGGTAATTATAATAGTCGCGAAACAAATATGACATTGCATGACAAAGATTAATGAAGTTGTCACGTTTGAGTCAATTTTTTCAAAAAAGTGGTTATCGGCTACGATACTTGGGGATATTGCGGTACTACAATTTAGTTGTAAAGAAAGGTGTAAACGAAATTTATGTGTACAGAACGGTAGTCCGTATATCATACAGCAAATCTGATCCATTCTTCAAAGAAACAATAGTAATCATATGTGACGCATACAAAATATGATATATATAGAATATACTATAATATTGAGGCAAAAACATGAGAGAGAATATATAACACAAATGGAACGATTGCATTGCATGACATAGATTAAAGAAGATAACATAAGTGACGCATAAAGCACGATCTAGTTCGCAATTGCAGACAAAATTATCACAACGATAACTACATACAACATCTTCTCTAGCCACTTGATATGATCTAAAATGCGCTCCACCTTTAATGTCAGCATGTTAAGCCTTTGCTCTAGCGTTGGGTTCATCATCTGCTCGAGTGTTGGGTCCATCCTATGCTCTAGGCCGGGAAGCATCCCCGCTGGTGCTGCGGTACTACGACGCTCCATCGATGTATTCATGGTGTCTGCCCACTGGAAATATTGACATCCTGCAGACTGCATAACGATGTCAACAGATTTTCATACCATGTAAAGAGCTGTGAACTCATAAGAGACTACTCGAAGAAGAGAACAATCATCATAAGTTGGTGAAATCGAACTACATTCCCACTTACAGAGTAATGAGGGCATTTATAAAACACCCGGCCGTAATTTGACGAAGTGGTGGAGTACAAAACATTGGCTTCCACATGGCAATTAGGGCAATCGACCCGCCTAGCATTTGCAAGTGCAATGGCTCTCCGATTCACTGAGCTCGACGTTTGAGACATGGCCTTCACACAAACGAAGAACGCACAAGTGTAATTAGGAAGAAGATGATATCAGCAAGCTAATGTACAGTGTGACTCACCCTACAAAATTCCTATTGTAAATAATACCTCTAAAACACGCAGCCGGAATGAAATACTGGAAAAAAAGCTAATCTACCAGTTCTCTTCTACGCGCTATGGGGTTTGTAAACTCACCCAAACCTTCATGCACTCTGCGATATTTGTAGGCGGGGAGTGAGGGAGGAACGACGCAGCTGGCGGGACATCAGCCTGCATGGGGAGGGGCCAAGACAGGCAATCAGCACGTGGCAACGTGTGCAGTGTGCTACGGGGGGCCTGGCTGCAGAATCGCTGCAGCTGGCAGTGGCTTGGGAGTGGCCACCAGGTGGCGTAACGTTAGCGCACGAGGTTAGGGGCCGGGACATGAAAGCGGCACATGGCAGCGTTAGCTGCACGTGATGGGGGCCTGGTTGAAGCCTAGCTGGAGGTCTTTATCAATTTGACGAAATTAAAACCTATAAATTTCATGTTTACCACGGACCAAATATCAACTCTGTCACGTTTGTCACGGACCAAATTGAACAGTCTGCAGTAACTCGCATTTTTGGAGGTCTTTATGTGCTGCAATCATTTTTTGATCTACATGAAAGTTGTAGAGAATTCCAAGACGCAACTTTTTCATGTTGACAAGTTTTTCATTTGAGCAACATAAAAAATCAAAAGAAATTTGACAAGTTTGAATGACATAGATTAAAGAAGTTAACATAAGTGACTCATAAAGCACGATCTAGTTCGCAATTGCAGACAAAATTAAAATATTACATTGAAAGTAAAATAATGCAATCGAACAGGTTGATCAATAACGGGTTCAACGGCCTTCTGGGTTAGTGTTCCCCCTTCCTCTTCCCCTGCGCGTCCCCCTACCACGACGTTCCTGGTTATTGTAGTCCGACGGTGTGAAATTTTGGGGCGCATGGTGGACACGTAGTCCAGCCGCCTACGACGCGTGCATCTCGCGTTCCAGCATCGAATCGCACAGGCTGGACCGCGTACGACGCGCAGCTGTGGATGCCCCATGCAGCCATCGACTGGTCTGCATGGTACCCTGATGCGCGGAGTACGTCCGAAGGCTGCTGCTCCTGCCAGTTCGATCCACTGGCCTCCTCGGGGTTACTGGGACGCGATTCCAACCCTAGGGATTGCAAACACGTCGTCGCGAGCAAATCAGTGAATGTAGTCCCGGATCCCATAAGGTCATCGTACGCCCTCGACACGTCCTCCCATGTTTGTTGATGCTGGACGGGGATACTAAAAGACTCCTGCGGCAATGATGGGGACGGTGACATGTTGATGTGTACTCCTCCTTAAACGTTCGCCCCAGCACCTATTTCAACGTACCCGCCTCCATGGCCCCGCCCGCTCTCATGGCTCGGGACCCGGGAGGAAGTCGATGCTCTGGGTGGGTCTTGCTGCCGCCGAGGAGGCACAGGCGTTGCACGTCTATCCATGGACATGCTCCTCATCAGGGGGCTCGGTGCAGGCGGCGCCTCGTACGGTACATCCCCGTAATCACGTTGGGTAGACGGCCTATGACCACCAACATCTCTGACCGCATTTCTTATGCGGTGGCCTGTGCGGCGAAGAAGGTTCCGTAGAGGATTGCTCGATTGACTATGCTGCGTCTGTGACTGCGTGAGGATCTCGTCCGCCTGGTCATGCATGTACTCCGCCTCACGCCTCTGCAAATTACAACGAATCGAATGTTTAATTGGGTATATCCCCAGCTTTTAATATGTGATAGGTGCGAGGGGTACCAGTGTGTGCATACGCTCTGCGTACTCCTCCGCATAGCCATGTTGCACTGGCATCGCCACAGCCCTGTCCAGGAGCACCGCCCGTGTGCGAGGTCTGTACCAGTCAAGGTACCCAAGTGTGTCCGTCTCGTGGGCTGCGCCTGATGGGTTCCAGATGTCCTCAGTGGCCATCGAGTTCCACCTCTCAATATGCCGGCTATTCCGTGCGACCCAGTTGTAGTTGTGCCCCGATGTGCTCCTCCTGCGGATCAATCCAACACGTTATTAATGGTTTCCACAGTAAGCGTGAAAGTAATGTGACATATAGCGACATACCCGTGGTAGCTTTGGGAGTCTGTCGGAGGCGGTGGAGGGAAAAACTGCCGGTACCCAAATTGGCGCTGAACGCGCTCCGGAGAGTATGGCTCAATGGCACTCATGCACAGGAGGAAGCATTTCGTCATCCAATAATGAGGCTCCCCCATGCACAGATTGGAGATATGGCCTCCCGACGCAACCTCCTCCGCGGCCTGGGTGGAAAAGGGATCCCACGTGACCTACGCGGATGTTAGGAAGTCCAGGTCCCCCACGAGACGGGGGTAGGAGCCGCGGTCTGATTCCTGTGCCCATCGAAGTCTGGCATGCATCCATTTGTAACCCAAGGTTGGCCTTGTGACTGGATGCCAGTTAGGTTCATCAACGTGCACTGGGTAGTACCGCTTTGACACTCTTGGTCGCGCTATGGGTAGGTACGACCAGGACCACAACTGTAGAAGCAGGGGGCAACCTCCCATTATTGAAGTCGGCTGTGACCGGCGGCAGGCCGCACACATCTCGCGATATGTGTCTGCGAGAACTGCCGAGCCCCAGCCGTAGATGTCCGGTGCTGCATCTTCTCGCACCTGCTCGGCTAATTCCCGAGCGACCCAAACGAGGTGGGGGGCAACGGAATCACCATTTCCGTTTGTAAATAAAATTCCTGCAAGGAGGAAATAGAGGTACACCTCGAAGTGCCTGTTTATTTGACCAGGGTCAGTGTCTATAGGACATGGTCCAGCCTTCGGGAGACTGTCGAGCCATGTGAAAGAGACTCCCTGATCACAATTCCCCCTGTACGTTGTGCCAAACCTGCATCGAAGATAATCACATGTTAGGAAATCACGTTGTCTCCCAAATAAGTGTGGTTCATGTGCTTTCACATTTATTACCTTTTCTCTACGTAGTTCTTCCATGCCTCTTTGGAGGGCTTGCGCACTACGAGGGGTTTACCGGAAAGTGGAAGGCTAAATAACATGGCGACATCCTTGAGGGTCACCGTCATCTCGCCGAAGGGGAGGTGGAAAGTATGCGTCTCCGGACGCCATCTGTCGACCAACGCGGTGATAAGGGCCCCGTCCAGTCTAGGCATGGGGGTCCGCTGGCCACGTCCTTCATCGGCTCCACGCATCATAAATGCGAAAGCTAACAGGCCTGTCCGTCCGAGGCCGTATATGAACTCAGGGTCCAATGTCTTCATGTTACGGGAGCCACGCATGCGGAGAGTATTCAGCTGCAAGGACAGAGCAAGTAAACATACAGAGCATAACGAAAGGTGCGTACGCTTGCGATACGTTACGACAGTGAAGTAATGACGTTACCGTCTGGCCGGAAGCCCACTTGCGGGCCCTGTGGTCGTCATCATACTTCGATCGCAATAGCTCTGGCAACTCCATCACAATCCTGCATAATCTCGAGGGAATGAAACAATGAAACACAAAATAAAACATCAGCAGAAATTACAAAACCACTCTACATACCCAAACACATTTTGGTTCATAGATTACATAACTGACATTTCACGAAGAGAATGCGAAATGAAGGTAGTAAGAAGATGTTGCATGCCTAATGCGTAAAGTTGAAATATTACATTGGACAGCATCACCCTCTGTTTAGGGAGCCCCTACGGTCATGCCCTGTCTGCCTGCAGACACTACAACGCCGAAGGCCATCGTCTCGCTGAGAGGCATCCATGTCACCCTCAAACCGCGCGAAATGCGGTCTACCCGGCGTATCGCGCCTTAGTGTGGGGTACGGGAGCCACGTAGGGGGTTCGGAGGTCTTGTAGTTCGTGCCGATGTTGAACGGTTCGAAATGCCCTGTCCATGTTGCTCTAACGGCATCCATACGGTAGTACGGTGTGACATATTGTGTGCCGTCGTTGTCCCCCATATCACGGCACGCTGCTAGCACGTGCGAGCAGGGGATGTGCTCTAGGCGAGGCTTGTTGCATGAGCAGGTCGCCTCATACAGGCCGAGCTGGCATCTCTGGTTTGTGTCCCCCGTGGAGTATCCCGAACGGTGCTTGCGCTTGCACTCGACGAGAAAAATGTTCTGCGTAGGGTCCATTATGCGCGTGCGGTGGAATTGAGCTTTCTGCCTACGACGCTGTAACAAAGTCTCGACACGGGGAGCGAAGGTTGAGCCGCAGTTGTACGCCGCCCTTTGGCGATCAACAAAGTATTTCGCGGTCCTAAAAAATGTGAGCTCAATGATTGAGCAAATGGGTAGGCAACGAGCCCCCCGCAGCACATTGTTGTACGACTCGGCAAAGTTCGTCATCATGATGGAGTATCTATAGAAGAGAAGCATACCACTTAGGTGGAAAATAGTGCTATCAAATGATGTGCTACCGTACTAGAGAGGGCATTATCTTACCGAGCACCATTTGTATCGTGCGCCCAGGCCCATCTCTCGGCGGGTTTACGAGCTATCCATTGAGCGAATGTCATCTTGCGCCGTACGGAGACCTCCGAGCCACCAATTACCTGTGTGCCCTCCATGGTCTCTTCCGCCACCAATTCCTTTGAGCGCTCACCGGGTTAAATATCGTGTCGAACTTGCACAGCTTGGTTTTGCATGCATAGGGTTTTGAATAGCTTCACCATGTTCTTGTTCCTCGCACATGGTGTATGTGTTCGCCCAAGGTGACGCATGCACCATCTACGCTGAACGTCTCTCCACCGGGCAATGGCAATCTTCATCCTCCGCCATTCTATCGAGGGCGTTCAGCAGCCTCTGCATTACGGTCCGACACGACGCACACACCGGGCCTATCCCGCACCACACGGGTCTTCACCAGGACAGGAACCAAAACCGGTTGTCGTTGCTTTACGCCCTCAACCCGCGAAAGCCAGCGGTAGTAGCTGGTTGTTTGCATCGGCGACTAGGGCGGTGAGTAGGGTGCCATTATCTTGGCCGGACAGAAATGTCCCATCCACGTATATAACAGACGGCGATTCTTTGAATGCCGTGATGCATGGACGAACGCCTAACACCCCGAGGAGGTAGTAGTGTTCGGAGCGATCGTTCCATCGGGAAGATGCACGGGTTCGACAAAGAATAGCATATTCGAGCCGGGTTTGTTGCAGCTATCCGCCTTAGTAGTCGTGGAGCCCAATTGAATGACTCCATAAAACTACCAAACAGCATTTTCAAAGCCATCCGCTTTGCTCGCCAAGCTTGTAAGTAGTTTATGGACATCCTGTCTGCTCGCATCTCAGCAATTATGGTTGCGGGCCTGAGACTAATGTCGGCCTTCAGCACGTCTAACAGGATTTGCGCGATGAATCTTGATTTCACCACACCGCTTGTGTTCCGAACAAGCGCCTCTGTGCATGTGTGCGGTGTGTACCGACATATAACGAAATGGTGCTGATGTTTAGGGCGCTTCGCACGAACATAGTATTCGCACTGCTGCCCTTTCTTACATATAAGCTCGAAGCAGGTCTAGTCCGAGCGATGCACACGGTGGTCACGCCGGGTCAGCACCGCGTAATTAGTGCAGAAGTGCATCGCTTCGTCCTTTGTGGCAAACTCCTGGTCGAGTTCTATATCGCTATGGTCTTGCCCACGCCTAGAAATATCATCCAAGCGGGCTAGAACACGCTTGTCGGGTCCAAATGAGTGCAAAAATGCGACTGCTGGCCCCGGGTCCTCATCTTCGTTAGGACCATCACCATAAGTAGGGTGAGGGTCATCCGCTAGGGCATCCGCATCAACCTCAGGGACGGGCGCATTCGTCTCGCCAGTCCCTGCCAAGCCCCCTTGAGCGGGGACTTGCTGCGAGCTCATCGCATTTTCCTCTTCGGGCTCGGGTTGTTCGTCCGCATTGACCCCCATGTCCTCCTCCTGGGCTCGGCTCGTCCCTGCCTCCCCAGCGGGGGTGCGAGGGACCAGCTTCACGTGAACACCTAGTGCGAACCCTTCCTGTGCGGCCTTCTCCATGTAGAACTGCCAGACACTCGTTCTACGGAGCTCGAATAGGCTGTACACGTAAAGCAAACTATTTGGCACTACATGGGGCCTAACCCCATCTACCACGAGCTTGTACAATGTACGGTCAACACTAAGAGCGCGTGCAACCGCTCTTGCTACTGTACGCAACTCTATCGGTGGATTTACAGTTGTCTCTATGTGTGCACAATTATGCATGCTGACAAATGGGCCCTGCAAATTTGCGGGCTCCCCCCCGTGCCATATATGAAGCGGAATCGCCATCGAGGACTGTAGCATTACATAATTGTAGTCATCAATAAATGCACACACGCACCGCTAACATATTTAAACATATTGGCATTACTCAAATTTTAATTACGAAAGAATTAATGTTATGGTTACGTACAGTTAAAATGTATGCCAACATATAATTATATATATGTTATATAATATACTATCACAAGACATATGCAATTTATGAAATCCTAAAACCACATTCCACACTCATAATATCATGTAAAATACTACTACACAGAAAGGCATTGTATACTTTACATTTCAGGTTCGTACAAACTAAGTGATACGATTAATTGGCTGTTTTTTCAATCTTTTTGTGCGCATGTATTTCCAGGTGATACGATTAATTCGCAATTTTTATGGAATGCGGGGATTTATCTACCAGGTTCGCAATATATGGTGTTCACTCGGAGAAACGCATGCATACATACATTTCAATGTAACAACATAAGTTTGGTAAAAGTGTGCTAGCAGCATGATATAAGGGGAGATGCTTGCCTTGCTCTGAGTTTTCTGGAACGGCGTCGAGGTCAACGTGTGCGGTCTCTGCAGTGTCGGTACCTACAAGAAGCAAAAACAACAATACGAAGTCCAATAAGTAATAAAGGAAAATAGCTTACAATGGTGCGGAACTTCCGCCCACCAATATTTAAGTCGGATTAAGTGGATACTTTGGTTCGAGTTGTAAAGTTCAGAAAGGAGGTCAACTCCTTTCGGGTCCAAGTAGATATTACGTCCAAAAAAACAGTCCTTCGCTGCAGCGAATCATCATGCGAAATAAATACAGTGGAACGTTCGAGCATAAGCTCGGCAGAGGGTCATGACCTCTGCAGAGACTCCTTTCGGGTCAAAAAAATTAAGTCTGATTAAGCAGCTACTTTGGTTGGAGTTGTTAGGTTCAGAAAGGAGGTCAACTCCTTTCGGGTCCAAGTAATGATTACGTCCAAAAATAAGTACAACAATACGAAGTCGAATAAGTAATAAGGCAAAATGAATTAACACAGTACAGAATTTCGTGCAACCAGTATTTAAGTCAGATTAAGCAGCAACTTTGGTTGGAGTTGTTATGTTCAGAAAGGAGGTCAACTCCTTTCGGGTCCAAGTTGTGATTACGTCCAAAAATAAGTACAACAATAGGAAGTCGAATAAGTAATAAGGCAAAATGAATTAACACGATGCAATTTACGTGCAACCAAAGATTTAAGTCGATTAAAAGCAACTTTGGTTCGAGTTATTAGGTTCAGAAAGGAGGTCAACTCCTTTCGGGTCAAAGTAATGATTACGCCCAAAAATAAATACAACAATACGAAGTCGAATAAGTAATAAGGCAAAATGACTTAACACAGTCCAGAACTTCGTGCCACCAATATTTAAGTCCGATTAAGCAGCAACTTTGGTTCGAGTAATTAAGTTCAGAAAGGAGGTCAACTCCTTTCGGGTCCAAGTTGTGATTACATCAAAAAAAACACAGTCCTATGCTTAAGGTGAAGATCGTGTGAAATACAGACAGGCCGATGGTCATCGGAGGGTCCAGCCCCCCAAAACAGCACAAGGTTACCTCGGCAGAGGGTCCTGTCTTCTAGATAGACTAATGGTCCCAAAATAAGGTTGTTAATTCATGTGATATTCTTACTTACGTAAACATTTTTAGGTGTCACGGTTAATTCACGTATGAAATAAACAAAAATTATTATAGTTTGTGAAAAAATAAACAAACCACTCCAAATATGTTCTCACACCTCTGCTACGATTAATTCGCAAATTTATCGACCACGTTCGCAATATATAGTGTTTACTGAAAGTAACCCATCATACATGCATTTCATCACAATAACATAAGCTAGGTCAAAGCGTATTCACATGAAAGAAGGGGAAGTGCTTGCCTTGCTCTTAGTGTTCTGGAACGGCGTCGTGGTCGACTTCTGCGGTCTCTGCAACGTCGGTACCTACACGAGACAAAAACAACAATAAGAAGTCAAAAAAGTAATAAGGCAAAAATAGCTTACCACGGTCCAGACCTTTGGGCAAGCAAGATTTAATGCAGATTTATCAGCCACTTTGGTTCGAGTAATTAAGTTCAGAAAGGAGGTCAACTCCTTTCGGGTCCAAGTAGAGATTACGTCCAAAAATAAAAATAGTTCTTCGCTGAAGCGAATAATCGTGCGAAATTATACGGTCCGATGGTCATCGGAGGGTCCTGCCCCCCGAGACAGTTATGGTCCCAAAATGATGTTGTTATTTTATGTAATACAAGCTACTTTAACTTTTTATTCCATTTGAATCTCCTTACTACCTTTGTAAAAACATATTATTATTGATGCGGATTTGTAACTAACCTTTTCAAAGTTGTACAAATGATCAATAAAGCTCGAGCAATGTACCAATAAATGTTCCTAAAAAATACCTGCAATATAAAAATCATGAATAAAATAATTCAAAATGATTAAACTTTCTGAATAATTGAACAAACTATAACCACCGACTAATTAGTCTCCTGTCTTCGTGCTCTCCAAATGCTAGCCTCGCCTTTAGGCTCTCTGCTCTCACGCTCTCCACTCTACTCTCAACCAGCTCCCAAGCTGCCTACTCTCACAATGGCTACCAGCCTCTCTGTTCTCACACCCCAAGGTCTCTACTCTCTTGCTCTAGCACACTGCGAAGAAATGCGAATTCCTCGGTGCCCCTGGTGGCCTGGCTTTATAGGAGCCAACGTCATCACTGTGATGTTTACGTTAATCGTGATTTTCTTACGTATAACTATCTTCTTTTCTTATAATCGCGTTCATTAGTACCGTTAATACATGAAATCGCAGCTATTATGCGCTTTGGATTCTGATTTGACGCGACGTTTCAAACTGTGCCAACCACCCGTTTCTATTCACCCATGTGCATCCATTTCTTTACGCAAAGCGACCAGGCATGGGAGCAAATGGGAATTTTTAGAGCGGGCGGCCCCATCTTGCGCCGACGCCGCTCGCTCCCGCTCGTGGCCCTCTCTCTCGCCATCCGTGGTCGCCACCTGGCTCTTGCCCGTGGCCCCCTCCCCGGCCGATGGCGGTGTGCCGCCGTGCCCCTGGCGGCAGCCCGGCTCTTCCCGTGGCCCCCGCCCCCTCCCACTGTTTGCCGCCGTGCAGCCTGGCGGCAGCCAGGCCCTCCATGGGCCCCTGGCCCCCCTCTCGCCCCCTCTCGCCCACACCTGGCTGCCGCCGTGCCGCCTGGCGACCGCCGTGCTATTTTTGAAATTTTTTTAAATGTTGTATATTTTTGAAATTTCGTTTTATATGTTGTATATTTAGGCATTTTTTTTCGGGTAACTATGGGGTGTGGGACCACGTGAGTTGAGATATAAATACCTTGTAACAGAACTTTGGAAGTAGCAAAAGTAACGGATTGTTCTTTGGTTCTTCTTTCCCCAAACTAAACCCTGCTCTCGTTCTCTTTTCTGGATTCTTTGTTCTTCTCTTCTGCCGAAATCTCTCTCTCTTGTTTGGCGATTCTTGAATCAGAATAGCTTTTTCCTCTTTGTCTGCAATCTTGCACCATTGAATTTACTGACTGGTTTCTTTGATTCTTTGCAGAACATATGGTCAAATTTCGTTGAGGGCTATATGGGAGTAATGCGCCTCATATTCTTGCAAAAAAATTTCTTTTTAAGTAAAGGATTAAGATGAGGATAAGATAGCATAGGATGAGAGTAGAAGTTTTGAAATAAAGTTTATTAAATATGTCCTTAAAGTCTAAAAGAAAGGTGAGGTGTAGCTATATTCGTATAAGTCAAAACTCAAATATAAACGAGCGAACGAATTAAATCTTTATTAATCCTCAAGCAAAAGATGGCGACTGTTCACAAGAAGTAACGACAGCTCGCACATCGAAAGAATCAACGTCTAAAGCTATCTAAAGAGGAAACTACTCCTGCTGAGGTCCGCGAAACTGGCTCAAATAAGTCTTCTTGTCGCCGGTCTTTCTCTTCTTCGGGACGTGGACAGGCTCTGAGTACTCTGAAGTCTCTCCCTAGACGAACGAACCCTCACTGCTGGCCTTGTATATGGCCAGCTCCTCCTGCACCTCACGGAGCCTCTGTTGGGTCATCAACAGCTCGTCAAGTGTGTCCTGGAAGCAAGACGGTGGAGCTGCTCGTCGTAGGGGGGCGGAAGGCACTATATGAGCTGCACTGATACTTGATGGGATAGTAACGAAACTCAGAGGGCCTTAGCTGCGCCTCATAAAGTCTCCCCATCATCCGTACTGCCTCACAAGCTGCGTCCTGGATGCCCGTGGCGAGGGTGTCTCTCATCATCGGAGCCTCATAGATGTGGGAGATGGTCCTGCCACGGTCCTGAGCGTAGATGTGAACCTCGACTCTCCACTGATCCTGAGCAAACGCATGTGTCCGAAAACCGTGGTAGACGAGTCTCTGTGTGAATCCGAGGAAGTGCGTCATATACAGCAAGATCCTGGTCTAGCTCTCACATATGACCTTTCTTTCTAGTTTTTTTGCGGGAGCAATCTGATTTGATGCGTTCATATGCGTGCATTCCAAACGGCAAGAAGCTTGAGATAAGGGCCTCAATGGAAATATGTGAAATATTTCCATAATCCCTGCGCTTGCCTGGAGGCCGCGATGGACATCGATACCAGTCTTGAAATACAACTTTGATACCAGTCTTGAAATACAACTTTGACCGTGTGGGCCGTATGGAGATTGGACGCGGAGGCGGAGACTGTGGAGTCAGAAGTGGCCGGGCAGTATGGGCCGTTAGCTGGGTCGGACGATCCACGGCAGTGTGTTTCCTATTTCGATTGTGGGGGCCCACGGCCGACCGGCCACCCCGTCGCCCCTTGGGATCGGTCGGTAGCCACGGGAAACCCTAGAGCCTGCGACGTGCGTGCGGCAAAAGAGGCGGCGGTGAGGATGGATGGGAGCAGCAGGTTTCCTTGGGCGATGGAGACTGCGGCGGAGACGGAGGAGGTGGAGGCGAAGGGAAGGAGTGGCAAAGGGAAGGCCTCCGGGAAGATCTGCCGTGAGGAGGAGGAGGAGGGGGATGGAAGGAGTGGCGAAGGGAAGGCATCCGGGAAGTCAAGGAGGATCGACGACAAAGCCAAGGAGATGGAGGAGGAGATGAGCGAGATGGAGGAGGAGGAGGAGGAGGAGATGAGCAAGATGGTGGTGCAGGACTACTCCGACGAGGACCACGATGAGGCGCACATGCTCGGGTACGGTGCCTTTTGGGAATGCAGTTGGGGCCGCCTATACGGCGGTTCCTTCCAAGATACCAGTAAGTCACTCCATCATCATCTGATTTTGTTCTTCAATCGATGAATTCTTTCTTAAATTAATGTTAGTGAAATTATAGATCAGATGAACCAATATCAACTGTGCGTGCGATTACCATCTGCCGCTTAATTTGGCTGCAGCTTCTGTGCCCGCCATGTGCTATACAACAGAACCCATCCCAGCATTTGCTTCCCTCGAAGAAGCCTTGCAGATCTTTTCCGTTAAAGTGGCCAAAATAAACGAAGAGGATCTGCATGTCTATGGCTTTGTTGCCACCCGAGATAGCATCGATCAAAAGCGCGACTATCTCTTCCTCACTCAAAAGGTATTATTTATTTTCTGTTTGCTCATTTTTCTTGCTGCTGGTATTATTTATCTTAATCCACCATTGTTCTGTGAGTACCTGTATATGCATGTATTCCCAACCCTAGCTACTTTTTTTCTTCACTTTATTTGCTACATTCACAGTTCAATTGCGCCTGAACAATCCGCTTGAGTCCTATCGACAATATATCTTACCATAATATGCTCCTTTTTACCCGATCATCCGATTTTATTTCATCATCTATTGTTTTCAAGTATGAAAATACCATATGTTTACGGGAGGAGCGTAATCCTTAATTGTGTCACATTATCCAAGTTCATTTCATTTGGTAGTTCAAGGTTGAAAGTATGAGAAGGCATGATTGTTCAAGGGTAATAATAATAATATGCACTTTCCCCGTGTTTATTTCAATTCAAAATTCAAATCATGTAAAACAAACAGGAAAATTAGACATGCAAATTTGTACTATTCGAATGTCATACGATATGCATTTGAGGGTCGACACACTTAAATACTAACGCTAGACCTGCATAGCTCCTTGTTACAAAATGTACGCATAAAATTGTCGCCTGTATAATCTACGCACAGATTGTGCCAGATCTTATATCCTCTTCTACCGACTTTAAATACTAATGTGGATTGGTTTCATCCTGTTTCCTTCTTATTTGGTTAATTGATTAATTAATGAGGGATGATGCTTGCAGGATTCATTTTTGCAGTTGACGGGCCCGTCTCGTGCAGTTGTGTTTACTGATCCAGTTGACTTTGAAGTTCGACTACAAGTAAAGGGCAGAACAGAGGATGATGATAAAACACTGAGCTTGTGACTCTTCCGATACAAAGATGGCATCTATGGTTATAGTCCTCCTACCGTGGTTTGTAGACGTTACGCCAGCAAGCGTAGCACGCTAGAGTTCACCTTCGCACTACTTTGCAAAGCAGTTGAGGCCACTATCTGCAGTGTCAAAGTTGTTAAAGGGTCATGGCCAGATAATTTTCGAAAACTAATTGTTTCCCGCACTGCCAGCATAGCCAGAGAGGACATCCTCCTCTTTGATTCCCGATATGCAGGAACAGTGCCTATCCATTCAGATGGTGGTGTGGAGATTGAGCTTTCAAGGCGTACTGTTTCTGTAGAATTACGTGGACAACTGATAGTTTCGGTGGTGGCCTCGCCAGCCGGTAACAACGCTAGAGAAGATGATGCTGATGTTGTTTTAAAAGATGAGGTTTCCTTCAAACCCAAAATAGCCGGCAAAAGCTGTGGTACGTGCAAGCTTGGCTTCTGTGAGGTGGAAATTGTTGTCGCTTGGTCCCTCATTGTGGCCATCGCCGCTAAATAAGTTGGCATGTCATTGTACTAGTGCTAGAGCGAGTGTCTAGTTTAATGGTGTTCTATGGTGCTACCTATTTGCTCAGTCGTGTTCATTTGGCTGCTACCTATTTACACTCTTCAGTGGTACTTTAAAGTTGTCGAATTATGTCTTCCAGTAACATATGTTTAAGATGTCGAACTATTTGTGTACTGCATTGTTCAGCGAGTCATGTTGTGGTACCTGATGTTAGCTTGTGTTTTCGTGTAGCACCTGGCATATACTCTTGCAGTCACAAAAAAGAATTCAACGGAGGAGCTTGTAACTGAGTAGTAGATAGATCAAACTAATACCAATGTACTTGAAAATGCCATACAAGCACAGGGTAATTTCAACTGAAGTCAGAACATTGTAAGCAAATAGCAATTTAAAAGTAGAAGAGGAAATACCAGAACTAAGAAGAAGATCCATTATATAGGAAGCACCAATGATTAATATCAAGTATATGAAGAAAAAGGGTTGCTGATCCATCATTTATTTTCTCTACTTTCATCCAATACAGGAATTTTTTTAATATTCAGATAACTTAAAAAAAAAGTGACTTGCTGTCGATATCTAAGAAATGCCAAAATATGAACATTTTCTTCTCTTCTAGTAATGGATTGGCCTTTACTGTGTCAACCTGCAACTATAAAAAGCATGAATACTCTCTCTCTCTTTCCAACAATGGTCCGAAGCTCTATAAGCAAAGTATTTTCTTCCCTGGTAGCAATGATCTGAACGTACAACCACAGACAACACTAGTAACTCGAAACACTAGTATAACAACGTGCAACAACATGAGACATTGGCTATCATGATAACAAGATATTTTTAATTGCATAAATAAACTTCCATCAGGTAGATATATCACAGAAAAATCCCTTAGATTAAGAAAATGAAATTAAGTACTACAGAAGGGCTCATATTAGACACCTCATCACATACGGTTTTATAAATTCACGGTCTTTGATGAGTCCAAGGAACATCACAGACGGTTGTAACTATGAACAGTCTGTGATCATTTGCTCATCATAGACGGTTTTATCCACCAATAGTCTGTAATAAGGGCCCCCCACATCACAGACGGTTTTAATTTCAAACCGTATGTGATCAGGACCGATATCACAGACGGTGTACTTATAAAACCGTCTGTGATGTGGGGGACCCTTATCACAGACTGTTGATGTATTAAACCGTCTGTGATAAGGAAATCACCACAGATTGTTAATTTTTACAACCGTACTTATACTGCTGTTGTAAATTAGCATTCGTAGCGTGTTACGTACGTTGGTCACTATATAGCTAGCAAGCGCTGCTCCATACGTAGCACCATGCATCCACAACCTTAATTAATTAAGTCCTGATCGATATGGCAAAATGCATGACAGAGGTAAACTAGACGAACGAATAGATCGACAAACTGATCGAAACTATATATATACTAGTTACATGCCCGTGCGTTGCTACGAAAAACAAAATTGATAACGAAAAATAAAGATTAAAAAATAAAAAAATATTTCACAAGATGAAACATCTATCTTTAACGCCTCGTTTCTTGCGAAAGCTGGCTAATTAAAGCAACGCTTCGTTTTTTGCGTAGGGCAATTAAGTAGGGCAATTAAGCAGGGCAATTAATGACATGGGTAGAACTCACCACTGCCACCAACTGCTGCTTTATAATAGTAGATATATATATATATATATGCCATTATAATTACCAAAAGCATATATATTTAATTAAGTACAGACATAATTAATAAACATAAAATACATTATATTATATAATTCTTAATTAATTACAATACAAATATATATTTTTATAGTGGTGGCGCCACCACTCCTCTTCATCCTCCTCCTCCTCCTCCTCGTCCACTGGCCACTCGTAGTCATCGTTGTCGTCGTAATCGGAGGAGGAGGAGGAGGAGGAGGAGGGGAGGAGGAGGAGGTGGTGGTCCTGCTCAAATTAATACTCAGTGCTACAACTCCATAGCACATGGAAAATACTGCAACTGAATAGCACAGGAGCAGCAGATGTTTCCTAGCTCAAAGCGAAATCATTACCTTTTCTAATATTTTATAAATCTAATTCTCTTCTGAACATAATTGCAAAAAAATACTCTATTCCATAATAGCAGAAATATCAACGGACGATATGTTCTATCCTAATACGAAAAGAGCTACCGAGCGCGTCCGATGACCAGTATCCAGAAACTAGAAAAACGATAACATCCAAGCCAGCATCTATGAAATAACCTCAAAAGTTTCAAAATGAATTCAAAATTTGGTTTTATTGTGTTTTCTCGTTTTATTTGAGCTGTTTTCGAATTTTTTTGCCGTTTTTGGAAATTTCGCCACCCGTGCGCTTTCCTTTCTCGGCCAATGCGCCTCCCCCTCGCTCCCGCGCCTCGCCCGCTCGGCCGCCTCCCAAACGCGCCCACGCCCGCACGAAAACCCGCCTTTGCCTCGCCGCTCGCGCTTCAAGACGCTGCGCCGGGCAAGATCAGGTATCTCCCGTGAGCTTCGCCATGGCAGAGCCGCTTGCGGCGCCAAAGACTCGCCCGCTGCCCCTCGCCGCTTCTAGCCCTAGGGCACTCCACCTCCTGCCGCTGCTCACGCCGCCCTCGCCCCGAGCCCCACGCCGCCCGCCCCGTCCCATCGCCGCAAGCCCCGCTCGGTCTCCTTCGCACTCATGGAGCCGATGACCTCGCCGCGCCCCGCCGGCTATTTAACCCCCCTGGCCGCCATTTGTGGCCCATCGAGCCCGCCACCCTTCCCTCTCTCGATTCCCCTCTCTCTCCAACGCTCCTGTGCCCTCCCGTGGCCGCCCCACGGGAGACTTCTCCGTCTCCGGCCGCACGCCGTCGCCAGCTCGCTCCACCGCCGCTCGGCCTCCCCCAAGCTGTGCCCTAGCAATAGGGTGAGCTCCTCTCCCTTTTCCCCTCAAGCCCCGTGTGAGCCGGCGACCAAGAGCACGAAAACGCACTCCATCTCCCCCAGCTCCGGCGTCCAGCGCCGCTGGCTCCAGCCACGCGACCACTCCGCCCCCCCGCCCCCCGTGTCGCTGACAAGGCGGCCCCACGCGCCAACCCCCTCTCTCTCACTCTCTGCGCCCGCGGCCCACCCGCCAGCCTCCTCGCCAGTGGCTCCACCCACCGCGCCACCCCACGCGCTGGGCCGAGCCCCACCCCCACCGCCTCCACCCCACGCGCCGGGCCACGAGCCCCACCTCAGCCTTCCCTCGCCCGCCCACCCGCCATCGCTCTCCTCTCTTTTTCTCTCACGCCGCCGCCTGCTCGGCTACTGTCAGCGGCCTGGCCGCGGATTTGGGCCGGCCCAGTGGCTCCTCCCCACGCGTGCGTTTTCTTGGGCCAAAACCGATTTCGGTGCGGCCCAAATGAACAGTAGCTTTTTTATTTATTTTCCTTTCGGATTTAAATTTCTAAAATCCGAATAAATTCATTTAATACTCCAAAAATGCCCAAAAATCCCAGAAAATCCAAACATAGCCCAAAATACATATTCTGAACCCTTTCGAGCCATTGAGTCCGAAAATGGTCGCCAAACCAAGTTTCCAAAATTCCAAAAAAGCCCCTCCAACCCATTTCCGGCTTATTTTCTCCCTCCTTTTCTCTTTTCTTTTCTCTTCTTTTTGTATTATTTATTTATTGTTATCTTATGGTGTTTGTTTACGCTAGAACCGACGTCTGAGCAGTACCAGCTTCAAGAGCAGACACAGGAGCAGGAGCAGTATCTGGAGCAGGAGCCGGACCCACGTGAAGCAGAGTACGACTACACCGCCCACGTGAAGCAGAGTACGACTACACCAATTCCGAGCTAGGAAACCCCTCCGCCTCGCAAAGCAAGCCATACTGCATTGATCATTTTGAACCAAATATTGCCTAGAATAATTAGCAGTTATTTTCTACCGCATTATTTTCGAACTATATGTTGAAATATCACAAAGCTGGTATGTTTGAATGACATGATAGCTAGTTAATGCCAAAAAGGCTCATGGAACTTCCTTGACAAATATTGAACCCTAATAATCCTTTACAACCCTAGGAAATTACTATTGTCAATATTTGGATGGATATTACTACTATAGTTAATTCACCCGTTTTAATGGAAAGTGAATATTGATGGAACATCGAATTGGAATGTTTATGAAACGTTGCAGCCTGGGGGACAGTATTGGGCTAATCACCAGGTGGGTGTTAGTCTAATCCCCGGCCAGGGACCAATATCAAGGTTTGAACGAGTGGTGGTACACTGGGTACCAGGGAATGTGGAACGTAATGGTTTGGTCTGTGACAAGATAAGGACTTACAACCTTGGGCAAAGTAAATAACGTAAGAACTCGTTCAACCACAGGTTGGGCCGGTCAACTACGTTGGCTCGACTCAACATAGCTCGGTACATTGTACTTCCCCCGGAATACCTATAGGAGCAGGGTTACCTTCCCGGTGTGGGAGATGGTCCGCGATTATGGGGGTGAAACGGAAATGTGCACAAGGAAAGTGTGGCATTCCGGGTTCACAACGGTAGGTGTCCACAGTAGGCGGGATCGCGAACTCCACTCTGGTCAGTGGGGACCCCGGGTTAATGTGGACCGAAACTCTACCGGATAGGGGCTAAAGGGGAAAGATCCAACGAAAAGCTATGACAACCTCGATCCGGCCGCATGCATAAAAGTTGCATGTTGATCGCGTGGCATTAACGATCGTAGAATCTTGTGGGTAAAGTTGAACACATTTGCAGAGTGAATTAAATGGTATTCGAATACGCCGTGCTTCCGGTAAAAGAAGCTGAGTTAAAATGGGGTGACTCCCGAACCTGAGCTCAAGTAGTTTTTGATTAACAAGTGTGGAAGTATATAACCTTGGAACCCCCCCCCCCTTTTCTTATTATTATGGATTGTGTTTTAAATGAAATGTCAAATAATATGAAAACTTGCATACACCAAATGAGACATACGGCTATCTCTTGTTATCCTTTGCATGTGGTAATTAGGTTTCACTGGTGTGGCTTGTTGAGTACATTGTAGTACTCACTCTTGCTTAATTAACCCATTTTAGAGTATCAAGATGCTGGAGAATTCCAAGAAGTCGTAGATGGCGACACCATGTGGTTTTAGTCTCGATCTTCGCTCAAACTGCCTGTGGAAGTTCTTTTGTGATGTAAAGACTATGATTTGTGCTTGCCGCGCTACTGTAAACTCTGGTCGTTAGGTCTTATTTTGCTTAAAACTGTTGTTTTTGGATGTTAACCTGGTAATGTACATTTGGTTCCCTGCGGTTAATCTTCCTGGGTAGCCGTAGCGGTAATCAAGCGGCCTCCCTAAAAAGGGCGGTTCGTCACAATCTACGCTTGGTTTGAGCAATGTCCTCTTCAATCGTCATCATCCAATCCAGCCTACCTGCAGTTGTTCCTGACGTGACATTTCCCCTGCAGACAGATGGGAGCAGAGGTGGGGGATACCATGATGCAATGCAATTGTTCACATATATACTAACCGTTGATACTGTTACTATACGTATATACTGTGTTTGCTATTGCTAGCTGCTGAAAACCAGTAAACCAACAAGTATTCACTTATTTGGTTCCCTCCTTTGCTTTTTTTTGTTGTTGCAAAAATAGCTCTCCTCCAAAATCTTTTGCGAAAATGGTCCCTCTCCACGGTACTACTTGTCGAAATCGCCTCCGCGGTATAGTACTGGGCTACAATACGTTCTGTGTACTGTAGCATTGGAGCAACAGGAAGGCCCGGCCACGCCGACCTCTTCCACGACGCTATTGTTGTTCTTGCCTCGAACCACGTCGTCCTCTCCATCGCCTCTGACACGGCAATGGCTTCTTCGTCCTCGAATACCGAAGGTAACCGTAAGCCACTGTCATCTAGGTGTTGCTCTAGGCATTAAGGTCCTTAGAACTCTAACAGCAGTAATATTATATCTATTATGCGTGGAAGGATTGCCGCATAGCCAGCCTATCCACGTCATTCTATTTTGCGAGAAGGCCATCCTAATTTTGTTAATTGTGTGCAGGTCCAAGGTTGTGCCGTGTACCGTCGATCTTCCATACCGGCGCGGATCTAGCCATCCACGCGTGCGCGAGCGCTGGCCCGTGCGCCACCAACAAATTGCCATTCGCGGAGTCCTCGAGGGCTAGACGCACCGCTCTTCTCCCTCCCTCACGCTTGCTTCACCGACCGCGGCGCTGTCGGCTCCACCGCTTCGGCTCGCGCGCCCACCCTCTCTCTTCCCCTTAGAGAAACTCTGTTTTCTTTCATCAGAGTGTCCCTCATATCACCCTTTTTTCGTGTTTCTTAGGTGGTGCCTTTATGATCAAAGAAAAGACATCATTGTACGTGGTATTATAGCTACCTTTGTTTGGATGCAATAATGATAGTAAGACAAAATGCTAGAGCTTGGTCTTAATATTTTCCGCCTACATTTTGCACAAGGTAAATCATTCATATGTACACCATCAACAAAATGACATGGAATTTTTCTGCATTATAATACTCCTAGGGGTATAATACTATAATCTACTCTGTTACATAGCATGGATACTATATTTGATTTTTACTGGCCAAATTATATTCATGTGGGCTACTGTATTGTTCCTCAATTTATTGGATAGTTCATGCTGTGAGGATGGGCCATATTTGTCCAGTTTTATTCTTCGTTTTTTGAGTGGATTGTCTTTGTGGCCCCCCAAGGTGAAATTCTTTCATGTCGCTTATATCAGGCTCATGTTTTCACATTAGGTTTGAAGGTATAAGACATCCCATTTAAAAAAAATATGAAATCCTACTCAATTAGCGTTGTTTTATGGTGTATGACATTGAAGGAGAGTTTTGTAAAATCCTTGAGAAAACTAAAATTGTGTTTAGATCGTCCTACTGATTTTTACAAAAAGAACCTCATACCAAATTTTGTGCGACGCGGCGTAGCGCGCAATCATACCTAGAATTATAACGGAGGAAAATAAACAGTGTGGCAACACATTTTGTGGTGCCTGTGTCAACATAGGAGGTACTAACTAATACCACGAGTCGTCTAAAAAAGATAGTGGGTAACTAGTAATAGTAAATACGAGATGTACCCACTGTAAGTGAAATTCGATCTATGGCTTCTAGGAGCACTCCTCCTAATTAAGTGAGGAGCAGTGTATCTATACTTTCTCTTTTAATATAAGTTTTTATTCTTAATATAAGTTGTATAAATTTTAAAGCAAATAAAGAAGTAAGTAATCATCCTCTATCATTCATTTATATTTTAATATTTGTGTAAATTTTTTTTAAAAACTTATACATAGCACTCTCTTAAGTGATTAGTAGCAACAATAAAAAAGAGAGAGAAAGGAATAAGGTTTCTGCCCGCGTGTACAGGAGTAACGATCTGTCTAGATCAAGGATTCAAATTTCGTTTTCGGACTTCATCTCGGGCCTGCCGAAATCCGAAATTTCGAAGAGATTCAGAAATTTCGGACAAAATCCGGACGAAATTCAAAAACCAAAATTCAAATCCGTTTTTTTTAAACGAGAAATCCGAAATTTCGCTAAAAAAGACGAAATTTCATCCAAAAAAACCGAAATCTCGGCGAAATTTCCCGATACTATCACACTTTCAATTTTTTAGGGTTTTTTCAACTTCGCGGAAATTATGATCTACCGACTGTCCCACATGGGAAATGACGTGAGGAACCCAACCGGTCAAATCCGGTCAATTACGGTCAACTTTTATACAAATTTCGGTCCATTTAACCGAAATTTCGGTCCAAATCACCGAAATTTCGACGAGATTTTAATGTACTGTAGCACTTCAAAAAAAATTTAGGGTTTTTTAATTTCGCCGGGATTATGAAACTCGGAGGGGACCGAAATCCGAAATTTCGCCGAGATTTTGAACCCTGGTCTAGATCCATCAATCAATCATATGCTCAGCTTTTAATTATTTAATTAATTAATAATATCTATACATCCATAATCATCGCAAATCTTTTGGAGTATGGATCTTTCCTGCGAATAAACATCTGCAGTGCTGTGCAGGCTCGTTGATTACCGGTGGCTCGTTGATTACGTGATTTTATGCATGCGTGCGTTGGTAAATAAACACCCCGCGCCGTGACTAGCTCATTCGTTTTTTTTTTTTAAAAAAAATAATGTTTTGAATATAACACGGTCTTCAAAATACATTTTTGATTACTATTTTTTATTATAATATATCTATAAAATTATAATATTATGAAAGTACTTATCAAGACAAGTCTACACATATAATTTTCATGTATTTAATTTAAAATTTCAATGGAAATGTTAGCTTTTCGAGATTAAAGAGAGTATATTATTATACTTGCATATGGAATGGAAATGGAGCCTGCCTGATACGGTGGCCAAATGTGCTATTTTTCACGCTATGAAATGCTGCAGAGGAGCAGACCGTCGATGGTCCCTCTGAGATCACCGACTTGCCTCACGTCGAGGAGGAGGAGGAGGAGGAGGAGGAGGATCCCGAGGAGCGGATCTTCTACAACTCCGACGATGAGTGATCGCGCTAGATGATATGGCAATCTTGAAAACCGTGAAATGAAACCCTCCACTGGGAATAGCCTAATAGGATGGCTAGATATAAGTCAACGCCATGTAACTGGCCACATCAGCGAGTTCTATTAGTTAATTGCGGAAAGGAGATATTAATGTTTAGGAAGCTCTAATGCATATTACTCTGTTTTATTGCAATATGCCTAGTAAGTTAGAGGAGTTATAGTAATTTAATGTGAATTCAAGTTTCAGGCAAAATAAATGAATGAACGAGTATAACGTGTCATTGACATCTTCAAATTACGTAGTTACAAAGATATATGTATCTAATTACAAAGATATATGTATCTAATCGAATTAAGTAGGTATCCTATTCGAATTCATACATACATATTTAAATATATATTCATATTCGTTTAAAAGAGCGTATGTAACATCCCAAGAAATACGAAAATGAAATAAAGCAATTTGAGGGGCATACTTCTGCAATGCTGCATGGCTGAAGCAGCTGATGGTCAACAAAGCGCTCTGGCCCTTCTGGCGGACCTTTCTAGGGTTGGCTGCAAATCACTATTTAAAAGGTAACAATTTGAATTTGAATTTTAATATTTAAAAATATATTCACGGTCAAAGTTTCAAAAGTTTGAGTGCACCTACGTCTAAAAGAACAACCATTTGTGACTAAAGAGTATATACCAGGTGCTACACGAAAACACAAGCTAACATCAGAGGGAAGGAAAAAGGAGTGCCGCAACATGACTTGCTGAACAATGCAGTACACAGATAGTTGGACATCTTAAACATATGTTCACTGGCAGTATGGATGAGACGGAGACGGAGGAGGAGCTTGTAACTAGGTGGCAGCAAACCCGTCAGGGGCTAGCTTACATCTGCAAGGCCTGTGCAAGCTGGAATGTGAGATGCAATTTCTTTCAGATCTGTTTTTCGACACTTGTGTTCCATATGAGCTTACTTTATTTGTGTACAGGAGATAAAAAGTGAAGGTTTACACAAGCAGGTACAGTAGTCCAGTATTTCATTTTTCTTCTTGTAAACAGTTCCACTTTCCAGTTGTATGGTATATACAAGAAACTAACAAAAAAAATATTTCCCCAAGATGCTTGGAGGTGGGGGATGGGAACAGTGCAGGTCCACCCTAGAACCAGGAGTTGTGCAGAGATTAGCCAGACACGGAGCACGAGGATGCCAAGAAATTTCTGTTATTAATTCTTACTAGTATACAATTCCATCGGAGGTAAACAGCAGAGCCCCAGTTCGTTTCAGCTTCTTGATTATGGATTTTGAATTATAGGAGAAGATGTTTTTAATTATGGGAGAATCAGGCCGAGCTAGCTACGACTTTTAGGTTCCAGACAGAGTTGGCAGGAATCAGTAAGAATCTGTGAGAATCAGGTTTCAGCCAGATTCTTATTCTATTTAGAAGACAGCTTCTGATTCTCAGAGAAGCTGTCCAGAATCCTCCCGTTCGGCAAATAATTCGCTTTTTTTTAAAAGCAGAAGCTGAAACGAACGGGCCAGAAAGGAAGTGCTGGGGCAAGAGATTGGGCCAAGCCAGTCAGGAGTGGAGCGTGCAGCACATTGTGTGATCTTATTTCTCATATGATGCGATAGACTCCGCCCAGTTGGTATTGTATACTAGTTATAGTCTCCAGCACAAGTTAGTGGTAGGAATTACCACGACAGGAATTACCATTACTAGAAGAAAAGAAAATGTTCATATTTTGGCATTTCTTAGTTATTGACAGCAAGTCACTTTTTAAGTTATCTGAATATCAAAAAGTTGATGTATTGGATGAAAGTAGAGAAAATAAATGATGGATCAGCAACTGTTTTTCTTCATATACTTATATTAATCTTTCGTGCTTCCTATAGAATGGATGATCTTCTTAGTTGTGTTATTTCCTCTTCTACTTTTAAATTGCTATTTGCTTACAATGTTCTGACTTGAGTTGAAATTACCCTGTGCTTGTATGGCATTTTCAAGTACATTGGTATTAGTTTGATATATCTACTACTCAGTTACAAGCTCCTCGGTTGAATTCTTTTTTGTGACTGCAAGAGTATATGCCAGGTGCTACACGAAAACACAAGCTAACATCAGGTACCACAACATGACTTGCTGAACAATGCAGTACACAAATAGTTCGACATCTTAAACATATGTTACTGGAAGACATAATTCGACAACTTTAAAGTACCACTGAAGAGTGTAAATAGGTAGCAGCCAAATGAACACGACTGAGCAAATAGGTAGCACCATGGAACACCAACAAACTAGACCCTCCGCATCTGGGACGCCGTCCACGACGGCATCTCCGACGACCCCGACGAAGACGAATACCACGACGACCGACAGGCCATGGCTGGTCTCCTACGTTCGGTTCCATCCGATCTCTGGAGCACGCTGGCCAGGAAGCCCACCGTGAAGGAAGCCTGGGTCGCGGTCAAGAACCTGCGGATCGGCGACGAACGCGCGCGCGATGCGAACGCGCAGCAACTCCGGAGGGAATTCAACACCCTCACCTTCAAAGGAGGGGAGTCAGTCACCGAGTTCAGCGTCCGCATCACCGCGCTCGCTACCAATCTCCGCACCCTCGGCGACAATATCTCTGATCCCGAGGTTGTGAAGAAGTTGCTGCAGGTGGTCCCTCGGAGTCTTAACCAGGCCGCCGTCTCCATCGAAATGTTCATGAACCTGAACAAGGCGACCATCGAGGATGTGGTCGGACGGCTGCGCATCTTCGAGGAGCATGACAAGCCGGCAAAGGTCACGGACGCCATGGGGCGTCTGATGCTGTGCGAGGAAGACTGGGAGGCCCGCCGCAAGTCACGCCGGGAGCAGGAGAGCTCCGGCAGCAGCAGCGGCTCCAACAGCCGTGGAAAGCACCGAGGGCGGGGACGTGGCACTTGTAGCCGCCGCTGGTGGTGCACGGCGGGATCTTGTACACCGACACCTCCCGCACCACCAGCAGCGTGTGCTCGAAGGACTCCTCCTCCTCGCCCAACGACGTCATGATCCTCCCTGCCACTCCTTCCCCGTCGCTGCGGAGTTCACCGCTACGATTCAACAGGAGGCGCCCGGGCAGAGGAGTCGCGCGCGGCGCTAGCGCGGAGGAAGCGGGATGGGGCAGCGGGGAGCTGGCAGAGGAGGACCGTGCGCGACGCAGTCGCCATGGGGTAAAAACCCTAGGAGGCGCACGGGAGTAGGGGAGGCAGCGGCGATCGGGACGCAGCGCATGTGGGGGCTTACGCGCGATTGGGGTTTAGGCGCACACGGACGGGCGAGCGATTGAGGGCGGCGAGCGATTAGGGGATTGGGGGCCACACGGGAGATTGGGATGAACCGGATGATTTGGTCCATTAGATTTGATGAAGTTATGTGATAAAACATCTTAGCGCTTGATTATGAGGAAGGGGGATTTCTGGGTGCACGTGTTAGGGTGAACAAAGAAAAGGTATCCTCTGTGGGGGATGAATAGTGTGTGCATGTAGAAAAGAATTAACTGGTGAATTATAAAGGGGTAAAGATTCTCATATCATCATCATCATGTATGCAATGCGATGCGATGCACATGTCTCCTGGAAACTCATACCGGTATGGTTGAGTGCACACCTGTCGGTGTGCACCCTCTCTTCCCTTCCATCCCGAAGATGGAGGGTGCCTACTCCTCGCTTCCATTCACCGCAGTGGATGGAATCACGATGTTGGACTTACTCAATGGCGCCCGGGACTAGTCAGAACTTTCTCACCGACCTTACCGGACTAGTTATGACTTTCTCACCGACCCGGCCATGTATCATGCCATGTATGCAAACATGCCAACATCATAAATAACTTGTACATTAACATATGGCATCACAACATAATAAACCGTATTCATCATATCAATGACAAACATTAAAGCATGGCATGTGAACACATCATATATTCAATTTCAACTCATCAAAGCTAGCAACCTACAGCCCGCTACCCATTCCAATACACTTGCCTCAACCACGGGCGACGGATTGGCGAGAAGTAGAGGGCACTCCCGGGGTCACACCACCTACACATAGGTACCACACACTCAAAATCATGCCCACAAAACAATACGCAAACACTCTTCTACCCCGACTTCGCAAACTACTCACAAAACCCAAAAATAGAGGTTCTGTCCCGTTAGGACAGCAGACTTCCAATGAGCATAACTTGCGTTCTAAGACTCTGAATCGATTAAACGAGTACATCCTCACGTAGCTTAGGAAATTTACTAACTTTTTCTAAGTATATGGAAAAACTGATTCGGACTCTAAAGTGGTTTAATCTATAGAATACCGTGATCTGTTCCAATCTCATCACAGTTTTGAACACGTTCGGTAAAACGAGCATAACTTTCAAACGGCTGATCAGAATTAAGCATTCTTTACGTCCAATTAAAGATATTTCAATTACCTACAACTTCTTCAACAAGCGGACGACCAAATTCCAAATCTAAATTGGCGAAAACTCAAACCATAGGTCGACTACACAATCTGCCCGAAACAGAGAACGTGGAAACCTCTACATTTCATCTAATCTACCCAATTACAGCACCACCAATTGATCTAAAAACATGAAATCCACCTCTAGAACACCACCTAGATCAACCCTAAGGATCACCCATGCCTTACCTCTTCCCGACGAACGCCGAACGCCGAAATCCTTCTTCCCGGGCTCCCCGATCATCCTCCTTGCGCCGGAATCGCCGGATCTCCTCGTTGCGGGACTTCCCGTTGGAGGGGACAGCGAGGTTGCGTGATGGGGGAGCTCCTCTAAGCAGCAAGGGAGGTGGAGAGGCGAGGGGAGGGTGGTGGCGCAATGGGGGGAGGAGATGGGGGGTGGCGGCTAGGAGGTGGGAAGGGTGGAGAGGAGGGGAAAAGTGGGGGCTAGGGTTTCCAAGGGGGGGGGGTGGGGCGCACCAAGGGTAGGGGAGGCGCCCCAACCTGGCCTCCCACTCCCACATGGGCCCAAAAACCCTCCCACTAAAGCCCACGACTCAAATCCTAGGGCCCAAACTCCCCCAGAGAGGCCCAAACTCCCGAAATCGGCCCGAAAACGCGATTAAGCTGCATAACGTAAAGTTTTAACCTCCGATTTCACCCTTTATAATGTTTGACATCCCGTAGTGTCACATGTGTGGCATGTGCTGTTGATGAAGTTGATGGCACGTGGTGTATGGTAATCAATTGGGGTGATAAAATGATTTAGACTGGGACAAGTGGCAAGAGTTATTTAATGGTGGGCCAGGTGTGGCATTTGGGCGGTTGCATTTGGTTTTTAATGATTTGGACATTGTGAGTTTTGGAAGTCTTGCCTGGGTCAATCAAGGACTTAACATTGCAAGAATTTGAACTTAGCTAAACATACAACCACATGTCTGGAATGAGACAGAATTAGCTGATTAATTTATGACATCTAGATTTCGATACTATCGTGGTTGGTGTGAGTTCCGGTGTACTGGTGGTCTCACATGGCGCAAGAGGGGGACACTGAGTGTGGTAACCAGTCACTTCAGTGTTGAAACCTCAGCGGGCAGTACTGGGTCTAAAAGGAGCATTGTAAAGACTTTGTTACGGTCACTCACCTTGGTGGTGTTTGATTGAATCTTGTGGGTAAAGTGTATAACCTCTATAGAGTGTCAAAACTATTCGAATAGCCGTGTCTGCGGTATTGGATAATGCTCGAGGATTATAGTCAAGTGTTAGACTTTCATAAAGTGAACTTGGGATAGTGGACATCGTGGTATGCGAATGTGGAAGTTGCATAAGGATGATCAATGTTTTACTTGAGAAAATAATTGTGAAAGTTATTATTGTTATTATTATTTTACTGCCTTACAATCTATTATAATTTATTTGTGCATACTGTTTTACTGCAAAACAACCATTCAGCCTGTCATTTGGAATAAACCATGCATGTAGTAATAGCTTTGCATTCTGTGCACAACTTGTTGAGTGCTTTATGTACTTACCCCTTGCAACAATACAAACATCAGCTGATGAAGAATCAATGCCCGCTTTGGAGGAGGAGTACCAGGAGGAGCCGACGAATTAGGGTGCGAGCCCAGCCAGTTGCCTGTGGCATACTGAATGGATACCACGAGTTTTATTTATTTTTCCGCTGTAGTTTTCTTTATTTGAAACTTTGCCCTGCGAGGCGTATCATTGTAAGTTGACCATAAGGTTGACTCAACAGGTTATAATAATAGTTGGAGTTTATTTATTATTTCGTTGTGTATGATTGTGATATTCATCTATGTTGAGATTGTGTGCACTAGCGTGATCCCGGACTAGTGCTGGATACACAGAGGGTCCGGATTTGCACTTCTGTCCTTCACGGTGCCTACGGCGTACCCATCTTCTCACTCCAAATTATCTAAACTTATCCAATGTCGAGATCAAACACCGTTATAGGACAATCTTTTCTGGTTGTTTCCACACACTATGGTTGATACAATTTAATACGGCTCATTGCTTGAATGTAGTAGTTTATCCTTATATTATAACCTATGTAAAGGGTCCCACCGGCAACATTGAGTTGTTGGAAGGTTTTGTAGTATGTATTTTCTGGCACTATTGTTTTATCCTCGGTCGGTTTGTAACTGATTATATACCATCAAATAACTCTGTCCTTTTCGATTTGCTATCAATAACATGTTCACAATATACCATCGCGCATCAATTTTTCTTTACAATATGTCATCGCAGTTAGTAGTCTGTCATAAGCATGGTTCAAAATCCCGGCGAAATTTCAGATTTCCGCCGGGGACGAGATTAAATATACCGGCGAATTGAAATAATTTGGAAAAAAAACATTCAAATTGCAACAGTAAATTATGCTGCCTGTGTTAAGACCATGTGAGGTTGACTATCCAATAATCAATGCTGGACGGGGAAATAATGGAAGGTATCTATGAAAATTCTGTGGTAATTTCTGTGCAGAGAAACAGGCTTTTGTCTCTCAGATTAATGCGCGCATAGCATACATGTGCTTCTTGAACATTCGTAATTCGTTCATAGTTCAAACTGAGAGCTGTAACGCAACCTGCTTGTGTTAAACAATTCACAATTTTGTCTTCATTCGTTAATTTATGATGTTGTTAGGGGACTAACATATGTAGGAAAGGCAATTGAATAATCAAGATCTGTACGTAATCCAGTTGTTAGCGCAGAGCATTACTACCAATTTCATTTTCTTAATCTAAGGGATTTTTCAGTGATATATCTGCCTGATGGAAGTTTACTTACGCAATAAAAGAATATCTTGTTATCATGATAGCCAATGTCTCATGTTGTTGCACGTTGTTATACTAGTGTTTCGAGTTATTAGTGTTGACTGTGGTTGTACGTTCAGATCACTGCTACCAGGGAAGAAAATACTTATGCTTATAGAGCTTCAGGTTGATAAAATTCGGACCATTGTTGGAAAAAGAGACATAGTATTCATGCTTTTTACAGTTGCAGGTTGATGCAGTTAAGGCCAATACATTACTAGAAGAAAAAAAAATGTTCATATTTTGGCATTTCTTAGTTATTAACAGCAAGTCACTTTTTAAGTTATCTGAATATTAGAAAGTTCCTGTATTGGATGAAAGTAGAGAAAATAAATGATGGATCAGCAACTGTTTTTCTTCATATACTTGAAATTAATCTTTCGTGCTTCCTATAGAGAATGGATCTTCTTAGTTCTGCTATTTCCTCATCTACTTTTAAATTGCCATTTGCTTACAATGTTCTAACTTCTGTTAAAATTGCCATGTGCTTGTATGGCCTTTTCAAGTCCATTGGTATTAGTATGATCTATCTACTCCTCCGTTGAATTCTTTTTTGTGACTGCAAGAGTATATGCCAGGTGCTACACGAAAACACAAGCTAACATCAGGTGCCACAACATGACTTGCTGAACAATGCAGTACACAAATAGTTCGACATCTTAAACATATGTTACTGGAAGACATAATTCGACAACTTTAAAGTACCACTGAAGAGTGTAAATAGGTAGCAGCCAAATGAACACGACTGAGCAAATAGGTAGCACCATGGAACACCAACAAACTAGACACTCGCTCCAGTACAATTTATTTAGGAAGGACGGGCCCCCCAAGGAGGGACCAAGCGACAACAATTTCCACCTCACAGAAGCCAAGCTTGCACGTACCACAGCTTTCGCCGGCTATTTTGGGTTTGAAGGAGACCTCATCTTTTAAAACATCATCATCTCTAGCGTTGTTACCAGCTGGCGAGGCCACCACCGAAACTATCAGTTGTCCACGTAATTCTACAGAAACAGTACGCCTTGAAAGCTCAATCTCCACACCACCATCTGAATGGATAGGCACTGTTCCTGCATATCGGGAATCAAGGAGGAGGATGTCCTCTTTGGCTATGCTGGCAGTGCGGGAAACAATTAGTTTTCGAAGATGATCTGGCCATGACCCTTTAACAACCTTGACACTGCAGATGGTGGCCTCAACTGCTTTGCGAAGTAGTGCGAAGGTGAACTCTAGCGTGCTACGCTTGGTGGCGTAACGTCTACAAACCACGGTAGGAGGACTAACACCATAGATGCATTCTCTGTATCGGAAGAGTCGCAAGCTCAGTGTTTTATCGTCATCCTCTGTTCTGCCCTTTACTTGTAGTCGAACTTCAAAGTCAACTGGATCAGCAAACACAACTGCACGAGACGGCCCCGTCAACTGCAAAAATGAATCCTGCAAGCATCATCCCTCATTAATTAATCAATTAACCAAATAAGAAGTAAACAGGATGAAACCAATCCACATTGACGAGAATAGCTATCACCTGCTCGACCACTCTAAAGTCGGTAGAAGAGGATATAAGATCTGGCACAATCTGTGCGTAGATTATAGAGGCGACAATTTTATGCGTACAATTTGTAACAAGGAGCTATGCAGGTCTAGCGTTAGTATTTAAGTGTGTCGACCATGAAATGCATATCATATGACATTCTAATTTTCCTGTTTGTTTTACATGATTTGAATTTTGAATTGAAATAAACATAAGGAAAAGCGCATATTATTATTATTACCCTTGAACTATCATGCCTCGTCATACTTTCAACCTTGAACTACCAAGTGAAATGAACTTGGACAATGTGAGACAATTAAGGATTACGCTCCTCCCGTAAACATATGGTATTTTCATACTTGAAAACAATAGATGACGAAATAAAATCGGATGATCGGGTAAAAAAGAGCATATTATGGTAAGATATATTGTCAATAGGGCTCAAGCGGATTGTTCAGGCGCAATTGAACTGTGAATGTAGCAAATAAAGTGAAGAAAAAAAGTAGCTAGGGTTGGGAATACATGCATATACAGGTACTCACAGAACAATGGTGGATTAGGATAAATAATACCAGCAGCAAGAAAAATGAGCAAACAGAAAATAAATAGATCGACGGTACTCCACCTTCTGAGTGAGGATTTGGCAGTCATCCCTGTCACGGAGGAAGAGATAGTCGCGCTTATGATCGATGATATCACGGGTGGCAACAAAGCCATAGACATGCAGTGGCCCCTCAAGACCCTCCTCTTCATTTATTTTGGCCACCTTAACGGAGAAGATCTGCAAGGCTTCTTCGAGGTAAGCAAATGGTGGGATGGGTCCTGTTGTATAGCGCATGGCGGGCACAGAAGCTGCAGCCAAATTAAGCGACAGTTGATATTGGTTCATCTGATCTATAATTTCACTAACATTAATTTACGAAAGAATTCATCTATTGAAGAACAAAATCAGATGATGGAGTGACTTACTGGTATCTTGGAAGGAACCGCCGTATAGGCGGCCCCAACTACATTCCCAAAAGCCACGGTACCCGAGCATCTCCTCCTCATCGTGGTCCTCGTAGGAGTAGTCCTCCACCACCATCTTGCTCTCCTCCACCTCCATCTCGCTCATCTCCTCCTCCTCCTCCTCCATCTCGCTCATCTCCTCCTCCATCTCCTTGGCTTTGTCGTCGATCCTCCTTGACTTCCCGGATGCCTTCCCTTCGCCACTCCTTCCATCCCCCTCCTCCTCCTCACGGCGGATCTTCCCGGAGGCCTTCCCTTCGCCCCTCCTTCCCTTCGCCTCCACCTCCTCCGTCTCCATCGCCCAAGGAACTCACCGCCGCCTCTTTTGCCGCACGCACGTCGCAGGGGGGAGGAAGGCTCTAGGGTTTCCCGTGGCTACCGACCGATCCCCAGGGGCGACGGGGTGGCCTATAAGGGTCGCCCGTGGGCCCCCACAATAGAAATAGGAAACCCACGGCCCATACGGCCCGGTCGCTTCCCACTCCACAGCCACCGCCTCCGCTCCAATCGGAAATAGGAAACCCACGGCCCATTCGTCCCGGTCGCTTCCCACTGCACAGCCACCGCCTCCGATCCAATCTCCATCGCCGACGGTATAGTCATTAGGGCATATACGATGGTGCATTTCGACTGTCTATAAGAACAATTATAATAGCAAAACCTACTAGAGACTAATAGTCATCTTCTTCCCTGTTTTCCATTGCATTTCCTCCCTCTCTTGAAGCTCCGCCGCACAAGCCATCTTGTCCGCCTCCGGCATACCTCCGATCGTGTCCTGTAACCATATTCCAATTCCTCTTGCTGGAAAGCTCTCCACCGACTCTCTTATACCCCTTCACAAATTTTGCCTCCCCGACACGGCGACACCGAATCGCAGTCGTGCTCTTCTTCCCCGATGCCGACCGAGATCGCGACAAACTGTAGCTCCTTTGCTTCTCCCTTATCATGTTCGGCCAGTTAATTGGAGTTTCTTGCCACCAGAAGATCGCCGCGGTCATTGTCAGCCCGCTGCTGTGCACCGCAACCGCCACTGAAATAATCATATTTATATGCATTTCAGCATTTGAAGTTTTGAACCCTGTCAATAAAAAAATACAAACAAGTTGTGGTGCGTATGCGCATCATAAAGTGTGATTCTATAGTGAAATACCAGTTTCCGAACATCTGCTGAAGGATCATGTGCAAGGTTGAATAAGCCCTGAAGGTACTGATCCATGGACATATACAAAGCCTGCATATAAATCCAAATGATTAGTCAAAAACACTGAGCAATGTAAGATAGAGAAGGCGGGAAGGGGCCCCTTACCGATGGCATCACCACAATGTACTGATTAATACAGCTCAGTGCTAGTTTTCTAAGACTTGCGTGTGGAGACTGGAAAAACTGAAAAACCAATCGAATTTATTGTGTTAGAATGAAATCATGTAAACATGTTAAACTAGAGTGTACAAGCATGTGTACACCGCCACAGAGGCATGGTCAGTTGAGATATACAAGCAGTTGATGCTCAGACACAAATAAACTTCACAATTTACAGAGTGTGGAAGTCCAAGTGCACACTGTCTAGGTAAATAGTTGGTAATTATGAATGTAACACAAACCTGCAGCAATCTTGGCATGAATACATTGATGGGTCGTTCAGACAAACCAGGAACATCAACATCAAGCTCTTCAGGAACATCCTCACATATCTGTCGTCAAAAGCAAGCTTTTGAGCACGCAAATTGTGTTCAAGAAGTTGACATATGTAATTGATACTATATTATTCAGTATTCACTACTGCATGATTGTTTTATTGTGTAGCTACCAACTAGTGGGACTTCTCTCGTGGTATATAGCTACCAACTAGTTCAAGTTTCCTACGTAAAAAATCAGAATTCAAGCTCAAATATGATGTGTATTACCTTGTATATAGCATCCATAGCACCTTCCATATGATCCAAATCATTACTGTCCAAACATTGATGTAGAGCCTGAAACAACTCGATCCATCCAGCAACTAGAACAATTTGAAAAAGTACACTGATAACTGTCCCAACTGTGGATCTAACTGCTTTATTAGTTGCCCCTATACATGGCAACAACTCAGACTTAATGTATTGCTGAGATGAAGGAGGCATGGAACTAAAAGTCGCCCGCAGATTGTTTTTCAATAGAAGACCAGCAGCTTGCCTTACTTCAAAAGATTTTCCCTGGTACAAGCAGGAGATTTACCTGATGTCAGCAAGACCATATGAACTAGATGGGTCTAGAATCAATAAACATACCATGACCAAATTTTACTCCAGAAGGCTGAGAATCTGCAGATTTCTTGCATAGATAAATCTACATAAGATGGGAAACCATCTAAAAGTTTCTACCATTGGTCCTTACATATAAAAGCTAAAACGTTCTTAAAAAGAAGTAAGAGGAACAGGCAATTCGGAATTTCCCATTACTTACCCCTTCGTTTGCTTCAAGATTTGTGCAATTTATATTGAGAGAGAAAGCATAGAAGTACTGCTCGTAGATTAAATGGATATCATGCCAACTGTTGAAAGATATGGTTCAATAAACTGTTTAGTATCTTTGTGCCTGTGTTGCTATCTGGTCTAAAATTAAAATCGGCAATAGCATAACATGTATAATTTCCAGAAGGGAAAACTACGTAGAAGATCATCTTAAATGTGTAATTTCCTCAACAATTCCCCAGATTGCACTACCATATGGTTTCAATTGTAGATATTTCCATCACAAGGCAAGGGGGTGTTCCCTCGAACCCCTTAAAGCAAAAAAAGATAGCTTTGATTCTATTTGTAGCTCTAGCTAGAGTGCAAGAGCAATGTTCTGTAATAGTTGTTAACAAGCGGTCACCCCACCTTTAAGCGTTCATATGGTGCTGCCTGAGGCCTGGGCCCATCATAGGTTAAACCTCACTATCACTAGAGATCAAGCAGCTAAGTGGAACAAGTAGCCATACAAATATGAGATCCGTATTGCATTGTTGACTGCCCTATGGCTCTCAATGTTTATATCTAGGTGTTGTTTCTCTTCTAAAACTGTGCGCCTTTATTCTATCACATGATTCGCGTCTGTAATTGACTTGATGATTCGTCTATAATTCATGAGTGTGCACTTGAGAAAGCACATACCACAGTAAAGGGCACTGCGATGGCAAGTGGTAGAGACACAAAACATAAAACCAGAGGTTTATTAGCAGCCAAGATACCTTTTCCAACACCAATGCACCACACATTTTGCAAAATCTAAACCCTATTAGAACCCCACCTAGCAACATGACAGCTAAAACTAGCACGAAAGGAGCGTGAAGTGCGGAGGGGAGGGGAGGTTGGGGAGTTGATTTTCAGATTGATCAAACAACCAAACCAAACATCCGTTATTTTCTCCACGGAATCATGACCAGACACAACCTTCGAATCTATGCAGTAATAAAGCAGCAGCAGCACCCCAAAGGGCCCGATTAACAGGGAAAATTGAATGAATGACACTCAATTGGACTGCCCCGGACAGAATAACATTAAATTGGTCTGCCTTTCGCGAAATAACACCGTGCACCCTAATTTCATCGTGGAATGACATTTTCGGCATTTTTTAATGTTTTCTTCCATTTCCCTCTCCATTTTCTCTCATTTTAGACATGAAATGACCAACTTACCCCTCTCTTCTTCTACCTCCGTCTCTCTCCTTCCCTCCCGTCTCTCTCCTCCTCCCTTCTTGCTCCACGGGGGCGACCCGACGGTGACGCCGCTCCGGCCCGGCCGATCGGCCGGCCGGCCTCCCCGGCGCAGCCCGGTCCCGCCGGTGCCGTCTCAGCTCGCCTCCACGCCGCCGCCACGTCGCGCCACCGCCGCCGCCACGAGCGCACGGCGGCGCCGCCGCCTCTTATCGCCGGCCTCGGCCGGCCGCCGGCTTCCCCTCCTCGCGCCCGATGCGCCACCGCTTCGCCGGTCGCCGGCCGCTTCGTGCGCTGCCAGAGGGTTCGAGCGCCACAAGACCGACGCGTTGCCCCGCCGTTTTCGGCCATCTCCGGCCGCGCCGCCGCCGGTCGCCGGACCCCCGGCGCCCCCTCTCCATTTTCCCCCACACGCCGGCCACCCTCGGGCCCTCCATGGCCGGCGCCCTAGGGAGCTCTAGCTCCCCTGTTTTCTTTGGCCATGGATGAAGCTTGAAGAAGATGCTCCACCCTATGACAGCAAGGGCCCACTTGCCATAGTCTCAATTCAATTCCAAAAATCAGAAGGGAGGAGGAGAGAGACGGGAGGGAAGGAGAGAGACAGAGGTAGAAGAAGAAGAGAGGGGTAAGTTGGTCATTTCATGTCTAAAATGAGAAAAAATGGAGAGGGAAATGGAAGAAAACATTAAAAAATGCCGAAAATGTCATTCCACGATGAAATTAGGGTGCATGGTGTTATTTCGCGAAAGGCAGACAAATTTAATGTTATTCTGTCCGGGGCAGTCCAATCGAGTGTCATTCATTCAATTTTCCCCGATTAACACGACTAGCCTTGCCATTCTAATTCTGGTAGTATGATACACTTGCACAGTACTAATTTGAGCGCTACCAGCAGCGAGCGCGTCATCGCTTGGCACCCCATATAGCAACCAATTTGAGCTCTATCCTAGCAATCAAACGCAGCAAGAGCAAGCACTAAAGCCCCAAAACAAAAAACTTAGCAAACAGAATCAGATCGAAGCACCGCAGAACGGCCAAGCCATATCCTATAGCGGCATCGGAGCATACGGCCCAAAACCATAGCGCGACAGCATGGCTAGCTACGAAAAGAGGCGAGCCGTTGGTGGGGGAGGGGAAGAGGAAGGAGGTGACCTCTCCGCGGGCGAGGAGGAAGACAAGGTAGTTGTTGAAGTCGGGGAACTGGCTGTAGTGCTGGAGCTGGTGCCAGATGCGAGCCTGATCGGAGTTGGGGGAGATCTGGGCCTCGAGGAGGCTGCAGATCTCGCGGAGCCCCTCCTCCTGCGGCTGCCACAGCGCCACTGCCGCCATCGCCGCCGACGATCACCGGGGACGGAGGGGGTGGAGGAGCACTTGGGGAATCCCGGAGAGAGATGAGGTGGCGGCGGCGGCGGCGGCGGCGGTCGAAACGAATCGATGGTCCAAAGCACAAGAGGACGAGCGGAGGAGTCAGTACTCAGTAGTAGCACGAGTTGAGTGGGGATTCCATCATTGCCCAGACGTTCATTCAGTGTAATTCTTTAAAAAAAAATTCGTATGTCCACTGACATGTGGTTCGAAAGTTCAGAGTATATGTCTTACTAATATATGGTTTGAAAGGCATATGTTTTACTAATATATGGTTCGAAAGCGCATGAGATTTAAAAGCTAGCAAATTTTTATAGATCAGATGTTGGCTAGTTTAAGTTTGAGATTACTTAAACAACTAATATTTTAGAGATATCCCCTAATGTAGGAAATTTTAATTGAGAAATTTTTAGCTTGAAAAAATTCAGATCACAACTTTCAACTCGGAAAATTTTAAGTGGGAAATTTCAGAAACTTTCGTTTTGAACAAAATTTCAACCCAAAAAACTTTTGTTTCGAAAAATTTTAACTCAAAAATGGTTAAAAGAATACTTATTATTCGAAAACTTAGAGGGGAATTGAAATTGACGTCTAACCCGATTTTGTAATACGATAAGAGGAATTTCGGGTTAATGATGTTTCTTCTTCTATATGTCGAGTTGACCTAGCGTGAAAAAATAGCACATTTGGCCTTTTCGACACCGCATCAGGCATAAGGGAACATAATAATACTAGCTCGTAAGCACGACGCAAGTCGCGCGCGCGAACGAAAAATGTTTTTTGCGTTTTTTTTGGTGAAAAAATAGACTTAGACGTATTTTTTATTTTTTTTTAGGCTCCAGAAACCGTAAAGACCGAGCCGGAAAAAAGTTCCACATCTTTTTTGTTGACGAAAATATTTTTTTAGGGAAAACGGAGAAAGCGCGGCGCACGCCGCGCGCGTGAACGAAAAATGATTTTGCTTTTTTCGGAGAAAAAATGGACCTAGACGCACTTTTAAATTTTTTTGAGGCTCGAGAACCTTCAGAGACAGAGCCGGGAAAAAAGCACACATCTTTCTGTTGATGAAAATATTTTTTTCCCAGGGAAAACGGAGAAAGGACCTGGATGTAAACCTTGGGGACCTGTTTATTATAGTTTTGGACCTTTCTGCTATTCCGAAAAAGTAGAAAAGGGCTCACTCGCTATTTACATTTAACGTGAGTCTCTTTCTGTAAAGTAGCGAGAGAGGGACCTAAACGCAATTCGCGAAAAAAAATTCCCCTCACAAAAAATCGCAAAGGACCTATTTGTAAATTCGGAGGGATCTATCCGTAAATCAGAGAAACAGAAGGACGTTTTTGCAAAACGAGCAGGGGACATGTGAGGGAGCTCCTCACTCCTCAGCGAGCTTTTCTCCGAACTTTAATACCGGTAGGATACCCACTTCGATCTCAAAAGGCTAATATTTTAGACATAGTGAATTGATATATTTTTGAAAAATTAAATTGAATACATAAAAATTATATGTGTAGACTTGTCTCGAGAAGTACTTTTATAATATTATAATTTTATTAAATTTTATAGATATATTATAACAAAAATGAGTGATCAAAGTTATATTTAAAGATCATGTTGAGATCTAAAATATCAGTTTTTTAAAACCGAAGGTGTTTCCTTACCAACGCACGCATGCATATTAACTCTATTATAGCTGAAGGAATTGCCGTCCAACCAGCCTAGCCACGTCGGCGCTTTGCTCACAGAGGCCCTCGCGTTTCCCGTAATTGCGGACGAACCCTCGGTAACGGCGGCCGTTGATCTTGCGGGTGTGTGTCGATCTCGCCTCCGGCACTGGTTCTTGCGTCGCCAACAAATCGGCGCTCGCGATGCCCTCGAGGCGGCGCTCTCCTCCTCCCTCCCGCTCTCCGCCTAGCCGCCTCGCTACGCTAGAAGGTGATCGCCTCCACCGCGCCTGAGCCCTCACGCTGCCTCCGCGCAGCTCTAGCCAGCGAAACTCTCGCCCCATCGCCGACCTCCTGCGTTCGTCGGCGTCCGTCCCGCACCATCCTTGCATTTGCAGCTCCACATGCCCCATTCGATGGCCCTTCAAGCGTCATGGGATTGTCCCTTCCGAAGCATTTGAGGGCGCAGCCGCCTTTGCCCATCCACCTATCCGCTGCCTCCCTCCCTCGCCTCCTTCCTTCACAGGCTCAGACGCCATTCTAGAGTCTCCTCAAACTCTCTTCCATGCGAACCAAACCAAACCCCAAGCACCGCATTTCTTACCGATCCGGCCTCCTGCTGCCACCGGTGGCCGCAGTCACGGTCCACCCAAGGCCTTCGCCTCCGTCGCCGTGGCACTCGGCGGCACCGGCTACATCAGCTATGGTGTGATCCCTCATCCCTGTCCCTTTGCGAGATCTCGCTGTTGTACTACTTAGCGCTGCAGTTTTGCTCCAAGTCCCATTCAATTTAGCACATGCTCGGTTTGATTTGGTGTTGTAGTGTGTGATTCATGTAATCGTGATTTTTTGTGTGTGTGTGTGTTTTGAGGTAGTGCGGTCAGGGCCGGTCCTGAAGGAGGGCAAGGTGGGCGGCCGCCCAGGGCCCCCCAAAAGTCAAGGGCCCCTAAACTAATTAAGCAAAATGCCGGTCCATATATATATATATATATATATATATATATATGTTTGGCAATTTGGTATTGGACTAGTTGTGCTTGTGTAGGACGCCGGGACGTGAGCGATTAGAAGTCTTTTTGAGGAAAGAGGGTTTCCACCCAAAAAATGATTCCTGGCGGCTGGCGACTAGGGGCTTCATCCAGGGAAAACGTAAAAACAGGAGGGGCGGCGGGCGGCGATCGCCCGGACGTGGCGACGCGTAGAGAGAAAAAAAAGGGGCGATCGTCTGGACGTGGTGCATTGGTGCTGTCTGGGCAATTCGTCGACGAGCTGTGATCGTTCCTAATCCGAGGTATATAATATTAATCTTACTTAATCTTTTTTCCTATTAATCTTACACTATTTAATCTTTGATACATTTATTATTATTTTCAGCGCCGTGCGTTATCAACTTATCATGTCATCTAGAAGGTATCCATCCGGTCGCAAAAAAAGAAAAAGAAAAAAACGTGCAAATGACTTCATAGAAACGCAGAGAGGAGCTATGGACAAATTTTTAAAGAGTAATTGGACGAGATTGATATCAATAGTATAATTGATGACTTTGTATCACAAAATGTTAGAAGGAATTTTTTAAGATGATGTCAAGTGCCAAGTAAGTGTTTATGATTACAATTTACATTTGTCATTTCATAAACTTTAAAGTGTTCTATAGAAGTAATTTTTGTGCATCGAATATTAATTTCTTCAATGATGTGTGCTTATAAGACTATGTATATATACATACATATATACATAGACATATATATACATAGACATATATATATATATATATATATAGAAATATATATATATGAGGAGGTGGATGAGGCCTCCATATAAGTTTTCGCCCCGGGCCCCCAAAATGCCAGGACCGGCCCTGAGTGCGGTAACCTACCATGTTTGGTTGCTGTTGTTAACTTGTTGTTCTGTTGTTTGTGTGAATTAGCGGCTCTACTTGCTGGCATTTAGAGGAGGTTAAGAAGTGTGACCTTGGGGATTGTAAAACACTTCTCATGAATCATGGCATCATGGTGAAGCTGTTGATTTGGCTGTATGTAGTTCAGATTTGAGTCAATCCACTGCAAGAATTTTTGTTTTATGAAATCACATATGGGTTATTTTGGGAGTGTCTTGACAGAAGGAGTTAATATTGTGGAAAGATAAGGCATTAGCTTTCGTCATCCATGCAAGCCACTTCTGATTGCTACTTATAATCCGGAAGAAGGATCTGTACGTGAACACTTTTTTTATAGCCATTTACAGAGTGCTTCTTTTTATTTAACAGGGATTAGTGAACGTTAGGAAATCTTCACTACATTTATAGACTACCGTAATTTTTTCGTTGTCATAAATGTTTCTTGCTGCAGTACGGATCTGCTAATGAGTTTTGATGACTGTGTTGCAGCTTGTGGCATTATACTTCGCATTAAGCTACCAGAACAACCTGTGGCGTTATACTTTGCATTAAGAAAGGACCCACAATATCATATCCTGGTACGCTTTATGTGATGTGTTGAATCGGTTTTGTTGGTCCTAAGGTCATCGATGGCTGATTAAAACTGAGTATAATTGGTGAATTTCAAAGTTCTTTCCTCAAATTAGTTAGCTCCTATGCATATTAGTTAACTCCTATGTATAAAATCTGAAGATTTATTGTGTAACTATTTAGATGACAGTCTGTCCATTTCCTACGAATACAACTAACACGAAGAACATGTTGCTATGATACTTTTATTCCTTAGTCATACAGATTTTGATCCATTGGTGCTTCTATATTTTTCTGCAATTTTTAGATGCTGGTATTGTTGGATGAAAAGAAGTGCAAGTGTGAATGGTTAGTTATATATATATATAGTCTGTATCCATGTTATTTTACGGCTTAGGATTAATTATTTGAATTCAGTACAACCTATGTGGATTCTTCATTCTAGACTCAGATAAGGATAAATCAGTGTCCAATGCTCAGAATACAGAGCTCCTTACCTTACGAAACTATGATTATTTTTTGTTTCGGTCTATATTTGAATTATACTTTGTTTTTTGGACAGGTTGTGCTTGCTCCAATACGCTACTATGAATTTTAGAGCATTGGACCTTGTGGGTTTGTGCCCGTCTACTGTTTATGTGTATGTATCCATGTTAGTTTACGGTCTATGATTTCGATTCAGCAAAACTTATGTAGAGTCTTCATTGTAGACTCAGATAAGGATAAATACTATGCAATTTAAACAAAACTATCGAATGCACATTAATTATGCGGCATCACCTGCATAACCCTTTAAGAATTAAATTTTGATTGCTATGTTTATTTATATAGAATAATGGTGCATACGGAAGTTAGAATCCATTGTTATTTTCTATCTGCAATGGTATGCTGAGCAGTTCTCCATTTTAGATACTCCATTCCTAGAGGCAAACTTGGACGTCACAGTAGACCTCACAATAGAATTCACTAATCTCATATGTTTTCTTACTTATGCAAAGTAAAATCCAAAGAACAATATTAAATATGAACGAAATGCAGCTAACCTCATGTGTTTCCTTAATTATGCTGGCAATTTGTTATTGTTATTACGCATTTATTTCATCATCTTAAAAGGATATACATCCAGTTCTTCGTCAACGAAAATGACAAGCTGTACTGGATGGCAAAAAGAACAGGGTTTATGGACAGACCCTTTGTTACCTGGCCAAGCTGTTTCTTGATCACAAGACACTTTATTATGATACTGATTTATTCTTATTTTATGTCCTGCGTGAAATGTGAAGATCAGAGCATCTCCAAGAGAGAGCCCTAAAAAGGACCCTTATGCTATATGTCATTGTCTCATTGTTGAATTTTGATTCTCTTGTGAACCAAACATATTCCTGCATAGCGACATTTTGTTCTACAAAAACTTGCACTAAATAGATTTATGTCTACAGCATTCAAATTTGGGATCTTATATATCCTTGATTTATCCTTATTTGCTTGATCGACTGATAACGACTGACAAAATATTTAAAACGGCGCGGCGTAGCACGCCATATTACCTAGTAAAAATGATGTACGGGGGTAATTCAGCAACCTAGCATGGAAAGCAAAGCAAAGTGTATGGTGAAATGATTGGGACCAACACCCGGCTAAGAATTCAATTCCACCTCAAAATCTATTAGCGGAGTGTTCTACTCCAAATAAGTGTAAATACCACCAGCTTTTTTTGTAAAAATAATAGTAATAATCCAAATAAGTGAATAGTTCTTGGTTTACTGGTTTTCAGCAGCTAGCAATAGCTGAAACAGTATATATGTATAGTAACAGTATCAGCGGTCAGTATTATCCCTCCATTAAGTTCGGGAGGTTTGGAGCTCAATGGGAGCATCCACCTGTCCCACCCTCTCTCTCTCCTCTTTTTACGAAAAAATCCCTCCAGTTGTTGAAATTACGGATAGGTCCTTTGCAATTTTTTGTGAGAGGGAAATTTTTTCCCTGGTTCGCATTTAAGTCCCTCGTTCGACGTTTTACATAAAGAACCTCCCGTTAAATACGAATCGTAAACGAGCTCTTTTATAGTTTTTCAAAATAGCGAACAGGTCCAAAATCATAACAAATAGGTCCGTGCACTTTTCGTTCAGGTCCTTTCTCTGTTTTGCCCGAAAAAAATGTTTTTGTGGTCCGTTTTTTCCTCCGGAGCATGGAAAAATATTTTCGTTTCTCCATTTTGCCCAGAAAAAAGTTTTTGTGGTCCGTTTTTCCTCCGGAGCATGGAAAAAATATTTTCTTTTCTCTGTTTTGCCCGGGAAAAATGTTTTTGTGGTCCATTTCCCTCCGGAGCATGGAAAAATGTTTTCGTTGGCTGTTTTTCCAAAAAAAAAACGAAAAAAATATTTTTGTGGTCCGTTTTTCCTCCGGAGCATGCAAAAAATGTTTCCGTTTTGCCCGGAAAAAATGTTTTGTGGTCCATTTTTCCTCCGGAGCATATAAAAAATGTTTTCGTTTCTCCGTTTTCCCTAAAAACAACCGAAAAATGTTTTGAGGGTCCGTTTTTCCTCCGAAGCATGAAAAAAATGTTTTCGTTTCTCCGTTTTGCACGAAAAAAATGGTTTTGTGGTCCGTTTTTCCTTCAGAGCATGGAAAAAATGTTTTAGAGTGTTTTCGTGGTCCGTTTTTTCTACGAAAACATTTTTTCGGTTTTTTTCGTATTAACAATATATATTTTTTCGTTCACATGCGATATATATATATGTCCATTTATCTAAGCTGCAGCAGGCGATCGAGATGGCAACAATTTCTACTGTTCTAGAAATCGAGCAGTCAGCAGGGATCATTTTGTTTGTTTATGGTTATCGCGCCTCTCTTAAACCAATCGGGTCGTGCTCTTTTCGTTGCTTTGGAAGAACTGGTTTGTAGCTTTGAAACTGGCGGGCGGTGACAGCGAGCGTGGGGTATAGGTTCATCAACTCATTGTTTAGTTTGTGCGTAATTTAGGTTTTGAGAAACATATCATGTGACGTGTGAGTGATGAGAAACTTGAAACAAATTAGCCAACGGATCATTGCCAGTCCGTGTCTCAGTACGAAAATTGTGCCAAAGCATTAAATAATCTCTTTGAATTGTGTTTTTTTTTAAAAAATTTTTTGTGAAACTAAGTAAAAGGAAGATAGAATGGGCTATGCGATAGCGCCATACTGCGTAGCCAATCCCATGTGCCATAGCTAATAAATATGTTTTTGAAATGAATTGAAAAATGTTTAAAAGGCTATGGCGCGCCGATGCGTGCATGTGCTCTTGCGGAAGGAAATCATCAAACGACACATGCTCCGTATATTAATTATGGATATCGTGTCAACGTCGATTTCCGTCGATATTCACTTCGCGCATGGTCATATCGCCCGTTTAGACTAGTCCGTATCTCTACTATTATAAAGCAGCAGTTGGTGACAGTGGTGAGTTCTACCCACGTCATTAATTGCCCTGCTTAATTGCCCTACTTAATTGCCCTGCTTAATTGCTCTATGCAAAAAACGAAGCGTTGCTTTAATTAGTCAGCTTTCGCAAGAAACGAAGCGTTAAAGATAGATGTTTAATCTTGTGAAATATTTTTTTTATTTTTTAATCTTTATTTTTCGTTATCAATTTTGTTTTTCGTAGCAACGCACGGGCATGGAACTAGTATGATAAAAGTATTTGACAGCAGCGGCCGCGCGACGCAGCAATAACGTGTCTTGCGCTCATGCCGTTGGTCGCGGTTCGACCCCTGCCCGTGCTGTGCGTGCCTGCATCTCCCGCGCAATTTTTGCCCACGCGGCGCGTGGTGTGAGGTTTTTTGAGAAAAGGCACCTCCAAACTTTCTGAAATTGTGTATTAGTCCATTTTTTGCAAGGAGACCCTCAAAACTGTCAAAACTTTTTATTTTGGCACAAAGACCCCTCCCCCCAAATACTTTCGATTTTTTTCTCGCAGACGCTCCCCCCCCCCCCCCAAATTACATAAATATTTTCGAAATTACTTACTGTCATAGCTCATAAAAACACTTCTGAAATTCTGTGTATTCTGTACTAGTTATATATGTGAACAATTGCATTGCATGGTATCCCCCACCTCTGCTCCCGTCTGTCTGCAGGGGAAATGTCACGTCAGGAACGACTGCAGGTGGGCTGAATGGATGCATGGTGGCTTCCTATGCCGGCGTTGATTGGATTATCCAAATCATAAATCATAAATCCATCAATATACCGCAATTAATTGTCTAAGCACATCATGGACTAGGTCTCAGTGTAAGCTATTGATTTCATTTTATGACAGAAGGTATATTCCCATTAGAATCCAGGTAAGCTTACTTGTCCATGTTTATGAAATGGATTTATAAAGGATTTTGTGAAAATTCAATGATGCATAGGAAAACCTATTTAATTAAAAATTGAAATCGATTATGGATAACTGCGAATGCAGTTGGAATTGTTGTGTTGACTCAACCGATGGGAAGTCGGGGTGAGTTGTTAAATGGTGGGTAGAGGGTGCCATGTTTGAGATTGCCGGTGGGGCCCTCTACATAGGGATATAATATAAGGTTACAATCAATACACTCGGGCAATGAGCCGTATTAAAATCGTATTAACCATAGTGTGTGGAAACAACCAGAAAAGGGTTGACTTGTGATGGTATTTAAATCTCCACAATGGACAAGTATAATTGTGTTAATCTGGGATTGCCGGATTCCCAGAGAAGGACATGGGATAGCCGGTGACGGTATCTATTGTTGGTACTCCCTCCAGGTGCAAAAAAGATGTCGTTTTGGACATGGTGATGGTCAAACTTCTAAAACTTTGACTATCGATATATTTTTAAATATTTAAATTAGATACATGAAAATTATATGTGTAGACTTGTCTTGAGAAGTACTTTCATAATATTATAATTTTATTGAGTTTTATAAATATATTATAATAAAAATTAGCGGTCAAAGTTGTATTTTGAAGACCGTGTCGATGTCCAAAACGACATCTTTTTTGCACCTGGAGGGAGTACTCAGTTGGAATTGAGTGACCGGGGCGCTATATTTAAAGCCATGGTTGAGTAACTCAGATTTTGAGATGGAGTTACAACTGGTTTCCCCCAATGTCTTAGTACCACTGATTCGCGTTGTAGCACAACGGGTAGTGGTCTGGCCGTCAGGGTATATGAGTAACTCCGATTTTGAGATGGAGTTATAACTGGCTAACCCTGGTCATAGTGCCATCGAATCAGTATGGCGTACAACTGGAAGGGGCCAGGGTTGAAGATTTAATACCAGAGTAGTGATAAACGCTCTGGGTTCTCGACTTCGGTTGAGTTCGCTATGGGGAAAATGATACAAACCTGCGCAGGGTACAAAATCATGAATTCATGCCTGTCTCCTGAACTGAAAGCTACAAAGCCTTGGATACGAGTGCTAGTAGAAGTTTTACAAATAATATTGCTCAAGATTTTCTTAATAAAACCTATTTTGGATAAATGGATTTGAGATGTACGTTGAGGAATGGAATTGGAGAGTTCTTGTTGATGAAATTTGTTTTGTTTGGAACCGGAGAGTTCCGGTGATAAAATATATTTTGAATAGAACTACAGAGTTCCGGTTTATAAAACCCATTTTGATTTAGAGCTGGTAAGAGCTCTGGCTGATAAAACCCATTTTGATTGGAACTGGAAAGGGTTCTAGTGAATAAAAGTCATTTTAATTATGTTGCTATTAACGCTTGCTGAGTGCATCTTTGTACTCGCTGTTTATAACTCTCCATTTGCTAGATATTGAATCTGGTGGACAAGCAACTGACTAGAATATGGATTCCAGAGGGATGCATTATTGGATGGTAGTTTCTGGGTAATTAGTATACATGTATTATACTTCGTTGTACATGGATCGTATGTCTAATTACAATACTGAATATATAGTCTGCGTGGCAATGAAAGGTAATAAAGTTTCCATTTCAGTCTCTAATTATTGTTTCTGTTGCAACAGTATGAATTGGTGTGTTAACTAATAAAGTGTCGGCCCACTCGACGTGGTAAAGCTATAGTTATTATTTGGAGTTAATTATACGGGTCGCCACGGCTGATGAGGCCACAAAGCTCTCTCTTACGGTCTTACCTCAGCTAGAGTACTACGTACGTCTACGCCTACGCGTACGTGGGGATGGGGAGAAAGGAAAGGAAGGCAAGAAGAAAAGCTAGCGAGGCCATCCATCCATCCTGATGAATTGATCCAGCTAGCTAGCATGCATTGCCTTGTTTAGAGAACAGGCACGCACACACGCATGGCCTCATTGCCTTTTGCTGCTGGAGCTGGATGCAGCAGCCATCCTTTTGCTGTTTAGAGAGGCCCCGTTACTGTTACTGTCACAGTATCACTGTTAGGCTTGCAATACCAACAAAAAGATTCAGTTAAAGCGGGCTCTCTTTTGCCAAAAGCTATATAGCCTCCTCCGGTCTGAGTGCCTGAGCCTGATAGATTCCAAGCATGACCACAGTACCGAGGCTGCTGGCTTGAGAGCTGAGGCTGCCACAGTTTGGTGCGAGCCAGTCGTGCTGCTCTGCCTCTGCTTCTGCTTCTGCTTCTGCTTAGAGATAGAGTCCTAGTCCTTGTCCATTGGCCTCGTAGCCTCGTATGAATACAAGTGCTATTCATAACATGGTATCAGAGCCAATCTAAGGTTCTTCTCTTCCTGGCGTTGCACTTGCGCCCTTCTCCGATCTACAACGGCGCTCCTCTGTTGCCGCCCGGTTCCGGCCCGACGCCGGCTGCGCTTTCCTCCCGGCCGCGCTTTCCTCTGCTTCCTCTGCGTCGGGCTCCTCTACGTCGGGGTCGTAACGCGCGTGGAACTCGGCTTCCTCACCGCTGCCGACGACGACGCCGACGGCTCCTCTGCGTCGGGGTCGTAGACGCGCGTGGAACTCGGCTTCCTCACCGCTGCCGACGACGACGCTGACGAGCCGTGCGTGGCCGCCTCTTCGTTCTGCCGACGCACCGCCTAGGCTGGGAGCTCGGCCTCCTCGCCGCTACCGATGCCGACGAGCCGTGCGTGGGAAGGGGGGTGCCGCTGCCGCACTCCGGCCGCCGCGTCGCCTGCAGTCGCGCTCCGGCCGCCGCGTAGCCTGCAGTCGCGCTCCGGCCGCCGCGTGAGACTGTTGTGCTGCGCGTTGGTTGTCCGGCCGCCGCGTAAGACTGCTGTGCTGCGCGTTGGTTGGATCTGAAACTCCAACGCTATAGCCGCATAATGTTTATAAGAGATACATTTAGACCTTCTAGTAATATTAAATTTCAAAATGAGCACAATGTTTTAGCCCATGTATACCTATGTAGGACAACAGAGTTATCGCTAACTATAGCGCTTATAGCTAATACAACAAAAAATTGAACCGTAGCTTCGTGTTTAGGGTCAAAAGAGCTACTTAGAACACTGGTACGAATGATACCCGGCCGGGGAGAGTGGTGACAAGTAGTGGGGAGCATGTCAATGTAATGTAGCAGGTAAAACAGGGGGAAAGAGATGCAAAACCCAAGCACAACTCAAGTGATTTGGAGGTCTGTTAATGGTGATCCGCAGCAACATACGAAAGGTGTCGGTAAAGTTCACCATCTTCAATAAGGGTATAGGTATCAATCAATAATCAAAACTATACTTATCCTAGATATTCAAAATCAAGAAAAAGAAATGATAACATTCTTTATGCCCTCATTACATTTTGTAATGTTTACAGACACATTATCACTCCATTTTCCAAATATGCAATGCATTATTTTGTTTAATCTCACAACTGCATGGCATTCTTCTAATATTTGACTTGCCTTGCTGCTCTAAATTTTTCAGTAATTGTTCTATCAGCAGTACCTGTGGACTTTAGTCCTATAGTAGACCCAATTAAAAAGGTGCACAATTTTAATTCTGCTGTAATTTCTATGCTGTAATTTCTCTAATCCTATGGTGATCTATGCTGTAGCTTCTCTATAAGCAATTCACCTAGCTGTTTTCTTAGAGATAAAGTGGTGATTGGCCAGCATTTATCAGCTTGATATTTTGCAATACTGCACATGCACATTGCGCGATGCTTTACCAGTTCAGGACAAAAAATATGTTGTGGATTTAATATAGGAACTTTTTTTGTGCTGCTTGGATATTTGGATGGGCTAGAGTAGCATCAATGATTTGATCTAATTGAAGCACTTCAGGTGGTAATATAGTAGGCTTTTATACCTCATACTCTGATATGACGTTAATATTTCAATAGTTGTGCAAATAGCAATTGCTAATGCCTTCTATAAACTCATTTTATGTAATGAAGTACTTAAAGGACATTTCTATGGCGCCAATTAATCCAACAAGAAAGAGAACGTACGCGCTATTTTCTGAAAGCCCCGTGGTGCCTAGGTGAGTTTACTGCACTATCTCATCCATCTAATTACACATATACCAAAAGAATAAATATGCTCTTTTTATTAGTTTCAAGGTGTTCAACAATATTGAATTTGGGGATGTGGATATGTTTTGGAGCATCTGTGTTTTAGTAGATGTCAAATTCCCTGTTCAAGATAACGGTGATATGCTTCGATTTATCTTTGTGGATGAGACTGTAAGTCCAAACAAAATTCAATTCAACCCCTAATGAAATTATTTTTATTGCCAGCCAACATGGTTTATTCCAAATTTAAAGGGATAAAAAATGGAAGCTATTGTCGAAGCGTAAATGTTCATAGATGTAACTTAGCACTCAATGAAGGCCGTAAGTACAACATTCATCGTGTCCAATTCCACCTAACTATGAGGAAGTCGGTTTGAACATTCGAACTCTTATGAGTGCACGCTTAATCGACCGCTGGCTATCGACCCTTCTGCGGTCTTAGTTGATTTTCCTCTCTACCCAAAGCATTTTATGTCATTTGAGGATGTGTATGGACGTCCGAACAAAACTTTTGTAGGTATGGTTCAAAATTTCTTTTTAGCAGATCTGATATTAAATGAGATTTTGAAGCCAAAAAAATAAACATACAACATGTCATCCAGATATAGTTGGAGTGGTGGTCCATTATGGTGATCTTGAGTACTACGAAACCTTTCCACGCCGTATAGTCCATAAAGAGGTGATATTGCTAGACACAAGGTAAAGCTATTTTTATTTTCACCAAGTACATATTAACTCAAACTAATTTGTGCACAATATTTATAATATTCTTCTTATGTTTAATTGTAGGTTTAACTTATTAGTTGTTCAAGTATGGGATGAGCATTTAACCCAACATGTTCTCAGTTGGTCGGAGGCTAAGGCCAATCACCACGTCCTTCTTGCAACAATGTTGAAAAAAGATAACAGATACGGTAACTAATTCATTAACCTATAAAATAAAATAACAAAGGCTATAGTTAATGTTGATTTAAAAAAACTTAAAATACGTGGGAAATGGCAGTAAGGAAATGGCAGTAAGGTTAACCGATACGGTAACTAATTCATTAACCTATAAAATAAAATAATAAAGAATATTACACAGCTATGAAAATGGCAGTAAGGAAACACAAAGCAAAAACAAGTGGGCGTGATAAGGTACATTACTTGAAACCAGAACCCCACTATTTTCATTGTCATACACTATTGCCGCTTCGAATCCAGCATCCTGCGCATTTTTTACTTTCTCATCAAATGTGCAGCCACCTCTTGCAATCAATGCAAACGGAGATGGTGGACCCTCCTTGACAGCTTTGTTTGTTAATGGACTGCAGGCGTCCATAGGTTCAGAGGTAGTATAAACTAAGCCATTAACACCTGACCCTTTCACTCCAGGAGCTGCAAACCAATTGAAATGGCATAATGAATCCTTTAGAAAATACAATATATACTCCACAACAGTGAAAAGGCAGAAGAAAACAACCTTAAACGCAAATGCAGCATGACACAATCAACGAATAAACTCAAGCTTAATATTACTCAGAGAACTAATAGAAAAGCCGCAAGAATAGAATAGAAAGTAATGCAACATATTTGCATTTCACCCTAAATCAATAGTGCAACTAAGAAGTACGAACCCAACATAAGCACCTAAATCCGTCATAGTTAACTGGTAGAGAAGGCATGCAAACAAAAGTAAATTTCATATGCAGTGATATCTGGATTGTAGAAGTTGATACTCTACTGTGACAACTGCAGAGCACTTCAAAACTTCAAACCAGCTCAGCACTTCAAAACTTCAAACCCATGTCTCCGTGAGCAGCTAACGGCCACAATGTGCTACGGACCTGCAGCTCTAAAGCACCAATCGCCTAAGCTTCCTGCAACAGAAAACGACAATGTCGAGATTCTTTTGGCATTTTATACCTAGCATTTAGCAAAAAAAGAGCAGGATTTTTGCACAGAAACTGAAGAAATATAGTCTTTAAACCTCTATAGACTCCAGAATGTACATAACGAGCATGGTAGCAAATTGCAAGTAAAACCACCAAAATTATTCTATTCCAACCTGTTTAGCATAATAAGATCAAGATTTCTAATTTAGAAAACGTTCCATATTTTTTTTAAAAAAAAAATGCTTAAGATGGCAAGTCAGCACTCGATGATTCTCCAAAAATAAGGAGAAATTTTACAGTGCATTATACTGGTGGTATTATAGTAGGTAGTAGAAATCAGATTTAGCCGTCGATTTGTGAAGAATATTTCTACTACTCTAGTATCGGAGGAAGTATAAATAAATTCTATCTAATGTAATCTATTGGATTGAAAAGAATGAACGGTTCGTATTAAATTTAATGTACAATAAAAGATCTCAAAATAAGAGAATTGAAGAATAAGTTCACTAAATGACCCTTCCTGTAGAATTATAACTTGAACTCCAAATCTCCAACAATCTCCAAAAGCTATTACGCAGTAAGCGGGGATCATACTAGTATATCCGGTCCGTGGCTCAGAGATAAGTACCACAGCGCTAAAAGATTAGTCTTTTGAAGTCAGCATCCAAGACATAAAAAAGATAACAGTGCCGAAAATAAAAGTTGGATCTTTTTAAGTCGGCATCTAAATAATTACCAGTAAGCAAGAGTAATTCGGCTAAAAGACAGCAAGTTAGCTCGACACCACTGGAAAACTAGCATAATTACTGAAGGCATCTCGCAACCTAGACTCGAGAGATACAGCAGAAGTAAGCGCATCTAACCTCTAGCTCTCTTGAGCCAGTAGTCGCCGTCAATCATCGGCATATCACGGAAGGAGTCGTGGCGATAAGAGCACAGGAGTCAAACGAAAAGAGCAGGAAATTAAGGAAAATTTGATCATTTGCCCTGAAATTGATAGACGTTTGATCATTTGCCCTGAAATTGATAGACGTTTGATCATTTACCCAAAGTTGATGCCCATTTGATCATTTGCCCTACGATGTTTCACTGACATGCGGGTCCTAGGGCCACATGTCAGTGAGATATCGCAGGGCAAATGATCAAATGCCCATCAACTTTGGGCAAATGATCAAAGTGTGATCAACTTCGGGGCAAATGAGCAAATGCCCCGGAAATTAACGAGGAAATGCCGAATCTTTAACAGAATTTGAGCAGAAAAGTCGTCTAGAGATGTAAAAAGAGAGGGTGAAAGGGGAGTTGGTGCGGATGCGGACCTGAGGGTAGACGGAAGGGGTGGCAATGCATATGAATGAAACACAATTGAAAAACCCCGACGAAACGACGCAACCGGGCAACTCGACTTAACCCGGACAGATTAGCCCAACCCGGACAGTCCGGGTTTTATATCCGGACAGTCCGGATAGGCCGGACACTCCGGGCCGATTCTTCCGGAGACTCCGGATAATCCGGACACTCCGGACCAACTGTCCGGATACTCCGGACCTGGGGTATCCAACGCAAAGCGGCTTGGGGATGGAAGTTCTACCACTTTCTACGGCTTCGTGTTGCCCCGAACTACAACTTTTCTACACCTAACTGAGCCAGAGAAGCTTCTAGCTAGCCTAATCCACGAGAACCGGCACTACCCCACAAAACCCACGAACCAACTCCAACCAACCCTTGGATCGGCACTACCACTACCCGATCTACCTCACTAGCACCCACATTGCCAACCCAAGACCCAAGTCCAACCCTAGAACCAACACACTCCCAAAACCCTAAAACCCAAACTCACCTCAACACCCCCAAATCTAAACCTAGGCCCCAAATCCACCATGGATGACCTTAGAACCCTAGAAACCCCACGAATCAACCCCCAAGAAGAGGACTTACCCCCACGGAAGATGGATGAGAACAATGCCGGGCGGAGGGAAGAAGACACCGGCTTGAGGAGGAGATCCACGGAGTGAAGGAGCCGCCGGGGAGGAACCAATGGAGGTCGCCGGCCGGTGGGGAGCTCACCGGAGTGGAGCTAGGGCGGAGGAGACGCACGGGGTGGGTGGAGGGCAAGTGGAGAAGAAGGAAAAGAGTGAACCCACGAAATGGGACTTTTATACAACCCCCCCCCCCCCGCAAGTACCGGACTCTCCGGATGCTCAACCCGGAGACTCCGGGTTGGGGTCTTCGGTAGCACTAACCCGGACACTCCGGACATTGGGTCCGGACACTCCGGGTTGAGGCGCTCGGTCAGGTTTATCCGGATACTCCGGACATTTTATCCGGATATTCCGGGTTGGATCCGGACACTCCGGATGTGGATCCGGATACTCCGGACGTCCCAGAATTTTTGGAACTTGGGGCCTTGACATGCTCCCTCACACATTATGATTGTCACATAGCCTCCTCTTAAGAACTCCGTGCATACTTAGCCTCCTCTAAGAACTTTATCCGTATGCACATTATCTCTTTTCTGCATTCAGATGACGGAATCTGCTTGTGTGGTGTTACTGGTGTAGTCAACCAAGGTATGGCGTCATTAGGGGGGCATATACGATGGTACATTTCGACTGTCTATAAGAATAAGTATAATAGCAAAACCTACTAGAGACTAATAGTCATCTTCTTCCCTGTTTTGCATTGCATTTCCTCTCCGCATTCCTCTCCTCTCTTGAAGATCCGCCGCACAAGCCATCTTGTCCGCCTCCGGCATACCTCCGATCGTGTCCTGTGCACCATATTCCAATTCCTCTTGTTGGAAAGCTCTCCACCGACTCTCTTTTATACCCCTTCACAAATTTTTCCTCCCCGACAAGGCGACACCGAATCGCAGCCGTGCTCTTCTTCCCCGATGCCGACTGAGATCGCGACAAGCAGCGCTCACGACCAACGCCACTGCATCCGCTCGGTTGGCGCCTCGGCTCCTTTGCCCGGCCAACGCAAGCCTCTGCACTCAGCTCTGGCTACCCACCCCGACGGCGGCTTGCACCCACCGGCGAGTGCGCCAGCATGGCAGCACCCGCTGCGCTTGGCCGCCGCACTTGCCGGACCAACGCTCGCCTTGGCCTCGCCGGTCGCGCCCATGTAGGGTCGAGGATATGAGTAGAGGGGGTGAATAGGCATTTATAAAAATTCCTCGCTAACTAAATACGCTCTAATCAACCATTTATCAAAACCTAAACAATATGCGGAAGCAAATAATTAAGGTTTTGACAATTAAGACATAAATCAACTAGGCTCACTATTGCACTAACAAATTGTCTCTAACAATAATTGCTATACTAATCAAGCAAGTAAGAGTAAGCAATTCTGAATACAATCAAACAATTAATAATCATGCAACAAAGTAAATGCTTGAAAGTAAAAGACAAGAGACCCTAATCCACGTTGAAGCAAGCCCGAATCTTTGGACCGGCTCCACACTTGAGAACCCACCGTGATTTCACTAGTGAAAGTTTTCACCCCTCCGGATAGGTTAAACTTCAACCTTCACAAACTTTATCGGGGCTTCTTACAACCACCGTTGAGAGCTCCCACGCATGATGTCTCCTATACCGTCTAGGTGGCGGCAACCACCAAGTGTAATAAGTAGAGCCCCTTGCTCGAGCTTCATCTAGCGCAACGCATGCGCTTTCGGTGACCACATAAGTGCAACATATGCACTAAGATCCTCCTCAAGTGCAACACATGCACAATAAGATTTCTATCATCTTCCTAATTGTAACACATGCAATTAGACTGACTCTTTAGCTCAAGAAACAATAGGGAGATAGAGTAATACATGCATACAATTCCCCTAAACACCAAGTTAGTGGTAGGAATTACCACGACATGATGCTTCTTGAACATTCGTAATTCGGTCATAGTAACGCTACCTGCTCGTGTTAAACAGTCCTCAATGTAGGAAAGGCAATTGGATAATCAAGATCTGTACCTTATCCAGTTGTTAGCGCGGAGCATTACTACCAATTTCATTTTCTTAATCTAAGGGATTTTTCTGCCTGATGGAAGTTTACTTACGCAATAAAAGAATATCTTGTTATTATCATAGCCAATGTCTCATGTTGTTGCACGTTGTTATACTAGTGTTTCGAGTTATTAGTGTTGACTGTGGTTGTACGTTCAGATCACTGCTACCAGGGAAGAAAATACTTATGCTTATAGAGCTTCAGGTTGATAAAATTCGGACCATTGTTGGAAAAAGAGATAGTATTCATGCTTTTTACAGTTGCAGGTTGATACAGTTGCAGGTTAATGCCAATCCATTACTAGAAGAAAAGAAAATGTTCATATTTTGGCATTTCTGAATATTAGAAAGTTCCTGTATTGGATGAAAGTAGAGAAAATAAATGATGGATCAGCAACTCTTTTTCTTCATATACTTATATTAATCTATGCTGCTTCCTATAGAATGGATCTTCTTAGTTCTGTTATTTCCTCATCTACTTTTAAATTGCCATTTGCTTACAATGTTCTAACTTCTGTTGAAATTGCCCTGTGCTTTTATGGCATTTTCAAGTACATTGGTATAAGTTTGATCTATCTACTACTCAGTTACATGCCCCTCGGTTGAATTCTTTTTTGTGACTGCAAGAGTATATGCCAGGTGCTACACGAAAACACAAGCTAACATCAGAGGGAAGGAAAAAGGAGTGCCACAACATGACTTGCCGAACAATGCAGTACACAAATAGTTCGACATCTTAAACATATGTTCACTGGAAGATATAATTCGACAACTTTACAGTACCACTGAAGACTGTAAATAGGTAGCAGCCAAACGAACACGACTGAGCAAATAGGTAGCACCATGGAACACCAATAAACTAGACGCTCGCTCCAGTACAATGACATATATGCCAATTTATTTAGCAAGGATGGCCCCCCCATGGAGGGACCAAGCGACAACAATTTCCACCTCACAGAAGCCAAGCTTGCACGTACCACAGCTTTCGCCGGCTATTTTGGGTTTGAAGGAGACCTCATCTTTTAAAACATCATCATCTCTAGCGTTGTTACCAGCTGGCGAGGCCACCACCGAAACTATCAGTTGTCCACGTAATTCTACAGAAACAGTACGCCTTGAAAGCTCAATCTCCACACCACCATCTGAATGGATAGGCACTGTTCCTGCATATCGGGAATCAAGGAGGAGGATGTCCTCTTTGGCTATGCTGGCAGTGCGGGAAACAATTAGTTTTCGAAGATGATCTGGCCATGACCCTTTAACAACCTTGACACTGCAGATAGTGGCCTCAACTGCTTTGCGAAGTAGTGCGAAGGTGAACTCTAGCGTGCTACGCTTGCTGGAGTAACGTCTACAAACCACGGTAGGAGGACTAACACCATAGATGCAATATTTGTATCGGAAGAGTCGCAAGCTCAGTGTTTTATCATCATCCTCTGTTCTGCCCTTTACTTGTAGTCGAACTTCAAAGTCAACTGGATCAGCAAACACAACTGCACGAGACGGGCCCGTCAACTGCAAAAATGAATCCTGCAAGCATCATCCCTCATTAATTAATCAATTAACCAAATAAGAAGGAAACAGGATGAAACCAATTAATCCACATTGACGAGATATACGATCTGGCACAATTTATGTGTAGATTATACAAGTGACAATTTTATGTTTACATTTTGTAACAAGGAGCTATGCAGGTCTAACGTTAGTATTTAAGTGTGTTGACCATCAAATGCATATCATGTAACATTCGAATGGTACAAATTTGCATGTCTAATTTTCCTGTTTGTTTTACATGATTTGAATTGAAATAAACATAGGGAGAAGTGCATATTATTATTATTACCCTTGAACTATCATGCCTCGTCATACTTTCAACCTTGAACTACCAAGTGCAATGAACTTGGACAATGTGACACAATTAAGGATTACACTCCTCCCATAAACATATGGTATTTTCATACTTGAAAACAATAGATGACGAAATAAAATAGGATCATCGGGTAAAAAAGAGAGCATATTATGGTAAGATATATTGTCGATAGGGCTCAAGCGGATTGTTCAGGCGCAATTGAACTGTGAATGTAGCAAATAAAGTGAAGAAAAAAAAGTAGCTAGGGTTGGGAATACATGCATATACAGGTACTCACAGAACAATGGTGGATTAGGATAAATAATACCAGCAGCAAGAAAAATGAGCAAAGAGAAAATAAACAGATTAAGATACATTTAGATGGACGGTACTCCACCTTTTGAGTGAGGATTTGGCAGTTATCCCTGTCACGGAGGAAGAGATAGTCGCGCTTATGATCGATGTTATCACGGGTGGCAACAAAGCCATAGACATGCAGTGGCCACTCAAGACCCTCCTCGTTGTTTACTTTCGCCACTTTAACGGAAAAGATCTGCAAGGCTTTTTCGAGGGAAGCAAATGGTGGGATGGGTCCTGTTGTATAGAGCATGGCGGGCACAGAAGCTGCAGCCAAATTAAGCGACAGATATTGATTCATCTGATCTATAATTTCACTAACATTAATCTAAGAAAGAATTCATCGATTGAAGAACAAAATCAGATGATGATGGAGTGACTTACTGGTATCTTGGAAGGAACCGCCGTATAGGCGGCCCCAACTGGATTCCCAAAATTCACCGTACCCGAGCATCTCCTCCTCATCGTCATCCTCGTAGGAGTAGTCCTCCACCACCATCTTGCTCTCCTCCACCTCCATCTCGCTCATCTCCTCCTCCTCCTCCTCCTCCTCCTCCTCCTCCTCCATCTCGCTCATCTTTTCCTCCTCCACCTCCTTGGCTTTGTCGTCGATCCTCCTTGACTTCCCGGATGCCTTCCCTTCGCCACTCCTTCCATCCCCCTCCTCCTCCTCACGGCGGATCTTCCCGGAGGCCTTCCCTTCGCCCCTCCTTCCCTTCGCCTCCACCTCCTCCGTCTCCATCGCCCAAGGAACTCACCGCCGCCTCTTTTGCCGCACGCACCGTCGCAGGGGGAAGGAAGGCTCTAGGGTTTCCCGTGGCTACCGACCGATCCGAAGGGCCGACGGGGTGGCCTATAAGGGTCGTCCGTGGGCCGCCACGATCGAAATAGGAAATCCACGGCCCATACAGCCCGGTCGCTTCCCACTCCACACCCACCGCCTCTGCTCCAATCTCCATTGCCGACGGAAACCTATTGCTCCCAATCATCCTCACCGCCGCAATCGATCGAAATAGAAAACCCACGGCCCATACGGTCGCTTCCCACTGCACAGCCACCGCCTCCGATCCAATCTCATCTCCATCGCCGACGGAAACCTGCTGCTCCCAATCATCCTCACCGCTCCAATCGGAAATAGGAAACCCACGGCCCATTCGTCCCGGTCGCTTCCCACTCCACCGCCTCCGCCTCCGATCTCCATCGCCGACGGAAACCTACTGCTCCCAAATCCCAATCATCCTCACCGCTGCAATCGAAATAGGTAACACTGCCGTGGATCGTCCGACCCAGTACCGGCCCATACTGCCCGGCCCACCACGACTCTTCTTCCATTGCAGGGGTGATCGAGTTCTCCTGTGCCATTGCCATCGAGTTCTCATTCTGCCGTCATGCTGCCCGCTCATGCACTCCGGAAGAAACATCTGTCAGCTAAATCTCTCAAAAAAGCCAGGGAGACGTGTGAAAGCCTTGTGTTGGGGCTTCGCCAGCGAGATATCAGAGTACATCCTTCTCTCCTTTGTACATTCGAACATGGTGTGATTTTTACGGTGATTGGTGGTCGATGGGCCGGTATTGTATACTAGTTATAGTCTGCAGCACAAGTTAGCGGTAGGTATTTTTTTTCGATCAAGAGGACATCAAAACATGTTGATGTCCCAGTTTCCATTAGAAACCGGAAAGGCAGTTGATACATTGTCGGTCAAAACTCAAAGCAAAACATCTCCGCAGAAAAGAAGAACATTCAAACGTTAACCATTACAGAACCTCACCAAGCCTCACTTAATCACTTCGCTAGATCATTCATATAAACAGAAAGTAGGAAAAGTTCCTCCGGAATCGAATCAACCGTGCTGTCTTTGTCCACATTGTCTTCACACTTGATTATGCTCCTTCCAAAACCATCGGCAGAGGTGCTCGAAAGTAGGAAAAGTTCCTCTGAAATCGAATATTAGGTCTCTCAGTTTTGTATTTGAACTTAATCAACTCTTTCCACTGCCTATAATCCTTAGAGACAAACCTCTTAATCCAGGAAGCAAGAAGGCACATATTCTTATCCCTGAGACTAGAAATACCGAGACCACCATAATTTTTCACTAAACAAACTAGTTGCCAGTTAGCTAAGTGAAGTTTATTATGACCTTCAAAATCATTCCAAAGGCAATTCGCCATATGAGAATTGATAAAACTTAAAGCCTATTTAGGAAATTTAAAGAAAGAGAGAAGGTACATCGGAATGCTAGTTAGACAAGATTTAGTCAGAGTTAAACGACCACTGTAAGAAAGGATTTTGCCTCTCCAACCTGCAATTCTTTTTAGCGGTAGGAGTTACCACGACAGGATGTTTTTTGTTCCTATGTTAAGAGTCGAAGAGGCTGTGGTTGGTTATAGGACTCGGGGGTCGGTCGGATGAATTGTATTGGTTGGTTTCGGTGGACTTGGTTTTGTTTTCTCATTCCACTGACACCTCCGCGGGACCATTGAGTTGTTGGAAGGTTTTGTAGTGTGTGTTTTAAGGCAATATTGTTCTATCCTCGATCGATTTGTATGTAACTGATTAGATACCATCAAGTATCTCTTTTTCTTTCCGATTTGCTATCAATAACTTGTTCACAACATACCATCGCGTATCAATTTCTCTTCACAATATGTTATCGCAGTTAGTAGTCTGTCATAAGCATGGTTCAAAATCCCACTGAAATTTCAGATTACCGCCGGGGACGAGATTAAATATTTATTGGCGCTCCTTATTACAACATATTGTGCTTGATGATGCTTGTTTGTGCATTGTGAAACAGGATTTACCTAGGTACACTCTGTCCGTGACCGCCGATGAGCCAACGTTCAAGCAATTCATGGAGCAAAGGCACCAACGGATGATTGCGGTGTCATCTACGCTGGAGAATGGCGCGCCGGTGACACCTCCTCACGACATCCTGCATCACAACCCCGAGCTGGCCAGGAACGGACGCACATACTGCTCTTACCACATAGTGGAGCTTACGCGTGAGGAGGGTGGCCAGTCCGTAGATCTGCTATTCCGTGAGACAGATCTCTACTTCGTTGCGTTCCATCCACGGACTGCAGGGGACGAACGCAACAATGATCCAGGCGGATGGTTTGCGTTCTCAGATGAAGTCAAGGGGCATCTATTTCCATACTTCCTTCGGTTCAACGCGATCGGCTACATGTCCAGCTACCGTGTGTCTATGTGAGTGCTGGAGCTAACCCACTCAGTTGTGCCATTCATTTCTCTTATTCTTCTTTTGAGATGTGTTATTCTCTTCTCATGTTAATTGGAAATTGCTGGTCACAGTGCCAATGTCGCTTTGGGATCAGATGCATTGGAGGAGATCGTGCTTACCCTCTCCAAGTACACCGTCGAAAATAGATCAGTAACGAATGACCAAAGACGCCGGGTACTCTATTGTACGATGATCACGATGAGCGAGACTCAGAGATTCAAATCTATCCAGAGTAGAGTCCTCAACAACATTGCAGCCGGCACATCACATCCGTTAGGAGACCTTGCGAAGCTCGTAAACAGATGGACGTCGCTGTGCAACTGTTTGTATCAGTATATCCTGGGGGATGAATCAGAATTATTGAAAGCTGAAACTCATTACGGAGTGGTGCTACATGACGAAAACAGTAAAGTGCCTCAGATGCGATTTCTTGTGGGTCCGGAAGTCGGAGAACTGCTAGTTCTCAAATTTGAAGAAACGTATGTCCCCGAAATCATAGCCAGACGGCAATTAATCTGAAGCAGGTATTGTTTTGATGGAAATATCTACAATTGAAACCATATGGTAGTGTAATCTGAAGTATTATTGAGGAAATTACACATTTAAGATGATATTGTACGTAATTTAACACAATCAATTCGATTGTTTTTTCAGTTTTGCCAGTTTCCACGTGGAAATCTTAGAAAAGTAGCACGGAGCCATATTAATCAGTACATTGTGGTGATGCCATCGGTAAGGGCCCCCTTCCCACCCTCTCTATCTTATCTTTCTCAATGTTGTTGACTAATCATTTGAATTTATGCGCAGGCTTTGTATATGTCCATGGATCAGTTCCTTCAGGGCTTATTCACCCTTGCACAGGATCCTTCAGCATGTATTTCACTACAGAGAATTACACTTTCTGGTGCGCAGATGCACCACAACTTGTTTGTAATTTTGTATTGACAGGGTTCAAATGTTGAAATGCATATAAATATAATTATTACGTAACTCAGTAGATTTCCTTTTATGCTGTATGAGTTCTTTCCTAGCTGACTTGTCCGCAAGTGCAAATCATAATGAGGATCTATAGATGATGTTCTGAAATGTTCAGCTATTCAATTCCATATTTCATCTTGATAATTCTACCTGTTTCTTTGATAGGTTTGCTCGGCCTGGGTTCAGCTCATTGAAGTGCGTTCATCAATTTTGGAGGTAATATCATCTTCTTTTCTGCCATTTAGATTCCATTTGCTGTCCTCGCCAAGCAATCCATAGAGAGATAATCAAAATTTTGATTTCTTGTCTTTTCGGCTTTATGTTTTTCCCACAAAACTTTTTCATGCCTCTTATGGAAGGCCTACAATATCACAAATCTTGTCATTGTATTATTTAATGGCCTGCAAAATCACCCCCATCGAACTCAGATTGCATGTAATTCCATCTATGAACAATACCCAACTGTCCTTGACACGGGTTGCTGGTCTGTCTGTAGAACTTACTAATCTTCATCGCTAGATTTTTCGGCCAATTACTCAGATGTTTATGCTTATATAGTCTTATGTTGTATCTGACATTGCCTAACAAAATCGCAGCCACATTTGAAAAACGTTACTGAATTGATCCTACGAGCTAATAAAGATTTGGATGATGAAGCTGCTCTGGAGGCTTGTGAATTCTGGTATGTGTTCGTCAACGTGGTGAATTCGACTTGTCATATTCGAACTTTGTATTATCATTTTTATCCTTTTTTTTATTGGCGCTGCTTATCACAGCTTTTGTCAATTATTCTTTCTAATTCTTTAGATTCCATACTTGTTATTCTTACATTTATCGATTGACATTCTTTAAATTCAAAACAAACTATGATAATCTGACAGTTAGGAGTTTTTGATCTTGTTTAATGCATTGTTAGAGTAATAACTATGGGTAAACTTTTCAGGTCTGCGTACTGTGATGTATGCATGCCTCTTGAAGGGTTGCAGGAGTTCTTGCCACGCTTAACCCTGGTATATAATTTTTCCTTGTTTAAACTAATGCTGATGCATGTCCGTGCTGCTTACAATTATTTTAACACCACTTTTATATTTATTTTCAAGACTTTGATATCGAACATGATCTATGATGCTGCTACTGATGAGTCACTCACTGATGCTGAGGTATGGTAATTTTCTTTATATCTTGCATGTTTCAATTGTGGGTCATCGCCCATCAGTGATAGTGGGCTGCTCTAATAAATATTACATGTTTCAGGAAGATGAATCCTTTCCAGACAGGGACCAGGTTGGTTGTATCTTCTGTAATTGTATATTTCCAGTGACATTGGCTTGATTATATGATTGGCTCCATCTGTGAGTAATCATATCTAGAGATTAGCCTTGTGTTTGGTCGATGGAATGGAATGAATACAGCTCAACCTGCAGTCTTGTAATGCTGAACTGTAAAAGCCATATAAGAGGCTTTTGCTAGTCACTCCTCACTACTACCATTATAAGAAAAATGCCGTGTCATGTTTAGCGTGACAGTTACACTAACCCTTGCTGTAAGTTTTACATGTTTACGATCTCTGTGTTTTTTTTTCTTGCATGAAATAAGATGTAGACAGTTGTGTAACAGGATCTGAAGCCCCATTTCCATTCCTCTCGATCACATGGATCTAAAACCGGAGAAGATGATGTGAGTTCAGAAGTATTATATCTTTTTAAGCAGCTGAATGACTTTCGCGTGCTTATACTCCAGCCAATTTTAAGTTTGCAAAAAATTTCTGGTGATATGGACAGGATGATGATGATGCTGTAAATGTTTGTTGAGCTGCGGGGTTGGATGTCCTTTCTAATGTTTTTGGGGACGACATTCTTCCAGCGTTAATGCCTTTGATTCAGGTAATTTGCATTTCTGGTCATGTAGTCTATCATAACTATTGAATTTATTAAAGGGTTGATATGTTTGAGGCTGTGATGCATTCATTGGCTTGAACCATTTCTCAAATTCTAATCTATTAATCATAAGACAAATCGAACCCGCAATCTGTGAAGGATGCTGTATCAGTAGCTAACAATGCTTGTTGGGCCATTGGAGAGTTGGCAATCAAGGTTTGTGTCACCTAGCAATACTAGTTTAATATTACACAATACACCTAGTTCAGGTGTTTCCTTTTTTCCAGGCAAGTATATATTGTTCTTGCAGGTGCCCTAACTAGTTTGTCAGCAAAGCATATACCTTTGTTTACTGCTTCTAGTGCCAATCGTTTGACATATGTTGCCACTTGCCATATGGCAACTTCAAAGCTGCACTTATAAGTTGGTGGGCAATGGGTACTCTTATTTTTGTGCCTCTGACATACTAGTGCTCAATGGTATTTTGTATAAATGTTTGCATGTCTGACTGTTTATTCCTTTCTAGATTGGCAAACAAATTTCACCTGTGGTGAGCACTGTTGTTTCATGCTTGGTTCCTATTCTAATATCTCCAGAGGTAATTGATTTTTTTATTGTTTTCTTTTGCCACGTTTTCTGGTTAAGTGAGCATTTCAGCTAAATGCGTGTGTTGTGCCATATTAACAGGGCTTGAATAAGTCATTTCTTGAAAATAGTGCAATCACTCTTGGGAGGCTTTGCTGGGTCTGTCCGGACATTGTGGCCCCTCATATGGACCATTTCATGCAGCCATGGTGCAAAGCCTTGTGCATGTAAGCGTCCCTTTTCTTGACAAACCGTGGTAGACGAGTCTCTGTGTGAATCTGAGGAAGTGCGTCATATACAGCAAGATTCTGGTCTAGCTCTCACATATGACCTTTCTTTCTAGTTTTTTTGCGGGAGCAATCTGATTTGATGCGTTCATATGCATGCATTCCAAACGGCAAGAAGCTTGAGATAAGGGCCTCAATGAAAATATGTGAAATATTTCCATAATCCCTGCGCTTGCCTCGAGGCCGCGATGGACATCGATACCAGTCTTGAAATAGTACAACTTTGATACCAGTCTTGAAATACAACTTTGACCGTGTGGGCCGTGTGGGCCGTGAGTTTCCTATTTCGATTGTGGCGGCCCACGGACGACCCTTATAGGCCACCCCGTCGGCCCTTCTGATCGGTCGGTAGCCACGGGAAACCCTAGAGCCTTCCTTCCCCCTGCGACGGTGCGTGCGGCAAAAGAGGCGGCGGTGAGTTCCTTGGGCGATGGAGACGGAGGAGGTGGAGGCGAAGGGAAGGAGGGGCGAAGGGAAGGCCTCCGGGAAGATCCGCCGTGAGGAGGAGGAGGGGGATGGAAGGAGTGGCGAAGGGAAGGCATCCGGGAAGTCAAGGAGGATCGACGACAAAGCCAAGGAGGTGGAGGAGGAAAAGATGAGCGAGATGGAGGAGGAGGAGGAGGAGGAGGAGGAGGAGGAGATGAGCGAGATGGAGGTGGAGGAGAGCAAGATGGTGGTGGAGGACTACTCCTACGAGGATGACGATGAGGAGGAGATGCTCGGGTACGGTGCCTTTTGGGAATCCAGTTGGGGCCGCCTATACGGCGGTTCCTTCCAAGATACCAGTAAGTCACTCCATCATCATCTGATTTTGTTCTTCAATCGATGAATTCTTTCGTAAATTAATGTTAGTGAAATTATCAGATGAACCAATATCAACTGTGCGTGCGATTACTATCTGCCGCTTAATTTGGCTGCAGCTTCTGTGCCCGCCATGCGCTATACAACAGGACCCATCCCACCATTTGCTTCCCTCGAAGAAGCCTTGCAGATCTTTTCCGTTAAAGTGGCGAAAGTAAACAACGAGGAGGGTCTTGAGTGGCCACTGCATGTCTATGGCTTTGTTGCCACCCGTGATAACATCGATCAAAAGCGCGACTATCTCTTCCTCCGTGACAGGGATAACTGCCAAATCCTCACTCAAAAGGTATTATTTATTTTCTGTTTGCTCATTTTTCTTGCTGCTGGTATTATTTATCCTAATCCACCATTGTTCTGTGAGTACCTGTATATGCATGTATTCCCAACCCTAGCTACTTTTTTTCTTCACTTTATTTGCTACATTCACAGTTCAATTGCGCCTGAACAATCCGCTTGAGTCCTATCGACAATATATCTTACCATAATATGCTCTTTTTTACCCGATCATCCGATTTTATTTCATCATCTATTGTTTTCAAGTATGAAAATACCATATGTTTACGGGAGGAGCGTAATCCTTAATTGTGTCACATTATCCAAGTTCATTTCATTTGGTAGTTCAAGGTTGAAAGTATGAGAAGGCATGATTGTTCAAGGGTAATAATAATAATATGCACTTTCCCCGTGTTTATTTCAATTCAAAATTCAAATCATGTAAAACAAACAGGAAAATTAGACATGCAAATTTGTACTATTCTAATGTCATATGATATGCATTTGATGGTCGACACACTTAAATACTAACGCTAGACCTGCATAGCTCCTTGTTACAAAATGTACGCATAAAATTGTCGCCTGTATAATCTACGCACAGATTGTGCCAGATCTTATATCCTCTTCTACCGACTTTAGAGTGGTCCAGCAGGTGATAGCTATTCTCGTCAATGTGGATTGGTTTCATCCTATTTCCTTCTTATTTGGTTAATTGTTTAATTAATGAGGGATGATGCTTGCAGGATTCATTTTTGCAGTTAACGGGCCCGTCTCGTGCAGTGATGTATTTTGGTCCGGTTGACTTTGAAGTTCGACTACAAGTAAAGGGCAGAACAGAGGATGACGATAAAACACTGAGCTTTCGACTCTTCCGATACAAAGATTGCATTTATGGTTATAGTCCTCCTACCGTGGTTTGTAGACGTTACTCCAGCAAGCGTAGCACGCTAGAGTTCACCTTCGCACTACTTCGCAAAGCAGTGGAGGCCACTATCTGCAGTGTCAAGGTTGTTAAAGGGTCATGGCCAGATCATCTTCGAAAACTAATTATTTCCCGCACTGCCAGCATAGCCAAAGAGGACATCCTCCTCCTTGATTCCCGATATGCAGGAACAGTGCCTATCCATTCAGATGGTGGTGTGGAGATTGAGCTTTCAAGGCGTACTGTTTCTGTAGAATTACGTGGACAACTGATAGTTTCGGTGGTGGCCTCGCCAGCCGGTAACAACGCTAGAGAAGATGATGCTGATGTTTTAAAAGATGAGGTCTCCTTCAAACCCAAAATAGCCGGCAAAAGCTGTGGTACGTGCAAGCTTGGCTTCTGTGAGGTGGAAATTGTTGTCGCTTGGTCCCTCATTGTGGCCATCGCCGCTAAATAAGTTGGCATGTCATTGTATTAGTGCTAGAGCGAGTGTCTAGTTTAATGGTGTTCTATGGTGCTACCTATTTGCTCAGTCGTGTTCATTTGGCTGCTACCTATTTACACTCTTCAGTGGTACTTTAAAGTTGTCGAATTATGTCTTCCAGTACCATATGTTTAAGATGTCGAACTATTTGTGTACTGCATTGTTCAGCAAGTCATGTTGTGGTACCTGATGTTAGCTTGTGTTTTCGTGTAGCACCTGGCATATACTCTTGCAGTCACAAAAAAGAATTCAACGGAGGAGCTTGTAACTGAGTAGTAGATAGATCAAACTAATACCAATGTACTTGAAAATGCCATACAAGCACAGGGTAATTTCAACTGAAGTCAGAACATTGTAAGCAAATAGCAATTTAAAAGTAGAAGAGGAAATACCAGAACTAAGAAGAAGATCCATTATATAGGAAGCACCAATGATTAATATCAAGTATATGAAGAAAAAGGGTTGCTGATCCATCATTTATTTTCTCTACTTTCATCCAATACAGGAATTTTTTAATATTCAGATAACTTAAAAAAAAGTGACTTGCTGTCGATATCTAAGAAATGCCAAAATATGAACATTTTCTTCTCTTCTAGTAATGGATTGGCCTTTACTATGTCAACCTGCAACTATAAAAAGCATGAATACTCTCTCTCTCTCTTTCCAACAATGGTCCGAAGCTCTATAAGCAAAGTATTTTCTTCCCTGGTAGCAATGATCTGAACGTACAACCACAGACAACACTAGTAACTCGAAACACTAGTATAACAACGTGCAACAACATGAGACATTGGCTATCATGATAACAAGATATTTTTAATTGCATAAATAAACTTCCATCAGGTAGATATATCACAGAAAAATCCCTTAGATTAAGAAAATGAAATTCAGTACTACAGAAGGGCTCATATTAGACACCTCATCACATACGGTTTTATAAATTCACGGTCTTTGATGAGTCCAAGGAACATCACAGACGGTTGTAACTATGAGCGATGCAGGATCATTTGCTCATCACAGACGGTTTTATCCACCAACAGTCTGTAATAAGGGTCCCCCACATCACAGACGGTTTTAATTTCAAACCGTCTGTGATCAGGACCGATATCACAGACGGTGTACTTATAAAACCGTCTGTGATGTGGGGGACCCTTATCACAGACTATTGATGTATTAAACCGTCTGTGATAAGGAAATCACCACAGATTGTTAATTTTTACAACCGTCTGTGATGTGTTTGTGAACTTATACTGCTGTTGTAAATTAGCATTCATAGCGTGTTACGTACGTTGGTCACTATATAGCTAGCAAGCGCTGCTCCATACGTAGCACCATGCATCCACAACCTTAATTAATTAAGTCCTGATCGATATGGCAAAATGCATGACAGAGGTAAACTAGACGAACGAATAGATCGACAAACTGATCGAAACTATATATATACTAGTTACATGCCCGTGCGTTGCTACGAAAAACAAAATTGATAACGAAAAATAAAGATTAAAAAATAAAAAAAATTATTTCACAAGATGAAACATCTATCTTTAACGCTTCGTTTCTTGCGAAAGCTGGCTAATTAAAGCAACGCTTCGTTTTTTGCGTAGGGCAATTAAGCAGGGCAATTAATGACATGGGTAGAACTCACCACTGCCACCAACTGCTGCTTTATAATAGTACTAGTTACATGTCCGTGCATTGCTACGAAAAACAAAATTGATAACGAAAAATAAAGATTAAAAAATAAAAAAAATTATTTCACAAGATCAAACATCTATCTTTAACGCTTCGTTTCTTGCGAAAGTCAAGCTAATTAAAGCAACGCCGCTTTTGCGTAGGGCAATTAAGCAGGGCAATTAAGTAGGGCAATTAAGCAGGGCAATTAATGACGTGGATAGAACTCACCACTGCCACCAACTGTTGCTTTATAGTAGATATATATATATATATATATATATATATATATATATATGCCATTATAATTACCAAAAGCATATATATTTAATTAAGTACAGACATAATTAATAAACATAAAATACATTATATTATATAATTCTTAATTAATTACAATACAAATATATATTTTTATAGTGGTGGTAGGATTATCATCGATGCGTATCTTTCCCACAACAATATGTTCTTCAGCAACAATATCGCGAATACAGTGGTACTTGATATCAATGTGCTTGGTCTTGGCATGATACATATCATTCTTGGTCAAACAAATAGCACTCTGGCTATCACAATAGACAGTAAGAGTATCATGTTTAATACCAAGTTCAAAAACCAGACTTCGCAACCAAATAGCTTTCTTAATGCCTTCAGTAGCTGAAATATATTCCGCTTCAGTAGTGGAAAGAGCGGCAATAGGCCGTCCATGACTCAGACTCCTTGGCTATAAATAGCCACCCCTATGGCCCTATGTACATGTAAATAGGGGTGGCTTGGGAAATATGGAAACAACGAAATGATTGGATATTTTGAAATATTGCCCCGAGTATCTTGAACTGGAAAAGGTTTTTAAGAATGAGCTCACAATGCATGTGCATCGTGTGAAAGATCAGCATAAACAACGATTATTAAATTGGCTACAAATTCTATCTTGACTTCTATCTTAGTTTGAGAATGTAATTTTCCTTTAAACCTTTAGCCTTTGTACATAATCTTTATACATTAACTCTCCTCACACACACACAACTAATTAGAAGGCTGATACAATTTAATACGGCTGATTGCTTGAGTGTAGTAGTTTATCCTTATATTATAGCCTATGTAAATGGCCCACCGGCAACATTGAGTTGTTGGAAGGTTTTGTTGTATGTATTTTTTTGGCACTATTGTTTTATCCTCGGTCGGTTTGTAACTGATTATATACCATCAAATAACTCTGTTCTTTTCGATTTGCTATCAATAACTCGTTCACAATATACCATCGCGTATCAATTTTTCTTTACAATATGTCATCGCAGTTAGTAGTCTGTCATAAGCATGGTTCAAAATCCTGGTGAAATTTCAGATTTCCGCCGGGGACGAGATTAAATATACCGGCTGTCGGCGTACTAGCCAACAGGCACCTCCGAGACGGGTGCTTATGAGGTTCTGACGGGGGGCTTTCGGGGCAATCGCCTGAGAATGGAAGACGGAGATGACCGGAGTACCGGGAGGCTCAGACCAACGGGGGGACACAAGAAGTTTTTACCCAGGTTCAGGCCCTCCGGAGAGTAATAGCCCTAGTCCTGCTTTCCTTGGTATTGCTGGTGTTCTTGCTCGGAGAAACAAAAACCTACTGCCAAAGGATCCAACCCCCTCTCCCATGCACCCCGGGTCCCTTTTATACTCGGGCTGACGGGGGCGCATGGGAGGCTTACACTGCAAGCCATAATCATTACACTGGCATGGGCTCATTTAATGCGCACGTCACTGTTCTTATATCCCATTAGTGACTGCCGCAGCCATCACAATCCCGCCTCGGGCCCCATGTCTACCGACGCCACCCGTTCCGTCATGGGGTGAAGTGTAGTCGTGACGTCTCCCGCAATTAATGCACATCTGGGGAAGGCGCGTCGTCATACTGCAGCCTTCACGCCTTGCATTTAATGCGCACTACCCGCATTAAATGTCCTTGACCCGGGCGTGGCCGGGGGTGAGCGCCAGTGGCACCTGACGCCACGCGCGTCCACTGGCGACCACCTTGCGGGCGCCAGTGGCGCTTTGATTACCACTGTCATTGGCGACCACCTTCTTGGCGCCAGGTGGTGCGGCTCGATCGCCACACATCGCTGGCGACCACCTGGTGGCGCCAATGCTGACCGATCGCCACGGCCATTGGCGACCACCTTCTTGGCGCCCGGTGGTGCTGTTTGATCGCCACTCCACGGGGCGCCGGGCGGGGTCCCTTGCCGCCGTGGCGGTGGGCCCGGACGCGCCCTGCCCGCCTGGTGACCGTATTTATTCATTGCGGGGGAGTGGGCCCACCCAGGAGCGCTTTTTGGTCTTCCACTCCTCTTTTAAACGTCCTGAGTGGGACCATAAAAAGCCCACACGCCCCGCAGCCTTCAAGAGGTTTTTTGTCTTCTCCGGTTTCCAAGGCGGTTTGTGCAGTTATTCCCGCTTTTGAAACCGTAAATGCAACCCTCGGGGTGTGCCCTCTTTATGGGGCTCTTGAACTCCCTTTGCTCGAACCGCCGCGCCCGTTCGGTTTTCCCGCCGAGCCTTCCTTTGTTGCCCTATAAGAGGCTGACCGAGGGGGAGCGGTTCTTCCACCTCCCGATTGCTTCTTCCTGTTTCTTCTTCGACGCGCTTCCAACACTCGGCTGTGCTTGATTGCTCCGGTCCTCCCTTCCTCGTCCGTCGAGGAGGAACTTGCCTCCAGTCTCTCCCGGAACATCACTGCAGGTGCCCTCCGCGTCCGCCCGGGGACTGTCGAGCCCCATTGCCGGCGCGGGGAGGTGATCTTCTTTGGATGGCAGCTTCGCCGACTCGCCGCTTGATTCTGATTTTTATCTTTCTGTTCTTAATTTTTACGCCGTTCACCACATCCACCTTCCTCCCAATTCCGTCATCCTTCTTTCTGCCTTCGCTCACTTCTGCGAGATGTTCGTAGGAGTGCTCCCTAATCTCCTTCTATTCCGGTTTTTCTACACTCTTGGCGCGCAAGGCATAACTCGCCCGTCACCGGGAGTTGCCACCTGCGGCTTCGAGACGGGACTGTATCGCGCTACATTCCACTGGATTGCCGGTCCAGCTGGAGGAATTGGCGTGAAGAATGGCTGTATGTTGAGGACGACAGCGGCATTGAAGTCTTTGGACCTCCTCGGGCCTGCGATCGACAACCCGATGGGGGCCCAAGTGGCAAGGCAGCCGGAGCTCCTGGCAATGCTGGCCCGTGTCGACCATCTGCGGACGGCGGGCCTGACGGGGCCTATGGTTATCCGGGACTTCATCTCCCGGAGGCTGTGCCCTCTGCGTCGCCGTGTTCGCCCGGCCTGGCAGTACATGGGTCAGGACGATGGGACCCAGAGCATTACTGGAGGTGACCGTCCCCTTCCTTTCCTTCTTTCTTCTCTTTTCTCTTTTTTTTTGCTTAACTGGACTTGGTCCTGACCTCGTTCCTGCTCCCCGGGGGGTTTCTTTTTCTCTTTGGTGCCGGCCTTGGGAACTTCTTGCCGGGATAGACAGTGGATGGCGAATCGGGTTTCCTTGGTCCCTCCCCGTTCGGAGGAAGCGGTCCCGTATCTTAGGTTGTCACCGCGGGATCGCGCGGCAATAATCCGCGCTATGCCGTCGATGGATGCCATGGGCACACCTGATGTGATACGCCGGACGCCCCTGACAATTCGGGACCCTCCGCCTGACGGGGGTCAGGGGAGGCGTAGGCGCCCGGACGACGACGATGGCACCGGCGGACCTTCCCAGAGGCCTCGCCTCCTAGGACCGACCGGGGCGGGATTTTCCATGGCGGCCGGGGGGTCTTCTTCGGTCGCGACGGTAGGCTCCGCAATGGCGGCGGGAGGTTCATCGACCGGCGGGACCTCGTCCTCCCCCGCTCCTGCTGTGATGGTGACAGAGGATCTTCCGGCGCCGACTCTTCCTCCGCCTCCGCCGGCTCCAATGATGGGGCAACGGCCGCCGCCACCGGTTTTGACGACAACGTTGCGGCCGCCGCCTCCGCCTCCTCCGCCACTGCCGCTAGCAGCGGCGGTTCTTCCTCCGGCTCCGGTGGCGGGGCAACGGCCGCCACCGCCGGTTCCTCCGCCGCCACCGCCAGCAGCGGCGGTTCTTCCTCCGGCTCCGGTGGTGGGGCAACGGCCGCCACCGCCGGTTCCTCCGCCGCCACCGCCGGCAGCGGCGGTTCTTCCTCCGGCTCCGGTGGTGGGGCAACGGCCGCCACCGCCGGCTCCGGTTCGTAGGCTGCCAGGGCCGGTTCTTGCTCCGAGTGTGCCCCGATTCCCGAGGCCATCACCTAGGTATTCATCTGGAAACGCACACGCGATACAAAAGTTAGTTCCTTCAGGCAGTGTCTTACCTTCGTTTTTTTTTTACTCCCAGGACTTTCACTTCGGATGCTCCCGTCGCTCAAGCAGGGGGTGACCAGGGCGCTGTGGTCACAGAGGTTGTGGCGGCTGGGGTCGCCGATCTCCTGGCCGAGCAAGGGGAGGGAGGCGACCCCCAAGCGGTCGATGCTACAGTTGTCGTTCAGGGCCTAGGTCCGCTCGGCCCCGTGCCCACCCCGGAGCCTCCCACCGCCTCCGTCCCTTCGGCCGACGCAGACGCTCTGCTGGTGGCTCTCGGCGAGCTCTACTCCAATGCGAGCAGCCGTCTGGCGACAAGCAGGGAGCGGTTGGCAGAGGCAGCAGTCGAAGTCAACCGCCTCCGCAAGGAGGTGGAGGACTTGCGCGAGCGGGGGACAGGGCTGGAGCTAGAATTGCGGCGGGAGCGAGAGCAGCGGGAGCAAAGCGCCCGCCGCGCCGACGAGCTCTCCGCGGAGTTGGAGGCGGAGAGGGTGGATCGGGGCCGGTCGGAGGAGGACACCTTGGGGATGTTGCGACATGCCTTCAGCCGGACGGTGGCCAGCCTCGCTCCGCTGGGGCTGGAGCATCCTGGCCCGCGGGAGGAAAGGCCGCAGCATTACGCCTTCTGTCTCTGCCGAATCGCGGACTTCCTCACGCACCTACCGGCCGCCCTCAACGCCCGATCCGCCCAACAGGGGCGCCGCGATCGCGGCACGCCGGCTACGTGCTGGCCTGCTATGCCAGCCGTGATGCCAACTTCGACCCCACAGTCGCCATTCAGGGGGCTGAGGGCGACTGGGCGCAGGCGGAGGAGCGGGTCCATGACGCCTCCGAGCAAGTTACCGCACAGTTGGCGATGCAGAACCCCCAGGTGGAAGCGGCAGCAGAAGATGTGGCGATGCAGCTGGACGTTGCCCCAGCCGAAGAGGACGTGGCGGCTGCGGTGGCGGCAGCGGAAGATGAGGAAGATCCCCCGGCTCCGCCTGTAATGTAACTTTTCTCCTTTTTTGGCCTTTGTCTGCAAAACTTTAGACATTTATCATTTCGAATGGAGCAGAAGTGTAAGCTCCCTGCCAAGTTGCTTCAAAAATTCGCTTTCGCTGTAATCTTTTCTGGTTCCGCACGAACAAGCACATAATCGCTTAAAGACTTAAAGTCTTGCGCCGTGGGACCTCGGCCCTCAAACCCCTTGCCTTAGCAAAATTTGCCTCCCAGATAGACTCTAAGGAACGAACACTTAGTGAGTCGTGATAGGACCTTGGGCTTTTGGTAACGGTGTTCAGGTCGCCGACCCCCACGGGGACACCCGGAGTGTCATGGCCGTGCTGGGGGTCGTGCTGAACCAGCCGTCCAACCGCCCACTCCTGCACGCCGATCTCACTTAGCGATTCCGCCTTTGCTACTGGGCTTTTGCAAGGCAGCAGGGCACCAGGGGCAAGTGTCCTGGCGCTGTCCAGCAGTGGGCAAAAGACCGCAAAGAGGGTAGAAAGAACAACTATTTCGAATAAAGAAAGTGAAGACTTAATTTCAAACAGAGGGCCTCCCCTGACCAGTGACGGAGGGGAAGACACACTCCGGCCGGTCGGGGAACGGAACCCGGGACTTACAACCGATCAAGGGTAGAACTTGCGCAGATTTTCTATATTTTGGGAGTTCGCTAGCTCCTCGCCGTCTTCAGTGGCCAGCCTGACCGCCCCGGGACGAGAGACTGAGACCACTTTGAAGGGTCCCTCCCACTGGGGAGACAGTTTATGCGACCCGGCATGCGACTGGATTCTTCGCAAGACCAGGTCGCCCACTGCCAGTGTTCTCTCATTGACTCGGGAGGCGTGGTATCGCCTGAGACTTTGCTGGTACTTTGCAGCACGCAAAGCCGCTCGATCCCGCGCCTCTTCCAAGAGGTTGACGTCGTCTCGGCGCAGCTCCTCCTGGTCTTCTTCCATAAACGCTTGATTATGCGGGTGACCCAGTTCGATTCGAAGGGAGAGCGACCTGCGCCAGAGACCAGGAAGAAAGGAGTTTCCGTGGCAGGCTTAGAGTGGTCCAAAGTGACCACAACACGCCGGGGAGCTCTTCGATCCACCGGGCGCCACGCTTGTGGAGTCGGTCGAACGCCCGGTCTTGAGGCCCTTGATACCCGGTAGCGTCTGCTCGACTGGCCGTTGCTCTTTGGGTGGGCGATCGAGGCAAAACAGACCTTGGTGCCCATCTCTTCACAGAAGTCTAAGAAGGCCGCGCTGGTAAACTGTGCGCCGTTGTCGGTGATGATGCGGTTGGCGACCCGGCGGCGAAAATCCCTTGCATGAACTTGGCTGCGGGCGGTGGTGATGGATCTTCTTGCCTCGGCTTCTACCCACTTGGTGAATTTGTCGATGGCGACGAGCAGTGGGTGTAGCCCCTGCTGCCCACGGAACGGGCTCAGATATCCAAAATTTCGCATCGCCGAAGGGCCAAGAGAGCGGGATAGTTTGCAGAGCCTGGGCTGGTTAGTGGATCTGCTTGGCGTGGAACTGGCACGCTTCACATCTCCTCACCAGCTCGCAAGCATCCTGGAGGGCGGTTGGCCAATAGAATCCTTGACGGAAAGCTTTTCCCGCCATCGTTCGTCCGGACACATGGCTCCCGCACACGCCTCCATGGATATCCGAGAGCAAACTGCTCCCCTCTTCCCGAGTGATGCACTTCAGAAGAATTCCGTTCTTACCCCGGCAGTACAGGTCCCCGCCCACCAGGGTATAGCACTTGGCCTTTCGTGCTATCTTCTCTGCTGACGCATCATCGTCGGGGCATACTTGATCCCGTAGGTAGGCCAGGATCGGATCCATCCATGTGCCTTCCCGGTCAAGTACAGCGACCACGAGGTGGTCGTCCGGGTACTCCGCCTGGCCGGGCGTTTCTACCGGAGCCACTTTCCCTCCAGAGGCGAGGGCTGAAGCGGCATCACCATCGTCCCCACCAGAAACGGGGGCTACGATGGACGGTCGCGGAAGCCTTTCTTCGAAGACCCCGACCGGTAAAGGAGATCTGGTTGAGGCGAGCTAGGCGAGCTCGTCTGCCAGATGGTTATCGCGCCGCGGGATGTGAGTATATCCCAATCCTTCGAAGTGCCGCTCCAATTTCCTGACCTCCGCCAGGTACGCCGCCATGATGGGGTCAGGACAGGAGAAATCCTTCCTCGCTTGATTGACGACCAGTAGGGAATCGCCCTTTACTTGCAGGCGCCGGACACCGATGGCTGCGGCGGCCCGGAGCCCAGCCAGCAAGCCCTCGTATTCGGCAACATTGTTGGTAGCTTTGAAGTCGAGGACGACCACGTACTTGAGGAGATCCCCAGTCGGGGAGACCAGGAGGACCCCAGCCCCCGCGCCTTCCAGCCTGAATGATCCGTCGAAGAAAAGTGTCCAGGGGGAGGGCGCGGGAGCTGCAGCGGCTTCGGACTCGGTCGGGGTCCACTCGACGACGAAGTCCGCTAGCCTTTGACTCTTCACGGCGGTACGAGGAGCGAACTTGACCCCGAACTCCCCCAGCTCGACAGACCATTTTGCGATGCGGCCCTCTGCTTCTCGGTTGTGGAGGATTTCACGCAGGGGATATGAGGAGACCACCGTGATCTCCCTCCCTTGAAAATAGTGCCGCAACTTTCTCGATGCTACCACCACAGCATAGACCATCTTCTGAGCCTGAGGGTACCTTGTTTCTGCGTCGTGGAGCATTTTGCTGATGTAGTAGACCGGCCGTTGGACACCTTCCCGTTCCGCTACTGTAGCGCGCCACTCTGAGGGGCTAGCCGCCACATACAGCAGTAACGGCTCGCCTGGCTCAGGGGCGACCAGCACTGGGGGGGAAGAGAGGTACTTCTTCAGATCTTCAAATGCTTGCTGGGCTTCTGGGGTCCATTCAAATGAGTTGGTCTTCTTCAACAGCTTGAACAGCGGCAGACTTTTCTCCCCGAGCCGGGATATGAACCGGCCCAGGGAGGCTAGCCGGCCAGTCAAGCATTGCAGTTGCTTGAGCCGGGTAGGCGGTTGCATTCGCTCGATTGCTTCTATTTTCTCCGGGTTGACTTCGATTCCACGGCTGGAGACCAGGAAACCGAGCAGCTTCCCGGATGAGACACCAAACACGCACTTTTCGGGATTCAACTTCAGGCAGTAGTTTCTGAGGCGAGAGAAGGTCTCTTCAAGGTCCTGTACAAGCTCATCGACCTTCTTTGTTTTTACGACCAGATCATCAACATACACTTCGAGGTTCTTCCCTATTTGGGGCCGAAACACAATGTGCATGGCCCGCTGATAGGTGGCGCCAGCGTTTTTCAGCCCGAAAGGCATCTTGACGTAGCAATATACACCGAGGGGAGTCACAAAGGCGGTCTTCTCCATCTTCCTGCGCCATACTGATCTGGTGATAACCGGAGTAGGCGTCGAGGAAGCACAGAGCTTCACACCCCGCCGTGGAGTCGACGACGATGTCTATCCGCGGCAAGGGGTACGGGTCCTTGGGGTAGGCTTTGTTGAGGTCGGTGAAGTCGATGCACATTCGCCACTTTCCGTTGGACTTCTTTACAAGCACGGGGTTGGCCAGCCACTCTGGGTAGGTGGCCTCCCGCACAATCTTGGCAGACAAAAGTTTCTCCACCTCGTCCCGAATGGCGTCCTGCCGTTCTGGCGCCTGCCGCCGGATTTTCTGCCGAACCGGATGTGCTCCAGGGAGCGTTGCCAATCGGTGCTCAATCACCTCCCTGGGGACCCCGGTCATTTCTGATGGTTCCCAGGCGAACACATCCAGGTTAGACCGGAGGAAGGTGACGAGCGCGTCTTCCTATTTGGCGCTGAGGTCGGTGCCGATCTTGACGACCTTGCCCGAGCCTTCCTCGCCCACGGGGACCACCTTTGCCTCGCCCAGGGGCCTGGGCGGAGTGCGGGTCTTGGCCGAGGGGGTGCCAGGGTTGTCGTCCTTGTCGCGCGCCGAGCAGGTGGTGCCGGCCAAATCCTACAGCTGCTTGCTGAGTCACAGGGCTTCTAGTCTATCCACCTTCACCGTAATGGGACCCCCAGGCCCTGGGATTTTCACCAGCATGTAGGCGTAATGGGCCACTGCCATGAACTTGACCAGGGCCGGGCGGCCGAGCAAGGCATTGTAGGGGAGGTCGAAATCGGCGACCTCGAAATCTACCAGCTCCGTTCGGAAGTTCTCCGAACTCCCGAACGTTACCGGCAATCGGACTTGTCCCAGGGGTAAGAGGCCCACCCCGGGGGCCACTCCGTAAAAGAGCGGGGCCGGGCGCAGTTCCTCGTACGGGATTTGGAGCGCCTGGTACGCCCCGACAGACAGCAGGTTGATGGCACTGCCTCCATCAACCAGGACCCGCCCCAGCTTCGCATTGCGGACCGTGGGAGACACCACGATCGGGAGATGGCCAGGGCCAGAGGTGTTCTCTGGGTGGTCGGCCCGGCTGAAAGTGATCGGCTGCTCCGACCACTTCAGCGGCCGGCCCGTCCCGGAGGCTGACGTGGTGGCACACACCTGCCTCAGATCCCGCTTGTACTGTGAGTTCGAGGAGTAGGTGGCGGAGCCACCGTGTATGAACGCCACCGTACGCTCCGCCTGCTGGAAGGCTAGCGGAGCCGCATCTTCGTCGTCTTCGTCTTCGTGATCTTTCTCGCGGCGCTTCTTGAGCCGCCTGTCGACCAGTTTGGACACAACTTGGCAGTCCTCCAAGTCGTGTCCACTCGTTCGATGGATGGGGCAATAGGGCTTGCCGCCATTGTTTTCACGGCGGGGCGAGCGACGGTCTCTGCGGTCACCGCGCCTATCCCGGCGCTCGTCCCGCCGGTCCTGATCATCATGACGTCGGGATTTGGGCTCCGGCTCGGCGACCAGGACCTCCCTAGCGGCTGTCTCCCTCCGCTTCTTCTTTTTCTTCTTGTGGTCGAAGGACTTCGAGGTGCCAGCGCCGCCGGAGTCAGAAGGTCTGGTCGCGCACTTCCGAGCTTCGGCCGCCCTAGCGCACTTGTGCGCCAGGGAGAACAACTCAGACGTGGTTGATATGACGCGCGTAGCCATCTTTTCCCGCATCTTCTGGTCCCGGACCCCCCTCCGGAAGGCAATAATCACCGACTGCTCAGAGATCCGGGGGATCGTGTTGCGGCAGTGGCTGAACCGCCGGATGAACTCTCTCAGGGACTCCCTCTCTGTCTGCTCCAGAGCGTGGAGGTCGTCCTCCACACCTGGTTGAGCGTAGGAGCCCTGAAAGTTGGCGACAAAAATGTCGCACAGCTCCTCCCACGAGCGCACAGAGCCTCGCGGGAGGTTAAGTAGCCAAGACCGGGCAGAGCCCGTTAGTGACGTCGGGAGGTAGTTGGCCATGACCTTCTCGGACCCTCCCGCCGCACGTACCACCGTGGTGTAGATCTGAAGGAACTCCTCCGGGTTGGTGGTACCGTCATACTTCTCGATGGAGGCGGGGCGGAATCTCTCCGGCCATGTAGCTTGCCGAAGGCGGAGAGAGAACGCCTGGCATCTAACGTTGTAGGGGGAGCAGCGTCGTTCGCGGCCCCTCGATCTGAGGAGAGGATGAGGAGTGCGACCTGCGCTCTCCCAGAGTCCGAGGGGGAGCCTCGCTTGCACCCTCGCGACGTTCGCGGAGGACACGACGCAGGTCACCGTCGCGCTGACGCCGCCTCTCGTCAAGGCGCGATCGAAGGTCTTCGCTGCTCCCCCTTAATTCGGGGGGACCGCGGGAAGAAGCGGAGTCGCGTGCCCGTCCCCTCGTTACAGAGGGGGTTGCAACCAGAACTCCCTTCCCCTTGTCCCGACCCTTGACACCGGGAGGGGTCATCGTGTGGCGGCCGGAACCTGGCACGTCAGGCGCGTGCGTTCCCTGCCGCCACGCGACGGAAGCCCCCGGCTGGGTCGCCGCTTCAACTTGCTGTTGTGCGGCGTCCACCAGGTGGACGATGTCCCGCAGCCACGGAGTGGCTGGGGTGTTTCCCCCCAGCGTTACTGGGGGATGGTCGAGAAGAAGCCAGGCCGCATGAAGGCTTCGCGCGGGAGTGTCCTCCCCCAGCGCCAAGCGCCGCTGGACAGGCTGACCCCCAGGCATGGGAGTCACGCGCGCCTCCCCTGCGGCGGAGGGACCCGGGATGGCCGGCTCCCTCCCCGAATGCCTGGACCGGCTACGGGCGCCGCTTTCTTCGGGCAGATTGCTGCGCTTCGAGTGCGAATCCGCCATGAAGACAAACGCCCCTCCTTTTGCTGAGCCTCTCACCCGAGATGGAAGAAAAGGGGCGATCTAACCACCAATAGCCCCTACCTGGCGCGCCACTGTCGGCGTACTAGCCAACAGGCACCTCCGAGACGGGTGCTTATGAGGTTCTGACGGGGGGCTTTCGGGGCAATCGCCTGAGAATGGAAGACGGAGATGACCGGAGTACCGGGAGGCTCAGGCCAACGGGGGGACGCAAGAAGTTTTTACCCAGGTTCAGGCCCTCTGGAGAGTAATAGCCCTAGTCCTGCTTTCCTTGGTATTGCTGGTGTTCTTGCTCGGAGAAACAAAAACATACTGCCAAAGGATCCAACCCCCTCTCCCATGCACCCCGGCTCCCTTTTATACTCGGGCTGACGGGGGCGCATGGGAGGCTTACACTGCAAGCCATAATCATTACACTGGCATGGGCTCATTTAATGCGCACGTCACTGTTCTTACATCCCATTAGTGACTGCCGCAGCCATCACAATCCCGCCTCAGGCCCCATGTCTACCGACGCCACCCGTTCCGTCATGGGGTGAAGTGTAGTCGTGACGTCTCCCGCAATTAATGCACATCTGGGGAAGGCGCGTCGTCATACTGCAGCCTTCACGCCTTGCATTTAATGCGCACTACCCGCATTAAATGTCCTTGACCGGCGTGGCGGGTGAGCGCCAGGGAGTGGCTCAGACGCCACGCGCCCACTGGCGACCACCTTGCGGGCGCCAGTGGCGCGACGATTACCACTGTCATTGGCGACCACCTTCTTGGCGCCCGGTGGTGCGGCTCGATCGCCACTGCCCACTGGCGACCACTGCGGCGCCAGCCGTGCGCCGATCGCTAATCGGCATTGGCGACCACCTTCGGGCACCCAGTGCGGCGCTGATCGCCACATCGCCCACTGGCGCCGGCCGGGGGTCCACTACTCGCCGTGGCGGTGGGCCCGGACGCGCCCTGCCCGCCTGGTGACCGTATTTATTCATTGCGGGGGAGTGGGTACCCTGGCGTAAAATACGCCGACACCGGCGAATTGAAATAATTTGGAAAAACAAACATTCAAATTGCTACAGTGAATTATGCTGCCTATGTTAAGACCACGTGAGGTTGACTGTCCAATAATTAATGATGGACGAGGAAATAATGGAAGGTATCTATGAAAATTATGTGATAATTTCTGTGCAGAGAAACAGGCTTTTGTCCTCGTGTTAATGCGCGCATACATGTGCTTCTTCTTAGTTCTGTTATTTCCTCTTCTACTTATAAATTGCCATTTGCTTACAATGTTCTGACTTCAGTTGAAATTGCTCTGTGCTTGTATGGCATTTTCAAGTACATTGGTATTAGTTTGATCTATCTACTACTCAATTACAAGCTCCTCAGTTGAATTCTTTTTTGTGACTGCAAGAGTATAAGCGAGGTGCTACACGAAAACAATGCAGTACATGAACCTGAGGAGCGAGGGTTGCCGGAGACGAAGACGAAGACCACCCGAACGGCGTTTCCGTGGCTCTCCGGCGAAGTGAATGGTACTCCCAGTTGCGCCTCGTCACGATGGTCTCGGATCTGGCCACCAAGTGTCGCCTATCTTGATACTATACTAGAAGAATGTGAAGAATTCTCTCGTATGTCTTCATTTTACAATACTATACATGCTGCACAAATTAGTTTATTGAGTGCTTGATATACTAAAGCAAAATCACCTTGCCACTTACATAGGGGATCTAAATACACTGCATTATACAAAGATAATTGAATATTTACATGAAAGCACCATATAACAGTGTTGTAATTTGATTTTTCTGAGATGTTCACGAAAATTTTCCTTTATAATATTGTCGACGATTGGAGAATGGGCTCCCGTCGAGCTTACTTGTTGAATGGGGGATCAATAGAGCCCCGTCGTACGGACCGAGGAGGTCGTTCGAGCGATGCTAGGCCGGGAGAAGGGGGACACGGTGTTTATCCTGGTTCGGGCCTCTCACTGCCGAGATAACAGCCCTACTCCAGTGTATTGTGTTCTATATCTTCGTCCCCGCCGTTACAGATCTTCAGGGGGTTTAAATACTATGACTATAGGTACAAAGAAGGTAACTACCTCCTGGAATCACACCACGTAACCACATTTGTGATCCGTCGTCCTTGATCTGTGCGCTGTTTGAATTTCGGGTAAGATTTTCCTTGATCTTCGGCTGATTGGTTGTCTCCTTCCTTCCTCGTAGCGCTCACCGGACCCACCGACCAAACACCTGAGTAGGTCGTGGTCTCTACGAGCATGCTTGCTCGTGGGGGGTGTTTGGTATTGCCGCGAGTAAAGGTGCGGACGCGTATGCTCGGAGGAAGAGGAGGGATGCTCGTTTCATTCTCCCGAGCATCTTCTTTCAAGATCTTGCACAGTCGGTGGTGCTCAACTTTCCATGGGGGTACCGTGGTCTTTTGCCAGATAGCCAATCCCCGACAACTAGCCCCCGAGGTTCAAGCGGGGAACCCTCGAGCTTCCCCTTGAGCCTAAGAAGACTTGAAGGGGGGATTGAATTTCTTTTGGTCGTGGCCTACGACCATTTTACATCGGGAGGCGACCTTTTTACCCACCGCGTGCTTGCTCCGCGTGGACGCGTCGTTTGGTTGTTCTACGGTTCCTTCTCTGAGAAGCCTCCCTGTAACGGTACGGCAGTTTCTTGGAAAGTGCGTTTTCACCGGGCAGGTGTTGCTACGTGATAGGCGGCGATTTTTAACCTGTTTCTCTTGAGTCCGCCTTCAATGTATGCTCGCACGAACCCGGTTCTGCAGAAAAAAGACCAAGTCCCTGTATAAGAGCATATAATACGGATACGAGCGAAGAATCCTCGAAAAGACCAAGTCCCTGCATAGGAGCGTATAATTTGGATACGAGCAAAGAATCCTTGAAAAAAGGACGGAACGCTCCTATCATGCGGAGCCCCCGCCATGGACAAAGGTCGTGCCTCTACTATTACGAGCACTAGTTTGTTCATGGGAAAGCTGAGGGATAATTTGATCGTAACGCTTTTTGAACGATTTAAACAGGTCGATTGCGTTGAGAGAAGTATGAGCGCGAGCATTGTTACGTCTTGTGAAGCGAGATGGGCTTTAAGCCAACTGTACGTAGGGTTGCCATACCCGAGTGGTCGCTGTACCGGGCTTAAATGGATGCTCGTGACCGACCACACATACAGCGAAGAGCTACTGTGGAAAGTGGTCGGATGGGCGAGCATCCGGCCGAAGGCCAAGGGGAATAGTGTGTACGTACTTGTTGGATAAGCTCGCTTGCAGTGCCGGTAGACGACGATGCTCGTTCGATAAAGCGAGGACCAAAATCAGAAGGAAAGGAAATGTTTTATAGGAAGAAACGCAATGGGTGCGACATGGGAGCACGCGTCTAAACGTAGAATTTACGTAGTTGATCAATGTTCCAGGTGCTGGCGAGCTCCCGACCGTCCTCCATCGCGAGGCGAACAGCCCCCGGGCGTGCTGTGGGACACGACAGTGTAGGGTCCCTCCCATCTTGGGGTCAGCTTACTGGCTTTCGACAGGTCTTGAAGTCTTCGTAAGACCATGTCATCAACTTGCAGGGACCTTGGTCGGACTGACTTGGCCGCGTGCCTACGAAGAGCTTGTAGGTAAGTCGCAGACCGGAGCAGCACCCGTTCGCGTGTTGCTTCGACGAGGTCTAGGTCAAGGAGGCGTTCGCCCTCCTGATCGATGGAATCGATCAGCCGCACCCTTGGGGAACCCAGCACAATCTCGGTAGGCAAAATGGCCTCCGCACCATAGACGAGTTGGAAGGGCGTTTCGCCTGTGGCTCGACTCGTCGTGGTGCAGACGGACCAAAGAACGGCGGGAAGCTCATCCACCCACTGCTGCCTGTGCTGGTTGAGGCTCTTGAAGACCCTCTTTTTTATGCCCTGAACTAACTGCCCATTTGCTCGTTCGGCTGCTCCGTTGCTCTGTGGATGTGCCACAGAGGCGAAACAGACCTTGGTCCCGACCTCCTCGCATGATAACTTTGGAACAGTTCAGCTGGTGAATCGGGTCTCGTTGTTACGTGATGAGACGGTTGGGTATCCCGAACCGAGTTATCACATTGCCGCGGAGGAACCTCTTGGCGCCTGGGCCGAGATGGTTGAGGCAGGCTCGGCCTCTATCCACTTAGTGAAAGTGTCGATGGCCACGAGCAAATACTTGCGACCTTCGACCCCGGGAAAAGGTTCAAGGACGTCGAGGCCCAGTCGAGAATGGCCACGCAGCGGTATGGTTTGCATATCTTTGGTTGACGGGCTTTGCGAGCATGGAAGCGGCATGCTCGGTAGGTCGTTACGATTGACCGCAGATCCGTCAAGGCCGTAGGCGATAGTAACAATCGGAAGGCCTTGCTCACAAGCGTTACGAAGACGAGTGAGCTCGCATTCCTTCATGGATATCACGAAGAAGGTCTTGGCCTTCCTCCTGAGAGACGCACCTGGACAGGATTCCTAATGCGCCGTTCCGGTATCGGTCGCCTTCGATCAGTTTGTACTGAGAAGATCGCCTTGTTAGCCGGGAACGCTCGGCTTCTTCCTCGGGCAATGTCCCATGCGCAAGGTATTGGATAAATAGCGTCATCCAACTCGCACTTTGCTCGAGGAAGGAGACCCTACCGCTTGCCTCTCTGGTGCCTCCTCTTCAGAGGGAATGGAGGGCTTATATAGGTGCTCGACAAGCACCCCCGCCGGAGCGGTAGTTTGAGAGGAACCGACCTTAGACATTTGGTCGGCCAGGGAATTATCCTTCCTGGGGATGTAGATTACTTCGAAATTCTTGAAGTATTTCTCCATCTTCCTTACTTCGGCCAGTCTGGCGCCATTGAGGTATCAGAACACTGATACTCCTTGTTGACCTGGTTCACGACCAACTGTGAATCGCCCATCACAGTGAGCTGTTGGACTCCTAGCGATTTACATGCCCGAAGTCCGGCCAAGAGGCCTTCGTATTCCGCCGCGTTGTTGGTCGCGGCGAAATGTAGTTGGATGGCGTACTGAAGTCGCTCTCCATCCGGGGAGACCAAGACGACGCCAGCCCCCGAGCGCTCATATGCTCGGGATCCATCAAAATACAGGGTCCAGGAGTTTTCCCTTGAACCGTTGGTTTCGCCGGCTGGTGGTGCTGGAGCCGACTATTCTGCCACGAAGTCAGCCAGAACTTGTGATTTGATCGCCGTGCGGGCCGAAAACATTATCTCGAATTCGGCGAGCTCCATTGCCCACTTGGCTATGCGACCACTGGCGTCCTGGTTTTTCAGGATTTCCCTGAGCGGGAAGCTGGTCGGTACCACGATCTTGTGTGCTTGAAAGTAGTGGCGCAACTTCTTGGAGGCCATCAGCAATGAGTACAGTAGTTTTTGGACCTCGGGGTAACGCTCCTTTGGACCATGAAGTACTTCGCTGACATAATAGATAGGTCGTTGGGAACCATCTCTCTCTACTGCTAACACCGCGCTCACCGCCTGCGGGGTTGCCGCCAGGTACAGCAACAATTCTTCCCCCGTTGCAGGTGTGACGAGGATGGGTGGCCTGGAAATGTACTGTTTTAGCTTTTTGAACGAGTGATCGGCTTCCTCCGTTCATGTGAAGCCATTGTGTTTGCGGAGGGCTTTAAAGAAAGGTAATCCTCGCTCCCCTAGCTGGGAAATGAACCGGCTTAAAGCGGCCATTCTCCCGGTCAGAGCTTGCACTTCCTTCACGCATGTGGGAGACCTCATGTTCTCAATGGCTTCGATTTTCTCCGGGTTTGCCCCGACGCCTTGTGGTCCGACCATGTAGCCGAGCACCTTGCCAGCTTTTACGCCGAACACATATTTTTCTGGATTTAGCTTTATTTGATGCTTATTGAGGTTACAGAATGTTTCTTCTAAGTCAGCAACGTGACCCGAAGCGCTCTTGCTTTTTACAACTATGTCGTCGACATAGACCTCCAAATTTCGACCCACTTGGTCTGCAAAAGTTTTCTGCATGAGGCGGTGAAAGGTTGCTCCCGCATTTCTTAGACCGAAAGACATGGTCGTATAGCAGAAGGTACCGAACGGGGTGATGAAGGAGGTCTTTCTTCGTCTTCGCGCGACAGGCTGATCTGATGCTAGCCCGAATAGGCATCCAGGAAGCTCATGGTTTGCGATCCCGCCGTCGCGTCGACCAATTGATCTATGCGAGGCAACAGATAGTTGTCTTTCGGGCATGCCGCGTTTAGACCCGTGTGATCGACGCACATGTGCCACTTGCCTCCTTTCTTTCTGACCAAGACTGGATTGGCTAGCCACTCGGAATGTTCGACCTCCCTAATGAAGCCAGCTTTTAGGAGTTTGTCGAGTTCCTCCCGGATGATCGCCTGTTTCTTCGGGGAAAAGCGTCTAAGTTTCTATCGCACTGGTTTTTTGTCAGGCTGAACTGCTAGCCTATGCTCAATCACCTCCCTAGGGACCCCGGGCATGTCGGATGGTTCCCAAGCGAACGCATCCGAGCTTGCCCGGAGGAAGGTGATGAGCTCGAGTTCCTATTTGGGATCTAAGGAAGATCCCAAATGCACGACTTTGGCCGGTTCCGACTCGTTGAGCGGAACAGCTTTGGTCTCTCCTCCAGGTTGGAGGGCAAGTTTTGGTCGGGAATGCTTTGGCTCTTGGTCAGGGCCGCGAGTGGGTAACTGGCCGACCATGTCCAACTCCCTTTCGTCGCAATTGAGTGCGGACTTGTGGTTCCCCTTTACGGTTATGACCTCGTTTGGCCCGGGAACCTTCAGGCACTGATATGCGTGA